>CM050410.1:5772649-6972649 GCA_027580255.1 Therioaphis trifolii
GGTTTCGTTACCGTACAACAAAACACTTCATTGGTAGTTTTTGACAAAGTTTTTTCTGGTCTTGAGACCAGTGGCGTATTTAGAATTTTGCTGTCCCGGGTACAAATTTTTTTATAGGTACCCTTTTCCTCTCACCGGGTTTTTAATTTTTATAGTAGCAATTTTCTTACCCATAAGAGAACTTCAATACATTTGATTTGATAATAGTATCATGCAGTATAAAAATCTATCGAGTGTCTTAGAATATTGTAGATCGTAGGTACTTTCAGTAGTATCCATGATAACAAAATAATCAAAGCAAATTGTAAATTGTATTAATTTATTTTTTTTATCTGTTTACGAAATAGTGAATAAAATGTCAACATAGGAAAAAAATACCGAAAAAATTAAAATAATATAAATATTTAAGAAAAGAAAAACGAACATCATTAAAATTTAAACTAATATATTTCGTTATGCTTTTGATCATACAAAATTATCAATTATTTTATTACGACCAATTGTATGATAAAAAAACGCATGATTTGATTGTGATTCTTTTGGCATAAAAAAACGCAAATTCATAAGAGTGGTAGTAATTTGTTTTGTTTTTGAACAGCCGATGACAAACAACAATAAACTAAAACACGCGCGCTTATTATGAAATATGGAGATTAATTTCACAAAATATCTATGTTGTAATGTATTAGTTTTTTTTTTATAGTAGAATGTTTTGTTGACATTGATTTGCCTATAAAAAAAAATTTAACTAACATTTTTACTATTTTTTTTTTTTTACAACTCTTAGATCATTATAAATTGAAAAAAGATCCCAGTTAAATTTGCAGCCCCCAAAAAAGTGCTGCCTGGGGAAATAGCCCTCCTTGCACATCGTCCTCTCCCCCTAAATACGCCAATGCGACTAAGATTTTTGTTCGTAATTAGTAGTAATTTTTGTGATTTTTTATAATCAAATGCTTGTAAGTAAAAATCCTGGATCACGGTTTCTGATATTTTTTCTGAACCGTTTGATAAAGATATGATGAGTATGGTCAAATTAAATTTTTAGGACTTTTTGTTAAATATTCAAAAAGTTATTAGAGATCAATTAAAAAAAAAAAAATTATATTAAAAGCTCTATTTTAAATCTAAAAACTGTCTTTTTTTATCATTCGGAAAGTATGTAACAATTTACAAACAAATTGTAAAAGTTTTGTCTAAAATTTACCGTTTTCACTTGGTTTTTCGGCAGTTTTTCCTCACGCCTGAAAAAAATTTAAGTGTAGAGAAATATGCATTATCTCAAGGTACCAATTACCATTTACGTGCGATTTCCGTTCGTTAGAGTAGCTTGTAAATTTTTTGGACTACTCTAACTATCCGAAAATGTATTCACAGAAAAAATAAATAAACATAATCATAAAATAATTATTACAGATCCGTAGAACTTAGAAGAAACATTTTACTTACTGAGACATATTAATTAACCATACGTATTTACATTGTAAGGTATTAAATAAGAATCAAGTTTTTTTTCAAATAAATTTACAAATGTGCTCATATATAATAACACATATTATGTATAGTGACATAGTGTATAAATACAGTATTAATAATATTATACAATATACAGATTATATTCATAGGTAAACTATATATTGTAGTACCTATGTATCCTATGTATTATATAGACACCAATATTAAGTAGTTGGTACTTAAATCAGACATATCTACCTATACGTCTACCGAATTACCTCTAACGTAGGTACACAAGTCAAATAAATAATACACTTAATCTTTATTCATATTTATTGTAATGTTCTTTTGGGTGATCATTCATGATCGGTAAGCAGTAAGAAATAAACAGAAATAAATTGAAATAATTTTTAAAATGAACCCGTGTAAATTAATTTTATTCTTCGATTTAAAATTTATGGAAATATTAGTTTTCCTTTTGAAGTGTAGACTGTAGTCTGTTAAATTATTGATATAGATATGGACTAAAATCTAAAATTTATTAACCTATTTAAACTAATCTGGGCCTGGATTATACCTATTTGAGGCCTTGGGGCCAGCTTTTTTATTGGATCCTCTAGAATTTTCTTATAAAACCTCTATATTTTTTTGAGATAGTGTTTTTTTTTTTTTTTTTTAACATAAATAAAAATTAAATATATTCCTTAGTGTCTATTTTTTTGTTTTAATTTAATTTATATTGCATTATATGATATGTGGGTATCTACATTTATAGATGTAATTTATAAATTTAAGTTATCTTGCATTGGAATATTTTTATTATTTTTCAGTATTTTAAAAAAAAATCTAAAATTATTGGGTTTTATGTAACCATTACTATGGAATTACTATAGAATTGTTGTGCATCGGAGTTGGTTAAAAATTGCTTTAGGTGTAGTAGGTCATTAAGTTTTGCTTTTTTTATTGGTAGGGGACCATCATATAAAGGACAAAGAGTAGAATTCTTATTTATTTTATTTTTTCGATTCCTTTTATTAGTGGCGCGAGTGATGACAGCTGATAAGTAAGGCCCATTGTATGTGGACTTATGGTTTATAAATCGAGGTTACTTTCCTCAATAAGTAGCACTCGAATGGGTCTCGTTGGAATCGGGTTTTTCGTTGGGTATAAATCTGAAAAATAATCTGTCCACATCTTGAACTCGACTTCAATGGCACAGTCAATAACATTAAAAGGTGTTGGTTTTTGACGGCTCTGTAGAAAGATATTCCTCCAGTCATCAGGAAGTTCGGTATAAGATTTAGAATTTATTTTTCCCATGTCTCTATCGCATTCTAAATACGAGTGACCACGAATTGGGAACACCATTTTTATGCTATCAAAACGTTTTTTTATACAGACCATGTAATGAAAAAATTTTATTGTCGTATAGTTTTTGTTCTGACCTGCACACGAATCGCAAAAAATAATTAATTGTCTGATTTTCGGATCCAAAATTTTGAAAAAATAATGTTCGAGCACTAAAAATATAAACCATACACTTGACTTTGATAATTTTTTCACGTTTCCGCTCGGACTCTGATCTTTTTTTGCCGTCATGGTAATATTTAAACCTGTATTATATCATTGACCATGATCTTTTTTCCCTAACTCGATTCACGTCACAATTCGTTCAAAAACCAACAAACAAGATATTATATTATCTGATTATTATTTTTTTTTTGACTATTATCGTTCTTCCCCGTAACCCTTCACATGTTTCAACAAATAGATAGTTATTTTTAAAAGAAGTTCATACTTAAGTTACTTAACTATGGGATATGCTTCACTCTTTGGACAAAATAATCTGCGATGGGTGTATTGAATTTAAAAGATATGATAGATCATTTCTTGAGTTAAAGAATTCTTAGCAAAGCTTCAGTCTAAAAATATACCATTTATACATTTTATAAATTTTTGTCTATTTGTCAATAGGTTTTTTCTATCAAAACTTTAAAAACAAATTCTGAACATGAAAGAGATTTTTTCTTTCATCTCCATGATTTTTCTCCTCTCATTTTATTTTAACTCTTACGAGGGCAAACCTCATGGTCTTTTTCTTTCCAGTTTTCATTCTACTAACTAATTACAGCACTTATACAATTTTTTTACTAGATTTAAGTAATGGAAAGAGTGCTCCTCAAACATGTATAAAATAATAATACAATTAAAAACAAAATCAATCATTTCAAATAATTGCATCCCTAAAATATGTTTTTTGTAATAATGTGTATCTTTGAAATTTGTTGGATTAATGAAAATTTATATAATATTTATTTAAATTATTACAATTCATTCTTAAAATTATGAGTAAACCATAAAAATCATAAAGCAAAAAACAATTTTTATTAAAAAATTAGGAATTGTCTTATAGGAAAGTATTTTATATTTTCAATGCAACTTTGATAAATAAATACAAATGTATAAATTAGGACAAAAGTTGTAAATATGAACTATAATTAGTAAAATACATTGAATAATAAAATAAAGTAATCATAAAAAATCAAGACATAAATGAAATTTAAAAGTTTTGACTTGTATACACATAAAAATCAATTATAATACTATAATTAAATATTTACTAAATAATTAAACTTAAGAAAAGGAACAATATTAAAATATAAAAATTGAACTTATCGTCTTTTTTTCTTGTCTTGTTTTCTTGACCTATGATGAGAATATGGTCGTCTAGGTGAAGCAAATGTACTGCCGTCAGAGTCATATTCACTACCATCACCACTATCCTAAAAATTAAGTTAGATAATTAAAGAATTGAGTACACAAACTCAATTCAACACTTGTTTTAAATTTTTAAATCAATTTAGTAATCACAATTTCTAAACATAAAATAAAAATTGATCTAACTGTATTTTTTCAATGTACTAAATATTTTTTAACCAAATTTAACTTTTAAAATTAGTTGTAATTATAATCAGGGCCAATTTTAAGGAGGGTCACTGGTGAACCACATTTTTAATATTTTGCTTATTATTATTGATTGTATGTATTATAGTAGATTCTAGGTACCTAATTTAAAAGTTGGTTACCTAAATTTAATTTAATTGTGATTATGTCAATATATATGTAAAGGATAAAGTAAAAACTATATTGTCTTCTGTTTGGTTAGTTTTGTTTGTATTTAATAACTTTAAGTTCTACAATTTTAATCAAAGGTTTTTACAGTTTTATTAAATTCTTCACACTACTACCAGAAATTACATATTATGATAGGTGTCACCAAACTATGCCTCGTCATAATTTATTATCCAAACTTTGAAAAAAAAATATATACAAAACAAAAATTTGTTGTATTGAAAGTTTGTTTATCACTGTACAGTAAAAAAATAAAAAGTTTTTTGAGCCTGAAGGTGCGAATTCCTATATACAGCCCTGATAGTAATAATACCATTATATATAATTATAGTCATATAACCCATTCCCATATGTTATGTATTTTAAGTAATAGATAGTTTAAAGGGTGAACTGTTAGTTGCAATTACCAAAAAATACTATTTGATAAAATTATGAAAAGTATGTATGAATAATAAAGATAATTCACAAGGAAACAATTTTAATATCTTAAAAATATGAAAAACATTCAGTTTTCTAAAAATATATATACTAGGCAATTTTGAAATATAGATAGTTAAATTAACTATAATAATAGTTAAATTTTAGTATATTATATATACATAAAATATGATTTTTTTTTTTAACTAAAAATAAAAAATGTCAAAAAACATAAAAAGATCTTTTAAAATAAAAATTCAATTTTTTAATGGATTAAATATGTATTTATGTATAAATTTTATTTTGTGATAAAAACATAATTTTGAAAGATAAAGTAGTGATTTCATCTTCTCACCACATAATCATATAAATTTATACAATATAAACCATTAATTTTAAGAACTTTAAAATTAAGAACTAATACTAAATTATTTAAAATTATAGCATTAATTACATACCTTAGAGTCATTAGGTTGATCAGTCAGCAAAAATACAGTAGTTATACAAACTAATTGAAAAACAGCAACCAAGTATAAACCATAACGTATGACAACATCAAATACTTCATCTGATTCCTCCATTTGAAACATCCTCAAAACTATTAACAATAGGTATTTCATTAATACAGTGAAACGAAACCTGTATATAACGGACAGTCATGGGACCAAAACAATTGTCCGTTATAGACAGGTTTCAATGTTTTAAAAATAAAATTAATCTACAAATATGATATATAAAATTATTACGTACATTTTATTAATATTGTTTTATATTTTATAATATGTATTATTAGGTATAATCTTTATTAATATTATATATACCGATCTCTGCTAGAGTCTTTAAAACGAATAATGTCCACCTTTCGTTTTAAATTTAAAGTTTTACACGGAATGGGAGGTGGGATTGTTAAGGAAAACATGTATGTATGTACAACTCTGACTGCAAACCGATAGAACTGAATAAAAAAACATTAGATACTTACGGTTAACATTTATACTGGATATATTTCTGTTAAGTATTAACCTAGTATGTATTTCAACCTAATAAATATATAAGTATATATAAATACTATTTTTTTTTCAATCAAAGGTTATATTATTCTAATATAACAAATTGTTAGATATTAAATTATATGGACTACAATCATTACTTTTGCCATTTATTCAAAAACACTATTTTTAAGGGTGCCCTAGCTAAGAATATGTTGTGGAATCATTAGTTTAGATAAAAATGAACTTGTTTACTAAATAGTGTTTCCGTAAACCACTGAAATCTATTTTTTTTTTTTTTGATTTGATAGTAAAACAATATAGTGTTTTTATTATAATAAATTATTTTGAGGTAAATTAAAAGACATATTTTCACTTAGATACATAAAGTGAAATAAAAATAAATATATGTTCAATTAAAGAAACAATATATAAATAATACATACCAACAAAAACAAACTACTTTCCTTTGTTTTGGAACATTAAAGCAATTAAGTAATTAACGTTTTTCAGTATCCAAAATTTTAGTTGATTTCAAGATCAGAACTGAAATAAAAAAATTAAATAATAAACATTAGATGTCGTACATCGATTTTAAAATTCAAAATTGGATCTTATCATTTGTGTATAATTTATTAATAACTACAGAGTATATAATTATAACCCAATGGCCAATACCCATGTATATCTAACAGATGTCAATATTATATAATAAACAAATAAATGTGATGATAAAAACCAAAGAGATGGATAACAACAACCATGATAACAATTACGAATGGGCGGGAGTTACATATTGTCATAGAGTAATATAATACTACTATATGCATATTCCACCAGACTTTTTAATTTATACTTTATAGACTACTTAATTTTTCTTTTTCGAAATCATTGATCATCTATGACTCGTGATCTATTAGATTATTCGGCGATATTTTTCAGTACTATTAAAACGATGGTACACTCGTCTTCTTGTTTTAAAGAGATTATTTATTGGTATATTATTAGTATTATAATAGTACAAATTGATTATTTTTACCGATGTTTATTAATTTGTATACACTTAAAGTTAGTATGAGCTTAATCACTTGTTATTCATTATAATCTACTGAATTCAAATAGAAATTAACAACTCAATCGAGTTATAATCGATAACCACCTATCACCTTGGTCCTTGTTTAATGACTATAACTATCCTATAATCAAAATATCAATTATTAAAGCAATCTCCATCTATATACATTGAAACATTTAATCAAATAACTTATGTCATTTCAAACCTTAAGAAAATCTGATTTAATTAAACACACACTTATCATAACTAAAGAATGCAGAAATTTGTGGTGTCAAATCCGTGGTATTCATTTATACATAAAATTATTTATAATGACTTATTTTATATTATTTGGTCAATTATGGTTTATCATTTCTTTCGAGAATATTTTAAGGTTAAATAAAGGTAGGCTAATACATTCTATAATTATTTAGGGGCCAGCAGCCAGCATAAATGAACAATTACTAATTTGGGAGCGAATATCAAAGATGTTTGTCAAAAAAAAAAAATTGAACTTCTTATAATTTACATGTCTTTAATGTGTGTTTAAAATTTAAAACTATTCAAATAGGTACAGAGAACAATTTATTGAAAGAATATTAGTCAAATTATACTTAATATTTAAAAACAATATACATAAAAAGCATATTATCCACAGAAATAATATAAATATATTATACATTTTCAGTTTTACACGGATAAACTGAATATGCAAAAGTTGGTATGAAAATGTGATCAATTTATAATCATCCAAAATCCAGATGATAGTTATACATTTATTATAAGTTTACAGGATAATAAAGTTTAGTCATTTATAGATAAAATCTAGTAAAGTAATAACCAATTTAAAAAAAATGGAGTGGGTTATCTTTCCACGATACTAATCCTTTTTGATGTATAATATTATAAAGTTATAAAGAAATAAAACAGACACTTTTATCCTCACACCTAATTTACGAAATTGAAATCAATCGTTTTCTCGTCATTATTCCTATAGACTTAAATATATTGAAATCCATCAATAACAGACAAAATTATAAAACTCGTTATTACAGTAATTTAATAAAACAAGAATATAATTTTCATGTATGTTTTGTATGAAATAAAAACATATTTACTAATAAACAAAAGGAAATAATTGTATTGTCAAGAATATCACATAAATGGGGATAAATTCCAAAGATAATGTTCATAATGCTTTGCTATCTAACAGCTGTTTATAGAACACTGATAAGTATTGGGGCTGAATATTGAATCTAACAATATTTGATGATTTAATGCTTTCTTAGTTTCGTACCCACCATTATAATAATTTGTTTGCTGTTCGTTAATCTTATGTTTTTATTAATAATTTTGACTTCTAATAATTAAATAATATCTTCTTTTCGTAAATATTGACCTAGGAAAAGTTTAATTTAAACCTATTAAAGATGATGGCCTTAATTACTCGGATACTTGATTGGATTAAAAGTAAATTTTGGACAGAAGAAATGGAACTTACTCTGGTCGGACTTCAATGTTCTGGCAAAACCACATTTGTTCATGTAATTGCAGTAAGTATATAAAAATATCATTGAACCAATTATTCTATTTAATATAATTTTTTTTTAACTTGCCGGTTATATAATATACCTTAAATCTACAGCTGTTCATATAAATTTATATTTAATAATGTATTTTCTTTAATATTATTAAAAAAATAAAATGTATTTATATATTAAAATAGTCTTCTGAAGTCTCATTAATGCCTTTCATTTTTTTTCGGTACATGTGTTATATATATAGTCAATCATTTTAAGAATAAGGTCTCTATTTTTAATTTTGTATGAAGTATTTTTGGTTATTCTAAAGTCTAATTTTTCACATCTAAATACCAATTTCACCAAATAATTTATCTTTTAACTGTTATGTTTTATTTTAAGTTATATTGATCTTATGATGGTTTGATCGTATTAGTTGAAAATTATAATTTCTATGTTTTTCTTAGTTTTTAAAATGTTTAGAATTTATTACTATTGTTTTTGATAAAAGCAGAAATAAAACTAGATTGTACCAAAATAATTTACTGTAGATTTGAAATTAGGAATAACCAAATTAATAGGTATGTAAATTATTATAATCAATTCATTTGTACCTACAAGATTATAGGTTATTCTTAAGTCTTTTCTGTGTGTGTTATCTTAGTGACAATATTACTTTGTAAATATTTACTAGAAAATAAATATAACCAAAACATGAAAAATATCTACTTGAAAGGCAGAATTATGCTGTTTAAAGAAAAAAAATGTATCATTAATAAAAAATAATAATGTCAACGATTAATTATGCAAAATAAAATCATCATAATAGTCTAGCTCCTTTTTTGATTCTTCAAAATACCAATGCTAATTAATCCAGATTAATTATTCATCATTGAAATTACCTAATGTAAAATATGTGCATAGGTTACTGCGAGAAATCAAAATAATTTAGTCATTTACTTTACATATGAATTAATTTTAACTATGTTATTCATTAAACAAAATTCCGAGCAAAATTCCTATATTGTATGGTCAATTAATCACACATTTCCATATCATATTGTATTATAGCTTAAATAATTTGAATATTTTTTTGAATTTTTATATCAAAATATTTACAATTTATTTTTCATTTGTTTAAAAACCTACATTAAAAAAATTTATTAACAGTTTTCAATGTTATAGTTTTTATTTTTAAAAGCATACAAAACATAACTCCTAAATACAAAAAATGAATTAATTATATTATATAAAATGTTTGGAATGAATGGTAATTTTTAAATTTTGTCAATACAAATAATTAGAAGAAATTAAAACATTATGTATTTATATAAAATTTATAGTCTGGTCAATTTAACCAAGACATGATACCAACAGTTGGCTTCAATATGCGAAAAGTAACAAAAAACAATGTTACTATCAAAATATGGGATATTGGAGGTCAGCCACGTTTCAGATCTATGTGGGAGAGGTATTGTCGAGGAGTTAATGCTATTGTGTATGTAATCATAAGAGTGCTTAATAATACATTTTGATGCCAATTTGATAACTAATTAATTATAAATATGTTCAGTTATATGGTAGATGCAGCTGATACGGATAAATTAGAAGCTTCTCGAAACGAGCTTCATAATTTAATAGATAAACCACAATTAGCTGGTATACCTGTTTTAGTTTTGGGTAACAAGAGAGATTTGCCAAATGCTTTAGATGAAGTTGACCTGATTGACAGAATGTGAGTTAAATTTTTATTTGATTTTTAATTTATTAGTTTTTAATTTTTAAATATTTTAGGAATTTAAATGCAATTCAAGACCGAGAAATTTGTTGCTATTCAATTTCATGTAAAGAACAAGAAAATATTGATATTACTTTGCAATGGTTAATTAGCCATTCAAAATCTAATCGCCAGTCATCAACGTAAAATTATCATTACAAAATTTCATATCTAGCACATTTATTGTGCTAAAATTATTGAATATTTTGTAGATTTAAATTTTTTTTAAGGCTGATCCACCTTTATAATTTCTTTAACCCAACAAAAATTATTTAATGCCATTTTTATCCTTGCACATTTAACTGAAATATAGCTACAAATATATTAGTTCTAAATTTATGTAGAAAACATATTTTTGGATCAATACTCAATTCATGCATACATCATGCCTACTTTTTTTACTTTAATTTATGTTGGTTGTTTTTTTTTATATTAAACACATGTATGATTTTGTTGTAAACAAATTCAAACATTTTTTATTCTAGTTATTATTTTATCCATTATTTTATCATTCAAAATTTATATATTTATATTATAACTCAATTATTATTTTTATTTATATACATTAAATAATATATACTTTATGTATGTATCAACATATTTATATACATATATGTATTGATAAGAAGTATATTTGCTTCTATAAATATTAATTATACACTAAACTTAACTATTGTTATATAGATTTATTCATTTCTGTAAATATTTTTATAGGTAATTAGGTATTAAGTTCATTATTGTAACAATGTATTAAACATTTTACTATCATATCTAATTTAATTTCTAATTTGTATTTTTCCTGGACATAGTATTCAAAATTGATACTGAAATTGAATTATAACATTGAATTACTACATATGTGTATGCAGCATTTATTTATCTTTTATTATGTATGTTGATTTTTAGTATAATTACTGTATAATTATTCATTATGCATAAAGTTATTTATAATAGTTATAGACATTTCAAGACACGTCTATATTACTGATAAAGTTGATCATTTGGTAATTATTTAATTGTATAAATTATACAAATTATTTAAATTTAATTGGTTATATTTCCTAATTCTTAGTTCCTTAATTTTAAATAGTATTTAATAAAACTGAGTTAAATAACTAAGAATAAATAATCAATAGTTTAGTTAATATTTACAAAATTGTAAAATAAGGTTTGTAAAAATAGTATTTTAACTAAGTTCTTATACTTTAATAACGTAATATTTGATTCTATATTAACTTCTTTCCACCCCAATAAATATAAAAATTAGAATTTACCAATGTGACACCTAATTTCAAAAAATAATTTTAACCCTATCAATTAGAAGTAAATTTATATTGAATGTATTTAAACTAAGTTATAACTAATATATTTCATAGATTTTGATGAGTGTAACAAGGTAAATAATTTACATTAATTCCATCATAATATAATTAATGTGACTTGTGAGATATGATGGATTATTCTTTCTTAATTAATTTATCAAACATCTTTTCAATTTCGGATTAATAATTTAAATAATAAGTATTAAGTAATATCTGGCTTCTTTATCTACTATCTACTATCTAGTCTAGCTTATGAAATAAATTATTGGTTCGCATTTGATAAACTTTTTTCTTCCAATCAATTTTGCCACATGGCCAAACCTTATCATTCCATGTCTAGTCATCTATTATCTTATTTAATGCTAGTGAACACGAAGTGAATTTTCACCGTATAATTATATGAAAAATTAGTTGATAGTTCATTCGCTTTTCATTCAACCTTTCTTTTAATTGTAAATTAAAATAATGTATCGATATTTTTTTAATTTAAAAAAAGATAAATTAATTATCTTTTTAATGTTTTATAATTACTTAGTTTATTAATTAAATGTATAAATGGCTTTTGAATTGTATGAATAATTTATTTTAAAACTAAAACTTTAAAAATGAATGTGTCTACTTAGTTTTAGACCATTAGGATCTACTGTAGTTATGGGGTTGGCATCCAAAGAAGTGGTGACTGTGGCATCGTTATGCTGCGTATGGTATATTGTTAGCTCAGGAAGTAATGTTGTTGGTAAGACGCTGTTAAATCAATTTCCATATCCAATGACGGTGACTATGGTACAGCTCTTGTCCATAGCTGTTTATTCTGGTCCATTTTTCAACTTATGGGGTGTGAGACGATTTGTTGATATTAGTTGGCCTTACTACTTTAAATTAATAGTGCCTCTAGCACTTGGGAAGTTTGTTGGGTCAGTATTTACTCATGTCAGTCTATGGAAAGTACCAGTTTCATACACACATACAGGTAATAACATTATCTATATTATTAATTATATAAATATTATTTTTACTTTAAATTATAATTGGTTTTAATATTTTAGTAAAAGCCACAATGCCACTATTTAGTGTTGTTTTGTCAAGAATAATACTTGGAGAAAAACAATGTCTTAAAGTAAGTTTTTGACAAAGAACAGAAAAACTGAAAATGATTTATTGAGGGGTAAACTTTGGTAGGTTTTAGATTTTAACCTTCCCTCAAAACATTAGAAAAAAAAAATATATATATATATTATAACACCTGACAGGTTTAAATCACTATTTGGAAAATTTTGGTATTTATTTAGATTAAAGATACGCTTATTTAAATTAATACAAGGTAAAACTTCCTGAGATGTTTTATACACACACACACATTATAAACTTCATTATTATATTTTAATATTTTTATCAAATAATTATTATTGATTTTACAAGATAAAGTAAATAGGTATAAATTACTTAAAAAATCAATTCATCAATAATATATAAATATTTATTAACTGCATATTTAAAGTTTTGAATTCATATTTTGTTCAAAATACAAAGGTATTTAACTGTTTATGTCAGCTTTTTTTAAGTACATTTTCAATTGAATATTTGAATGTTTTTTTCAAGTCTAGTTCTTAGCCTTGGTATACAAATTTTGTAAAAGACCTTGCTTAGCTTAAAAATTACTTTAACTGTTTGAACATTTTTGCTAGGTTAACAAATGAACAAATTGTAAGATATGACATAACTTCATAAGTGGATTAAAATGATCTTATTTAGTAACAATTTTGTAAGTTAATATTACTAATTAAATACCACTTAGTGGAAATGATAAGACATTTTATTTTTCAAAACCCCCATTAAAAGAAACTGTGTTTCTCCCTGGATCAATTATATTATCAATGTTATAATAAAAATAAATATTAATTTCATTAAAGGCATTAATGTGTTTTATAGGTTTATTTATCTTTAGTTCCAATAATCGCAGGAGTTGCAATTGCTTCTTTCACAGAAATATCATTTGATGTTATTGGATTGATGAGTGCTTTGGCAGCTACATTACAGCATACTTTACAGAATATATTTTCTAAAAAAGTGCTCCATGATACTGGTATTCATCATTTACGACTGTTACATATTCTTGGTCGTCTTGCATTAGTCATGTTTTTACCTGTATGGCTTTATTTTGATTTTTGGCATCTAGTAACAGTTTCCAATTTCAATGTAATTCTAAATGATAACAATTATGAACTAATGATTACTTAATTATATATAAATTTATTTAAAATAATTTAGATGAACAATGAATCCTATAAAGTATTGGGTTTGCTGTTTACTGATGGAATATTGAGTTGGTTACAAAATATATTAGCATTTAGTGTTATGTCATTAGTTACTTCATTAACATATGCAGTTGCAAGTTCATCAAAAAGAATATTTGTTGTAGCTGCATCATTATTTGTTATTGGAAATCCAGTTACTATGAACAATGTTTGTGGAATGGCATTGGCTCTATTTGGTGTTATAGCGTACAATAAGGTACTCAATATTTATATTAATATATATTCATTTGAATTGTATTTATTTAATTTTAGGCAAAGTATGATTCAAAACGAACTGATCAGAAACGTGTAATACTGCCAATGACGTATCAACAAACTAACAATTCAAAATTTTGGCATAATGGTTATTTAAACCTCAGTTATACTAATAATAATAAATCATTATTTGTATAAATTTAATTTATGACCAACTTACTGAAATAAATTGTAAAATTATAAAAAGTCTTGTTTAAATTAAACATAATGGTGTTTATATATCTTGTTAAGTTTTTTTAACCGTATTGTAATTGTATGATTTTATTTTTATAGTAAATCTTATTATTTGTTGGATTTTTTAAAAATTTATTTTGTTAAATTGAATTCTTTATCATTAAATTGTCTAATTGATTTATTTGTAAATAAAACAAAAAATATTGTTTTAAATATGTTATATACTGATTGCAGAGTATTTTTGATATTATATAGTTATTTTTATAATGTGAATTTTGGTCATTTTGTTTGTTTATAATTTTATTGTTATCAGTAATTTACTTGCTTTATTAACTATATTTTTTTTACCAATAATTATCAAACATATTAGTTTTTATATTCATGTTAAATCCAGAATACTTATCTTAAAACTTGAAAAGTATTAAATTTAGAACTTATGTAAGTTTCAAGACTGTTTTTTTATGAATCATGTTCGTTACATGACTTTATATCTTTTATTTTGTATAATTATATCATTATCATTACATAAATATTTATCATTTGTTAATCTTCATCTTCTACTGGCAATCCTGATCTCTAAGAGTTTTAGATCCGCATTACTACACTTGGCCACCTATCCCTATCTTGGGTTGTCTCTCTCCAGTTCTCAACTCTAAGGATTTTTAAGTCTTCTACTACATCTATCCATCTTTTCCTAGGTCTGACTCTTGGTATTTTACCTTGTGGTTTCCATTCCAATGCTCCTCTAACTACTTCGTTCTCTCGTCTTTATGTATTATTATTTAAATTATGTGGCCTAACCATTGTATCCTTTGACTCTTGATGAAGCTTGTTACTGGTGCTTAATCCAACATATCGTTCAGCTCTCTATTGTACCTCCTTCGCCAATTCCCCATTGTTTTATCAAAGACAGGTCCACATATTTTTCTCCATACTCTGTGTTTAAAAGTTCTCAGGTTTCTTTCTACTTGTTTGGTCTTTGTCCAAGCTTCGCAGCCATACGTGAGAGTCGGTCTTATAATAGCCATGTATAGTTTTACTTTCGTTTTCCTGGACAACATTCTAGATGTGAAGAATTTTGTGAGTGCGTAGAACATTTTCTGAGCTTTATTTATCCACATATCCCTTGACCAATCATTCTTTGTACTTAAAGTTGCTCCCAGATACTTAAAATCGCTAACTTTTTCATAGGCTAGAATTCTCTGTCTCACTAGGGTCCTCCCCACTATCAATGAGTTCCGTTATCTTTGTTTTCTGAGTGTTTATCTCAAGACCTATTTTTTTTGGTGCTTGTTCTAACACTCTTGCTGCTTTGGTTGTGTCTGCAATTGACTCACCTATTATATCTAAGTCATCAGCGAAACCAAGGAGCCGTATCTTATTCTGACCGATTGACAGGCCTCCTTCGCTCTTGTAGTATCCTTACTACCTTCTCAAGGGCAAGATTGAACAGTAGTGGTGACAGGACATCCCCCTGTTTTTGTCCGGTTTCTACTGTAAAGGTTCCTGATGTTATATTTTGTGTTCTTACTCTGTATGTCGTGTTTTCCATACACATTTTAGTTAGCGCTATTAGTTTTTTTTGGAAACCAAACTTGTAGATAATGTAGAGACTCTCTCTGTGGATACTATCATAGGCATTTTTAAAATCTATGAATAGTTGCCACATATTCTGTCGATATTCGTACCTCTTTTCAATAATTTGGCCTATTATGGATAATTGTTCTGTGGTTGAGCGACCTTTCCGAAAACCGCATTGGTACTCACCTAGAGAGTCCTCTGCATATGGGACAATGCGATCTAGTAAAATTCTAGAGAAGACCTTGTACGCAGAGTTCAATAGCGATATCCCTCTATAGTTGTCACATTTTGTCTTGTCTCCTTTTTTGTGTAATGGAATAATATAATATATATTATGATTATATAATATGATTGCCTCATTCCAGCTATCCAGTAGGTACCCGTTCTTCCGTCCATATTAGCTGGCACAGTCTGTGGATTACTACATGTACCTCCTCACCTCCATATGTTATCATTTGTTAATAGTTACTATTAAATGATACAAAACTTTTAATGAAAAAAAAAAAAACAATTTTCATGAACTTCTTTGTTATTTGAAATTGTATGAATCATTTGCCTATTAATGTTGAGCGGATTATTATTTATATCTATAAACATTAGATGATATCATGTAAATTTAAATTGAGTGATGACAGGTTAGGATAAGGTATGCATTTATAAGAATTAGTTTCTATGAAAAAGATTTTGTATCTTCATAAATTAGTATGGAGACTTGTTTTACTTGTTGATTACAAGTGAAACTAAGTAATTTATAAAATATGTTTATGTAAAAAAATACAATGCAACAGAATAGTTTAAGTTATAATTGAGGACTATAGTAATGGGCTCCAAATATCAAGGAGAAAGTTTAAGAAAAAAAAGAGTAACTTAATACACTATGTCACTTTATTGATGTAGTTATAACACAGGTCACAGAATAGTTGAAATTTTATCTATTCTGTGGTTATAATTTAGAAATTCGATTTTTTAAATTAAATACTCACCAAATGAATACAGTTAGTACTTAGTAGATAAAAAACAAATCAAATAATATGTCAAAACCAACTTTCAGATAAAAAGGTAAATTTTCAAAACTTGGTTAATGGACATAAATCATAGTGTGGCATTTTACTTGAATCATACTCACAATATTTTTTTAAAGGACTTCGTTTTTATAAAAAATATACTCCATTAATAATAACTTACATAATTAATTTGTAGAAAATTTGATACTAAAAATATAATCTTATATTTATTATATAAGTTAGGCAGGTATATTTTTTAACCAAAACTTTTCAATTTGCAACACAGTAGTAGTCAAGGGGATGGAAATGGTAATTTTTTGCCTCAACCACACTCGCAACATAGTAATATAGAAGTTTTAGATTCTGAGTGAAGCGAAGGATCTTATGGTTTTACAATGATGTTTATTTTATTTTTTTATTTTTTTAGATTCTGAGTGAAGCGAAGGATCTTATGGTTTTACAATGATGTTTATTTTTTTTTTTTTTCTGTAAACACTTTTTCGTATAGAAATCCTTGTCCAAAAGTTTCGTCCAGCAACTTTTTAGATTCCAAATTGAACTGAGGTGGTACTTTAGAGAGGTCATTTTCCCAAAATCTCCATAGTTATCAAGAATAACGATCGAAAAACTGAGTAAAAACGGTAAAATCGGTAAAAATCCGCCGTAAACGAGATTTTCGCTGTTCCGATTTTAGGTATTTAGTCATAAATCGAAAAGTTTTGAAGCTAGAAACTTGAAAATTTTATCCAATATCAAATACATACTTTTTTATATTGGACAACATTTTCAGAACAATTAAAGCACTTTTGACTTAAATATAGAACTTTTAATTTACCGAATTGTTTGAAAGTTTTTATGTAATATAATTTGAAATATTTGACAAAAAGTTCTGAAAATGTAATATGACCTTACTCATATACCTACCTAATTATCCTAACAAAAATTCAAAAATCGTGACTCAGGATTTTTTTTTATACACACTTTAATAAATTATTATACGATTTTTTACGATATTTACATTTTTCGAAACTTTTGGTGACAGAAAATTTCTAATGAGTTATAATTGTTATAACAATTGAAGTTTAAATGAGTTATATCTAATTGAATATTTTATGAGGGTTTAATTACAAAAAAACTCACCAAAAACTATACAAATAACCGTCAAATACGTAAACAGTATTTAAATAATAATATATTATATTACACTGAAGATTTGCTCAGAATCGTTTATTTACTAAAGAAATGAGTCATCATTTCTTTAAAACTTTTTTACTTAAGATTTCAAAAAATTAAACCAGTAATTTCACTTTGATTTTTATGAAGAATAAGAGTAAAAAAAGCTGGTAAGTGAGATGATGGTAGTACAAGTTCGTCCTTCGTCCCTTCGGTCCTCAGACAAGATATTGTTGATGAATGTATTAAGTTTTAAAGAAATGATGACTCATTTCTTTAGTATAAAACGATTCTGAGCAAAGCTTCAGTGTAATATAATATATTATTATTTAAATACTGTTTACGTATTTTACGGATATTTGTATAATTTTTTAAATGCTTGGAAAAAAAATCTTGAGCCACGATTATTGATATTTTTTCGGTATTGATAGTTTAGTATAAGAGTAAACTTGTATTAAAATTTCAAAACTTTCTAACAAATACTCAATATTTCATTAGAAATAAACTTAAAAGAAATCAGTCAATATCGTAAAAAATCGTATAATAATTTATTAAAGTGTGTATGAAAAAAAAATCCTGACTCACGAATTTTGAATTTTTGTTAGGATAATTAGGTAGGTATAAGAGTAAGGTCATATTAAATTTTCAGATTTTGTTGTCAAATATTTAAAATTATATTACATAAACACTTTCAAACAATTTGGTAAATTAAAAGTTCTATATTTAAGTCAAAAGCGCTATAATTGTTCTGAAAATGTTGTCCAATTTAAAAAAGTATGTATTTGATATTGGATAAAATTTCAAGTTTCTAGCTTCAATAATTTTCGATTTATGACTAAATACCTAAAATCTGAACAGTGAAAATCTCGTTTACGGCGGATTTTTTCCATTTTTACTCAGTTTTTCGATCGTTATTCTTGATTACTGGAAAAACTATGGAGATTTTGGAAAAATGGCCTCTCTAAAGTACCATCTTAATTCAATTTTGAATCTAATAAATTGCTGGACAAAACTTTTGGACAAGGATTTCTATACGAAAAAGTGTTTACAGAAAAAAAAAATAAAAAAAATAAACATCATTGTAAAACCATAAGATCCTTCGCTTCACTCAGAATCTTAAAATGATTTTTTAAATTTAATAGTCTGCTTTGTTCAATTCTACTTGATAACACTTTTAGATACAACAAATTAAAAAAGTGAGATGATGGTGGTACAAGTTCGTCTTTCGTCCCTTCGGTCCTCGGACAAGATATTGGTGATAAATGTATTAAGTTTTAAAGAAATAATGACTCATTTCTTTAGTATAAAACGATTCTGAGCAAAGCTCCAGTGTTATGTAATATATTATTATTTAAATACTGTTTACGTATTTTACGGATATTTGTATAATTTTTTAAATGCTTGGAAAAAAAATCTTGAGCCACGATTATTGATATTTTTTCGGTATTGATAGTTTAGTATAAGAGTTAACTTGTATTAAAATTTCAGAACTTTCTAACTAATACTCAATATTTCATTAAAAATAAACTTAAAAGAAATCAAACAATATCGTAAAAAATCGTATAATAATTTAATAAAGTGTGTATAAAAAAAAAATCCTGACTAACGATTTTTGAACTTTTGTTAGGATAATTAGGTAGGTATATGAGTAAGGTCATATTAAATTTTCAGAACTTTTTGTCAAATATTTAAAATTATATTACATAAAAACTTTCAAACAATTTGGTAAATTAAAAGTTCTATATTTAAGTCAAAAGTGCTATAATTGCTCTGAAAATGTTGTCCAATATAAAAAAGTATGTATTTGATATTGGATAAAATTTTCAAGTTTCTAGCTTCAATACTTTTCAATTTATGACTAAATACCTAAAATCTGAACAGTGAAAATCTCGTTTACGGCGGATTTTTACCGATTTTACCGTTTTTACTCAGTTTTTCGATCGTTATTCTTGATTACTGGAAAAACTATGGCGATTTTGGAAAAATGACCCCTTTAAAGTACCATCTCAGTTCAATTTCGAATCTAAAAAGTTGCTGGACGAAATTTTTTGACAAGGATTTCTATACGAAAAAGTGTTTACAGAAAAAAAAAAAAAAAATAATAAACATCATTGTAAAACCATAAGATCCTTCGCTTCACTCAGAATCTAAAATATATCTATATTAATATACAGATTAGTGTGTAAGATAGAAAATTGTGTATAATCTCTTCCAATCTTTTTATTTTTAAATTAAAAATATACATATTTTATACTATTGCATGGATGAATATCATATGTTTTATGCGATTGAGCAGATTTTCAGTAGAATTTAAGCAGTGTGCAAAAAAAGAATTAAAAAGCTACTGCAACAGAACTGTATACATTAAACCATCATTATTAGGTACTTATTAAAAGCATATCCAATCCACTAGTTTTTAGTCGTTCAATATAATATATACAAATATATACCTAACAAATAACATGTAATATCAGAATAGGTAGACTAAATACATTTGTTATATACCACGATTCAAGATATACAATAGGTATTTTGAGTCGTGATGTATACATTAATTCAAATACTTAAATCTCTATCAAGGTTGGATTTATTATTTCAAACTATAGTTCAAACATGTTGGTATAGCCGTATAGGTTTAAGCGTGTAACTGTGTAAGGAGTAAGGACTGTAAGCCATAAGGCCAACAGTATATTTATATCCCAACAAAAACACTACGCCAAACTCCGTGTAAAAAAACGCTCAGTATAAAAAAGACCACCTCAAAAAGTTGTGATATCATTTTATAGCTATGTATTTAAACAATATAGGAATAGATATATTATTATAATTTATGTTAAAATTCACTGCTTATAAATTGAACTTAGCTGGTGACTTTAAAATTATAACACTTAATTAGTAATTTATAACAATTAATTTATATAACACTTAATTAGTGTCACTCATTTTCAAAGATAACATGTAGGTATACTCAATACGAAATGAATTCTCATGAGTTTTAAATAATGTCACCAGCTAAGTTCAATTTATAAGCAGTGAATTTTAACATAAATTATAATAATATATCTATTGACTATTCCTATATAGTTTAAATACATAGCTATAAAATTATATCACAACTTTTTGAGGTGGTCTTTTTTATACTGAGCGTTTTTTTACACGGAGTTTGGCGTAGTGTTTTTGTTGGGATATCACAAATTTTTTTTATGTTATTATTATTATTATTGTTGTTGTTGTTGTTGTTGTTGTTGTAAGAATTATTATTAAACATAATAATATCAGGTTATAATACAGTGGCCTACGGAAGTCAATAAGACGTATAACGCTGTACGTACATAACAGACAGCGGTTGACGCGAGAATGAACAATATTGAATATTGAATAATGAATATACAATACATAGTACATGATATTATTATGATATTATCGCGTTATAATCGCATCGCGAGCCGTTACGTATTAACTGGAAACACCGCCGCTGCAGCCTGCAAGCGCTGTAGCGCGTTCGCAGCGCGTCGCGCAGCCGAGTGAAAATGACAAAGCACGCGCGTGTGTGTATCTCCTCAGTGGGCGGGGAACTTCATGCGGGCCGCAGGGAATATTATCGAATAACATTTTCTTTTTTACCATACAAATTCATAATATATTTGGCTATAACTCCATTTATAATGTTCAAATCGGATTAAAAAGTGCAGCATTCCCTTCTACGGAACATTTCTAATAAGATTGGTGCATTGTCAAACTAAATTATTCTACAAGAAATTAGATATGCATTGTCAACTATTTTTTTTCGTGATTTCCGATGCTTCCTGTAATTATACCCGGCAGTTGTCGCGCGTTGTGATTGCCGATGCGTTCATTTTAAGGCGTTTTTTTTTATACTTAGCGCGACCCTGCCGGGTCGTTGGATTAATATACTGTATTTATATTTTGACATTTTGTAGTATTGACTATTAATATCTATATATATATATATATTTCTGGGTATTTACATAATACATTAATACCACAATTATACCGTCAACACATTATATGTGAATGCAATGCATAATGGCCGCCGAAAGGTAGGTACATTACTTTGTGGCTAATACCTAAATATACCTATGTATTTAGCCATGCATAAGTGCGTAACCAATACTTTTATATGTTCATGAGCATAACCATGAAGATTATCTCTAATCTTCATGAGCATAACCATTAT
This sequence comes from Therioaphis trifolii, assembly GCA_027580255.1. NCBI lineage: Eukaryota > Metazoa > Arthropoda > Insecta > Hemiptera > Aphididae > Therioaphis > Therioaphis trifolii. The sequence continues at coordinate 5,795,016 of CM050410.1, forward strand.
TATGTTTTCTATGAGCATAATTTTAAACTCTCAAGTTAACACATATCATTGATAAGTCGTATCACCAGTCAATTGTCGATATAAAAATCAACTATACAATGATAACGCATTAAGTTCATTTTGTATTTTTGTATTTGTATTTGACTGTTTTGTAGGTGTATGTTCACTAAACACTACAGTTTTATATTTGATATAATAAATTTTTAAAAAATTAACAAACTATCTAACTTTATGTTAATAATGTTTATTTTGTGAATAAGGATGAAAAAATAATTCATTTTTTGTTATAATGCCTTCTTTGTACGGAGACATATTAAGTCTAAGGCAGCTGTTGACGGTCGAAAATATAGTAAATGCTGTCTGTTTTCAAACACACAACAATAATATATTCGCATTGGTTCTGAGGTAAACATTCTATTTTGTTGTAAATTAATGCTTTACTTTAATTTATTATTATTTTTTTTTGAAATTACAGTAGCAATGATCTTATACTTTATTGTGATAATGTGCCTCCATCGCTCAAATGGTTGCCTTGGCCTAAGGATGACGGAAAAAAAATTGTCTCATTGACATTTAAATCTACTAGTGAGAAGCTTTTAATTTGTGGTTAGTATTATACACATATATTATATATGTATAATATATACACATATATGTATATAAAATAGATATTTTATTTCGTGATAGTGAATGTAATTAATTTAAAAATAATGAGACCTCAGTATGATGTTTATGCCGATTAAATGAAAATGTAAATTTATTGTTTAAAGTATTTAATATTATCAGTAAAATAATTTTTCCAACAAGCATACTATTTTTTTATTTTAATTTATCGTTTTAATTAAGTTTGTGATTTTATTTTTTTTTTTTATCATATTATTTACTGAAACTGGTGATGGATAAATAATGAATTTTTAATAATATAAATATTTTCAGCTTATTTATGTTTTAGGTTTTGACTGTACATTATATTTAGTATTTGTTCGTGAAATTTTTGAACCAAGAGATGGAGATAGAAGAAATAAAGTTAAAATTATCAGACCAGCTCCTGGAGAACCTACTAGTTCCTTAAATCCTACAGCGATTACTTGGTGGACACCTGTAGTTCCTACATATTCAAGGTAAAGATAATAAAGTGAAATTTTCATTTATGTGAATAAATAATATTTTATATAACTTTTTAAACAATTATTTCTAGTGATATTGGTATTGTTGGAGGAAATATCGGAGAAATTGTCTTTGTGAATCTTCGTACTGGAGCTTGTCTCGGATCCACTTGTGTAAAATGTTCTATAAAATCTCTAGAAATATTAAATGAATGTTGTTCTAATACAGTTTGGTTAATTGTAAGTATATTCTTTATACAATTTTATCAGTATGATAATTTAGTTTTTTATATGAATAAATTTAGATAATCAGTACTAATGGAGATCGCTGGAAATTATTGCTTGAAAGCTTAGATGTTGGATATTGTTGGCTCAATCCAAAACCACATGGTGTACATGATAAAAACACTAAGTATGATGTATCAAATATATCAATTTAGTTAATGTAAATATTATCAATATATTGTAAATACATTTTAAATATTTTTTAGGCCTTCCAATTCATTAAACATTGAAACAATTGTTCCTGTTATATCAAATTTTCCTTCAACCCGTGCTCGATTGCTTGGATTGCGACAATTATTCATAGAAAAATTATCTGCTCCAAAAAAACAAAGATCTGTAGTAAATTGTGTTCAAAGTGGTATTTATCTAATATTAATGATTTTTAATGTAATGCAACTTAAAAAGATTTATCTAGCCCACAATAGTGTATATTTATGATATTTTAAGTTGGAAGTAATGAAAATTCATTACATTCAAATAACATTTTGATGAAGCTCAGTGGAACTTGGAAGTATTGTGTTTTTGTTAAATTTGTTAGTTAAAATAAAATAGATCAATTATTGGTAAAGTTTTCATATTTTGAGTAATATTAGTTTTGAAATAATACAGAAAAGTTAATGTTGATATCACTGCTCATGAAAAATTTCCATTTTCGTATACTTAAAACGCATACTAAATAAATTAACTGAATTGATTTTCATAAAAGTGTTGTTATAAGTAGATGGATATAAGTAAGACAATATAAAACTTCACTGTCTGGCTAGAAATTGCCAATTTCATGAAATAATTAGTAAATCTTACTTTTTTTATAATAATAAATCTAAATTTGTTTCTTAATTTAAATGTTTTTAAGCAATACTTAAGTGCAATCTTTATAATTTTGTTGTGTTTTTTTTTACTACAAACCGTTTACAATTTTGAAATCTTAATCTAAAAGATTTATAATTTTTTACCAAAAAATTAACAATAAATTTTTCTATTTAGATGATTCAGCAATTTCATCATATAAATGTTATAAATAGAGTGAAATGTATATAATGCAAGTTTCTTTTTAAATGTTGTATTTTTAATTACTTTTAAGGGGAGCTATTTTGATTAACTTATGAAAATCAAATGGGAACCTTTATTTATTTTGTCAATACTATGTGAAATCATTATTTTAGTAAATTTTGGTGGTTGAAAAATGTTGATTGATGGGACTCTAAGTTTGAAAGTGATTTTTGATTTTGAGGTATTGTAGGAGTTAAATGTTAACACACTGTTACTACCATACAATTATTTTAAATTTAAAACTGCTCTTAAACCTAAAGTATTGCATTAATTAATGTTTTCCAATCTCAAGACTTAACAAAAAAAAAAAAATCCTTCACATTGTGTCACCAAAAAAATATAGGTTCCCATTTTACTTAAGCATATTAATCTCTAAAACTACCCCTTAAAGTTAGTTTAATAATATGAAATTTACTAATCATTTTGGATTTTTCTAAATAAAGAAATTTTCTTGATTTTATTCATTTTTGAATATTTATGATATGATAAAACTGCTATAACACAATAGCTGAATCACCCTGTATATCTTAAATTTAATTATAATAGGATCACCAAATTGTTTTTTATACCGATTTTCATTTATGCATTGTCACTTTGATTGTTTTATACCATAAGTAGTATCACTTTATCCATAAAATAAGTATTTGTACATGGAATATGAAAACATTAATATGTAGTTTACATTATTAAAATTAAAATCAATAAACTGTATTTATTCATATTAATTATTTTATATTGTTTTCTTAAAAGAAAAAAAAATATTAGATTAACAATACATAGCTATTAATAAATAATTATTAATTAGTGATGTCTAATAATGATAATATGTTTTCTGTGATTATTTAGTGCCAAATGAAGTAAAACATCCTAAGAGAAGTTATTCATCCGACACAATCACTTCTGGATGTTCTTGTCCTAGTACAGGCCCAACACCTGAGCCCTTGGCAAATGTTGTCGACATGAAATCTAGTGTACAAAGTCATCATGGTAAACAAACTATTGTGAGTTGTTGTTCTAATCATATTTTGGTAAGTTGATTTTTTCTAAATCAAAAACAATATCAACTATACTTTAAAAAGAATTTGACATATCATAATAAATAATACTAAAGATGTATACTTTCACTTTTCAATTTATTGTTGTTAAACCGTAATCTTATAAAATTGTATTATTTGTAGGTACACGCTTCTGGATTTAATAATAATCAACCTTTAGTTTATAAATTATTTAAAGGAGGAGAGATTGAGAAGTTTTTATACACAGATCAATTTATATATACTTCTGAAAATGGTGGTACCAAATTGAGTGTGTATTCTTCTAATCTTTGTCAACTTAAAAGTGATGTGGTAATTATTTTTGTAATCATTCAAATGTATTTGTTTTTAATAATTGTTCTTATATTTTTACAGGAAGATGATAAGCGAAAAAGTCTATTAGGCACTTTTAACTTTGATAATGGAGAGTTAATTTTGGAGATGTTTAGAATATCTGGACGAAAAGTAAGAATAAATATTATATATAATTTTTTTAATTTCAGTAATTTTTCATTTTCAGTCTAAAGAAGGTTTGGATATTTCTCAAAGTGTTTCTCCCAAGAATAAAAATCGTTCTACAATTAATAAAAAAAAAAAATGTGATCGCCTACATAATCGAAAAGATAATACTGTTTCTGAATTGTGTGCAATAATTACTAATTTTGCATTATATTTTTTACACTTATGGTATTGCTAAATGTTGTGAATTATTTGTATATATAAACTATAATTTATAGTCATATCTAAATTAAGTAATATATTAATTTATTTTAGTATTAAACCGGAAGAAATAATATTTAAGAATATTATAGACTGTTCACTAGATCATGCAAATAATTTGTCGGAAGCATTTGACATTGATATACGTCCTATATTGGAAAAAGCAGCAGATCAACAACTTAGTGCAAGAAAATTTGAAGATGCTACTCTGCTTTACAGATTATCTAAAGTAAATAATTTGTGTAGTTATAATAAAATTTTTCATTGCAATTAAAGTGTATATGTGAAAAAGACAATGAATATGTTTTGATGTACTAATGTTGCAGACGAATCCGTTAAAACGTGTTCTTAGATTAGCTTCTTCTGGAAATACAGACAAAGTAGTACTTTTTGTTAGCACACTTTTAGAACAAGCTCATCCAAGAGATCTTACTGCTTTGGAAAGATTACATATTTCAAATTTAGCTGTTATGAGCTACACGGAACAATTATTACGTGCTACTAAACGTGAAAAATCCAGACTTGAATCAAAATTTTTGTAAATAAATTAAATTTAATCCTAAAAATTTTGTTTCCATTTCATTTTTTATTTTTTTTATTTAGACGTTTACTATCTGAGAACAATCATTATGATGAAGTTTTGTGTGTGAATATTGTTGGTCAAAGTCGTTTATGTAATGTATTAAGATTTTTAGCTGTTGAAAGAGGTTTGCATAATGAAGTTATTACAGTTTTGGTTAGTTTAATGAGTCAACAGTCTTCAGACAGCCGATATTTGTACTGTGAGTGATTTTCATATACTGTAAAAAATAATTTATGCAATAATAATATTTTAATATGTTCTATTGTTTTAGTAACAGAAGGATTTTGGGATTTGGTATCTGAATCAGTTTTCACAGAAGTATTAGTGGCATGTAATAAATTCACAATTCTTCATTCTAAATTTGTACAAGCTAATTTACAAAATGTACCTAAAGATATAATTTTGGTAAGTCTCAATTTAAACTTATGTTTCACCTTGAAACAAATTTAAATGAAATTTATCATTATGGCATATGTTTCAGAAATTAAAAGTACTTTATGATCCAACTAATCCAGCTTTAAGACCAATATTACTTAAAGTATTTCAATCTTTTAATGAAATAGAATCCATATCTGAACAAGATAATAATGTAAGTATAAAAATATATGATTAGGGTTGTAGATACTGTTTGTTATATTTGTTTTATATGCATTTACACACATAATCACTAGGCGTGTATGCATAGTATCACATACCATTATTATATTTTTTGTTACTTCATAATAATTAGTCCATTTTTTTGTTTTTGTTTTGATAAGTGAAATTTTATTGTTTAATTTTTACCAAAGATAAAATATATTTATAATTGATGATATGAATAATATAATTTATACCATTAATTTATTTTTACATAGAATTTTATTATAATATTCCTGAATATTAACTTTCAGCTTAATTATTCAGTTAAAGAATGGTTAACTACTTATCTTATGATAATATCCAGACTTTCTTCAGATCAATATTCAGACAGTTTTATTGAATCAGTATCATATTCTCATCAACCTATTACAAATATATCCAAATTTGAAATTGAGATAGAACATAAATCTAGTCTTGGAGCAGGTTGGGCTCATGCAGCTCATATACGTAATCATAAACTTTATACATGGGGACATTCATCATATGGTTGTTTGGGTGTTGGACCTCATATGACTAAAACGGCCACCCCAAACCCAGTTTCTTGGTTTGTTTACATACGTGTTGAAGTTATTCAAGTGGCATGTGGTCGAAATCATTCAATAGCACTTACTACAAATGGAGTAAGTACACTTTTAAGCAATAAAGTTGTTCAACTTTGTTTGAAATTTAAATTTCTATAGGTATATTCTTGGGGATCAAACCGCTATGGTCAGTTAGGAACAGGTCGTCGTGGTCAAGCACCATATCCAATGTTAGTCGAAAGTTTATCAGATGAGTTACTAGTTAGTGTTTCAGCTGGTCAATATCATTCATTAGCTATTTCTATGGATGGGAAGTTATGGACTTGGGGTTGGGGTGTTTATGGGCAACTAGGACATGGTGGAATTGATGACTGTGAAAAACCAAAACAATTGAGAAATTTAGAGAATGAAGTAATTTTTATATAATAATTTTTATTGAAAATGTTCTGTAATAATTTAGATTTAAATATTTTTAGAATATTATTAGTGCTTATGGAGGTTATTCACATAGTATTGTTCTTACAAACAACGGTAAAGTATTTACTTTTGGTTCTGGTTCATTTGGGCAGTTAGGAAATGGCAGTACCACTAAAATTACCAGCCCAGTTCCAGTATATGGACTTCCTGAACCAATAAAACGTATTTATACTGCTTATTTTCATAATGTAAGTATAATTTGTGAATAAATAGTGTTTTATTATTATTTTTTAGATATAATCATTTAAATTAAGATTAAATGTTATATCCGTTCATTACTTAGTGGTGGGCGAATCTTATGTTATATTTAGTCTCATCCTACTGATTTTCTACTAGTTTGAATAAAAATCTTAAACATATATATTATCGTCCATTTCTACCTATTATTTATTTTAAAAAATATCCTAATTATCAATGAAATTAAGTTTTTCAATTAGTAGCGTAACAATATTACTCACATTGTGAAAATTGAAAGTAACATTTTTATAAATTGTCATGTAAATTTATTTGAAATTGTTAAATTTAACTTATAAAGTTTGTTTACTCTTCACTTTTGGTATTAATATTACTTATTACTTAATATATTCAACTTTATGAATTTTTTCTGGGATTATAATTGTAGTTGCATATATTTATGTTTAAAAAATATTTCATATAAAAATTGAAAATTGTTGAAAAAAGAAATTAATTTATTTACTGTATTGATTATTGGAATATAGATTACTGTGTATAATTTTTATTAGATACATTGACTCATTAAACTTTTAAACATTAAATTTTGTTTTGAATTATTTTGGTTACAAAATAGAATATAGATTGATTATTTCCAAAAGTTGTAATCTTTATGTGTAATGTATTTAAAAAAATGTGCGAATCAAGTATTCCTTGATGAAAAAATGTCCTTGTATAATATTTATTAGTTAGTATTTTTTTTTAATATTAAAAATTTATTTTAATTTTTACTGAAAATAATTTGAATTATCTATTATTTTTATCATTTAGTTAGCCTTAAGTGACGTTGGTCGATTATATACTTGGGGAAGTAGTCCACAAGTACTTCGGTTTCATGCACAAACACAAAAACGAGCTAGAAATCAACTGGTTTTAAATGAAGGTGATCAAGTAAGTTTTGTTCTTTATTTTGTTATCAGTTAATTTTAATTGTGTGATTTTCAGGCAGATGATGCAGAAATTGATGCCTTGACTGCTGATGATGGTTTATTACATTTAAGTCCTACACTCGTTGATACATCTCATATTACTGGAGAAATTGTTCAAGTACATTAATTAAAGATTCCGTCCATAAAATTAATTTTGCATATTAATAATGCAGTAAAACCTCGTTCATACGCCCTCGAAGGGGAATTCGTAAAACCGCGCATTATGCGAGATAGCGTTTTAGGCAATATCCTGCCTATTACGCTCTTGAAGCGTTATAGGCGATATCTCGCCTATTAAAAGCGTTTTAAACGTGATAATAGATAGAATAAATAAGAAAAATTTTCATTCATTATTATGTATTACACAGTAACATAAGTTGTACATATTTAAAATTAATAAAAAAACATCAAATATACATACAAAAAAATTATCAAAAGGAACATATTTTTTAATTATTATTTTTTTTGGATTTGAAAAAAGTGGTAATGAATGTATTAATCGGGTTTTTTCAATTTTAAAATGTTTGAGAAGCCAGAAATTAGTATTACGCGGGAATATGTATTATGCGGTGGCTTATTAAGCGTGTTTTTTTTCAATATTAAAAGCGTACAAGTACCTGGGACCGGGAAAAATCCGCGTGTTAAGCGGGATGGCGTATTAAGCGAGAGCGTCTTAACGAGGTTTTACTGTATTTATAATTATACATTCACTATAATTTAATAAACTGAAATATTTTGTCTTATGTTTAGATGTGTTGTGGTTGTCATCATTCAGCTGTTGTTAGTAAAACAGGACAATTATACACTTGGGGACTTAATTTAGATGGACAATTAGGAGTATCAGGTATTCGAGAGAGACTTGTTCCAACTGTTACTTTAGTTGGCCCGCCTTCAGTTATAGTTGACTCATCATCAACTAGTGGCTCATTAATAAAAGAAGTTAGGTGTGGAGCAGATTTTACCTTAGCATTAGATGCAGCTAATAAACTTTGGGGTTGGGGTAGTAATCACGAAGGACAAGTAAGAATATGTTTTTTTAATTAAATTAATTTATTTTTATTAGTGTTTATTTTGTGTGATTTTCTCTTAGTTGGGTAAAATTCCAGAGGAAGACTTAGCAAAAACATTGTTAGATGGCAAAATGGTTATGATAAAATCAACTCATAAAGTTATTAAAATTCAACATGGTACTGTTAATAAGTTGGACTCTCCAATTGAAATAGTATTACCACAGTTGAGGTTTTCTTTTTCTAACATAAAAGATATACTTTCAATTCGAGTAAGTTCTATAAGTTATTAATAACACTTTAATATTTTCACATTAATTATTATGTCGTTGAATATGTATCTACTATTTAATAAAATCAACTAATATAATCCTTTTAAGTAGAATAGTTTCAATGTTGTAAATACACTTTGTGTTCCCTGTTTCTTTATAATATATTTTTTTTATATTTTAGGAAATTAGTTAATTATAATTAAAAAGTATGTACTTCACCCATTGGGATATTTTTCGCTCCTCGGACAGGTTAATGAGGATGGGTGTATTGAATTTTAAAGCAATGAGATCATTTTTTTAATAAACAATTTAGAGAAAAGCTTAGGTATACAAAAAATATACTGATTATATATTTAATTGTTTTTAGTTTAATTGTTGGTATATTTTTTTTTATTAAACCTGTTTTGTTTTCTTGTTTCACAAATGAGTGATTTTTTCACCCAAAGATGCAAAATATATTTTTCTATTTGTACCCAAAGTTTCATAATGATTAGATTGATCAATATTCTTTGATAAATATTTCGATGTTAAAAACTAACAAAAACAGTTGGTTCTGTAAAAATCACATAATTATTTACTTATAAAAAATAATACAGATTAACGATTTTTGAAATTTTTTTAGTATCCCTAGTAAAGTGTATGATTATAATCATATTATATTTTCAACAGTTTTTGTCAAATACTAAAAATTTTACTAAAAATAAACTTAAAAAAAAAAACAAATTTTCAAACAAAATTCTAATTTATTTTTTTAGATTCTGAGTGAAGCGAAGGATCTTATGGTTTTACAATGATGTTTATTATTATTTTTTTTTTTTCTGTAAACACTTTTTCGTATAGAAATCCTTGTCAAAAAATTTCGTCCAGCAACTTTTTAGATTCGAAATTGAACTGAGATGGTACTTTAAAGGGGTCATTTTTCCAAAATCGCCATAGTTTTTCCAGTAATCAAGAATAACGATCGAAAAACTGAGTAAAAACAGTAAAATCGGTAAAAATCCGCCGTAAACGAGATTTTCGCTGTTCCGATTTTAGGTATTTAGTCATAAATCGAAAAGTTTTGAAGCTAGAAACTTGAAAATTTTATCCAATATCAAATACATACTTTTTTATATTGGACAACATTTTCAGAACAATTAAAGCACTTTTGACTTAAATATAGAACTTTTAATTTACCAAATTGTTTGAAAGTTTTTATTTAATATAATTTTAAATATTTGACAAAAAGTTCTGAAAATTTAATATGACCTTACTCATATACCTACCTAATTGTCCTAACACAAATTCAAAAATCGTGGCTCAGGATTTTTTTTTATACACACTTTAATAAATTATATAAAATTATACAAATAACCGTAAAATACGTAAACAGTATTTGAATAATAATATATTATATTACACTGAAACTTTGCTCAGAATCGTTTTATACTAAAGAAATGAGTCATCATTTCTTTAAAACTTAATACTTTCATCACCAATATCTTGTCCGAGGACCGAAGGGACGAAGGACGAACTTGTAACACCATCATATCACTTACCAGCTTTTTTAGACTGAAATTTGTAAAAAAAATTTGAAACTTTTATTAAGTTTATAGCAATAAGCCATTAATATATAATGGAATTTATAAGTTTTTAGCAACATAACTTGTTGAGTCATGACTAAATAATTTAAAATTGATTTAGTGAAAGAACCGTGTCGTTTACAATAAATTTTACCGTTTTTACTCAGTTTTTCCTCACGACTGGAAAAACTATTGAGATGAGAGAAAAATTAACCCTCAAAGTATCATCTACATATGATTTCCAATATAAAGAATTGCTGGATGAAAATTTTGAATAAGTTAAGTGTACCAAGAAGTGTCTCTAGAAAAAAAAAATATATCAATATCATTGTAAAATCATAAAATTCTTCGTTTCACTCAGATTATAAAAAAAGTTTGTTACTTAAAAAATTGAGAAAAAAACAAATATTACAACTAGGTTTATAAAGAATATTTATATAAGTTTACATAGTATATATATTTTAAATGTTACAAAAATTATGAAATAATAGATATTTTATAAATTCAAATAATATAGTGTGGAAATATTAAATTATAGACAACAAAATTTATGAAGTATGTTATGATGATATTTAGGATAAGAATATGATAAATAGAAGATAAGCCAAGGTTCTTTATAAAGATTTTAATTATTTGATATAGGATTATTTTGAAATATTTTGAATATTAACAAAAAATATTTTGTAAAAATATTTATTAAATTTATTTAACTAATATTTTACAAATATGTTTTTTTAATATTTTAAAATTTAGTTTGAGTATAGTTTTTTTTTAATTTATTTATTTTCTGATGACATTTTTAATTTTAGTTATTATCTCATCAATTGTTTCAAGCTTGACTAGTAATTGGAGTCTGCCACCCCTAGTTCTCTCCCTTCCTAATAATACAAATTCTAATGCACATCCAAGTAGAGGTTTAAAAAAAATAAATTATAAAAGCAAAGTTCTAATTGTCTTTTCTTTAAGTAACAATTGACAATTATCATTACGATGTCCAATTAATTATCTTAAATAATTTTGCAGGTTAAGCGGTCAGTGAATTTTCCAGGATTATCAACAATTGAATGTGTTCTTGATAACTTTAATAGTATATACAATGTTTATGGTTTAGATTATTTGTTACATTATGCAATCGAGTGGTTTTATCCATATTATAATATTTCTTCTATTGTGTCTATGGTAAATTATCATTCATATTATATTATATGATGTTTTACCTAGTTAAATTATTTTGTTTTTAGTGTCTTGAGATGAAAAATCATCAAGCTATAAGCAAAATTCGATTGATTAATAATGAACCTTCTATGGCATTATTTCATCAACTTGAAGCATTTGTAGAAACTAGAGGCTATGGAGAAATGTTTGGTTTTAATATTGAAGGTGGGCATGAAGAGCCAGCTCCGGTTCCTCTTACTCCATCTGAGGACTTCAATATTAATCTTGAAGAAGGAGAGCTATTAAATTATTTACCAGAATCTTTTGCTTCACGTATAGCTACTGAAGAAATTGTTGTAAAAGAATGGCCAGGGATTACTAAATTTGCCCAGATATTTGATTATTATTATAAATTCATTCCAAAAGACTATTTAGTTTCCTTTTTACATGAAGTAAGTGTTTAACAAATTACAATCTAATATAATTTATTAATAATATTTTTTATCATAAAAATGTTTAGTATCTTACTTATTGGTTTACTAAGTCATTCCCAGTTGACGCATTAGAACAGTTATTGATGGATCGTTGGGACAAACTGAATCATCCATTAGGAATTTTATTGTTATGGTATAAATAGATTGTTTTTTTTTTTTATAAAAATTTAAATATTTCTTGCTTGATTTTGATTATTTTTAGCCATAGTGATGCATCGAAAGCTCACAACCTTAATGAATTAGGTGTAAAAATTATGGAGCCCAAAACAATTATTAGATATTTTTCTGTACATTTTTGTATGCAATTATGCTCATCTGTTTCAAAAAATATAGAAAATAAATGTATGTTTAATTGTCATCAATTATATAAACCTCAAAAACAATATTGCAATTAAATGAAATTTATTATTATAGCGGAAAATCAAACAGATTTTATACAATTGTTGGCTTCTGTGACAAATTCACCAGGTTCTGGATGGATAAAACCATTATCAGAAACTAAAACTGAAGACTTATTAAAGTGTTCATTACAAAAACTTACCACTGATCAGTATCAACCATTCATGCATTTAGAGTTTCCAGTAAATTTTAATAATTTATTTCTTTTCATATATATTTTTATTAATTAAAAACATATTTTAATAGGATTCAGAAACTTTAGGAAATACACTGTTAGCATATTCTTGTGGCCATCGTTATTTATCTAATGAACAGCTAGCTCAAGATTCTAAACAGGTAGTTAATAGTTTGGATCATTTACCTAATACTGCTGCAGCTGTACAAGTAGCTTTACAAGATATAAGTAATTCAGCTTGTCCGAATTGTGTACACAAACAAATTAATAGTTTTATACAAAAAAATTAGTATTTATTTATTTGAATATTATTATTTATTAAAACTGTATAATCTTAAATTTACCATAATTTAGAATTTACATTTCTATTTTAAATTTTCTAGTCGGACTTTAAAAATTGATAATTTTTTATAGTTTTAGTGAAAATATTTATGTTGTGCAATAACTTGTTTCGCTATTGTTATAATTATTAATGTATGTTATGTATATTATATACTTCTAAGTGAAATTGTATTAAATTGTTTTTGTGTTACATTAACCATTTTATTTATGGCAAAAAAGGTAAAACCAATGCCTTATTCTTTCCATTGTTTTTATTCATATTTTCCTTATTTTCGTTTGTCCATATGGGTTTCAATCCTAAATCTATAATCGGTTTGTCTTGATGATCATATTCTTGACTTAGTTCTTCTAATAATTCGGAATTATTAGTTACCATACAACATGCTCTCAGTGTGAAATAATAAATAATTTCTACTCCACTCAACAAACTGAAACCTAAAAATAGACCTGCTATGCCACCAAAAGCAACTGAAAAAATTATAGTGAAATTATAAAATGAATCAACTCTTCATAAAATTAGATTTACCATTTTTAAACTTACCTAGCAAATCTACCCAGCCAAATAATACCTCTCTTCTATATCTCACCATTGGCCATGATACAAAACTGATTTCTAATGGGCCTTCAATGTGATCAGCCCTAAATTTGTAGTAAATTTAGTTAGTATATTTCTTAGCTTTTATAATTAATTTAAGCTATTGATTTAAAATTTTGTCATACTGGGCATCTTGTAGTTTTTCAACTTCATAAACTGTGTTCATACATCCCAATTCACATGAACAAGTAAGTCCATTCAAAATTTGTTCTGAAAATATAAATTGCATTTTTTAGTTATTCAATATTACACTAAAATTACAATTATTGATTAATTGCAAGCTAACCTAATCTTGAATGAGACATGAGATACACCTTCTACTTTAATCGGTTTACTACCACTCTCAAAAAAAAAAAAAAAATGAATTTTATATGCTATGTATTGTCTAATTACATATGTTACGAGAATAAAAGCTATGTAGTTTGAGGACGAATAGTTTACTGGATCACAATAATACACAAAAATGTATTAAATTTGTTGCAACATAATTTAAGTGAAAATGTTTTGATTAAATTATAGGTTGCAGTCTCATGTTTGATTGCTCTTGATATTTAATTTCATCAGTAATTATTATATTTCCATGAAAAAAAATATCATATTTAGTGTTATTATTAATTTTTTTTAGTTGGTAAAAATATTCACATATCAATAAATTGGTACATATTAAATATTACATAATAAGTTTATTTAATTTACCATTTGAGAATATGAATCATGTTTTTTTTTTTTAATTTTTAATAAATCGGTGTACTAGATTTAGGATAATATATGAATAGTTAATATTTTGAGTTTGTATTTTTAAATCCTTTTTTGTACCTTATTTAAACAGACAAGGAATTAATCTTTGTTAGTAGACGGCCTTATAAAAAAATGATTTGATAATTATTTAAATTAAAATAAAATATGTAATAAGTGACAAAGTATCTACTTAAGTTCCAAATAATATAAATCGAAGACACACCTATATTTTAATTAAATCTTTTAGGGGGGTTCAACCCTTGTTGATATTTATTTAATAATTTAATAGTATTAACAACAAATTAAGATTTTATTTCGTTAAAAATTATCTTAAGGTCACACAAATTAAAATTTGACAAAAAATATTTATTTTAATCGTTTTGGTAGCTAGTGTATTATTATAATATTATTATATTTAATTATAAATATAATAATATTATAAATATTAGTATGAAGCTTATTAACTAGAGTGTATGAGGAATAAAGCCCACATAGGTAAACTTTAGTTATTGCCAAGGATGGTATATTGTGTTAAGTCTAAGAGACCTTACTTTAATTTTAGAGTACGTACTGAGATTTTTTGAAATACAAACTAATCCATCCAAATCACAATATTTATATCCACCTGAAACAATATTAAACGGGAAATTAATATACTAAGAAGAATCAATAGACAAGGCTGGGCATTAAACAATGAATAAATTAAAGTTAAGTTAACTTCAACTTTATAATTTAACTTCCTAAATTCAATTTTTTGTAGGTAACTTATTTTTGAATTGATTGATTTTCCATTCATTTAACTGAATATTAATACAATATTTTCATTTTTTCAATATAATTAAATTAAAAAATTCACTGTAAATTCACAATTATTCTAATAAAAGTATATATTTTTTTAATTTTATTTATAAAGTGGTTCTGTAATTAACTACATAATACATTTTTTTCTAAAAATAAATGTGTTTTGAAAAAATCCATGTGAAACAGATCAAACTATCAGTGTATACATATATGAATATATGTGTATTGAATATTTTTACACATTGTATAGTATACAGCAGGGGTTGGCAACTTCATTTTAGTTTATCGCTGTGATAGAGGAAGTCGCATCTGCAATAATGTAAATGTTTCAATCAGAGGAGGTGGGGTTCTAATTGCGATCAAAAGTCATTTGCATTCATACGCATCCTACTTCATGATAACAAAATTGAACAATTACCATATGTAAAATTATCAATAGGCTCATTAATATTATTAATTGGCGCTGTATATATACCACCTCAGTCAGATATTAATGTTTATAATTCACATACAGATATTGTCAATAATTTATTATCTTTATATTGTAATTCTAAAATTATTCTATTAGGAGATTATAATC
This sequence comes from Therioaphis trifolii, assembly GCA_027580255.1. Taxonomy (NCBI): domain Eukaryota; kingdom Metazoa; phylum Arthropoda; class Insecta; order Hemiptera; family Aphididae; genus Therioaphis; species Therioaphis trifolii. The sequence continues at coordinate 5,810,711 of CM050410.1, forward strand.
TTCCTGGTGTACAATGGTCGGTTGTTAAGAACAATATTGTCCCTTACTCACTTAAGTATACACATTTAGAAACAAATGTAGGTACTAGCAAATTTTTCATATCTCAATCTTCAACAATTCAATACAATAAAAAATCGTAAGAATTCTATACTTGATTTAATTTTATCAAATTCAACCGATATTTCAGTTTCGTGTGAGACGGATACGTTATTACCAATCGACTATATGTACCACCCAGCTCTACTTATTACTTTCCCTATTAGTGAAAACTGTATTCCTCTACAATTTAATGAATCTATATATGATTTTTTTCTGTGTAATTTTAATGTTATTAAATCACAAATAGCTTCCATTGATTGGCAAACAGTTTTCAAAGACCGATGTATAAACAGTGCTGTCTCTAGTTTCTATAGTATTATTTTTGAAATTATTGATGAAAATTGTACAAAAAAACAAGTACCTATATATAAGTAAATACCCAGTTTGGTTTAGCTCTATATTGAGGGACTTAATTTTTAAAAAAAAAATTGCCCATAAACTATATAAAGAATCTCCTACTCAAATTAATTATAATATTTTTTCTAATCTTCGAGCCCGATGTAAATTTCAGTCCAAGGCAGATTATAGTACTTATATAACAGACACACAAAACTCTTTATTGTTAGATCCAAAAAAGTTTTGGAAATTTTTAAGTAATAAACGCTCACACAATTCACTACCTACTTCTATGACTTATGAAAATCAGTCTATATGTGGTGGTGAGGAAATAGTTCGTAGTTTTGCACGTTATTTTGCTAATGTCTACGTCAGTTCAGTTACAGGACAAATTATATTTCTGCTTCTCCTACGAATAGGATAATGTCAATAGCAAATGATTTAAAAATTGATTTATTTAATTTTGATTCCATTGAATTATTTAATAATTATGTAAACAACATTTTTAGTATTTAAACATGTAGTACTGTTTTACCTATTATTTTATTATTATTGTATTATTATTCTGTGTTATTATTGTATTCATTGTTCAATTATAAACTTTATTATTAAAAATTATTGTAATTGAATCATCTGATCCGTTGAAATGAAATAAATAAATAAATAAACTTAAAGTTACTGGAGGACGAAGACAGGAGGACCAATATTCAGAACTTAAAAATTAAGCTGACTAGAGAGCAAAAAAAAAAAAATCATTTAAAAACTAATAATTAGCATAACTTATTCTAATTTGTTATTAGTTTATCATTAAACTTTTGTGTGTAAAATTATACATTAATAAAGATGTAGGTATAGGTTATAGGTACCTATTAATACTAAACTAACCTAAAAAAAAAAAATAAAGTATATATATACATAAAAATATGTTTATAATTTTTATTTTAAAGTGACACGGGCTAGAATAAAACGTTACACAGACGGTCAGTTGCCCATCCCTGGTGTACAGACATACAGACATACAGTAAAATAAGTTAGAACTTAGAAGTCCTATGGTAGCCTAATTAAAGGTATTTTGATTGTAACTATTGAGTTACTGGATGAAACTTTTGGATAAAGTTAAGGTGAGCAAAAAGTGTCTCCAGAATAAAAATAAACATTATAAAACCATAAGATTCTTTACATCATTCAGAATATTTCGAAAATGTTCAGGCGTGAGATAAAACTGCCGACAAATCGACTATCGAGTAAAAACAGTGAAATTCGCTTACAGACGACACTTTCATTAAATCAACTTTAGTAATTTCGTCATAGCTTCAAAATTAATGTTGCTAAAAACTTGAAATTTTCCCCATACATTATCGAAATATTTCTACATCGTTTAAAAAAAGTTTCTAAAGAAAAAGATGACAATTTTCGAGCTAAAACAGAACTTTGAAGATACCACGTTTATTTTATTATTTTTCTGAGAAAATTTTTTATACTTCGTAAGAAATTCCGAAAATATTCTATGACCTTTCGTCATTATGCCTAACGTCATTGACAATACTGAAAAATTTTAAAAATCGTGACTTGGAATTTTTTTTTTTTATAAGTGTTTCAGTAAATTATTATACAATTTTCACGTAATAAACTGTTTTTACGTAAAATTTCAATTGTAAATATTCAATTTATTCAAATAAATTGGTCCATCCAATCATAATACAATTTTGAATACAAATAGAACAACAAATTTTGAATCTTTTGGTTATAAAACATTTCTTCTTCCTCAACCAAAAAAACTAGATAATTTTGAAAAAAAAATACGTGCCAATAATTCGATAAAAAATGGTAAAATATATGAACGGTATATTTTAATTCTGAAGCTTTGCTCAGAATCGTTTAACTGAAGAAACAATCCATAATTTCCTTAAAATTCAATGCACATAACCCCATTAACCTGTCCAAGGAGCGAAGAATACTTCATGGGGTAACGTATGTACTTTTGTTTTTTTTATATGTGTTTAATTTTAACAAAAATTATTATTTTCTCATGAAATAGCGATTTTTTAATCAAATATTAAAAAAATCTAAACCAGTTATCAGACAAAACATTTCTCAGATGGACTCACTACATATTATCTTATCTATGGTCCAAAATTCATAAAAATTAACTCAATGCGTTTTTTTCGGCGTGTTAGAATTACGGTTCAAATGATTCTTTTTATATACCTAGGTAAAATATTAGATTTATTTTTGTTATTTTATAACATTTGGAATTTTTGGTTATAACTTAAAAGATCTGAAATTTATGGATACGCATCTTAATGTTATCCCCTAGTTATACTTACATTTTCATAATAATCTAGTTCGACAATTTTTTTTAAAACTCCTCTCTTTGCATAATTCTGGCTACTCTGCTGCATGACAAAATAGATCTAATTTGTCATGCGCTACTGTATATACTTATTAAGGCTAAAAGTACGTCACAGTTCACAAAAATTAGTAACAGTAATCTGTTATCTTTTAGTCAAATATAGAATTATTAACACAAAATTTTTATAAAGAATAAGAAAAAATAAATAAGATGTAGGAATATAAAAGTCGATTGAAATATCATTGAAAAATGAAAATTATTTATACCATGTATCAGGTGCGTACCCAAAAAACATTTGGGGGGGGGGTATGGTTACACATTTTTATACTTTTCATACCAAATTATAAATATCTTCCTCATTGAAAACTTTCCTGGAATTACGTGAGGGGGAGAGTAAACCCCCCTTGTGTACAAACCTGTTATGTATCTATTGTGTTTAGACACCATTAAAATACCTATTAAGAATAATCATTGAAATGATACTGGAATACCAAATAGATTTTAAAAATTATATAAGTAGATGTAATATTAAAATTTTACCATGGTAAATCATTGAAACTAAAAACTTATCAACTAACTGAATACTATATAAACTAATAACTAATGTTTAATACTTCAGATTCATGAATCATGATTACAGTCTTTTTTAAGTTTTTTTTTTTGCTAAGTAAATACTTGTTAGTTACCTACTTATTAAATAATATAGTATTGTTATTACTATTAGTATTTATCAACTAAATATATATAAATAATTGTTTATAATATATTTTATTAAATTTACCGATTTTCTTATAAAACCATGGAACGCATCCACACAGTGACCTGCAGTTATCCATTCGACATTGAATCATACAAGCACCAAATGTGTATATTTTATCAGTAACTAATGGTATTTCGTCCGGAAAAACACATTTCCTTTGTTTGATTGTCAACTGACGGGCGCCTTCGGTGGTGTACGTCTGTTTGCTGTCAAAAAATATTTTAGCTATTCGTCTAGTCCACAAGTGTTGCGGTAAAGTGTCTACGATAATTATGTCGTCTGTGCTGTGTATGAATACCTGTACAGACAAGACAATTTAATAAGGTCTATTTTATTTTCAAACCAATGCGGATGTTCAATATGTTTTTATTATGTAGGTACTCTAGAATACCTTCAATGGATTTTTAGTTATGTTTTCCATGTTAACGTTAAACGTTATAGTTAATTTATTATCTGTTTCATAAACATATTGTGTTATGGATTTTTCATAATTTTCGGACATCCTATCAAAAAAAATATAATAAAAATAAAATTAATTTACCACTAGTGGTTATTGTAAATAAATTATCATTTATATCATATCACCATGGCCAGTCCAAGACAACATGTCTAGAATTGAAACTGTAACAAAATCCATATTCTGTAAATACAGGCTCAAATCCTGAGCAACAGTTGTATGATTCGCCTTTAAACGTGCAATCATACAGTATATCCTCGCAATGATATACTACCTATTCGTGTAGTTTAAGATCAAAATTTTATGTATTCAAATTCAAATATATCAATATTCAGTTGTTCGATTCAAAATTAAAATACATTTTTACTTTATAAGCTAAATCCTTAAATGTATCCTTTGGTAACCAATCATACTTGGAAAACATTTCAAATGTTTTAATATTATTGTATGAGAATGACGCTACTTCATTAATGAAGTTTATAAATGTTTCAGCACGTTCATTATCCGTGTTATTTCCATACACACTAGAATACACACTTAAATTGAATATTATGGTGCAGAGGCGGTTTGAATGTATTATACTTAGTGGTGCAAGACAATATATAGACACCCACCAACCCACCCCCTTCATCCTAGAAATTATAAATAAATATTTTTTATAAGTTTTTTCATATACCTAATTTTCTTCAGTTAAGTTGTTTACACTTTTTATAATAACAATGATTGTGCAATGATTTTTTACTTACTTTTTTGTTAATAAAACAATAAAATATAAACATTGTGTTGACCACCCACCCACCCACCACCCTAAAATTGGTGGTGCAGTGCACCAAAAATAGTATACTCAAACCGCCTCTGTTATGGTGTATAGACTACATAAAACTGTTTAAGAAATTAAAAATTAATATTATTTCCATATTTTAAATTACTTGAAGGTATTTCATATGTGTTAAAAATAATTTAAATATAAGTTAAGTAGGTAGGTATTTTATAAAAGTATTGTTTTTATGCTTGTGTATTACTTGATGCTATTTAAATATAATAAAATATGATTTTCTTTTTACATTTACTTAAATGTTCTCAGGAAATGTATGCAATAAAAAAATAAAATAGGCTTGAATTTTTTTAGTTAAAAAGGCACCCAAATGTAAAACTTTGAGCACAAGACTCGTTTTTACTGTTAATTTTTAAAATAAAATCAACAAAATCTCTATATCTCTGCAATAAATACATTATCAGTGGACAAGTATTCCAGTTGGACATGTTAGGAATTATAATCAAATTGAAAAATTAATGTATTTTAATGTAAGAAAAACGCGTTAGGAATGTTTTGTTAAATTTTTTAGTTATATAATTTTATCGCTATAATATAAAAAAATTCAAATTATAAGTATTAACAATAAAAAAATTAAAAAATAGTTAAAATATTAAAAGTTTACGAAAGCAAAAACAGATTTAAATTATTAAATGATAGAAAAATCTAAAGTGATTAGAATAATTCTGTGTTCAAATAAAAATCCATTTACCTTGTGACGTATTCTTCAACTTTTTCATCTGATGTTGGTCGATTAGGGCATATTGTAATAGCTGGAAATTGTACATCCCAATTATGGAAGTCTGTATCCAAGCCAGTGATTGTGGGACTTGTTTGAAATTTCTCCCACAGAGATATTATAATGATAGAAGTAATTACAATGCCTACAGATAAGAAGCTAAACCACATGAACCTACAAAATAGATTATTTAACCATTGAAATAGGTATTTTATAAATTAACTCACAAATCAGGATAGTATTTGAAATAACTAATCTATTATCCTATTAATCTGTAGTAATAAATCTATTTTAGTTTAAAATAATGTTTATTTTTTTATTTGAATACTTTTTTGGGTAGTAAATTTTATCCAAAAGTTATTTCCAATCCCTCAAAAGATCAAAAATAGCATCTAGTTGGAATTTTCAAAAGACTATTTTCCTCCATTCTCAAAATATTTTTCAATATTTACAAAATGTATGAACCGACATAGTTTTGATAGTTGCTTTAATACAAGGGAAATAGCTGAGTGTTTTCAGTGCATTGTTGCTGCTTTAATTTGAAAGAAAGAAATTATTAAATTGTCTCTGTTTTTTTAGTAGAACTTAGAAGATACTTAAGGAAGCAATGTTGGATTTTAAAATAATTTTATACCTATAACTTTTCACCAACGCGGGTCATCATTTTTTTTTCAATTTTCCATTGAGGGCCACATCGATATCGATAAAAAACAAGTTTTATACTTTTACATTACCTACCTAATATACTACTACTATTACTATTACTATTAAAAACCATAATATCTATGAACATCAGTGTTGTATAGCATGTAAATAAGAGAGTTAAATTATAAAAAATAGTGTTAATTTTAGGAAAAGATTTTAAAAAAGTACGTACTTTGCACCATGGGGTTATCTTCACTTCTCGTACTAGTTAATAGGGATGGGTGTATTGAATTTTAAAGAAATGATCATTATTTCTTTAATTAGGCGATTTTGAATATAGATTCAGTAAAAAATAAATATATCGTTTATATATTTAACCGTTTTTAGTTAAGTTGTTGAGATGTTTTAGATTCTAAGTAAAGTGAAGGATCTTATGATTTTAAAATGATGTTTTTTTTTCCGTGAATTCTTTTTTTAATAGTTTTATTATTAAAATGGTCCAAAAATGTTATTCAGCAACTCTATAGATTGGAAATTGCATGTAAATTGTATTTTAAAAAATAATTTTTTTTCTTACAATATTTTTTCCAGACACGAGGAAAAACTGCCGAAAAACCAATTAAAAACAATAAAATTTGCCCAAAATGATTCATTCATAAATCGATTTTAGTGATTTACTTTTTAGACATAATTATAAGAGAGTAATTTTGATAGAAACTTGACATTTTCACCGTAATATCCTAATAATATACTGATAAATTAAAGAAATATCTAAAATACGTTAATTAGGAGTCATTATAGATAACAATTTAAGGTGGAATTTACATATTAATAACTTAGTAATGAAGTTACGTTCTGTATTCTATAAATTTGTCAAGCTCAGAGATATACTACCGCGTCATACTATCCGAAATACTTATTTTGCGTTTTATCAGTCAATTATACAATACGGACTATTAGCATGGGGAGGAGCAAGAAATAATGCATTTAAAAATCTGGAAATAAATCAAAATACTATTGTTCGGATCATTTTAGATAAAAAAACTTTAGAAGGTTCAACAAATAATAATTATACATGTTTAGGCGTTCTACCGGCCAGATTACTTTACAAAAAAATAGCGATAATGTTTTCAGTAAAAGAATTTCTTCTAACAAATAACATCCAAAGTAAATTTAATAATAAAAGAGAAGTAAGAGCATATGATATTCCTGTCAAGTATACTAAAAAAACTTTTGGAAAATCATTCGTTGATTACCTAGGACCACTATTTTTTAATAATATGTCAACTGTCGATAAGAAAAATATCTTATCTGATAAATATAACAGAAAGAATATAATTTATAAGTGGCTTTACTCAGAATTAATTGATTAATTAGTCTAAATTACTGATTACATCTTATTATGTACCTAAGTGAATGTATTATGTATAATTTTTGTAAAATTATTTGAAGGGAATTTGTTCTTTTTTCTTTTTGTTTTAATTTCTTGTTATTTTTCATAATATTTAATTTGTTGTTGTTGTATATATTAAGAATATTACCTATATTTTATGTCATAATTTAAATTTATTTTGTAAAAATAAGAATGTAACTCTCTACTCCATCTCAAGCATCGCTTACAGGAGTAGTATATTTAAATGTATATAAAAAAAAAAAAAAAAAATACATAGTACATACTTTACAAAAATTTCAAAAAAAAATTGTAATTATTTGGGCTAAAAATATAACTTTAAAAATATCTTGTTTTGTTCCAGTCCTCTAATAAAATTTTAAATATTTGATAAAAACGTTGAAAAATTAATATTGTTATATTCATACACTTAACTAATGATACAGAAAAAATCGTTACTAATGATTTTTTTTTATAAGCATTTAAGTGAATTATTATACAATCTTTACAGAATGGACTATTTTTGTATACATTTTCAGCTTTAGTTTATTGAAAAAAATTGGTTCGACCTTCATATTAAGCTTTGAATATAGATAAAACAACATGTATTGAATCTTATAAAAATTATTTTTCATTCATCAAACAAGAAAACTTTTAACAGGTTTAATAAAAAAAACATGCCAACAATTAAACTAAAAAACGACTAAATATATAAACGCTATATTTTTTTTAAAGTGAAGCTTTGCCCTGCAGAATCATTAATCTAAAGAAATGATCTATAATTTCTCAAAAATTAATACTCCATTATCCTCACGCCTGAAAAAACTATTGAGAGGAGAGAAAAATGACCTCTCTAAGGTACAAACCCCATATTGTGATTTCCGATATGTAGATTAGCTGGATGAAACTAATAACTATTGCGATTATTGTAGCTAAAATTAGCGTTTATTAATTTATTGATATCAGCTTGCAAACTTGTGGTTGAAATTCGTAATACAGACCGTAAATGTTAATCGTTATAGCGTGGCCCGTGAAGAGCGTTTACTTTTTTGTACTTTATAATCGAAAATGTCTGCTCACATACATAAGTACTTGCAAACGTAGTTAATTATGTTTGTATTAATTTTCCGATTTCCTTAAATGTAGTTACGGATTACAGAAACACTATTTAGGTAAGCTAGAAGCTTCCCAAAAAGAATTTGTTTAGAAATTCGTCTTTTTGAATGTCAATGATTTCCATTTGTAAATTTTTGTAGACTATTTATATTCACTAGAAAATGATTCTGAAATAATTTATTTTCTTTATCATATCTTAATATCTTATAGAAGTCAACAAGTCTTAAAAATTCACACAAACTCTATATGATTGAAAATGTATAGATGTTAGAGAACAAAAAGTAGCTTTTGTACACTATATTATGTCAATTGTATAGTCCCTGAACTATGCATTTTAGAACAATAATGCTTAAATAAACTATTTGGATGTACCAATTATATACTAAAAAATAGTGCATGTGTAAAATGTATTATAGGGTAATTAATAATTATAATTGACATTTTTACTTTAAAAGAAATAAAGATAGTAGGAAGATCCATAAGTATATTCTTTATTAAGTTAATAATATTTACCCTGCAGATGAATTATTGATATAAGAGTGAAATTAATCTTAGTACCGTTCATGAAGTGGTCGATCGCTCTGAGCTATGTATCTAACCCCGTGTAATGTGCTGTTGTTGAAAAATTCGTGGAATTGATGCCGCATGCTAGTTTTCAATAGTTTAGTTTTCGGCGTAACACCTTGATCTATGTTTTTCAAGCCGTCAAACATTGTAGATGTTGTCTCTGCAATGGTATAATTTACATTTTAATGTTAAAGCAAACATGACTGTATTTTTATAATGACTGTGAAAAAGCGAAAATATTATCTCTATCATAATCTGACGTGCATGAAGTATGAACTCTTTATTATTGGTTTCAAATATAGTATTGATTTATTCTGGGTATGTTTTTTAACTCGGAAAATTATGGGGTGTAACTGTATTATTTTCGTAAAATCATTTCATAAAAAAAAATTATATAAAAGTTACAGATATTGTATCTATATAATTAAATCCAAGGGGTCATGTATTTTTTGACGATAACTTTAATGATGCGTCCATATTTTATTTAGATTAGACTAATTTCAGATTTTATTTTAGCCTACATTTAGATTTAATATTTTTGTATAGATACACGTATAAATAAAAATATACTAGGCAGGCAATGGGTATTCATTAGTTTTTTACTTCTTACAACTCGTCTAATTGTTTTGCATTAATTACTTAAATTAAGTAATTTTAATTGCAATTGTTTTAACTTAATATTTAGATTCTGAATGAAACAAAGAATGTATCAGTTTTACAATAATGTGTTTTGGATTATAAGTCAAGCGAAGGATAAATCGGTTTTAAAATTATGTTTTTTTTTTCTTTTTTATGTATTTTATCACTAGGACTAGGATAGTATAGGATTTTGCATTTTTTTTTTAGGATTTACAGGACATAGCTTTTCAAGCACAAAATGTGATTTGGTCCTATACGAGTCCAAATGTATAGTTTTTATTTTGATTTTTTTTGCATTTTTGTACTTTTATGGATTTAGGGTCATTTTGTAGAATTTTTAGGTCATTTTTCAATTTTACGGGCATTTTTAATACATTTTGAAATCTAGTTAATATTTTTATACATTTTCATTTACACTAGATGTTCTCGATAAAAATTTTGAATTTGTAACAGAAATAATATCATATTCAATATTTTAATTATAGAGATAGTATATATATATATGTATATATTTTTTATAATATTACAATTTAAATAATTTTGTACCGAAATATGAATTAATAAATAATAATTAATAATTATAATGCATTTTCAAACATTTTAAAGTCATTTTTTATCTTTTGGGCATTTTTTAAGGTCATTTTTAGGCTATTTTATGGTCATTTTTAGGTTATTTTAACGTCATTTTTTTAGGTTTTTTCGGTCATTAAATCCTAGCCCTAGTTATCACTTTTTTGAGTAATAATAATGGTCCAAAAGTTTCATCCGGCCACTAAATAGATCAGAAATTTCATCTTGTTGTTAATTTAAAGAGGTAATTTTCTCTATTCTGTTTGAAGAAGTTTTTCGAGCGTGTGGAAAAACTACCTGAAAATTGAGCAAAAAAAAGTAAAATTTGGTTTAGACGACATTTTTTTGAAACTTATTTTTGATATTTAGTCATACATTCAAAAATAATGTTGCTAGACAATTTAAAATTTCACCAAATATCAACATAACCTTTGTACAGACTTGACAAAAGTTTCGAACATATTTTACCATTTTCGGGCTGTATATACCTTTTAAAATTTAAATCATTGAAAACATCTCGTATTTTTGGAAGTTTTTATCTCATAAGTCTTTTATCTAATCTCATATATGATATACAATCCTAAAAATGTAATATAATAATATCTTATTCGTTTGATTATGCAATAATGCTGTAAAATTTCAAAAATAATTTGACAGGATTTTGTTTTACGTGTTTAAAATTTTAAGTTCAAATTTTGCCGAAAATCATTAATTTTACGTAAAAAAACTTGATTATACACATTGATAATTTTTCTCGTCGTATAGCTATTGAATTTTTGTTGAATAATTGAAAGATTAATAATAATGGCAAGTAACAAGTAACATTGAATTTCACATCTTATTACCATAATTTATAAAATCATTGAGTATGTTTTCAGAAACATTTATTTTTCCACACTGGTATCAAATCACCAATCGAGCTTATCCTCGAAAAGGTATGAAATCACTTTTTTCATATGTATGGTTAGGTTCATATGTATGGTGTTCATAAATATCGTTACCGCATTTTCACATAGAAATGACTCCGGTCGATAACAATACCGAAATTCTAAAATTAAAATACCGACTGATATACTTCATACAATAATTAAATATAGAACTGCCACATAAACAATATGCCCCTCCATAGTGCAAGAGTAAGATCTGTTAACCTTAAAGTATTCTTCACCAACTTCTGCAGCCATAAATCTTCATCTCTAGATCTCATCCCTTCTTTAAAATGTGCCTCAATTATAAAAAATATTGTTGTTAATAAATAAACCGATAAGAATTCAACATCAATTATGTGCCATTCCTATGTATTAGTTCTTACTAAAAATAATTGAACTTATAAAGCAATAAAGGGTCGTTCAATGATTATCTTTTGATAGTGGTCAGACCTCAGACATCAATATAAATTTGATTTTTATCCTTACTAAATAAAAATTCGACTATTTCAAAATATTTTAGAGCCACCACAACTTGAAAAAAGTGTGTTGTCAATTAAATTTAGCTTTGATGGGCAATGGCCTATAGAAGTACCTGAAACACGATATAATTATCTTTAAATTTAGGATTCCATTCTATCTTTCATAAATTATACTTAATTCTTAGAATCTAAATTTGATATGTTTAGTGTCTATTTTCTATCTTTATTTTCTAATTTCAGTTTATTAACAATAATTAAAATTTTTACGAAATTGTAAGTAACCGAAATGTCGTTATAAAAATTTTAATTTCACTATATTTCATCTGCAATCTGCATAATATTAATTGTATATTTGTATGGCAAGATTTATTAAGAATTTTTAAAATTTAATCAGTCAGTTCGATGGAACATTATGAAAATTGCAATTTAATTAAATTAGATCCATAAAGTATCACTATATAATGATAAATTTCAAAAACACTTAGTTTATTTGTCACTTTTCATTATTTTTACAATACTGTATAATAATATAATCAAATAGATATAATTATTATGATTATATGAATTTAGAAAATTAATTGTTTATGAGTTTATGACAGTTATTATAACCTAATGTATACAGGTGTATATCAATTAATGTACATATCAATATACAATCAACACAATCAATATATACATAATAATACATTTTTTAATTGTATAATTGAATCTTTATCTAACATTAAGTAATTATATAAATTTTTAATATCATATAGTTACTTATGTTGGTTTTAAATTGTTTTGTTTATTTCACAGAAGTAAATTAGGAACTGATTTATAATTGTTAATGATCAATACAAATATGTTTTTAAAATTTCAAAACATTTAGTTGCACTATAGTTGGATATTATATTAACATACGTCATTGTATATGAGTCTTCACATCCACTCGTTATTCCTATCTTCAATCCCTTCATTCTATAATTAGACTAACTCCCCCACCGTAATACTCGTCAACGCCAGGCCTACGACTATGAAAACAAATATAGAATTTGTTTAATTAGTTTATTTTTCTTTCCTTTTTTTTAATTGTTTTTACACATAAAGGCTGATATTTTGTGTGTAGTTTGGCAAAAGGCGACTTTAAAAGCGGAGGCGTAAGTTCGTACATAATTTTTTTTTTTAATTTTGTATTTATTTTCCTAATTTTCAAAACCCAGTGGAAGGGATCCGTGTTTGATGTGAGTTGTACGTTCCAAAATTAAACTTCAGCCAAATGAATCACCAACCACGGTGTGTAGACGTGTAAATAGTGTACGCTTCACTGTCATCTCGTCGTGTTGCTTTTTGACTGTTCTAACACTAATCAGCATGACGACGGCGCAATGTTTTCATCGTTAAAGTTTTCTACGTTACGAGTGAAGAAGTCGACGTCTCCGAAGAAAAACGTGGATCACCGGAAGTCTACTAGCAAATGTAAGAAATTTACCCATGATGAGTATTAACATGCATGTAGGCTGGACTGCTTTTTTATGTCTAAAGTATTGTATAAGAAAATATAAAAGCTATTGAATCCAAAAAGTCTCCTGGTGTTGTCATAATTATTTCTAGGGTTACTGGACAAGGTGTGTTCTACCCAGAAGAACGAAGACAAACGAATGGTATCTAAACACGTAATTTACGAGCCCTGCAATCGGTATACGGATCAATGTAAGTCATAAATTAAATTCATTATGTATTTAATTTTAAAATAGTAAACCAACAAGCAAAAATATAGCTCATGGATAACGAATCAAGCATAAGAATAGTATAAGAATACCTATGTATATGTATGTATTGAAATTTGGGATTTGGTAGGTATTTCAATATTTAAACACTTAATACTTTCATCAAATTACTATACATACTATAATAAAAAAAGTTGTACTTCAAAACATAGGGTGTTTCTCGATCCTCAAACAAGATGATGGAAATGAGTACATTGAATCTTAAAAAAATGATAAATTAATTTTTTTAGTTAAACAATTCTGAGCAAAGTTTCAGTAAAAAAAAATTTTAAAAAGTGATACCATTTATATATTTTATAATTTTTTACTTGATTGATAGATTAGATTTTTTTAAATTTTAGAATCACATTTCTTAAATAAAATTTAAAAATTAAAAAAAAAAACTGGAACAAAGTTATGACTTTTATTATAGTTTGAAAAAATTAGACTCTAATAAGAATAAGAAAAAGTTAAGTATCGTAAATCGTATTTTAATTTAAGAAATACATGTAGGTAACGAAAATAAAAGTTAACACAACTATAGTTACTATGTATAAAGCGTGTGAAAGTACCTACCAGCATAAATAAATTAACAAAATTTTGTATTCAATTTTTCAATTTTGAAAACCGAAAAATTGAGATAGGCATATTTGAAATTTATAATCTGAAATAGGGAATTATGTCATGTGACTTATAAGTCTTAGTTCCTACACAACAGATACACGAATTCTCAGATACGGTATCCAAATTTTTTTTTTGAACATTTAAACTAAACGAATTAATGATTTTTTTTTATTAAAAGTTGTATAAACTTAAACAAATAGCTTTAACGTAATTTTTGAATTTTTATTATAGGTAGTTCAATTCTAAGTAGAATATTCTTTTGTAATATTATTAAATTATTATTATTAATACATAAGTAGGTATCACAATACATTATATTTCAATTATTTGTTCTCAGATCAATATGTGAAACACAAAATTATCGACGTGTACATCGAAAAGGAAGACGGTAGTCTCGGTATAGTATTGCGAGGCGGCGCACATCCAGATCCGGATATGTGCAAGCCATTGACCGTAACGCATGTTAGACCCGACGGTCCAGCCGACAGGTTAATCAAGACAATATTATCATTATTAAAAGATAAATCGTATGAATTTGAAAATATTTTTTTTTGTATTAATTATCGATACTCTGTAAAACAGCACCGTAAGCCGTCAGTTATTACTGTTTTAAATTAATTATATCTAATGAAAAAAGAACTAACACTGTAACATGTGGCATTCAACAGTTTTATCTTTAAAATGTATAGAATTTAATAGAGGAAATTTATTTATCCAAATATTTGGTAAATATTAGACTTTAATAAGTACCTATATCTAAGCATACGTTTGAAGTCCAAATTTCAATAAACTTTGTTAATCCAAATTTGAAAATTAAAATAGAATTGTGTTTAAATTTTATTGCGATATATTAATTAGTTGTTGATTTTTATTTTGAACTAGAGTACGAGTACCTAATGTTTCAAAATTGAATGACTCACACATAATAATATTATGAAAATATATGTGTTATTAACTAAACTAACTCAAGAACATAAATTATTAAATTCATACAAATTAATTTTATAGGTATTATACCTAAATGTTTATTAACTGTATGCATTACTTTATTATAGAGAAGGTACAATTAAAGTCGGTGATCATTTATTATGTGTTGACGGTGTTTCATTGAATGGCTTGACATTGGCTGACGCTGATGCAATACTCAGGCAATCAGACGGAGCATGTCGTTTGACTATACGATACCAAGTATCTGCATCAGATCGAGTCGGTAATGCAGCTTGTCCAATGTTAGTTGAAGTCGAAAGTCCTAGGCCTCATCAGTTAGGTTTAAGTTTAACAAATACTATCAATAACAGTGCTGTCGTGGTTGATCATGTAAAACCTGGAAGTATTGCTGAACGGTAAGTTCATAACTAGTTTTAACTTCTCTTGAGAAGTTATTTAATTTCTCTATTAATAGGAACAAATATGTATTTATGATGTAGTTAATTTATGAATAGGTTATTATTATTATTATTATTATTATTATATATATATATATGTATATATTTTTTCAATAACATTTGAATAAGTGGCACAATATAAAATTGTTAGTCAGTAATTAGTAGAATACTGTACCTATTATAAGAAAACTACATCTACCTACACTATACCAGAAAGTTCTTAGAGAAAGTTCTTTTTGACAATATTTTTTATTAGTTTACTGAAAATCTATGTCTCTATTATTATAGTTTTAACAATGAAAGTTTTTTTTATTTATTTAATTATTAATTTCAATTGTTTTGAAATTTTCAATTGATTTTTCTTGAACTTGGAAAATGTTTAAAAAAAAACTAAGTAAAAACGACATGAACTTTCACGTAATAAATTTTAGTTATTTAATCATTGTATCAAAAATTATTGTGCTTGAAATTTGAATTTTTCATCATTCATCAATATTATTATACCTAGTAATATTTTGTTAATATTGTCAAAAAAATAATATTATTTTTAGTATGATCTAAATGAGTTACGTTTTATGTGTATCTATTTATTTCTACTTTTTTTCGAACATTATCTGTGTACCTACTTGAACTCTTTAGAAAAACGTCAAAAAGATCGTTGATCAGAGAGATGATTGTGAAAGTGATCGATTTATTCAAGGTACCTATATAATATTATCAGAATATATGTCATGCAGAACACAGCTTACAATTTATTTAAGATCAGAAAGTTTAAGTTTTGAATTTTATTTATTTGACGTCAAATCCGTTTGATCTCTTATACTTTATATCGAATAGGAACACTACCATTCAATGGTATTGATCACATTTTTGCCTTGTTAATTTTTAAATGTTAAAAAAAATATTTTACACAAATTTAATTTAATTAAGGTTTAAATTCATACACTAAATTACAAAAAAAACATTCTTACAGTTTTTCATCATACAATTTTGTAATGCTATTTAATATTTTATTAAGAATAATCTATGTATCAGCAGCTCTATTAAGTCCAAAGAAATTTTTAATATAGGGTTAGTGTACTTAGAAGTTATATGTAGTTTATATCTTTATCATTTTTCAATTTTTACTTAGAACCAGTGCAGATTAAACTACATTTAATGTGTATTAATTATAGTCTTTTAAACATAGCGTTATAAGAGTGATTGCTTATTATTTTATTTGATAACCGTAAAATAGAATATTAGTTTTTTGTCAAGTGGATCAATAATATCATCATATTTCTTTTCTATCAATTTTTAATTTATAATCTTATATTTATATCTAAAATTACAATATTACAGATGTGGTGCTATATTTCCGGGTGACCAAATAGTAGCTGTAAACGATACGAGGGTTGCTGGCTTAAGAACAGCGGCCAGTGATGTTTACAAGCTGTTGAGAACGTGTGGAGGTACTCAACACACGCTTAGACTAGAAATAATACCCGAATTTATCACAGAGTTTGCACGCACTGAATGTAAGTACCAAATTTCTTCGGGGTTGTAATTATGAATTGCTTATTCTTTTATAAAAATAAATATGAAATTCAATTTTCTTTTTCAAATCAATCTTATTATACTTTTCATTAACATACATGTTTAGATTGTGCATCATACGATTCACGTCAACATTTGTACTCTGTGTATGAAGATCCTGTGGAACCAGTGGTTTGGGAACCATCGGAAACACGTAAGATCTTTAATTATTTGTCACCTTGCCTTATGATTATAACTAAAGCCCGGATTTATATGCACTAAAAAGCATCAAAATATGCCATATAATATGCAATAAAAATCATCAAAATATGCCATTTAATATATAGTAAAATCATTAAAATATGCAAAAAATATGCAGTCATTTTCGTCTGCACAGGGAATCCACTCACGTATTTCATAACTAAAAGAACTACTAACTTTTGGCATTATGGAAACAATTGCCACGGTTGTAACTTGTAAAGTTGTAACTCGAGAATAATTTACTTAAAGTTCATTTCATAGCCTGTATGTTACATTATAAAATGTTATGTATTACACATCGATAACGACTATATTATAACGATCACTGATTACTGTCTACTGATGATTAGATTACGATAGATGATTTATTTCTTTTAATACGATGGGATTTTACGATGGAACTACAGCTAGAACTGTGTCGCTAATTCGATGTCCTATTGACTGAATTTTTTTGTGACAGCGCATTCATTGAAATATGCTACGAATATGCATTTATAGCAAAATATGCATTAATGGTCATATATGCAAAAATATGCAAAATAAAAATTTGGTTGTGAATTCATAAATAAGTATTATTAGCATCTATGACTTCAGAGCAAAAAGTAACAACAGCATAATATTATTTCAAACAAAGTTTTGTCAGTGTTAAATTAAATGACTATAATTTTCAAAAGAAATAAATTAATTACATAGCATCTTTAAACTATGATAATATTCAATAAGTAGAAATAATCAAGAAAATATTTGGAGGCTTTTGACATTTTTGGGGGATTAGCTCCTTAAGCTCCCTTATTTTCGCCTAGGCTGATGACGCTATTGAATTTTCATACGATTTTATTTCGCCCGGGCAATGCCAGGTAATTTCATGATATAAAGACTTGAAAATATAATATTACCTCACTTATATTCTCACTTGACGATTTAAAACAGAACAATTTATAAAATCGTTGCGTAAAATTTTCTTTTTTAAAGTGCGTACAACTAAAATCTTATACGATTCTTACGGTATCAACTGTTTGTATATCAATTATGAACTTCAAGTGTTCATAAAAAATTATTTATTGAATCTTTGATAAAAAAAATGTCTTTCAAGTTAAAAAAAAAATGGTTATTAAAGTTTTTCTTACCTACAATTATTATTAGACTCAAAACGTTAAAATAAGTTATCAGTTTATATTACATTGAAGCTTTACTAAGATCGTTTTACTTTAAAATTCAATACACCCTTCACCATTATCTCATCCGGAGACCGAAGGAGTGAAGAGCGAATCTTTCACCACCAATACCTAACCGAATTTTCTCTATTCTTTTTATATTTATTTACACAGATAATGTAGTGCGAGTAGATTATACTATATTGACTTTAGTGGCCGATGAAAATGGTCGTTTCGGAATGGACATTCGGTCAAATAACTTGGCACTCGTTGTTTGTTTTATTGAACCAGGAGGACCCACTGACAGGTAATTATTTTTAAGAGTATTGTTCGTGATTATTCTATTCATATTTAATATTACATTTTTATAGAACTGGTTGTGTGCAAATAGGAGACCGTATACTATCTGTGAATGGGTGTAAAAGCACAAGTTTTGTACCATTATTCCAGCAACCTCTTCATGAATTTTTAGGACCTGAAGTGAAAAATGCCTGCATCAAGGTAGAATTTGATATAACAGATTTTGTAGTTCCCACGTCGGGTGAATTCACTGTCAAGTTACTGAAAAATGACTATAGAAGTCTGGGAATTACAATAACAGGTAAACTGATAAATGCATAATTATATGTTGTAAATATTGAATAGATTCTATAATTAGGAAAGAAATATTTTTTTGTTTTGCCACAAATAGATAATGCTGCAAATAAAATGATGCTAAGTTCAATGTGAAGTTGTACATCACATTATCTCATGTACAATGAAATTTTATTAGACAAACCCTTAATGTATCATGACACTTGTGTTTGCCGAAAATGTCCAATGACCCTGGCAAAAAAAATATTTTGATTGATTAATTTATTCATTAAATTATTCAGAAAATTGTCTTATCTGGAATTTATTTAGTATCTTGCAATTTAATTTTAAATATTTATTTTTTTGGTTACACAATTGGTATTTGTAACTATTATATGTTAAAACTCAGTTAAACTAACATACCTACCTAATACTTATACGGTTATACATAATGTACATTATGTATATTGTACTGATTATTTTAGGATCGAACACCTAATTTAAATGTTCAGTATGATTTAAATTTTAAATTCAATCCATAAATTAACTTATATCTGTGTACAGTGTTTGGTACCTACAGTTATCTTCAATTGGCAATTTTTCTAAAATGTACTTCTATATTAATTAAACATACTTAAACAAAATAATGAAATAACACATTTTGTTTTCATGAAAAATGCTTACTTCACGTGTACATAATATTAATTAAAAAGTGTGCTATTGTACACATATTTAAATAAATAATTTGAATATAGATTGATGTTAATTAATATAGATGATGGCAATGGGCAAGTATGTATTTCGGAAATAGTACCAGGTTCTATAGCTCATCGGTCCGGAACTTTAAAAATCGGTGATACGTTGTTAGCTGTGAATAATAAATCGCTGAGTGATTGTACTAGACAAGAAGCAAGTGATATACTTCAAGAAGCCGGAGATGTGGTGACGTTGCGGGTACGAACTACAAATGGCGTGTCAGGTAACGCAAATAGTCATTTCGAGAGAAAACCAACACAATGATAAAATTACAAAATGTCTGTCATTCATGTAGCAATTTTTTATTACAATATATTAAAACAGATATTTACAACATATTTATTTAATTATTCTTAATAATTAATTATTATTAATTAAATTATCAAGATATGTTTTTGACAATATTAGATTTTAATTTATAAAAGGTATATGTATATGCACATATGTAAATTTAAAATTTTTGATTAAATTTAAATTAAAAATCTAACCTCGGATCTTACCTAAAACATATGAACTACTTTTCAGATTCCCAGTAAATTATCTGTTGACTAATATATTTAATATGAATGAATGTATTCATTTTTATTTACATTGTGATTTTACAGTATAAAACACCTTCGTTATTAGTTATTGACGAGTGATATACATTTTTTAATTTTTTAAATAGTTAATTTGTCAAAATACTTTTGTATTTTTGAATATTTATGAGTCGAATAATAAACCATTGTATAGTGTAGGTACTATATAAACAATACATGAGGTTAAATACTTTTATAACATACATAAAATAATAATTTATCGGTAGGTACACATTTTCATCCAGTTTCAAGAAGATACACTGCTCGATGTCGGAATCTCAATCTTGTTAAAATTGAATGTTTGAGATATTAGGGTTTCAATTTAATCGAAATTTCATAAGGGGTTTTCGGACAATGCTTTAATGTTTAATGCATTGAAATGTGAAATAAGGTAATGTTTTTACGGCTTAAACGAAATGTCAGCCGGGGTTGATAACAATTGCGTTAGATAACGATGTATGTCTACACTAGATTTTCATCAGAAACCAATATCGAATGAAACAAGGATTTTAGACTTTTCAGCTAAGAATTTTAACTAATCAATAGTTTAAAAGATTCCTTTATAATTATCTTGTTTACTACAGTAAACTTGTTTAAGTTTTTTATAAGTATTTCACTTCTACAAGTAGGTATTATTCATTTGTAGCCCGTAGATATGCGTAGGACTGTGCATAAGATGCTGTAAATATTTTTATTGGTTTAATAATATAGTATAATAAGCAGCATATTTTATTTACTCTACTAATTACAATTGCGTTAATTTATAAAACTTGACGTTGTTATGAGTCACACCCACCTTTTAAAAAATATCATTGTACACTACTTCAATTGTACAGTCTTTATGAATGTTATCAAATAATTAAATTGATATTATAAAATATTTAATAACTAATTAATGTCGAAATTATTTAATTATTTTCATTTAGTGTAAATAATTTAAATTATTAACTAAATTTATAATATTACTTTACGGAATCTACTATTACTTAATTACTCAATAAAGAGTGTACAAGTACTCCCTTAAATTCACGCCCATTGAACTTGATTACAATTAACCATATATTTATAAAATATATATTTTAATAAGAAATATATACATTCGACATGCTTTTATTGTAGAGATAATATGATATAAATAGTGAATACATTTTGTTAAGTATTTAATGTTGTATTTTTATTTTGTCATAAGATTATTATGAGAATGAAGATGATATGGTTCAATATACTGTGGAGTTATATAAAAAAGGAGAACCTTTGGGTATTACCATTACTGGTTCGGAAGATTCTCGATTACCAATATCTATACAAGAATTATCACCAGGTATGAAAAATATTTTTTTTCATTCGTTTAATTTCTTATACAGACTATAGTCTATAGTTTTGTGTACAATGAGTAAATATTAAATATTATTTTTCTTTTACTTATTTTAATATGAGTAGAAGTGAAAGAAGTGCCCATAGTAAAGTTTTATAGTAAGGTTCTCTAAAAGGTTCCCGAACATGAATTATACAGAGTTACATTTACGTAGTATTTCTAATAAATTACATTTTTCTTTTGCATGTTTGAATCGAAGACCGGACAGAAATCACCGGAGTATTATTAATTTCACCCAGAATAAATAATGATGATATTCCAATTCAATTAAATTACGTACATTTTACCATTATTATTACGTATCTATATAAAATTGAGAATTTTTATCCTTTACTTTTTTTAATATCTTAGTAACCAACAAAATGATAAAAATGACAACGAATCTACATGCCTACAGCCTAAAAATAAAGCTTCTTTAAGTTTATGTAAAATGTTAAAACATTTTTAAATTGTATTTTTATTTTTAACATTATTTAGTGATATTCAACAATTTTAATCAGTTATTACACGTAAAAAATTGTAAGATGTTATTTCATGTCATAAAACAATTTAGAATATCATATGTGTGCTACATGCATAGGTATATTTTGGAGTATGACTGTGTATCACGAAAACATGCAAGATGTACATTAATTATTTATAGATAATAATCAGTGCATAACAACTGGATATTATAAAAATATAATTCATACGGTTATACACGCAAACGAAAAAATTGTTTTAACAACAATAAAAGCAGCTGTACAATTATAATAATTATACTAAAACCTACGCATAATATAGCACAATTATAAAACATTTTTGATTTGTATCGTTCTTATGTATTATTGTACATTATTTTTCAATAATAGAGAATCTTTGATATACTTTTATCAACGCTTTCAAAATATAATCTGTTTATAATAATAGTATTATTTATATAATTTTGTATTTTTATTACTTATAAACTTTTTATTTTTTCCCCGACAATATCAACGCTAATAACAAAAATTAAATTACAAACGCTATTCGTATTATAGAATACTAGAAACGGTTAGTTTTTAGCGTACTCAGCTACTCAGTTGCCCATACTCGTTGTGTCT
Organism: Therioaphis trifolii; assembly: GCA_027580255.1. NCBI lineage: Eukaryota > Metazoa > Arthropoda > Insecta > Hemiptera > Aphididae > Therioaphis > Therioaphis trifolii. The sequence continues at coordinate 5,833,652 of CM050410.1, forward strand.
AATGCTATAACTATAGCAGTAGTGAATAACCTAAGGGACCAGAATTTTAGTAGGGATAAATATTATATTATTATAATGTAATTTCAATTGAAAAAATGGTCTTGCCCCGACAGTCCGTGTCTGACAAAGACATTGACTGGTGTCACATCTTAATTACTTCAATACAACAAGTGCTAGCTAATCTTTGTATATTTAATAAATGGCTTGGCCAGGGCCGTCCTGAAGATGAAACTCATGTGGGGAGAGAGTGGAGATTCTAAAAATTGCCGACTGCGACGATTTTATAATCTTCGTACTGAATATCGTCTTTTTCTCGTTAATACTGAAACCAGTTAATGTTATATCCTTACCCTAAATGTTGTAGGTAATTTTATATATCCTAATTAGTATTAAAAAATTCAGTTCGTTCATTATTTTAAAAACGAAAATATTGAAGTACAAAAGAAGTCGGTAAGTTAATGGTGGTGGAAATTTGTCTTTTGTCCTTTCAATTCTCGGACAAGATAATGGTGATAGTGTATTAAATTTTAAAGAAATGGTGAATTTTTTTTTAATTCAATGATTAGGAGAAAAGTTTCAATGTAATATCAATATCAACTGTTATTCTCAGGGTTCTATTTTCAACTCAAATTTAACAACTTGTTTCATAAATCTTGTCACGTTTGTACAATCATGTTGTTAATATGTATAAAAAAATTACAAGTTTCTTACATTATTTTTAGAATAATGACTAAAAACGAAAACTGATTTAATTTATTGATAAATGAATATCTGTTTTACGGCAAATAGAATATATTTTAATTAATCGCTCAGGGATAAATATATATATATTTTTTTTCAGTAAAATTATCAAGGGATTGAGTAAAGCCATTTTACATTTTCAAGAATTTCTACCAAATTTAAAAATTTTAATACATAAAAACTAACAATTTTTGTTGGAAAAACTATGGAAGAGAGAATTTGAGACCCTTCAATGTATCATCTACATGTAATTTTTGAACTTCTGATCATTTAATAGAGCTGGGGACTTAACTTTTGGACTAGTTTTACTGCCTCAGTGTCTTCAGACAAAATAAGTAAAAAATAAACATTACAAAATCAATAAATCCTTCGCTTCACTCAAAATTTAAAATTACCCTGTTGCTAATATCAACTGCTTCTTCCGAGAAAAATAAATTAGTTAGGTACTTAAAATACCCATCCTAGAATAAATAATAATTGTTGTACATAAACATAATACTCAGAATAGTGATAAAATTATTATGTAAATTTGGTACCTAATATAACTTTATATTGTGAAACAATGCTGACTGCCAATTATTGCCGACTGGTGTTTTCGTTCGGGGGGTGATTCACCCCCTAAGACCCCCTTTCAGGACGGCCTTGGGCTTGGCGATATTTTCGCTCTAAACGCTTTATGCGTCGTATATCACAAATTACGTTTCCTCTCATATTACATTTGTACAGGTGGACTCGCTGATCGAACGGGTGCCATACACGTGGGCGACCGTTTGTTAGCGATCAACGGAGCCGATTTGTCCGAAGCGCCGCTGTCCACAGCCATAGCACAACTTCAGAACACGGACGATAGGGTGGTGATCACCGTTTGTCGGCCTCAACAACGGTCGCTGTACACTAGCGTCGGGCTGCTGTCCACCACTGCGGACGATTCGGCTATCGAGTCGGACACCACGCGGTCGGCACCCAATCTGCACGAGCCGACACCCGAAAGGGTCGTGTTCCGACACCGGTCCAAGAGCGCTCAGAGAAAGGTGCCGGAGTTCGACAGCGATTATTTCGGCGGCACGCTCAGGCCATATTACATTCGCGAGCACGCCGACTATGACGTCGACAGCATATTTAAGATAGCCGAGAACCAAGATAGGGACGCACTGCTAGATTTTGACTTGTTCCAAGTATGTTCCTACCTACTTCTCACATGACTTTCAAAACAACATTACAAAGATTAACTATCATAAAGATTTGCAACGGTGGTCATCCATCGTATTCACGCGATAGTACAGCTGTTTTAATATAGAAGCTTAGTGAATTTGATTTTTAAAATAAAGCTCATATCGACTTCTAGGTCACTTTATTTAAGGACGCGGTGTACGAAGATTTTGGATTCAGTATATCAGACGGACTGTACGAAAGAGGAGTATTCGTAAACAATATTAGAAAAGGTGGACCTGCTGACTTAAGTGGCATGTTAAAACGTTACGACCGTATAATACAGGTATACTTATAACTAGGGCTCTCTGTCTAGTGCGTGTATTTAATTACACGTCTTTTTGAAGTTCGTGAACACGTGTATTAAGAAAAACGTGTATTAAAATTGCATCTACCCGTGTATTAAAATTACCCGTGTGTTTAAAGTCCAGTAGTTTTTATAAACTTTAAATAAAAAAATTAATAATATTGCTATGTAATACTGACGTGTGGAATACTATTTTTGTGGTATTATTTCACTGAGTTATTGTAATCTTTTGTAATTTGTGATCACCCGATAATTACAAATAGATATACCAATTATAGTGACATACAGGTAAAATCCAATGTTGATATTTTATTACACAAGAAAATAAAATCTTAAAAATGTTCAGAAAAATAAATTTATTAACATATATAATATTACGTACGTGAAGTTGGCACCACCACTTTGTGCTAGGGACTTCGAACCTTCACAAATAATTTGCTAAAATTTGCTAAGTGATTTTCAGAATTTGCATATTTGCCATTTCCTCGCAAAAAAATGTTTTACTGTTGGTGGTGCCAACTTCACGCTGGCACCACTACTTTGCGCTAGGGACTTCAAACTGTTCTTTTAAAAATCTATCGTTTATCACATCTGTCCAAGCGTTTGGTTTAAAAATCATGTGTTTTCTTTTTTTGTTATTGTTTTTATAATATGCAATATCTGAATAAATTGTTCTAAACTCATCATAAGGTAGGTCAAATTGAAATTTTTTTTTTTCTGAACTTATTTTTGATTTTGTAAATAATGCCAATTCTGCCGATCCAATAGATTTAATAGACTCTACAGATTCACTATCATCTTCTGACAATGTTTAAGGAAGATTATCATCAACATCAAAACCAAGAGATTGTTTAAGTCTCTTTTGAAAATTATGTCTGTTGTGATAAAGGTCTAAGTAAATACTAATATGTGTTTTTTTTCCTCCTACTGCAAATGAAAGGTCTTTCCAGATGTTTGAAGATGGGTTTAAAACTCCATTTTCATTAAAAAATGTCATGTTTTTTAGTTTCAAGTATTTAGTAAAAATCATTTAATTGGACCGATGGCTATCTTTCTCTTTTAAAATTACTCTGTAAAAAATATTTCAAAGTAAGGAATCAAAATTAGAAAAAAAAAGTAACACAAAATAACACGCGATAGAAGTATTTTGATTGAACATTTTTTTAATGACATGCAATTTGCAACGATATAAAATGTACTTGACATTTTTTTTAGATTTTTCAAAACCATTTTTAAATTTTAGATTTTAAGTGAAGAGAAGGATCTCATGGTTTTATTTTTGTTCTATACATTTTTTTCGTAAGTTCTATGGTTAACGAATTATAAAAATTACGTACTTTGCCCCATGGGATATTTTTCGCTTTTAATATGCCCAGACGCCCAGTTCATAAAATAGGTTATCCATATGATAACCTATTTCATGAACTAAGTAAAAAATTGTCCATTACATGAAATGAGCAATTTCACGACTGGGACTTAACACATACGTCATATTTGTATAAGAGCATTGAAAAACATTTACCATGTTAAAGACTATGCATTTTTAATAGCCATAAATATTCTTAAATGTATCAATCCATTATTTCAGTAATCTGTAACCTTCTTATTATTATTGTAAATTTATTTTTCTGAGACTCTGGTCGATCAAAACAGGGATAATTTTCTTAATGATAGACGTAATGTAACATTAAAACATCAGTGTAATGTATAAAATTAAAAAAAAATCTACCAAATAAAATTATTATTACTTAAAACAGAAAAAAAATGTATATGAGCTTTTAAACTAAAAAAAATGCATACTAAGAATTTAATTAGTACCTATTTTAAATCAATTATAAAATCATTTTTTATAAATCGTTAAATAATTGACACTGGCATAACAAATATTAAAGTTTCTAATACCTACTCATTCCTCAGGGCTCAGATATTTTATTATAATATATGTAATCATTATATTAAATAATTTTGTTTTAATAATATTAACAAGCCAAAATGTGATCCCCAATACTCAATTCGGTTTCAAAAACAAACACTCGTCACTCCACCAAGTCCACATAATAATCGACATCATATCACAATCACTTGAAAAAAACGCAATATTCTTCCTGTGTTTTCCTCGACGTAGCTTAAGCGTTCTACCGTGTCTGGCACGAAGGCTTCCTATACAAAATTCGTTTTCTCCCAGCCCCCTTATTCTTAATAATTAAATATTTAAATATTTTTTATCAAATCGGTCCTTCGCTGTCCGTTGTGAATACGAACTCTCATAAATCCACCACATAAAAGCAGGCGTCCCTCAAGGAAGCATATTAGCTCCCACACTTTATAATATATTTACATCCGACATTCCACACTCCGACAACACCACTTTAGCTACCTTCGCTGATGATACATGTATAATATCATCCAACATCGACCTAACCATAGTTTTTACTGCACTCAAAACACACCTTACCGATCTTCAAAACTGGTTTAACCTGTGGAGAATTAAAACAAATTCAAGCAAGTCAACACATACAATATTTTTTATACGTCCCCAGGTCCCTACCCTCAAATGATTTTCAACAACCAAAGAATTACCCAAACAAAAGCAACCCGTTACCTCGTAGTCTATCTTGACAACAAACTAACATGGGCCAATCATATGAAAACAAAGAGAAAATCTCTAAGCATAAAACTTCACCAAATTAGTCTCCTTCTTAAATCCAACCTCCCACTCAATACTAAACTTCTTATATATAAATAAATTATCCGCCTTACTCTAAACTACGGAATAAAACTATGGGGAACAGCTAAAAAATCCAATATTCAAATATTTCAGTCTTTTCAATCGATTTTCCTAGGTCTCATTACTAACGCCGCCTGGTACGCTAGCAATCTTACCCTTCACTCCGATCTCAAAATTCATAACATTCATACACTCGCATCCTACTACTGTCTAGTGTCTACTATAAACTATTCACATAAACTATATCACACTTCCCGATAACCAAATACGACATCTAAAGCGTAATTGGCCCAGAGACCTCTCTAATTTATAAATAAATAAAAAATTAATAAAAATAAAAATAATAATAATAAATAAACAAATCTATTGATTAAATAATACTTTCTAGAATTGTGAAGTAGTGTTATTTGGACACCCCCTTCAATTAAGCCGTCCAGCTCTTGGAATCTAACCAACATATTACATATTGTATAATTTAATACAGATTGTATATATTCTTATAAATAAATAAATAATAATAATACTAACTTAATATTAAAATGTATAATACAAATTATGTTTACCATAGTCGCAATGAAGAAATTAATTGAACTTTGGATAACAACTCATTTCACATAAGTTGAAATAAATAAACTTTTTTAATAAAGGCGTGTAGTAACATGAAATAACTCATAACCAAGAAGTATAAATTAATGATAATAACTGTAAGACAAATTGCTTTTGATATTCATATTTTTACTGTGGTAATGCATGTATAAAATCGCCAATTAAGTCAGTGTATACTTATTCATCAAATGTTTAATCTGATTACCAATAACCCAATAAACCACCAAATGTGAAAAATTGATAAAATTAAGGATAAGCATTATGAATATTTTGTGAAAGAAGTTCGAAACATCTCGTGGTGAAGTCGTGTAGTAGAAAGAGTATGGACACCTAGGTAAATTTAATACTTTGCCATCCATAAGCGTAAAACATTTGCAGACTTAACTTCAGTTACTTAAAAATCAATACTGTATGAATACAAATAAATATTATCATATGTAATAGTGTAGTGTTATTAATATATTTAATTATTTAAATAATGTAACATGCCAATTCTAGACATAGGAAATCGTTGTTATTTTAAACTAACTCCAAAACCAAATTAATTTTTTTAATTCTGAGGGAAATAAACATTTTTTGCGAGGAAATGGCAAATATACAAATTTTGAAAATCACTTAGCAAATTTTAGCAAATTATTTGCTAAATATTTGTGAAGGTTTGAAGTCCCTATCGCAAAGTGGTGGTGCCAGCGTGAAGTTGGCATCACCAACAGTAAAACATTTTTTGCGAGGAAATGGCAAATATGCAAATTCTGAAAATTACTTAGCAAATTTTAGCAAATTATTTGCAAAATATTTGTGAAGGTTCGAAGTCCCTAGCACAAAGTGGTGGTGCCAACTTCACGTACGTTATATATACTTTTTTTTAACTAATATATTATTTTAAATTTCTTATTAAAATATTTGCATGATAACAGGGGGGGATAATGTAGGGCACGTACTTTTGGGCTCTCCCTTTTAGATCTTCTTCAGATCAGGGTAAGTAGACGGACATTTCACACGGGCATACGGATTCTATAATACTCGGGTACACGGGTATATGGACTCTAAATACACGTGTACACTGTACAAGTGTACTTTAATTACACGGACTTTAACACCGGTTCTATAAAAACACGTATGTACGTGTTCTTAGATACACGTGAAATAGAGACCTCTACTTATAACTTAAGTTATAATCAACGGCGTATTCCAAAGGGATTTGGGGGTGAAAATCTCTCCCCGAAATTTATTTCTCTTAATGAATTACAATAATTTTAAATTATGTTTAAGCTGATAGAATTAATTAAAACGTATTCGAATTCCACCCCTTCCTTCTGAAAATAAATTCGATTTACGACACTGAATATAATAATTGTAACTTATACAAAATAACTAATGGAATGATTTTTGTAAATCTATATCTTGATTTTTGAGTGAATCCTTTTAAATATGATATAGAAGAATTGAAGTCGAAACAAAAACTGCATTGGTTGGCATTCAAACAAAATTAATTTCTAAATTTCGATAATTAGGACTGGGGGAATTTTTAGGGATTACTATCTTTATAATTAAATATTTGACATCAAATAATAGCTATCTGATGATCATCTATTCTTTTCTTAGTTTAGACACTTAAAATTAATTGAGTTGATCGTATTAAAAATGTAAATACAACTAAAACATTCTTAAATATGTTCCCAATTAGTAGGACACTTCACCTCTTAAACCCAGAAATCGCAATTTAGTGAAATACCTAATAACAATTCATCAACAATTTTCAGATTTAAACTAACATGATGTAGTATTATCGTTCACCGTATGACCCAATTCAAAATTTTAAGAATAATTCATTTAATATGCATTACATTCACCGCTAGTATCTTTTTCAGGTGGAAACAACAAAGAATAAACTTTCACTGCTAATATTATTTATTTTATCGGCTTTTATGATATTGATATGATATTATATGAAGCCACTTTTCAATTAGAAAATGTAGGCAAACCCCATCAATATTAGTCATGGAAAATAGTAAAATTTGCATTATAATTTATAAATTCGTAAATAATTGTTTCAAAATTTAAAAAGTATTAAAAATCGCAAGAAGTTACATTTTGTATTTTAGAATCTGAGTGAAGCGAAGGATCTCATGGTTTTACAATGATGTTTATTTTTTTCTTTCTTTATTTATTTTTTTCGTTTCCAGGTAAATAACACTAGGACAGACGATTCCGATTGTTGTTTAACAGTACCACTGGTTGCATCTGCTGGTGATAAAATTACATTGACTGTAGAGCGGCGGAATAATACATCAAGAATTCAATTTCCTTAAGTGATAAATGTGTCTTTTTCAATTCACTAAGTCAATTTATCGGACAGTCACTATTTGTATAGATCTAAACAGTCATTTTCCTACTTCATTTTTGTAAAATAAACAAACTAACAACTTACTATTTTAATTCTTATGTGTACAACTACCTATTTAAAGTAATTGTTTATTACAAATTTATTTTAAGTGAAAAATATATGTTGATTTTTATACTTAATATTTATATTTATTATTTATGGTTCTGAGTGAATCGAAGGATCTAATGATTTTACAATGTTGTTTTTTTTTCTGTAAACACTTTTTGGTACACTAAACTTTGTCCAAAAGTTTCATCTACCAACTCCATAGATCAGAAATTTCAGCTAGTTGGTACCTTAAAGAAAGTTATTTTTCTTTAGCTTTGATCGTTTTTCCAGGTGTGAGGAAAAACTAACGAAAAACCGAGTAAAAACGGAAAAATTGTCCGTAAACGACACTCAAAAAATCGATTTTAATTATTTAATCATAATTTGCAAAGAATAGTTTCTGAAAACTTTGTTAACTATATATGTTAATGTCGTAATGACGTAGTACATATATTGGTACATACTTTACGAAAATTAACAGCTTCTGGACTTAAAATAGAACATTGAAAATAACTTATTTTTTTAAGTTTATCACTAATACAATTTTTAATATTTGACAAAAAGTTCTGAACATTTATTATGACCATTCTCATATTAATGAGTGACGATACTGAAATAATTTTAGAAATCGTGACTCAGGATTTTTTTTTCAAGAATGTTTAAATAAATTACTATACGATTTTAATGGAACAGACTGTTTTCGTATCGATTTTTAACTGTCAATGCTTTCAACTATTGGATCATCCAATCATTATGATTTATGAACCATTGAATACAGATAGAATAACATGTTTTGAATCTATTGGCAAAAAAAATGTTTCCCTTAACAAATAAGAAAACTTTAAACAGGTCTGATAAAATAAACCTACTGAAAATTAAAAAGAAAATTGTAAAATATACAAACGGTATATTAAATCTACACATACACTTTTAGCTGTCACTGGCCTGTCAGTTAGAAATTCAGAGTTAGATTATTTGAATCGTTCCCATAATATAATGTACCTATAACCAGAGCCGCAGGGGCGTATTTAAATTTAATATAGGGGGGCTGTGGTATTTTCTCCAACTGAAATTCCCCAATTCAGTCTATTAAACCGAACTCAAAGGTATAATCGTTACGATCAAAATCGTCAAACACATTACCTACATGAATAACTTGGTCGTCGTAACAAATAATTCTTTATAAAATTATATTGAACTTTTACAATTTACATCTGATAGGACATAATAAGCAGACTTCATAAAAAATTCCTGGATTTCCGGGGGGGGCTTCAGTCCCCCATAAATACGCCCCGGCTGTAATAATTTATAATAGAATAGTCTATTCTATAATAAATCAAATAAATGTTAAATGTGTGTATATTACAGTTTACTGTGTTCCTGTGTTTGTGGGGGGAGTAGCGTACATAAAAATATTACATAAATCAAATAGGTAAATTTTGATTTATGTGTAGGTATTGCATAAAAATAGTTTATAAAAAAGTTTTTGCTAATGAAAAATAGTGTCATAAATTATACTCCTTGCTAGCTAAGTGTTAAACTTCTTTGGCTAGGTACTTCGAATAACGTGGCTAACTTCATATATGTGATATAAGATCAGTAATCCTAAGTCCTAACCAAGAACACAAAAACCGTAATATTAAATATACCATGTATATGTAACTCTTTACTTTTGTACTTTTGTAGTATAGTAAAATGTAATGTAAAAAATACTCATTAATTACTATCGCTCAAAACTAACAAGTCTCAAGTTAGTTCTATAATATAGTGGATACTAGATATAGTAAATAAAGTTAGTACTAAAAATCTTGTATCTGTTTACTCGTAGTGCCTAACTGCTTATTCTCGACTGATATCTACTGACGATCTCCGATCTAAATATCTTTACTATAAAATACGTACACGGATACAATAAAGGTAATATTTTCAAATTGTATGTCATACTCACAACTAATAAGCCTAATTACTGAACGACTACCATTCAGTGAGTCAATTTATAGAATATGTTTTAGATTTTGATTAAAAATCTTATAATTTAGGAAAATTATTTTTTATTTCATACCTAACTTGTTACTATATAAGCTTTAATATTTAAACTGTACACAATGTCAACATTGTATGTCATTCGAAAAGTTTAAAATTAGCTCATATATAATTATGTTTATTTAGTGTAATCAATGTTTAGGTAAATAATGAAGTTTAATATGCTCACCAAATGAATGAAACTTAAACTTTTTTTGCAATTTTATATCTCCATTTTATTCCCACTTCCCAGTAGTAGAGTGTATTATCATTAATATGATATTGTACATGAGTAAATAATTTCTGTTTGATTTAATTAACCAAACATTATGTTTATATAATATACATTATATAGTAACTTGATACATTATTCAAAATTTGAATGCAGTTTAAGATTTTCAATACACATTTTCAGACTGCTACTATTTAAAAACAAGTGATTTGTTCAGTTGAGCCTTTTTAAGTTTGTTAAAATATAATATTTATAAATATTTAATTAAAAAAATTTAATATTAAAAAAAATGCTATATCACTTATACTAACTAGTTCTGTATCATTTTATTTTACCACAGTAATATGTCAGGTCGTGAAGGAGGAAAGAAGAAGCCATTAAAAAACCCTAAAAAAGAATATAAAGAATTGGATGAAGATGATGTAAAAATGAAACAAAAATTAAAAGAACAACAAAAAGCGTTGAATGATCTTAAAACAAAAGCTGCTCAAAAAGGTCCAATGGTCGGCGGCGGCATTAAAAAATCGGGCAAAAAATAATTTCAAATCTTGTCATTAAAAAACAATATAAAAATATCCTATGTAAAAAAATAAAAAAAAATGTATAACAATTTTAAATTAAGATAAATATTCATCTCGCCTGTATTTATTATTATGAATACTGTATTTTCTTTTAAAACACATTTATTCTATTATTCTAACTTAAGTTAAAATGAGTTTAGAACAAACATTTTTTCTGCTAATAAAAAACAAATAATTTTTGGATTTTTATTGCTTTTTATTAATCTAAATTGAACGGCGTTATGCAGAAAGCAACCATCCCACAAATGTTCTATTTGGAGTTAATTCAAGTTTTAGAAGAATATTTTTTTTAAATTGGTTAGTACCTCATATGTTCTAAAACCAATATACCTTATTAATTAGATGTATGTACTTCCAGACTTATCAATAAAATTTCCAATCTAGTAGTATATAAAGCTCAATATTTTTAATTTTGTGGGATGGTTGCTTTCTGCATAACGCCGTTCAATTAGTTAGTTTTTTTTTTTTAGTGGTTATGATTGTCATTTGTGTGCATTGATATTAATAAAATGTATGGTAGTAATTGTAGTATATTTTACTACTATTTATAAAATACATAATTATTCAGTGTGACTATTGGGTTTGATTATATTAATTTACAAGTTTTGTGCATTGCAAATACAAGTAATAAAATGTTGCAATACATATATAAATATACACCAACTTCAGACAATAATATTTTCTTAGATCATTGATTTAGAGAAAAATATTTGTATCAAGTTAAAAAAAAATTCCATCTTAATATGAAATAATGGGTTAGTAATACTATTTAACAATGAAAAACTATTGTAGATAAAGCATATATGCGATATATATATATACCAAAATCTAGTTTCTTTAGCTTATCAAAAAGAATATTATTTTTAATTTAAAAGTTATGAAAGGGTTTGGGGTATGATTCTGAGCAAAATCAGTTGCAATTGCACCACAGTGGGAAGATCAAATAGTTGGAAAAAGGTATGCATATAAGACAAATAGCGTAAAAATGTCAATTTTCAAATTGCGGTAACTCAAAAACTAATGATCAGCGCCAATTTTGGATTGCACCATCATTTTTGAAACGTTAAATTACTTATCGAAAAAAAATTACCAAATTTCAGGGTGTCCGGTAAAGTAGATTTATACCACTGGGTTTTTAAGGGGTATGAACACATATACATATACCTACATATATATAGATATATACACACACACACAAATAATTAAGAAGATTAAAGATGAACTGTCCCGACTACCGAACACAATAATGAAGGGTAACAAGTCAAAACGTGTTTTTGCCAAAATCGACGAAAACGGTATAAATATTGATTCATGTGGTAAAACAATCAAGGAATTCATTTTTGTCTTTATTTTTTTTATTATTTTATTGTATTTAGATAAAATATAATATTTACAATATGCTATTTGTATATACAAATTACAATACAATAAGTAAATTTGATAATAATTTGAAATGTTGCATAATGTGAAATGGCGTGAGGAGGGAGGTCCACCAGTGTGGATACCCTCTACCTTGGGTTAAAAATTTTTAATATCTATATACCTATAAACAAGGCCGTATTAACCATTAGGCACTGTAGGCACTGTGCCTAGGGCCTACGACATACGGAAGTCCTACGAAAGATGGCTAAATCTATAAAAAAATCAAAATTAATAAAACAAGATCTTTTGCGTGATTCAAAATCTAAAAACAGTCTTAAATATATTATAATCAAATTGTTTACGTGAGCACAATATATTTAGACGACGAGCTTTGCAATGGTCGCGCAATAAGGAAATTATTATTAGAGTATATTACATTATTACAGTATATATTACACCTGAGTTTGAAACAAATGTACGTGATAAATAAAAATACAAACACTTTTTGTTGTGATGGATTCCTTTATTGTGGAAATTAAAAAACGAAAAGAAGAATACATAAAATTAAATGAAAGGTTTGGTTTTTTAAGTGATGACAAATTAATCAGAAGCGAAATCGAAATAAAAGCGACTAATTTGGTTCAAGTATATCCATTATATCTGGAAAATGATTTTGTAGCAGAATTTCGGATTTTTGTAAATTTTCGTGAACCAGGCATGACTGTAAGTGACACGCTTCAAAAACAAATTGAAAAAAAATTGTAAAACAAGTTTTCCAAATGTCAATATTGCTTTTAGAATTTATTTAGCGATATTTGGTTATATTGTAATCTAGATAATATGTAAGTGCTCATTAATTTTATTTATTATATAAAATTAAACATTTGATAATTCGATTGTAAACTTATGACGCTGTATCAATTTAAAATAATATAAAATAATAATAATCAAAAGCGGCTGTTATGGAATTCAATATTTTTCAATGCCTAGGGCCTACGGATGGCTTAATCCGGCCCTGCCTATATATATTTTTTTTTAAATTAATGTAAGTCGGGATTTAGGAGATCTCGACACCAGTGTCTTTTTAATCGACGTGGGGGGCTATTTGGCATGAATTCACTGGCTAAGTTAGAAATCAATGGATTGAATGGTTAACAGATTTGGTGTGGAATTTTTTGTAATATTTTTTAGCTGTATTGGAGACTGTTTAAATTTTAAGGTCTTTATGAAGTGAGAGGTTTGAGACGTACCATGGCGCAGATGTTATTTGGCGAAGGGAGATAGACTGAAAGGCTTGTATAGTCCGTATTTGGGAGGGTTTGGCACAACCCCATATTTGGATGCCATATGCCCAGATGGGTTTTAGCATTGATTTGTATATTAGTAACTTATTTTCAATGGAGAGTTTGGATTTGAGGATAGGCCGTAAAAGATGAAGTCTGGTGTTAAGAGACTTTCTTTTGGTTTTAAGATGTGGTCCCCAGGTTAGACGCTTGTATAAAATTAGACCTAAGTATTTGGTTTGAGTTGTGGATTGGATTGGATTGTTTTGAAAATAGACTGTAGGTGGAACAGATTTTCTTAAAGTAAAAGGAATGTGAAAGGACTTGCTGTATTGATTTTTATTTTCCATTTGGTGGACCATTTTGAAATGTTGTCAAGATGAATTAGGAGGTTTTAGTATGCTGTTTTAGAATCGGAATGTGATGAAAGGATTGCCGTGTCGTCGGCGTAAGTGGCTATTTTTTAAGGTGTAATAAAAGGCTTAAAAAATTGGAGTTTTTTCAAAACGTGGTATTTCCAACCTTAATTTTTTTCAAAATGTATTATTTCCAAAACATGCCAAAACGTGTCAATTCCCATGTTAAAAATTTTTTCGTATTATTTTACCATTGAAATGATAAAAAACCACAGTGAAAACACATAGGTTAGTTAAAATATAGGTGAAACAGAAAATGTGTTTTCTGAAATTTGACATTTTTGGCAATAACACGTTTCGACTTTTACTCTTCATATTAATATAATCCCAGAAACGGCAGAAACAATAATTAATAGCTGCTGATAGCTATAAAAACATAACATAATATACCTATAATATTATTTAACAATATTATAATAAATATTTATATTTTCTTTGCAAACTGGTAACAATACACCAAATAGATAATATTATCTATAGCCATTCTAGCTATAATTTGATAAAAAACACATGCCTTATTTTGATTAAAAAAATCAAAGTTTTGCTCCGATAATACAAGTACAAGAAATGATTAAAAATTAAATTTTAACATTTTAACACAGAACTTGGTCTGTGATGTGATTCTATTATAATTTATTTATAATTTTTATTTTTATTCATTACAAAAAAAAAAAAAAACAATTTTAAGTTTTATTTGTTTTACTTATTAGTATCTTATTGGTAAGTTTTTTATTCTATATATTAATTTAAATGACTATATTAATATTTTTAATTAAATCTATTTAATTTTAAATTATTTTAATGTCTGAATTAGGTCCTTCTATATTTGAATAGTTATGGATTCAAACGATAAACGATTTTCTAACATTTCTGTTGATCCTAAATTTAAACGGATTCCTAAAGCTGAGCGTAAAGTTAAAATTGATAAACGATTTCAGTCTATATTTAATGATAAACGTTTTAAAGTAAAGTATACTATTGATAAAAGAGGAAGACCTTTACATAGTTCAACTACTGAAGATTTTAAAAAATTCTATCATTTATCTGACGAAGAAAAAGATGAAAACACAAATTCTGAAGAAGATTCAAGTAACGTTCTTATAGAATCTGACCTAGAAACATTAATTGAAGAGGATGACTTAGAAAAAAATAAGATTAGTTCTAAAATCAAAAATCGTCTTAAAGACACAACAGTAGATTATGCTAGAGGTGATGGTGTATTAATGTCTGATAGTTCATCAGATGATACATCTTCTGACGAAGAAGTAGAAGGTAAATTAGTTCTTAGTTAATGATTCATCTCATACTTTAACCTAATATTCTTACAGAAGTTGTTGAACATAGTTGGGGAGAACTAGATAAAGATGCTGATAATATAGAAGAAGCAACCTCAAGATTAGCATTATGCAATATGGATTGGGATAGAATACAAGCAACTGACTTGATGATACTCTTCAATTCATTTTTACCAACGGATGGTTATATTAAATCTATAACAGTGAGTATATACAATAATTTTATATATGAAACATATAAATGACATTATGTTATAAATCTAGATTTATCCATCTGAGTTTGGCATGAAACGAATGAAAGAAGAAGAAGTAAAAGGACCTCCTGAACTTATTTCCAATAACCCTAAATCATTTGGTTCGTCTGATAGTGATAGTGATGAAGTGAGAATCATTAATTTGTTTTAGTCTTAAAAATTGAACTTAGTATAGTTTTATTTTTAGGAAGCAGAAGATGGTAATAAATACCATATGGAAAAACTGCGTAAATACCAATTAGCAAGACTTAAATATTACTATGCTATCATTGAGTGTGACTCTCCTGAAACTGCTAACAAAATATATACAGAATGTGATGGATTAGAATATGAAAGTAGCGCCACACGTTTAGATTTACGATTTGTACCTGATGATACTGAATTTGATCAAGTAATTGCATTAATTAATAAAATGTGTATTTTAAAAGTCAAGAATATTTGGCTCTCATTAAAGAAAACACTCTTATATATAAGTTTTACACAATAATACACTCAATTAGACATTAACTTATATTAATTGTTTGCTATGAATTTAAAATTAATGTGATTATATTTTTTTTTTAATTTATTTAGATCATTTTAAAAGCTTATACCTAAAAATCTTAATATTTAATTGGCTCAGTTTTTTTTGACAATATTTATTATGTAAATATACTTCAAATTTCAATAATTGATATTGATGAATAAACATAATTGAATATATTTTATTTAAAGGCGAAAGGAGATTTAACTTTAATATATATATACTTTATTTTGAAAGTGATAAATGTGAAATTTGAGTATTCATTAGTAAGAATGAAAATTTCTGTTAAATTATTAGTATGTATCAAACAATTTGAGCTATAAATAATAACAGGTATTGCCTCATACATTTTATAATTATAAGCTATAACTTGCTTTGTCTATTATGATAAATTTGAATTATGATTTCTTATAATTTTATTAAATCTAGACTTATTTCATCTGTATTTATTAATAAATTATGAACAATAAGTTTTAAATTTGAACGAAAACTTTCAATAAAATTGTTATTTAATAATGAGTATAAATATACATGTGTAAATTAAATTATTACTTTATTATAAAAATGATTGTGGTACTTCTCATCGTTGGTTATAGAATAGATTATTCTATAATCAATGCCATCATAGGGTTTGATCTTTGCACTTCTAGAGTAAAAGGAATAAAATAACATTCAATAAGATAATAATTGTGTGCTAAAATGTAAAACTTATAATCTTTATAATGTATATCTAAGTTAAAAAATAAATTCTGAAATTTGTGCAAATTAGAATGTCCCTTTCATCTTTTTTTACTCTCTCTCATCTACAATTATTAATAAGGTGAATTCTGAAACCAGCAGATAAGTTCATGAGATATGAATAGTGACTGTATGGAAATGTTTGTTTCTTACTTTTGATTTATTGAATTTTAATTATTGAGTACTTATGACAGTAATATTCCTATGTTCTATCCAAAAAGTATTTAATATTTGATAGTTATGAATAATATAATTTTACAGGAACCAAAAGAAGTTTGTGAAAAATTACCAGATTTAACTAAATACAAACCACATTTATTTACTACTACTGCTTTACAACAAGCTAAAGTTAACCTAACTTGGGATGAAACTGATCCAAGGCGTAGTGAATTAGTTAACAAGCTTAAAACAAACCCAAAAAGTGAAATTGATGATAATGATTTACAGAAATATGTAGCTTTTAGCTCAGAAGATGAACATAGTGAAAATGAAAACAACCAATCGGCTAAGGAAAATAATGAAGATAGTGGTTCTAAAAATCCAATCGACAAATATAAAGAACTTTTACAAAACATACAAAAAGAAGAAGAAAAAAAAGCTAATAAAGATACAGAGTTGGAAATTTCGTGGGGTATTGGTTTACAAGAAAAAGTCCAAAAATCTGTCGATGAAAAATCTAAAAAAAATTTAACACCATTCCAGAAAATGATGGAAAAAAAGAAAGAGAGAATGAAAGAAAAACAAAAATTAAAAAAAGAAAATAATGAGGTTGAAAATGAAGAAACAGATTCTAAAAATGAAAATAAAGAAAGTAAACAACAAGCTGAATTAGAATTATTATTAATGGATGAAGAACCTTGTGAAAAAAAACATTTTAATATGAAAAAAATTCAAGAGAAGGAAACAAAAAAATCAAAAAAAAAACAGAAGAAGAACAAAAATACAAATGAAAAGTCTACTGAAGATGATTTCTCAGTAGGTTATTGAATAACTAAATATATATTATTTATTGTTAATATTTATTTTTATTATTTTAGGTTGATGTGAAAGACGATCGATTTTCTGCACTATATACATCTCATCTTTTTAATATTGATCCGGCTGATCCCAAGTTTAAAAGAACAAAAGGAATGGAAGCATTTATTTATGAAAAGGCATCTAGAAGACAAAAATACGATACTGAAAAAGTTAGGACAATTTTATTTACATACTGGCCGACCATCACGGCTTTGTCCGTGGTTGGTTGTTTATTTTGCCTTCGAACAATGATATGTAGAATTTTTTATTCTAATTTTATCATTTAATTTGATCGGCGAGTAAATATAAAAACGGTTAATGAAAACGTATTGAAATGTTTCTAGCGGTATTAATGATAAATATATATTTTTATTAAAAATGAATACAGATACAAAAGAAATGCTAATTAATCTGTTGTTGATAAAGAATTTTCTAAAACTTCTGAGTATGAAACATTTTTTGTTCTATCTCCTGTTGAAATCACTCTGAATGAATATCTACACCAACGCACCTAAATGTTTTTCCTTGAGCTTTGTTGATCGTAATCGTAAAAGAAACTTTAAAAGGGATTTGAAGCTGTTTGAACAAAATCGACAAGTCAGTAGGAATCAAGGGAATTCTTGGAATAAATGCAATTTTTGTAGTTTATAATTTCTGCAAGTGTTTATTTATGGCAGAGTGCATAAACAATTGTTACTGTAATGACGAATAAAATTAAATTGTGAATAATAGAACTTATAGTATTTGGTATAATCTTTAAAAAAAAAAAAAATTGGAAAATTTTTAAATAGGGTCACAATAAAATGGAAACATAAAAATACAATCCCCCCTTTCCCACTCCTTCAAAAAAAAAATAATAAAAATTGGGCGATGTGGTGACACTCTAGATCAGGGGTCTTCAACCCGCGGTCCGCATGTGGCCCGTTTTATCATTATTTGCGGCCCGCGATCACATTTGAAATAATTTAGGTAGCATGCATCTTTTCTATTCCGATGAAATTAAAACGGCCATGAGCCATCAATATTGAAAAAATTGGGAGAGGTGCGATTAAACAAATTAAATTACCTACTTACATGCTATACATGTGGGCTGTTTTAATGATATTAATAATAGTTTGTAATTTAAAATTTATGATTATGAAAATTGTAATTGTAAAACTGAATTTTAGTATAAAACACATGTTTTTACTACGGATGTGGCCCACGAGATTCGTATAAAACAATGTGCGGCCCTTTCCATAAAATAGGTTGAAGATCTCTGCTCTAGATGGAAAAAAGTGTAAAAAAAGATAAATACTGTTATTACAAAATAGGAACATCAAAAAGGCCTGTTTTTACAATTTTATATATAAGTATAAATTGGTAGAATGATTAATAAACTATCTTACTATTTGTACAGGTAAAGCTGTTATGGTTAGGTTCAAGAATGTATTATTTTACCTATAAAAAACAGTAATTATTATTTAAACAGAAATTCTGAGCAGTGTTCTATTTTCTCTTAATATTACGTTTCTATAAAAGAATTTTTTGCTCTTGATTTTCAAAATGAATCATTCAATGTAGTTTAAATCTTATATTAATATTTTTGTCTGTTATATCCCATATGTATAATATAATAATATTCAATTAGTTATCTGTGAAACTAAAATAATACATTTTGTCAGGTATATTATAATTTATAAAACCAAATCATTTTGTCACAAAGCTAACTTCAAAATAATGTACCAATTAATTTAATACCTATTTAACTTTAATTATATATTTTAATGTAAGTTAAATGACAAGTAATCTATTTTTTGAAACATAGTGGATCAAAAAATGATAAAATATTTTTCAGTAACTTGATTGAAATATCTATGATAGTTACCTAATTACGACAAAATTATGTAGAAAAACTAAAATTAACATTATTTCTTATGTTGTTTATTGAATATTTATACTTTTTACCATTGAATTTTATACTTATATCTTGAATAATTGTTATTTATTACAAATTTCAACTATTGTTTAAAATTGTAATTATTTTGTTTCTTTCAGGTTGATGCGCCTCCAAATAAAAAATCAAAGAACTCAATTAATAATCCAGAATTATCTTATCTTATAAAATCTGTTAAAAATAAAACCAAACATAACAAATAAAGGCAAGTTTTATGATTTTATATTCTTGTTAAACAATTAATATTCATGTGATGGTTATATGCAATGATTAAAAATAATAGTTGTTTTTATTTCTAGCATCTTACTTCATGTACAAAAAATCAAGGGTATTTAAATATATTTTTAATACAAATTTCAACAGTTGTAACTCGTAAACAAGATGTTGTTAGAAATGCATAATTATTATCTGATCATTCCATTTTAGATTCTGAGTGAAGCGAAGGATCTTATGGTTTTACAATGATGTTTATTTTTTTTTTTTTTCTGTAAACACTTTTTCGTATAGAAATCCTTGTCCAAAAGTTTCGTCCAGCAACTTTTTAGATTCGAAATTAAACTGAGATGGTACTTTAGAGAGGTCATTTTTCCAAAATCTCCATAGTTTTTCCAGTAATCAAGAATAACGATTGAAAAACTGAGTAAAAACGGTAAAATCGGTAAAAATCCGCCGTAAACGAGATTTTCACTGTTCAGATTTTAGGTGTTTAGTCATAAATCGAAAAGTATTGAAGCTAGAAACTTGAAAATTTTATCCAATATCAAATACATACTTTTTTATATTGGACAACATTTTCAGAACAATTATAGCACTTTTGACTTAAATATAGAACTTTTAATTTACCAAATTGTTTGAAAGTTTTTATGTAATATAATTTTAAATATTTGACAAAAAGTTCTGAAAATTTAATATGACCTTACTCATATACCTACCTAATTATCCTAACAAAAATTCAAAAATCGTTAGTCAGGATTTTTTTTTATACACACTTTAATAAATTATTATAACTCACCAAAAATTATGCAAATAACCGTAAAATACGTAAACAGTATTTAAATAATAATATATTATATTACACTGAAGCTTTGCTCAGAATCGTTTTATACTAAAGAAATGAGTCATCATTTCTTTAAAACTTAATACATTCATCACCAATATTTAATATTCATAATGTTTTGTTTCGAAATTGTGAATAGGTACTTGCTGTTAAATATTAAGTGATAAATTCATTGAAACAGTGGAAAGATTTACACATGTGTACTTGGCATATATGTGTAGACAGTGGCGCATTTAGGGATTTTCCGCCTGTAGACACTTTCTGATACCCACCTCTCCCTCCCCTTCGCCTCTCCTAAAACTTTTCACAAAACACATTCGAACCCACTTTGAACGCCAGCATTTTTTCGCTTCCCACACGCGTACTGGTATGTGTTGTATCGAGTGTGCGTTTGATTTTGAGCGAATGGATGCATGCGTTAACAGTTCGAATCGTAACTCTAATTCATAAAACTTATGATTTGTAAACAAATTTTTCTAGTCGAAAAATTCATTCAAATTTGATGAAAATGAAAAATAATTTTTTTGTAATTCTGTAAAAAAAAAAAAATGTTGAAATTTTCCGCCCTTAAAATGTTGCCGCTCTAGGCCCGGGCCTACAGGGCCTGTGCCTAAATACGCCTTTGTGTGTAGATAGGTTTATGGTTATTGTAATGTATTTTATCTTGCATCAGAAATCAACTACAGTAAAGCTTTCATGATTTATCAAGTAGGTTTTACTGTAAGTGATTATGAAGTTTAGAAGATTTCTTAGAATGGTAACTTTGACCTTTAATTTAAATAAAAGATCATTTCAAAATATACATATTATTTAAAATTTAAATATAAATCAAAATAATTGTAATAAAGCACACTCTACATGTATGTTAGATTTGTTCACGTAGTTTATAAATTTAAAATGAAATATTATTCATTTGTATTTTGTAGCATTATATTGCCTAATTAAATTCAATATGTACAAATTTAAACACATCCAAGCAGCGCGTGATAAAACTAGCTATTAAACTATGAAGGTGTATTGTAGTATAACAAAACATTATTTTTAATTAATTATGTGAATTATTTATTTAATCAAATTTACATATTGAACAAAGCACATTTTTTTTGTTAATTATACAACTATGATATAAAATGATACTTCAGAATTTGATTCACGTACACTTCTCCCTCTGCCATTTCCCTGTCAGACGTTTCCCCGTACCCACTTCCCCATTAGACATTTCCCCGTCCAATACGTAAAATTAAATGTCATAAAAAAAATGTATTTAATACCTATAAATAAATTATTTTTGATAAATAAATTAATCAAAACAAATTTAGGGATACAACTGCACGGATTAAAAAAATAGTAAGTTCTTACCATGAACGAAATCTAGATGAGTATTTAATTGGAATCGCTCATAATTTACAATTATAAGGTATTTATTTGTATTATTTTACTTATTATTAACTGTGTAAACTGGTCCTAACATACATCTCTCTATTCACAATGCTCCCAATTTCCTAGTATGAGTGTTTCAAAAATGCTTGCGGCTTGAGTAGTTGGGAAGCCTCACTAAAGATAGACAATATCTACCCTCATTTAAATTTAAAATAATTAATTATAAAAGTTTCAAGTTAAAAAGTACTGGAGTAACTAGAAAAGTTCATGTCAACTTAATAATATTCATAAAAATACTCCATTTCACTATAATTAGACACTTCTAGCTCATATAAAAAAAATTAACACATCTGATTACTATACAAATGCAAATTTATCTAATGCTACTTATAAAGAAACTTTATAAAAATTTCAGAATGTAAAAGTATAAATAAACAGTTCTAAATTGTATAGTGTTTTTCTTGAAAAATAAACTAATTTAGGTGTTATTTGTTAATAAGTATAAAGTGAGCATGCATTTTAAAACTATATTAAGATTAATAAAAATGTTGTGATTTTTTTAAAAAGTTAATTTGAATTTTCTAGAAAATATTAAACATAAGTCCAAAAAGTTTGAAGGCTGAAATGATGGTCTTAAAAAATATGATAAATAAAGAAAACTTTGAATAGATGACATCATACCCATTGTAGACAACAATGTTTTTCCAAATTTTTATAAACTTTTACAAACGGCACTGACTATACCTATATCATCTGCCTCATGTGAACGCTCATTTTCTGTAATGAGGTGAATTAAGAATTGGACTAGAAATAACATGGCAAATGATAGGTCCACAAACTTGTCAATAATTCATATTGAAAAAGATTTATCACATGCAATAGAATCGGAAAATGTATTAAATATTTTTGCAGAAAAACACCGACGTCTTAGTTTGATTTCATAACTTAAAGTTAATTTTTTTTTTTATGTATTGTAAAATAAAATTTCAGGTAAAGAATGAGACACCTATAAATTTTTTTTTACTAGAAAATGTTCTTTTTCGCTTTAATTCAAGTTAAAGATAAAGAGTTTTTGGAATACATTTTTTTAGTCGTATATTATAGCCCCCACAGATAATTATACCAAGCTACGCCCATGTTGAACTTTGTAATACATATAGTAGGTTGAAGCTTCTACATAGTGGCCTCCTATAAGGGAGGCAGACCCACAGATCTAAAATCCCCGATATGCTACTGTTAGGAACAATATATTAAATAAAATAAAAAAATATTTTAGTCTTTAGCATTCTGAATCTTGTAAAAAAGGTTTATGTTAATAAATAAAATACAAATTTGAAATATTTATAAATCATTGTACCTATAAATACATTTATATATTGATGATAAATCACATATTACCAATAAATATTATAATTACATATTTTTAGTTGTACAAATGTCTTGACAAACTTCTTGATTAACTAAATAATAAACAAACAATATTAAATGCCTATGTATGAAATAATTGTGTAATCATTCATATCTATTGGTACGAATAAAATAATATGAGTAATGCATTCTTGATATTTTATATTTGTAAATAATATAATTATAACTATAATGACTATAGAAACCCAGTTTGTTTACAATAAGTAAAAAAATAATGATAGACAAATATATATTTACACATAATATATTTACTATAATTATAATATAAAAAAAATGTAGGTATGAAAAAGAGTTGGACATTGGTATATAATCAAATATATAACCAAATATTGTTAAGTCATTCCACTGAGTGACTAGGTAGGTATATAGCCATTGCCAATTGCCATATACCTATAATATGGATGTAAAAAAAATTCATCTCTTCCCAGATATTATAACACATTTTTGCTTGTTTTTAATTTCTTATATTCTAGCAAAATGGAACTATAAGGACTAATTAAAAGTGTATCTAATTTCTAAGTCTCAAGTATAAGTAAATACATTAAAATCTGAATGTTCTAAGCCTAAACTTAAGTTTCAGCAAATTCTTAATGGTAAAGTATACATTATTTGTATTTAAATTTAAAATAGTAATAAATCGAATAATACGTTTTAAAATTGTTTTTATTCTGCTGTGTGCTAAGTAGGTATGTATGTTAATAAATAGTAAACCTATTCCATTAACCTGTGTTGAATTTTTTGACTCATAAAAATTTCGAATACGTATCTTTCTTAAATACAAACTGGATCAAAATTTTGGCCTAGGTATGCTATTAAGGGGCTAAACGACACTAAATTCATTTATGTCCAAAAAATTGATTACAAACATAAACATTAGTATTTAATGAAAAAAACCTTATACTTTACATTCCTGACGTAGATTTGTTTAAATTTTCAGATAACTTTGAAGTACATCTGTATGAATATTAGAATCTGTGATTCTTTGATGTTATAAATGATATAATAGTATTTTATACATTAATCATACCAATTTCACTATCCTTCTATTTTCTTTAATTATGTGACACGTCTTTGACATTAGGAAACACCATGGTCAGTCTTAGTGTGGTGTAAACCATTATAGACGTGTTAATTAGTAATTATTTAGTTTATTTGTTATAGCGTTATTACTTATATTTTTGGTCAGTACAAATCCATTGAACTCCAACCACCCCTTTCAATAGGTTGGGTGACTGCCCCACTTTTAAGTAGTGATCGGCGCCACTGTAAGGAATAAAGCTAAAGCATAATATACATACTATAACTATCATTATTATATGGATAATATTGAAGCCTATGAGTCATGAGTACGCACCAATTCTTGTAGGTTGAGTCTGTAAAATGTCCAATCTGAGACTTTTATGAGACGTTCTTTCATTTTTTTTCTAATGTGTGTGTGTGTGTGTGTGTGTGTGTGTGTGTGTGTGTGTGTGTCGTGTGTGTGTGCACATACCTTCAAAGCATATCATAATTCATATTTCAAAATAAGTAAATAATTGGTACCAACTGAAACTTTTTGAGTAGGAGTAAAACAAAGAATCTATTTGTTTAAATACCTAGTGTGTTTTTAACACGTTTTTTGGTAGGTACCTAGTAAACTTTATACAAAAGAATTACTTTCAGCCACGCTATAAATTAAAAATTTCAATACTTGGTAGATACTTCAAGTTGGACTTTTTTATGTTCTTACCATTCTGTCAAAAGTTATGAAAAACCATCGAAAATTAAATAAAAACTGTAAAACATGCCGTTAACAAGATTTTTATTAAAATGATTTGAACGACCTATTTAGCAGTTACTTCAAAAGTAATGGTAGGTACTATAAAGGCAACATTTTCACCAAATATTTGAAAAAAAAATTTGTACAGACTTGAACCTATTTTTTTTTTTTTTTAATATGACTAAATATACGTTTGGACTGAATATAGAATTTAAAAAATATCGAAAATATCTTATTTTTATAGACAGTAATATAAAATAAATCAAAAATAATTTTGAAAATATATGTAAATAATTATCTGTCAAAGCATTTTTATTTAAAAATATTTTTTCGTCGCTGTCGATAATTAAAAATTAATAGTTCAATTAGGTATCAAAATTTGAAATGTAATCATCTCCAGTATTCGCAGTGATACTGTGACTATAGACTATATGCAGTATAATATAGTGATATAAATGGCATAGTTAATTAGAATAATTAATTTATCTGTAAATACAATTTAACAAATTTACTCAATACCCGATGTGGCAATGTAATCAAAACATCAATATTATTGTAAAATAAAATGTATTATATTTGAATTTTTTTTTATAATTTCTTTGTAAGTTTCTTTATTTTAATGTAGGTATATCATTACTGTAACTACAAATATAATTAAAAAAAAATTAAAAAAATGTATATCATTAATGTTTTTAACATTTTTCGAAAACGTAAGTATATGTACATTAGATATTTAAAAGCCAAAAGTTGCGTCCAATTTTCATTTCATTTATAGATTTTCAAAACAGAATCAAGAAATTAAAATTTAACTTTATCAATGAACGAACAATACAAATTGTCTGAAAAAAAGAAACTAAACTTTGTGAAAATTCGGCATAAAATTATAAGGTACATATTTTCAGTTAAGTACCTATTTCACACCATTAGATGGTTTAAACACTAAAAAATAATAGAATTGAACTATATTACTCTCACTTTATGATTTGTACATTTGTAATTATATAAATTAAGAAGCCATATAAAAATATTTGGGAGCTCAGCCCTCCTCTAACCCCATAATTGCCCCTATATTTCACTCTTCAGTCTGCATTGATATATTATAGATCATCCAACATAATATCTTATAACTAATCTGTGTCACAACTCACACCTAGGTACCTACCTATAAATTAGTTATTACTTATTTCCATTACGTTGTCTATGTGAAATAATTTGCTTTGGCGAAGAGTTTATTGAATAAATCAATTGACTAATTTACTAAACCAATTTGTTAGCAGTGCCGGATTTACCATTAGGCTACCTAACTAGGCTGTAGCCTAGGGCGGCAAAATTTGGGGGCGGCAAATTTGTTCTCTTTTTTCTTTCCTATAAACAGACAAAAAATTATTTTACTCATTTGTTATAGGAATCGAACGTTATCATTATTTTGCGATTTTTTTGTATTCTTCAATTTTTCTTTGTCATCGTCTTCAACTTACGATAATGATTATCATTGTTATGTTTACATTGCATACAGACGCGGGACGGTACTCAAAATTTAAAAAAAATGATTGTATGATTTTGAGGCGGCATTTTCCTAACAGCCTGGGGTGGCTGAAGGGGTATATCCTGGTTTCTGGTTGTTAGTAACAGTTGTTTCGAATGGTTTGTTAAGAAACCCTATAATACTCTAAGCCTTCGGAATTTAGTACCTACTTTTATAAAAAAAAAAAAAAATGTTGCAGGTTAACGAGTTTAATTTTAGATTCTGAGTGAAGCGAAGGATCTTATGGTTTTACAATGATGTTTTTTTTTTTTTTTTTTCTGTAAACACTTTTTCGTATAGAAATCCTTGTCCAAAAGTTTCGTCCAGCAACTTTTTAGATTCAAAATTGACCTGAGATGGTACTTTAGAGAGGTTATTTTTCCAAAATCTCCATAATTTTTCCAGTAATTAAAAATAACGATCGAAAAACTGAGTAAAAACGGTAAAATCTGTAAAAATCCGCCGTAAACGAGATTTTCACTGTTCAGATTTTAGGTATTTAGTCATGAATCTAAAAGTATTGAAGCTAGAAACATGACAATTTTATCCAATTTCAAATACATACTTTTTTTTATTGGATAACATTTTCAGAACAATTATAGCATTTTTGACTTAAATATAGAACTTTTAATTTACTAAATTGTTTGAAAGTTTTTATGTGATATAATTTTAAATATTTTACAAAAAGTTCTGAAAATTTAATATGACCATACTCATATACCTACCTAATTATCCTAACAAAAATTTAAATATCGTGACTCAGGATTTTTTTTTATACACACTTTAATAAATTATTATACGATTTTTTACGATATTGTCTGATTTCTTTTAAGTTTATTTCTAATGAAATATTGAGTATTTGTTAGAAAGTTCTGAAATTTTAATGCAAGTTTACTCTTATACTAAACTATCAATACCGAAAAAATATCAATAATCGTGACTCAAGATTTTTTTCCAAGCATTTCAAAAATTATACAAATAACCGTAAAATACGTAAACAGTATTTAAATAATAATATATTACACTGAAGCTTTGCTCAGAATCGTTTTATACTAAAGAAATGAGTCATCATTTCTTTAATACTTAATACATTCATCGCCAATATCTTGTCCGAGGACCCAGTGCCGTAGCCAGGATGTTTTTTCAGGGGGGGGGCTATTATATTTGCTTGGGCTAGGGTACTACAGGATTTTTAAAAAAGTTATATTTTAATACCTATAACTTTTTTTCATTTATTTTCAATTTATTCATTTACTAAAAATTCAGATTTTACCAACTTTGATAATAATAATAATAATAATAATAACCAAAGAAATAAATAATTAAACAACTGTTTATAATTTAAAATCCAATCTTCTTTCTTTTTTTGAAGCAAACATATTAATAATTACTTCAGAATCAATATGGAGATCTCTGTGAGTGTTCATCAGCGCTAAACCATTTAGTCTTGTCTCACCTGTAGAGTTCCTTAATAAGGCTTTATTCTTTTTAATGTAGAAAAACTTCTTTCGACTGATGCAGTTGATACTGGTAATATAGATAAAAAAATTTATGTTTGGAAACAGCTCTTCTGGACACTTTGGTAATGTACCTTCACAATATATTGTTCTATGATAGTACTTGCAGTAATTTCTAGAATTCAGTTTGCTACTAGATAGTTACTTACGTCTTACCTTATCACAATAATAAAATACTATACAAAATTGAATACTTAATAGTGAATAGAAAATACTAAAATCATGGTCGAATGTGGATACATGAAAGTATGAAACGAGTAACGATTCATGCCAGTAACAGGCGAATAAAATATACAATATCTGAATTTCCAATTTGATATTTCGGGGGGGGGGGGGCTTAAGCCCGAAAGCCCTCCCCCTAGCTACGGCACTGCGAGGACCGAAGGGACGAAGGACGAACTTTTACCACCATCATCTCACTTACCAGCTTTTTTTAAGTATAAAGTTACGTGTTAGTTATTTAAAACATTTAACAGAATTATTTTGACACGCATCTAGTACAAAGATAATACATATAAACAGTCAAATATAAAATGAATAATATGAAAAATAAAAAAAGATCTTATACGTTCTATATTATTAATGTACCTTCATTGGTAAACTAAATTTTCATTTTCTTGGATTTTGAGCCAGTAAGGGTTACTTTATTAGTTGCATATTTAAGAGCTAACCCCGAGGGAGAGTGTTTAAGGAGATACTCCGCAAAAATGCACATAAAACATACGATAAAGGTTATAACATATAACTTTTGGGGGAGGGAGGTTGATAGTAATAAAACATGTACATAAGGTGCAGGTTTAAATATTTATTTAGAATTAAAAATTATACGAGATAAAAACGTTAAAAAACATAAATTCAAAGCTCTTTATTTAGTTCAAAAGTGGTACAATATTTTGAAAAGTTTATCAAATCTTTTTAAAACAGTTAAAATCTGTTTAAAATTACGTGTTTCTTACCATCACTTATATAATGACGACTAATTGACTAAAATCAATTTCATGAAAGTCCCATTTATGGCACGAGAAAAATTACATGTTTAAAGATAACTAAAGAAATTGGTAGATAGAATTTCTGATTTATAGAGTCTCACTTGACTTTTATATGAAGTCTAGAAACAATGAAGAGTTCACAAGTATTATAAGGAAAAAAATACAACATTGAAAAATCAATAGATTTTTGTTTCACTCAGAATCTATGAATAATTATTAATTCTCTATTAATTAAATGTCAAAACATTTCTTAAAAAAAAATTGATTTGAAGAAATAGAGGATGATTACTCCTGCTTCCCTTCAAATACGCTACTGAACTACATACGTATATATTTACGTATATTAGTTTTTAAGTACCTATGTTTAATTTATTATTTGTACTCTTGCGAGATAAAATAGCAATTTTAATTCTTTTTTAAGTTTATTTATGTCAAGTCCATACAAGCCAAAATATGTACCTACCTATCAAGCAATCTATAAAAATTAATAATAATAATAATAATAATGTATTGTGTTTTGTGACACTTGGCGCAAAGCTCGTGGTCGTTACATACAATTAATAAAATGCAATATAATTATAAACCATGGTGCTACGGGGTTTATAGATACCTAAGGTAGCGCCCAGGGACGCCCAGAGGGAGGGGCCAGTGGGGGCCATTGCCCCCCTGAAATTTATCATGTTGGTTACAAAATAAGAGGTTTTTTTTTACATGAAGTCGGTCTCACACGACTAGGGCACTCAGTGACTCTCCGACAATCATTATACCATTAATTACGAGTATAATATTATTATGTACCTACTCATAAAATTTATAGTTGTACTTCACGATTTTTTTTTGCCCCCCCCCCCCTGAGTGACATATCTGTGGGCGTCCCTGGTAGCGCCACAGAATAAATAAAATAAATATCTACAACTCTACAAAAGTGTGCGTATGTGTCCAAGGCGGCAGCCGGCAGTTTTATTGGCAATTTATCAGGCTCACGCGCGTTAGGTAATGTTTTTGTCATCAGTCATCACCGCGGTCAACTGCCATTCAACGGCGAATTTGTTCACGCTTAAATACGATGTGCTCAATAATAAAGATGTGTCCTGTATCATGTTTGTAGATTTTCTATTCAAAAACATAGACACCTAAAACTTCGTATAACAGAAATTTAAAATTGCAGTGTAACGTAAAATACATTTTTTTCGTGTAATGATTTTTTTTTTATCAATTTTAGAAAATGTATGATACCAAGTGTGTTAAAGATCAATTATAGTGAATTAAGTAGTTATGGTTGAACAGATAATGTTTAAAAATTCGATTGTTTCTGTTGAAAATCATTCGTTAAACAATTACCTATGTGTTAATGCTTGTCTGAAATAAAACGATTAAGTTATTATTTTTAACAATTAAATATTATTACAATATATTATTGTTAATTAGAATTATAAACATTTAATATTTCAAATGATAAATTTGTAATACCTAATTAATCACGATCCAAAGATTAATGAAACTTTTAGAGTACCTATGTGATCTATCCTTAGTGGAGTAGCAAGTAGTACATAAATCATTTACCTAAATACCCATTAAATTATTTTACTCCAAAAGCATTTCAGATGAAAATAACTTCTTAGTAGAGCCGTAGAGGAAAGTAACGTGTATCTTCTTAAATATAGTATGTTATATGCTGTATAATGTAATAAGAGGTCACATTACGTATTATTCAACGAATGATAGTAAATAAAAAAATTGACCTAAAATAAATGATAATATTCGGTGTTCGTATTATCGTTCATGACGTTTAGAAAGAGAAAAGAAAATCTACACCGAGAAAGTATAAATTTTATGCATGTTTATCGCAGAACATATTTTCTTTGTACGGAGCGGTTTCACGTTTTCTAGTTCAACAACAGTTGTCATTTGTCGATGACTCTCGTCATTGCCACGTAAAATATCGATACTGTTGTAACTTACGCATACCAATCACCCGTGAAGTAAAAAAAAACAAAGATTGCATTTTTAACAGTATTCACGTGGGTGCTCGACGCTCGTTAACATCACATGATTATTGTAGCTGAGTTGAGGTGATGGGACTATGGGAGAGAAAAATGTTATTTTCTTTCGGCGGTGTGGTGAGGTTACGGATCCTGACCGTATTTGCATTCTCCCAGTATTTGATTATTATTAACTCGTTGTTTTACCACGGAACGTCGCTCGTTTCGCAGCTATTATAGCTCAACTAAGTTATGTGGAGATGGCAGAATTGGCGTCTCCTTTGCTAAGCAGCAGCACCAGCGACGATGCACAATAGTGCCTATATATACATTATACCATAACTACCTATATTGCCGACAGGTGGCGACCACTTCGATCGCCTGCCCTAGGTTTCTACGCTCACACGCTCACGAGACGTGTAGAGTGTATTTGTATAGAGTATATTTATAAAACGATGTCCAAATCGAAGTAAAACTATGCTAGAAAATACTATGTTCACAATCTAACTTTTAAATTTAACATTTTACGTACCTACCTACTTTTCGTATACTTCCCAAATTTTTGTCTAGAACTTCACTAAGGGAAAACTCCT
Organism: Therioaphis trifolii; assembly: GCA_027580255.1. NCBI lineage: Eukaryota > Metazoa > Arthropoda > Insecta > Hemiptera > Aphididae > Therioaphis > Therioaphis trifolii. The sequence continues at coordinate 5,865,566 of CM050410.1, forward strand.
CCCTGGCTTAAAATATCTTTAATTCTCACAAATAATCCACCGTTAATTAAAAAATATTTAATCTATGTTTTTCCAATATAAATGTATTAATGTTTTGGTGCTCGAATCGCGAAAAAGCTAAAATCTCACTCAATTATGGCTTCTTTTGAATTGTAAGATATTGAACTTATCGTGAAAATAAATTAAGATGATTATTGCTAAAATATCGTATGATAATTTAATTACTTAAATTAATTTTGAAGCATGATATGACGGGTAATTCATAGAAAATTTCGAGAGGCTACAATATTATGTGAAGCCATACCAAGATAAGTTCATAAATTATAAGTAATTGATAACAAAATAATTCTACACATCTTTCAGAAATAAAACTCAAACACGGCCTTGGCGATTTCTTATTAAGTTAGTAATTTAATATTGATCTTTAGAATAAAAGAGATGTTTCCCACTTTGCTGACTTGAAAATAAGTAGGTACTGTATTACTTTGAAAATATTAACTTGGAATATATATATTTTTTAAATAGCTGGAAATATATTGAAATTTAAAATAAAATAAAATAATATAGTTCACGATAAAATATGGAAATTACTGTTACAACGTTATACTGCAGGTAACCTGATGCCTTACCAAAAAATGTAATCTACGATCATACATTTGTATATAGGTATAAAAGTACGTAATATAGGTGCCAATAAATTGGCTACTAGTAATAATATTTAGTTAAATATAATAACTGAACAAGAAATAGCTTTTTTTACGTTTTGAAATGTCATATTAATTTTATGAATCATTAAAAACAGATCGTCACATTAAAATATTCCAAAGAATGTTCTTAAATAAAATTAGTAAAAATATGCAGATGACGTATAATCACATAAGACTATAATAATCGAATTTAGAAGTTTGTAATTAGAGTTTTACCTACACGATAAATACATTTTGAATAGTAATTTTACAAATAAAAACATACGAAAAAGCAGATTTTCAAAACACGAGAGAAAAAAATGAGATAATGATAACGAAAAAAAAAATTTTTGGTTAAAAAGTATTCGTGGTTAACTATATTCTTATCTATGTGGTTAACAAAACAATTTCGTTGATACATATTACATAGTTATTGTATAATATTATGTAGGAAGTACGATATATATATATATGTGTGTATGAATATGTGTAAGTGTTCTATGGACTTGTGAAGCATATATAGGTATAGATTGTATAATGTATAGACTATAGTGTATACCATTACGTGTAGAGTATAGACTGTATAGATATTAGGTAGTGTACACAATACACATTTATCCAATATGGTTACTGAGATTGGGATGCACACGCGCGCATGCGTGTTAGTACAGAAGCGCGCGCATCTTACTCCGCACACATAAAAGCATAATATTAGAACGCGACACACACATACACACACTTACTGTTCACGCACACATATGCAAAATACACGCTGTAGAAGTGTACACAACCATCGACTTTATATACATTACACGTGAAATAGTGGCAATGTGTGTATGCACCACTACATACACGCGAGTGTGCGATTATTGGCTAGTTTTTCGCGTCGTTGGTCCTCGAGCGTTCACGGCGGTACTGCGTTAGCTTGTAGACTTTGACACCCATTCCGGTTGTCACCGTCGTCGCCGTCGTCACGATTATGGTCGTCCGGACGGACAGCGAACGAAATAATATGCAATCGTCAAACGGCGGTCCGATGTTTCGATTACAATGTCTCTAAGTGACATTTGTCTCATGTATCTCTTATTGTTTAATTCTTAATATTCGTTTCCCCCGTTTTTTCTTTTGTTTTTTCGTTTTATTGTAACTTTTTTACTTTTTATTTATATTTATTGCTATTAATTTTTCTTTTTTCCATTTAATTCTAATTAAAATTAAATTTTATTTTACACTTTTTTACACACACACACACATGTAATATTATTTATTTATGAGTCTTAATTTTCTAAAAACTTATTGCTAGTAACTTGTACCCACATACAAATATAATTTTAAATATTTACGTACCAACTATAAACATCTCTTATTCACGTGGATAGTTTGATTTAATTTTGATTTACTGCGAAGACAAAACACGAGTTATATTACTCATTCGTATCCCAAACTACATAAATCTAAAAAAAAGATGAAAAATGTCAACCTTCGTTGTTATTGGTAGTTATACCTGAAGTTTTTCCCGAATAAATTGTCCTTAGGATTTATTGGCATTATCCAGTTTTGTGGACTAAAAATAATCATGAAAGATAAACCGAATTCTTCTCGCATTTACGACGAGGATGGATTTCGCAGAAGAGCTGCTTGTATATGTGTGCGCAAAGATTCCGATGAGGTAATTATATTATAAATTATTATAAATGTATTTATTTCAGTGTTGTGTTTTGTCATATTGCATTACAAAATAAGTGGTTCTTACTTTTGTTTCTTTAATAGACCGTAGCACATGGTATATAAAATTTGGTTTATTTTTTAAAATCAGTTTTTACTATGAATACTGAATAGATGCACATTTTAAACAATTGTACCCACTCAAAACAAATTAGTAATTACTTATATTATTATAATCATCCATACATATCAATATATTTGTATCTATTATTGAATCATGGATATTAGATTAGTAAATTAGGTTATTATCATTACAAAATAGGTAACACCTTATAAGATTCTTAGCTTCTTACAATGAATACCTTTAACCTATAACTTAACAAATAAAACAAATTTAATGTTCATATATACATGTCTTTAGTTACCTGTTTTAATAACTTCAAGATTGGTTATTAGGTTGGAATTGTTATTTTATGTGATCACTTAAATCTGGATTTTAATGGGTAGGTGCCTAAATATTATTATCTTTAATCCTAAATTAATTATTTTACATACTAAAATATTCTTATGTACGTACTGAGGAGTCATTGGGTGAAATTTAGGTGAAATCTACCATGAAAGTACTAAGTACCTTCTATGAAAGTTTTTTTTTTCTTAAGTGTAAATATAAACGGTCATAAGTTGTGGAAGAAACCATTTAACTCTTACGTTCAGTTTAAATTATCTGTGGACGATTAATGCATTAACTATACATTTAGATTATTTATTATCATGCACCTAATATTCATATTTCATTATGAATACTTTAAATCGTCTTATAAATTTTGAATTATTCTATTATTTTGGTAAAATATAATTTATTATTAGATTTTAAGGTAGCTTGAAAAATAGTAAAATAGGTTAATAAGTGATGATATTGATTATTTATAAAGTATTTAAATATATTTGTGATTATTTTGACAGTAGTATCTGCTCATGATTTTGAAAAAAATATGGCTTTTATATGTCATTTAAGTTCAAAAGAATTCACTGAATTAATTTACATCTGATTTTTTTAAGTTTTACTATTGGCCAATAGATAAGATTGTTTCTACAAATTTAATTTGTATGTTTTATTATTTTTAGTTCTTAGAAGTATAAACTAAAATTAAAATTTGCAAATTATTTAAATTATTCTAGTTCTCAATTATCATGTAAGCCATTTACCGGCAATACCTTATTATATTCAATATATGTAAAAAAAAAAAATGAAATATGCAATATGTTTAAACATTTTTATTAATATTTCAAGCCAAGATAATTTTAAAATTTTAATATTCAACATTTAATGAACATCACTTATTTTAAATATGATTTATATACCTTATTGTTAACTCAATTATATTATTTTTTGTATGATAGAATTCTAAAAAATATTAGTTGTAGGTACCTACATGTTTTTTTTTTTTTTTTTATATAAAATATTTTACTCATTTTCAATAGTATGGAAAGTAAATATAAGAATTTAAAATGTCCTTTAAGTTATTGATGAGTATTTACTTACTTGTAAAATTAGATTTAACATATTATGACATTTATATTTCATCTGCCATATTAACACTTTAAACTATTAAAAATGTAGATGTATTAATTATTAATTATTTTTTATAATATTAGGTTCATAGATATGAACTGCTCAAATAATATTGAATTGTGAAATAAGTTGGCAAGTTTAAACCAAAGAATGTCTTGATTTTTAATCTAATAAAGGTATTCGTGAAACAATAATTTTAAATTTAATTAAGGTTTAAGTTTTGTTATAAACCACTAATAGGTATATTTTAAATATGTTATCAAATATAAACATAGGAACCTAGATATTTTCCATATTAGTAGACACTAGACTGTTTAAAGTTTGATCTTAATGTTAATGAAATCAACTAATACTTAAAAAAAATTTTTTTAAATGACTTCATAATGCATAATATATTAACACAGAGAAAGAAGTTGAAAATGTTGAGTCTATTTAAACAAGTGACTTTCTTTTAAGATTAATTAGTTCTTTTACTAATGTTTAAAATGCTCAACATTTTTAACTTATTCCTCCATGTTCATATATTATGTATTGTAATCATAGACCTATAACTAAGGTAATTTATAGGTCTATGATTGTAATAATATATTAATGAATTTTGCTACTTTAATTAAGTAAGTGTTATTTAAAAAAAAAAGTGAAGCTTTAGTTTATTTCATAAACATCAAGATTAAAGTTTAAACAGTTAGCTAATCTTGAAAATAACTATATAGGTTCCTGTGTTTATATTTGATAACTTAACAATTTAAAACATTACTTATTGGTAGTCTATATTAAAACTTAATACCTCTACCATAATTATTTAAATTAAATTAAATATTATTATTTTACCAATACCTTTAATTAGATTATGAAATCAAGACATAAGTTCTTCATTGTATAAAGTATAATGTTCATATTTTCAACTATGAATATTTTTCTAATATTTTTGTTTAGTTATTTATGTTGATGGTATATACTATATATGATTGTCTGTAAATTATTATGTAATGAATATTTTCTACATTTTTCTAGATAATACTCAACTACTTACTTACTATGTTATTTTTTATTATTATTACCAAGATGCAGTTTAATTGGATTATGGCAATATAGCTATTTGAATTTCTCTATAATGTTTATAATATCTAACTTTTTTGATTAAATAAGAGATTTGTGTATTTAAATCTGGATTTTAGCACTTTGTTTCTCATTTGTTTTTCTATTTTAATGTTGATTTTTATGGTGTGATATGGTAAGTAATGAGAAATCGTATTTGAAAACAAATATTTAATTATGTATGACATGAATTGTAATTTTTTTTATGCAATCCAAATAGAATCAAATAGATAGTTTAAAATATCTAAAGCTATTTGCTCTCAGACAATAAATTTGTATGGTGCATTGCACAAGTAGTTTAAAATATCTAAAGCTATTTGCTCTCAGACAATAAATTTGTATGGTGCATTGCACAAGTACGTATCTAATGCTATTTGTGTAAATCTATGATTTAATTCAGACAAAATTTTATTTTGTTTACTTAAATCAACTATTTAATAAAAATTAGAGTACCTACACATTTGGTTAACTTGTGTTTTTAATTACTATTTAAGTTATTATTGATCCTATAATTAATCATGATTAAGTAAATATTGCTTAGTGACACATTATATAATTAGGTAAGTAACTTGAATATGATAATGTATTAGTTATAAGTAAATTGTAAATATTAAATAACCTTTCAGCAGTTTAATCTTTAGAATTTAACCTATTTATCAGTTTCATTCAATTTTTTGTTGTTAATAATTTAGTGTGAGAAATTATCTGGATTTGTATTTAGCTTCAGAATAATTAAATAATTACCCATTGAATTTTTAATTATTCATTTAAATGTTGTCAATAGCAAAGTAGATATTTTTAAAGTATAATTGAAACCCTTTAGTGTAATTTGAATAAATTCCAGTTAAACATTGCAATATGCTGTGCATTGAGGAGTGACAACTTTTGATTTTTGTTAGTTAAAACTATGAGTGATAGTTTCCATTAGTTTGGATCTTTTCCAAGGTTATGTATGTAAGAATACAAGTTACCTACATGGAACTATAAATATTTAACAAAACAAAGATTATTTTTATAATCACATGAAATTAATACCTACCTATTTTCTTGTAACTGAACAAAAACTTGAATTTAAATCGAGAAAATTTTTCTTTTACTAGTAATTGAGTAAATCATTTGTACAATGTACTTACATAAATATTATATTATATTTTCACTATTGTAGTAATATATAGTGCTATAATATAGTTAGATATAGTGTTAATATTTTTAATTTTTAATAGATTATCTAAATTTATTTTTAATAAAAAATTGTTCATTCAAATATCAGATTCTAATTGATTCAAATAATAATAGTTGGCTTTTGTGTCGTAAATGTTGAGCAACACTTGTTGTTTTATTCAAATATTATGTATTATAATGCTTACTTATGTAACATATAGTTAAAATAATATTTGAAGTATGATCATCTATGTATGTGCATAGTATATACCTATATTACTGTATGCTTAGTATAAAGAATGATGTGAAACAAAGTGTTTTTGATTAATAACACTAGTGGACAGTGGTATTCTGAAAACTCATTGATAGGTAGTATGTGTCATGTGAATGAAACTGCTTTGAAAAAAAAATTTGAATTATCATTAATTTTAAACATATTTATTAAGTTGATAAAATATGTGTAATTAATTAATAATCATGATAGTATAAATAAAAATAATAATTTAAAAAAAATTGATTAAGTATTTGATTACAAATTTGTATCAGTATTAATGCTTGTCAACGTTATTATGTTTTCCAAATTATTTAGTTCTTAACTAAGCTTTTTCTTAACTCTGAAATACATTTTTAAGGAATTTTCTTATTTTGGTATATGATAGTTTTCAAAATGTGTTGATGAAATTGGGATGTAAAAATGGTTGAGAACCACTGATATAAAGCATACAATTTAATAAATAATTATGAAATATTGAACATCAGTAAAAATTAGTTATTTATAGGACTACCTATTGACATATTATACATTGTTAGTTTGACAAGTGGGTAGTTTTAGGTCATGGACAATGTGCCAAAAAGAATGAAAATTTAATAACTTGTGTAAACTTATGTTGTTATTAGTAAGGTATTTAAATTTGGTACTACATCTAGTTTATATTATGATAAAAGTATCTAGTCCAAGGTAAACTAAAAAATATGTTATTTTAAAATTTACTATTATTATTCATATCTATACTAATATTTAAATAATGATAATAGACTATTGTGCACATTATATAGGTATATGATACTTTTTGAAGGTGCTGTTGGTTACTTCATCTAGTAGACCAGAACAATGGATTGTACCTGGTGGGGGAATCGAACCAGAAGAAGAACCAAGTGCCACTGCTGTTAGAGAAGTAGTTGAAGAAGCTGGCGTAATGGGAAGATTGCATAGAAGGCTTGGTACTTTTGAAGATAGAGTTAGTATTTGTAATTATAGATATCAATATGTAATTTTAGAAAATATAAGTTATTTTTATTTTCTTCTTTCAGACTCATATAAGACGGCATAGAACGGATGTGTTTGTTATGATTGTTACCGAAGAATTACCCGAATGGGAAGACTCTTTGGGCATTGGTTAGTTTTTAGAGGTTAAAATATTTAGTAATTTAGTATTGTATATTATTCAACTTGATTGAAGATTCTTTCATGTTTTTTCTTGAGTACACTATAGTTTTAATATTAAAACTGTTATATTCTTGTTGACTAATATGTATATGTATATATATATATATATATATATATATATCGTACTGTCAGTACAAGAGGGCCATATATCGAAATTTTTCAATTTTAAGGTTTTGGTATCCCTGAATTCGTAATTTTTTTCTCTATTTCTTAAGAGTGACGCAATCTATGTAACTATATTGTTAAATTTACTATTAATAAAATAAGCTTATTGCACTAAGGCACGGTTATAGGTTGTTGATAACAATAAAGCCTCTCTTGAACAATTTTACTTTTTTGATATACGGCCCTCTTATACTGACAGTACGATATATATATATATTATATATATACACTAAAGTAAAAAAGTAGGTGCTTATTTTTATATTATTGGTCTAGTGGAATCTGAATTATTTTTCTTTTTATTAAAAATGGTACATTAATTTACAAGTGTTTATAATTTGATATTTTTTGATCTTGTTTGTATAATAAAGATAAAATAGGCAAGATTTAGACACTTAAATGAATCTGCCTTAGCGTCAAGTATATGTAAAAAGTACATTCTGTAGTTATATTTCTTAAAACTTGAGCAAATATAATACTTAGATAATTTGACATCAAATAGAACAAAGATTAATACCATTGTAATAAATAGTTGACATATCACTGTTGGATAATTTTCTTTTATATAGTTTTTAGTTCAGTTAAAGATATCATCTTGATAATTATAAGTAGTGATTTATAGTTCTTTAATACAAATATGTAGGTTTACAAACAATATGCCCAAGATATGATCCATCAATATCATACTTTGTGGATCGATTGTTGAATAGATTTTTCTCCAAATTATTTTATACATAAACACATTGATACATTTTAATATATTTAGTGTAATATTATTACTGATAAAACCATGTATAAATAAGTTTTCTTCTTTATACACATCAATTTATTTTTCATCATTATTTTTTTCTGTTTATTTTAAAGTTAAAAACTGTACACATATATCTAACAAAAATAGTATACAAAATTAAATATAATATAGATTTCAGTATAATAAAAGAAGTAATAATATTAAAACTTATGACTATTCATATTGTTATACCATAATATAAAACAAATATGTTACATTGATTAATTTTTAATAAATTATTTACATGTTTATTATGTAATTTAAATAGTTAGTTCCTTTAGAATGTTTTTGAGTCAAACTGATAATAAAAAAGTAATTTTTATACAATGGTCCATGAGGCATTTCAAAATATTGTTTTTTATACTACAGTAAAACCTCGATTATCTGAACTAATTGGGACTGCACCTAGTTCGTATATTGGAAATAAAAAAAAATTTTTTTTAAACAGTTAAAAATTATATGTTTATTATTATTATTATAATTTAATTTAATAAATAAATAAATATGTGTGTGTGTGTGTGTGTTTTTAAATATACATTTAATACTCCAAAAATTGTTTTGCGTAATTAGAAAATTTCGTATAAACAAAAGTAATTAAATAAATTACTCTATTTTATAATTTGTTACTACTTAATAGTAAATACTTTTTATGATTATTCGTACTATTTTTTATGAAATATTGTATTAAATATAAAGAAATCCATAAAAAATAAAGATTTCTTGAAAGTATTAAAAATTGTTTTACATTTTATATCATTGAATTGGGACCCCATACATATAAATGAGGAATACATTTAAAATACTTAAATACAGAAAGAATCAACTTGTTGATAGTTTTATTTATTTAAAATGATACTTTATTCTAGATTTTTATTTGTTCAAAAAGTGTATTTATTGTTACCTAAGATAAAAAGTAAACTATGGTTCTTCTAGTTATCTTAGTATGTAATTATTTATGTTATGTGTTTTTTTTTAACACATAACTAGATGAGTAGTATTTATGTTTATTCTTGTATGTAGTTAAATTTTATAATATTGTATTTACATTGAGTAGTAATCTTGAAATTAAATAATTATTCTCTTATTGACAACTTGAAGGAATGCTCAAATTGATATTATGTTTCGATTATTGTTGTTAGCTCCTTGTTTACATTGTTCTAAAATATGATAGTTACTAATACAGTAGTTTCTATAAACCAATGGTCATCTATGATGCAAAAGTTTTAAAATCATATCATATTTACTGCACAAGTTTATTATCACAGAAAAAAAAGTAGTGCGCATACTAAATTTATTAATAAAATTATTTTTTAAATCAGTAATTGGATAGGGTATCCTCCCCATTATTCTCAATTGTGGTTTTATTAATTAATACATTTTAAATTATTTTTTGTGTTGTACCTCTTATATTTTCTTCTGAAATAAAATTTAATATGATAATAAATGGTAATACATAAATTGTATTTTACTTATTATTTAATATTTATACTCTATGACTCAGGATATAGTTGGAATTAATTATTTAATGGGATTTGTTTAATTTTTATTAAAATAAATATAATTTTAATAACATTATTAATTTTTATGTTTTCAGGTCGCAAACGCAAATGGTTTAAATTGGAAGATGCACTGAACATGCTACGCTTACACAAACCCACTCAACATACGTACCTGGAAAGTTTTGCTCTCAACAAACAAAAAGCAAATGTTTGAAAAAGCCATCCTTAAATGTTATTTGCTACAATCCATAACATACTTAGTAACACAATTCTCCAAAATATTTAGATTAAATTATTAATTTGTTAATAGTGTAATTTATGTCAATGAATTCATTTAATTTTTAGATCAAATTAGTTCATTTACTTTTAGGTATAAGGAATTAAGATTTTTTCTAATCATTTATAATTATTTAATTTTAACTCTAAAGAGTTTGCAACACTAAAACAAAAAATAAATCATGTTTAAATCACTGAACTGAATAATTTAATAACTATAAATATATAATGTGTATATAGATATGTGTTTATATATCTCTTACGCACAGCTTCAGTGTTAATGTTATGTATTGTATAAACAACATTTGACAGACTGCCAATATCTTAAAAGATTAAACTACTGAGTTATATTATTTAAATAATTAGTTTATACATTTTCAATGTTTACATTTTATTTTTTCATTTGTAACAGCATTGTAATAACACCCTTGATTCATTTTTGGTTTAAGGGGAGAAAAAAATACATTTGAATACAAAAATCCTAAAATTTTGTTTATTTTAACCATTATGTTATATAATTATACAACTGAAATATAAACACAAACCAAAACATTTTTTTTCTTTTGAAAATGAGTCCTAATTAAAAATCGTCTTGTAATAAATTTCCTGCGAGTTGAACCTTCTCACCGGGTTTGAAAGCTGGCATGCCTTGGTATGGGCAACTAGCACAACGAAACGCATCTCCAAGGTAGCACTGAAATATTTAAAAAAAAATTAGATTACATTCAACTTGTAAGTAACCTCAGTACCACAATGTTTCTTATAACTATTGTCTCATTATACATGTTGGATACGTGGTAGTTACTGTATGCCAATTTAATGAATAATTGTGTAATATAATTAATTTAATAATTTAAATATCTTTTGATTGGGTATTAGGATTTGAATTTCACTAAAGTTTTGTAATTAATCATTTAAACATTAAACTTTACTATAAAAATTAATTTAAATTCAGTTTAAAATTTAAATTAAGTTATCAACATAATAGTACTGTTGACATGATTCGAAGTGAGTTATAATTTCATTTGTTAAGGTAATTATAGAATTATAACTATGAAAAAAAGTTATATAAATAGCAGTGTTCAGTTTCTAGACATTAAATATTTATAATTTTAATGCAGATTTGCTAAATTAACAAAATTAAAAATAAATTTAGAATAATGATTAGATTATGGATTCTGTAAAATAAACTGAATTATTAGATAATAAAGTTATTACCTGAGCTATTTCAAAAATAAGTGATCATTGGTTTCACATTTAAAATAATATGCAATAATAGTAAAATACTATTGTGTGGTTTATAATCGTAAAATCGGTCTATATAAGGTGATATGTATCGACTAACTTTATCTTACCCAAGGAAATCAATAACACTATGGTTTTACTATGTGAGAATTGAGTTCACTTCCCGACCACCTGACTGGATGTTATAAATTATATGCATTCCTTAAAATATAAAATGAAAAAATAATTTTCTCTTACACTTCCACAAGAAGACTTAGCATTGGAAGTATCTGGTTTGGACGTGACAAGTTTACTAGCAGCTTCAAGTTCTTCAGCCAATCCACAACTACAATCTTTGCAAGCCTTAGCCTTTTTGGTGGTAGCACACACTAGGAATAAATATAATTCAATATTAAATCAAATGATTTACATGATTAATGATAAAAGTTGGCATATACCTCTGAGAGAGGATGAAACGGGCTTTTTTAAATCATCAGCCTCTAATAAATCATCTTCTGAGATCGTTTCTGAATTGCTATTATCCAGTTTCCATGCTGAGATTACATTTTCCTTTGTATCAGAATTTAATATTACTTTATCACTAGAACCGATCTATTAACGATATGGTGTGAATTAAAATATTTCAAATTTTAAGGTATCATAAACTATAATTCACCTTATATGTAGGTGTATTGCCAACAACTATTCCTAACACTTTGTTTGCAGTGACATTAAGAAACCCACACATTTTCAAGCTTTTAGATAATTTTTCTTCAGAATTGTGTTCGGTTTTCACAACGAGAGTGCCACCAGATATGAGAAGTTCAGTATACGCAGAAAATAAATCTAAATTACATGGTACGCAGTTTCCAATTACACCAGATAATATAGCATCATACAAGGACTTTTTACTCTCTATTGACAAAAAATATAAATAAATAATAATTACCTGTGGTAGTTTCTTACAAAAATGTATTCATACCTTTATCAATGTTTTCGAAGTGAGTGAATTTCACAATAACTCTATTGGAAAAAAAATCAGTTACTTTTGCTAAATCTTCATCGAACAAAGATTTATCGACAACGACTAGTATATTTGTTTTGTTTGGATGGTTTGGTCTGGACACTAAATGGTTTTCGTCCAATAACTTTGACAAACTTACTACGTGAGGATTGTTATCCATGATTCAAGTGTTTTCTTTGCTTGGACAAATTTTATTTCTATAAAGACAAATGAATAATTATTTTAAGTAGTGTTTGATTAAAGAAGAATATTATGTTTTGTAATCATAATTACTATTCATTACTCACATGCTATTACACAATAGACAATCGATTGCACCTAAATAGTAAATAACAAATAGAAAACGTGCATTGGCAAATAATCTGAAATAACTATCTGAACTATAATAACATGCAATAAGCAGTAAGCAGAAACCATAGAAAATAGATAGAAACTAGTAAGCACTAAGTACTCGAGTTATAATCTTATCATGTTTTTCCCCTTTCTTTTAGTTAACAGACGGACAGAGATGATTTATTATCTTCAACAAGTACTGATAATTGATATTGACTTGTAGTTGTAGTTAATTGAAAATCGTTAAAAGTTAAATAATATTATGATTTATTCATATTTAATATTTAAGTCTATTTAATTCAAGGTTAATACTATTAAACATTATTAGATTCTTATATCCTATTTTCATTAAATTTCAAATTGTGGCTCGTGCTCAGGTTAAAAATTAAAATAATCTAATGTATTTTCTACTTATATACTCCAACTTGAAGTCTTCGACGTTCAAGTGTTCAACTATGATACTTGAATCATGATTCATGATCGTGCTTTCAACTAAGAGGTCGAACGTTAAAGTTTAGGTGCCGTACCAAGTTTCCAATTTAATACAATACCAAACATTAATCATTATAAACAATATTTTATAGTATTATTTAATACGTAATAATATAGTGGGCGTAAAAACTTATTTAACCTAACTTATTACTATTTCAACCAATCTATCAAAATTACTACCTATTTACAAAAGTACAAATGTGATATGGTTATTAATGTATAGGGTGTTCCAAAATGAAAATTATAAATTATTTAATTAGGGGAAATCAAATGACAGCAAAAGAATTTTTTTTATGGAAACCATACTTAATAGGCATAGGTCACAGGCATGCGGACATGTAACTGACTTAAGGTAGATAGAGTGAAGCAAAAGGTTTGATATTTAATATTTACTATCTTTTTTCTGGAGTCACTTTTTCAGGGCATGAACTATATCTAAACGTCATGTTGGGGCAACTCTGTGATCAGAATTCAAATGGTATTTTGAGGGGTAATTCTCTGTATTAACTATAGTATTTTGGTTTACCAAAATGTATACAGAACTGTTTATAACAGTAAAATTCACCTACTATAAATAAGGTTTTTAACTCATAAATTTTAATTTTTTACCCACGAGAAAAGTAATTTTAGTAAAAATTTGAATTTTGTATCATATAACAATAACACCTACACTCTGCTGACTTGTGTAAACTTGACAGAATATTCAAAAAAATTTGGTAAATTTAGGGGCATATGCATAACTTGGAAAATCTTGTTTTTATCAAACACAGTTTTTAATTTTTGATGATAAAATTAAAAAAAAAAAATTATGATTTCTTTTAATTAAAATTATTACTTCTGGTTTTAGTAATTAGAAACTTACTATTATTAATTTGAAACTAATTTAACAGCAAAACCATTAAGGTTTGTTACAGAATCAGTGATCAAATAATTTTAGTTATAATCATTGATTAAGAGTTTTTGAACATAGTTACTTAGTAGTTTCAGCATAATTCTTCTTACGGTAATACGGTGATAGTGCAGTTCATCCCCCTGATAAGAAAAATATGATAGGATCACACCCCAGCCATACCAACTTAGAAATGTAAAATTCTTTTTTCAAATTTATGTATTCACCATAAATGTGTGTCAGGGCCCAGGGGTCAGAGCAGATGTCGTAAGCAGCTTGAGGACGGTCCGACAGTCCGTTAAATTCAAAATTCAAATATGTTGCATAACTTGTATACATAAATAATGTATTTTCTGAATTGTTATTTAATGCTGGTCTCAGGCCCGGATTATACATATTTGGGGCCCCGGGGCCAGATAATTTAGAGGGCCCCAAGAATAATTTTTTTCATAAAAATAGTATTTTTTTTTTTCATGATAACATTATTTTTTTTCTAAAACAATGTTTTTTTTGTTAATACAACACAAATAAAACTTTGTAAATATAAAACTAGAACATTATTTTTATTTAAAAACATTTTTTTTCTCGCTTTCAAGGATGTAAAGTTTTTGATATTTTGACCAAAGTCAAGTGACTGGAGACAATTCAATACTTCAGTCTCATATTTTGTCTCTGTTAAGGTATGTCCACACTAGTGCGCTTTCGTCTTCAACTTTCTATTCAACTCGCGTTTCAACATTCAATTCATTTTGCGCTTATTGCATGCCTCTGTTGAACGAATCATACGCATGCCCTTCCTCTGTCCACACTACGTCGTCATCACGCAGTCAATTTCCAGCGTTTTAATAGAAAACATGTCGGAAAATACTATTAAAATACTGACGATGCCAAATTGCCGACAACTTTTACCAAGTGTCCAAATTGCCGACTACATATTTAAAACATCATGAGTGGGGGTGTTAGACAACCCCCCATGCCCCCTCAAAATACGGCCTTGATAATATTGTATTCAAATATTAATGAAACTATGAAGGAAAAAAATTGTTAAAATACCTAGTTAAAACTAGTTAAAGGTTCAATAGGATTATCTTGAACCAGTGTTCTCGAACTGTGTAAAATAATAAAATGTATAATTTATATAATACTATTATAATCTATAATGTTAATATAAAACGTTATAGTTTTATTACTATAAATTGTTAAAACTTTTTATTGAATTGTAAATCAAACCATAATTATTATTTATTAAACTTAATAATAAACATTTAATTTTTAACATTAATATTGATGCTATTTAATTATATAGATTATTTTATTATTATAATTCGTTTATAGTTATTTATATAATATACTAGTACTTACCTATATTCTTCGATGAAACTTAATGTCTGAGACTGGTCTTCAGCCGTATTTTATTTATTTATTTTATTATAAATTTAATGTCTAAATTAATTGAAAATTCGCAGCACGCACGTTGAATTGAACGAATTCCCACTAAGCCCGGGAGAGCTTGCGCTATAGCATGCGTCACGAAATTAGACCCGTTCAACTTGATAAGGCATGCGCTGTTGCATGCTTTTCTGTTCAACTCTCCTTGCGCTATGACGCATGCCCGTAACGCACGAAAGAACGCACTAGTGTGGACATACCTTTAATATTTGTTTCTCCATTTCTCTATTTATAGAATTTTTTTATCTATTCGAAGTAATCACTTTGTTACTGCAGCAATTCTCTGTTCAATACTATTTTTATGATCGGATATTTTTTCAAATTTTTTCCAATTATCAAAACTATTACTTACAAAATATGGGCTATCAGAATAACTAGTAAATAGTTTACACATAAAACAATATACAGTTCCTCGATTTTGCGAATACTTAAGCCATTTTCGATCATATACCTGACAATTAGATAGTTTTCTTTCAAACATCGCAATCTTTAAATGTCTCTTATGATCTAAACATAATGCATAAAACATACTTAAAAATAATACAAAAGTTCTTTATAAAAATCATAATTTCGTTTTTATACTGAATTAAAATGATAAAATATGTGATAATTTGTTTAATTAATGAACCAAAATTATACCATTTACGAGAAATTTGTGTTTAAATGTCTGCAGAAGTTATGTAAATTACTAGAACTGTGTACTGATTACTGTACACTAGTGGTGTCACTAATATCCGGATTCCAATACTATTCGGATAATCCGGATATTCGAATCCAAATAATAAACGGATAAAATCCGAATTATCCGAATAATCCGAATAATCCGGATATTTTAAACTTGTTGATTAATTATTTGTTATTTAATTTATAGGTATTAGACTGTTTCATTTAAGACGGTAAAACTTAAAATTAAAAAATAATAGCTTGACTCATTGACTTTTAAAACCGTCCTTTATAATAATTAGATTAGATATATGAACATTTAAATTATTCGAATTATTCGGATAATTCGGTTATTAAATTTTGGATTCGGATATCCGGATATCCAAAAATCCGGATTTTTGACATCACTACTGTACACTTAATTTTTAAGAAAAAATAATACAAAAATCACATATCAATTCGTAAAACTCTATGTAGACTGTTGAAAAGTACGATAAATTCAAATGTTATAAATCGAACTTTAAGTAATTCTCAATTAGTCAATTTTGAAGTTAGAGCAAGACTTTAAAGGACAAAGTTGCTTAAAAATATTTACATAATTCAAATTTGAACTAAAAAATAGGAGGTGCAATTTAAAAAAAAATGTTTTGTAGCGTATGCACAGAATTAAAAAAAAAATTATAATTTACCAAAAATAAATGTAATTTTATGTCCTTTATGCATTAAAAAAAACTCGAATTGAATACAAGGTCATGCGTTCGAAATATTTTTTGTTACCTTTATCGTTGAAGACACTGTATTATAGTCTTCTGCTGTTTGAGACAGCTCAAGCAAGTGACATTAATTATCAATTTTCATAGTAAAATAACAAAATTTATTCAAAGAATAAAATAACTTTTTCTATTCTATTATATAAAAAATATTATCCTAACATGAAATACGAGACATCAAAATCACGAATGACAAAAGTCAAAGTTTGGTACTTTGGTAGTTAGATTATACAGGTGACAAAAAAAAAAAATTAATGCAAAAAAAAATATATAAAACTGAATTTTTTAAAGTTATTTTACGAATTAAGTGGAATACAAGACTACATTTTTTTATGTGGGCCCCAAATTGTCGTGGGCCCGGGGGCCACGGCCCCCCCCCCTTAATCCGGGCCTGGCTGGTCTATTCGTCGGCAATAAAATTCGTACCGATATCAATTCTAAAATTTTTAGTTGGTACTTTTTTTTCTTTTGAGGTTTTAGTTCTTACCACGGACCACGGAGTAAGATAGTACAACAAGTACAAGATAGTACAAGATAGTATTTTTGTATAACTATCTTAGTCCGTGGCATAGAGTAATACCACAGAATAGATTAAATACTATTGATTATTATTTGTGTTATCACTAATTTCCTTATCAGGGGTAACTGTACACATCCCTCTCCCTATCTAATTTTGAAAAAATAATAAAATACATGCAATTATAAGATACTTCAAGCATACAGCATTTATTGAATTTATTTATTATGATTTATTAAATAAGAATGAAATGTGAATTCTTTAATATTTACTATTTTTAAATTTTTAAGCACAGTCATGTTTACCTTAAGTTAATTAGAGTAACTTCTAAGAAAAAAAATGTAAACAGAATACACTTAACCTTTATTTATTTTTTTAAATGTTAGTGAATTATACATTTTTCATTTGTTTAATAAATGTCAATATATTTTTGAAATGTAAAATAAATTGATAAATGCACTTATGTATCCAAGTATCAAACTAATATATCAAGTTAAGCAAAAGTATATTCAAAATTATATTCTCATCAATGTAATCAAACACCCAACTTAAAATTTAAAGTAAAAAAAAAAAAAAAAAAAAAAAAAGCCGATAAGATAATGGTGGTGGAAGTTCGTCCTTCGTCGCTTCGCTCCTCGGACAAGATAATGGTGAGGAGTGTATAGTACTTTCTATCATGGGATCACCTGGTTTACGATAGTTTAGTTGTATGGTACTTTACATTTGAATGCAATGATAAATCATTGTAAGTTAAGTACAGGATACAGTAGTTGGGTGGGATACACGAGATGCATTGCTAGATTAGGCATTATTGGATAGATTTTGGAATTATTTTATATTATAAAAAAAAAAACGATTCTGAACGAAGATGAAGATGTCAGCCTTAAATTGTAATATATATTTTATTTTAATATCCTAGATTGGGTTAAATTTACATTTGTCTATTCATGTGACTTCTGCTCGTGAGCATTGGACAAACCAGGATGTGCATAGATAGGGCGTAGGTAAATACCATATTATTTGCCTAAATGCACTATCGTGACGGTACCACCCGACCCCGCCGTCCATATATGCTGAATGCTCCGTGGCTACGTCTATTGAAATATTAATAATTAATAATAATATATAAAATCCGCATGTTTATGGAACTGATACACACATTAAAATAACTGGAAATTGGAAGTTAGTAACGTTCTGTTCAACCATGTAAAGGTACGTTATACACCTTGTGTTTACAATCTACCAATATTTTGTATAGAACAGCTGTCAGCTACTGATTATATTATAATAAACTTAATCTATTTAATTATCTTTATCAGCTGTGATATTACATAATATTTTCATTTCTTATCTTTGAATACAAAAATTTTTATACATTTTCAACTACAAAATAATTTGCAAATATTCGTGATTTTGACAAATTTTGTCGATTTTTGAACTTCAACTGCTTATAAAAAAAAATTGTGCCTATGTATTTGAATAATTTTTGAATCACTCTTAGATCAACTTATTCAAAACCTTCTATTAAATTTTCAAGCGATTTGGTAGGGCCAAAAAATTGTTATCGACTTTTATAAAAAAAAATCTAAGAAAAATCGAATTATTCAAATGCCTATAAATAGTTAAAAAATAAACGAAATATTTTGAAAATACAACTATGTAAAGAAAATGCCTATTTAAACATTTTGTAAAAGTTTTAAGTTTCTACGACCTATACTTTTTGAATAAGAACAAATATCAAAAATCAATGATGCCTAAATTGTTATTTTACGCGATTATGTGAAAAAATTGTAATTTCAAACACTCATAAAAATTTTTGATTTTATTCCAGTGCAAATTTTTTTACAGATAATTGAAGGAAAACGTATGTCAAACTTTGTACCGAATTTACAATTCTTAGTTTTGAATACTTAAAATTTTATGAATTTTCAACTGCAAAATAACTTCAAATTTTCGCAATTTTTACGTATTTCGTATAAATTGGAACTTTGAGCACTTATAAAAAAAAATTGTGACTTACGATTTTGGATTTTTTTTTATCAGTTATGGAACAACTTATAAGAAACCTTGTATTAAATTTTCAAGATTTTCTGGCCAAAAAAAAAAATTTTATCGTTATTTTAAAAAAAAATACTTAAAAAAATTGAAAATTTCAATTGTCTATAATTAGCTCAATAAAAGTCAAAATACTTTGAAAATTTAACGGTGTATAGAGAACGCTAATCTAAACATTTGGTGAAAATTTCAAGTATTTACATCGATTAGTTTTTGAGTTATAGCAAAATAAAAAATTTGATTTTGTCGAAAACTGGTTTTGCGTAAAATATACCGTTTTTCCCTCATTTTTTAAGGGTTTTTCCCGGCGCGTTAAAAAAATATTGAAAATTTTTAACTTTTGACCCCCCAAAGTACCAACTAGATTCAATTTCCTTTCAGAAAAGTTGCTGTATAAGGCAATCGAAGCATTTTTACTGCCCCAAATCGTGTCGACAGACACAAAAATAAAAAAAAAAAAAAAATAAAAAAAAAAAAAAACACACATCATTGTAAAATCAATACATTCTTCACTCCGTTCAGAATCTAATATATATATATATATATATATATATATATATATATATATATATATATATATATATATTTATATATATATTGAAACCTCAAAATATTTACAACGGCAAGTAGTTAATGATAGATGAAATGTCATCATCTTCTGACTAGTGCCAGTTTATTGTCCACATTATCTTCAAAATACATTTATCTTCAAAAAGTAGTTATTCTTAAGAAAATTAAAGATGAAAATATCGATGTTACATTTTGTAAGAAAAATATCATCAACAGTTACAAAAACACTTTGAAAACCAAGTTTTCTTATTTCCTATCTAATATTATAGTTATCAAAGTAAAATTAAGTTTAATTCAAGTAAATTGTGGATTATGCTTTATTCAAGTGAAAATTTCTTAGAAGACTTTTACATTATTTGAAAAGTTGGTACTCAAATATTATTACCTCACTATCAGTTGAAATTTAATAGTTTAAAATGTATGACACTACCAAACATTTTAAATTCTAAATGAAGCAAAGAATCTTATGACTATACATTGGTGTTAATTTTTTTTGTTTTCTATTAACACTCAAGTAGTAATAATGTTCTAAATGTTTCATCCAGCAATTCATCGATCGGAGAGAAATCATATATAGATTGTATTATAAAGATGTCATTTATTTCTCATCAATAGATTTTCTAGATGTGAGGAAAAACTCATGAAAACTCGTAAACAACACTTTCACTAAATCGATTTTAGTTTTTAGTTATGACTCAAAAAATGATGTAGCTAGACACTTGACATTTTCAATACATTTTAATGGAATATTATTACATACTTTAAGGAAGTTTCAATAAAATATTGACCAGCTTTGGACTAAAAATAGAACTTTAAAAATACCTTGTTTTGTTAAAGTTTATCTCTAATACAATTTTTAAAGTGACAAAAGTTTTGAAATTTTTATATCATCATACTGTTACAGTTATTTAATGATACTACATTTCAATAATCATTAGAATTTTTTTTTTTTTTTTTTTAATGGTTTAATTGAATTATTATAAGATTTGTATGGAATTTACTATTTTTATTTCAACATTCAACGTAAAGTGTTTATTAAAACAAATTTGTTTCTTCCAATCATTATGCAACTTTGAATAAAGATAGAACAACATGTTTTGAATCTGTCAGTTTACATTTTTTTTCATTTTTCAAACACAAAAACTTTAAACAGATTTTATAAAAAAAACATTGTGACACTAAAACTAAAAACGTTTGATTATTTAAACGGTACATATTTTGAAATAATGAAGCTTTGCTCAGAATCGTCAAACTAAAGAAATGATCTATCATATCTTTAAATTTCAATACACCCATTTCTATTATCTTGTCCAAGGAGTGAAGAGTTCATTATGGTGCAAAGTACATCCTTTTTTTGATATTATAAACTATTATATATGATAGATTTTAAACAGGATAGATAATTGGCCCTACAGGCAAAAATTAAAAATAACCAACATTCATTATATAGATTTTGATTAATGACAGAAAATCATAAGTATTGATGATAAAGTGGCATTGATCTGGAAAACCACTTCAAAAACCAGATGACCAGTATAACTGCTATTTTGATTTTAGACTATTTTATATATCGTCTTCTATACATAAACATAAAGTAATACTAAAAGATATTTTTAATCAAATTTTTCATAGTAAAATAATATAGAAATTACAGTTATGTAAATTGAAATAAAAAGTATAAATTTATAACAATAACACATTTCAACATTAAAAAAATTTACTTAAGCTGCAAAATATGCTGTAGAACTGAGCGGACCATACATAACACGGCGAATTGGAGCACTTCTCTTTGAATTGTTTGTCAATGTTTCACTAACAAATCCGTATAACAATGTAAATTATCAATTATAAATAATATACTTAACAGTCATTAATGGATAAAATATTATTACCTTATATTAGAACTTGTTTTTTTTAAGTTCAATTTTTGACTATTTGTTTTTGACTTATTTTCATCCTGGAAAAAAAAAAAAATAAAATTTGTTCAACATATAAGATGATAGTAAAACACTATACTGTTTCAGCAGGCGTTGATGTAGAAAATTTCCCCATATTTTTGTTGGTATTCATATTTTTTGTTACATCAGTTGTTTCTGATAACACTCCTAAGTTACTAGACGACTTAGCTGTGATTTCACAGTTATTTAACTTTGTGTTTAACCATTGGATCACTAATACCACCAATAAAATATTTTATAGTTTTTATTTAATAATAATTTATATGAAAGTTTATATTTTTTAAAGCAGTTATACCCTTGTCATTACTAGCTAAACGTTCTTCTTTTTCTTTTAAACTTTGTTCTACAGCTACTAGTCGATTTCTAGTTTCCAATAATTGAATATTCAGACTTTCATAATTAGAGTTTTTTTCTTCAAGTGATTTAAACAAATGCATGTTTTCATTCTGATATTTGTGAATTTCTTCTTTTTGTTTCAATGCTATATCTTTACTTAATACAAGCTTAAAATAAAACAATAATTATTAACAAATAAAAATATTAATAAAATGCAATCATGACAGTCAATAATTAAATTACCTTTTGTGTTTGTTCTAGGTTGGAATCATGTAATTTTTTAATTATTTTATTTGCTTGTTTTAATTCATCACACATTGATTTTAAGTTTTCTTCACTCCGTTTTTTCAACTCCTCATTTTCTTTTAAAGCCATATTTAACTGTTCCTGAAAATAAATTCAGGTTTGAGGTCAAGGTTTTTTTCCACTTCAAATTAAATATATAATAAAATCATTATTTTGAAATAATACATTTTTGAACATTTTCTCATAAGTATTCTCAATCATAAAATAATAATCAAATTCTAAAAACAATATATTTTTTTTTCAAATACCCTTGATATAGAAAAATATTTTTAAAAAATGTCATTAGTTGGCAGTTTTAAAATTTTTGTGTAATATTGCAAAATAATATTTGTTTTCCAGGTAAATTGTAAATTAAGAAATAAAAAAAATATTATTATTGATGAGTGTAAATTCTCATTAATATTTAACTTCTCAATAATATGGAAAGAAGATAAAAAAATAATAGTACACCAGTTAAGTAATTATTGTTTTTGAAACCACCACTTACTTTTGTATTTAAAATCTTTAAAAATACATTTATGAATAGATTTAGATCATAAAATATACCTTATTATGACAAAATATGAATCAAATTGAAAATTCATTTTGTTATTTTTACCTTTTTTGAATGTACAAAACAATTTTTACGTTTCATAGACATAGATTTAGTTTTAGTAATAGTAAATAAGAAATGCAATGGAAACTTTGAACTAACATAATTAATCACCACCAAAATGTAAATATAAACATATTATATAAATACCTTCAGATTATAAATGAACCTTAATTTAAAAAATAAAAATGTAATAAATAAGTTAATATATACATAATCCTATTTAATAAACTGAAAAAATATTTATTGTTGTATTCAAATATCATGTAGTGTAAAAACTATTGTACACCAGATCACTTTTCTTACACATGGTCAACTCAGTGTTATAAAGAACAAACTCACCATCAATATCTTATGTGAGTATTAAAAGGCAAGTTTCCATCAACAATTTTATTTTATATTTTTATAACATTATTTAATCAATTTATAATCTTATGTTAAATTAATAATTATACATACTTGGAATTTATTAGATGTTTCATAGTAATTATTTTGTTTCTGAAGCAGTTGAGTATTTTGTTTAATCTCCTAAAAATGATTTTAAATTAGTTGAAATTAAAAAGTATAAAAATAATTACAAACATTTTCCAGAGCCATGATATGATTTTCCATTCTATCAATGATTTTTTTTTTAATATCTTTATCGGAAACTAAGTTTTGATTTGTATTAATTAGTGAAGCAATTTCTTCAGTCAAAGTCTTATTCTTGGATTCCAATGTTTTTAACCGTACAGACATATCACTAAATAATCATCAATTTAGAAAAATCATCATCATTCATTATTTAAAAAATAATTTACCTTATTTGTTCAGATTTATTTTCTAATTGAGTTAAAAGACTTTTTATTTCTTTATTTTGTGATTTTATAGTTGTTTGTAAAGATGCACTAAGTCTTTCTTGTTGCGCAATCATTTCTTCGTGCATTTCACGCAATTGTTTCATTCTTTCAGCATCTAACTAGTTAAAATGAATGAAAAAATTGGCATAAAATAAATATTTAAAATTTTTTAAGGGATATCATTGTCAAATTTTAAAATAATAATCAAACCTATTTACTATTACTCATTAAATAAGTAAAAATAAAAAAAATTACCCTTTCATATTTCTCCTTCCATTCGACAATAATTTTTTCCTGTTTAGTAGTTAAGTTAACTTTTTCATAGTCCATAGAAGATTTAAATTTTTCCAACTCATTATTTTTGTTTGACACTTCATTTTGGATTTTTAAAAGTTCTTGTTTTAAGTCATTAGTTTCTTTATTTTTTAATTCAATTATATCCTAAAATAGTACATGTATTATTAAAGAATTTTTATTAGATAAAAAAATAAAAAACAAACTAAATTTACTTTAATTTCTGTCATTTTTTTGCATATATTTTTAGCTACTTCGGCATCAGATGCTTTAACCATTTCAATAGCCAAATGACAAAGGTTCTTAAATTCATTAAGTTCAATTATTTTCATAATATATTTAGGGCCTTTATACAGTTTATTCCCTATGTTATCATCTTGAATTAATAATTTAAACCTTGAAAAATTAATGATGAATTATTGTCAGTGGTTCTAATTTATTGTTTATTTCAAGATTAATCAATAGTTTGAAATAGTAAGGATCAACAAACATTTGAAATAAAAAAAAAAATCTTCTTACTTTGGGCCATCATCGCCAATCACATCTGAATTATTTAATAGTTGAATTATTTGATTGGGAAAATTATCAAAACTGACTACTAAATCTTGAGATTCTTTGATAGCTCTAAAGCTTTCCTCCGTGACATTTGATGTAATGTAGAAAAGTGGGTCGTTTTCATCAGAAGCAGATATGAATATAATCTGAAATTATTTAATATAAGTATAATAGTATTCATAAAAAGTTTTTTAACATAGTAAATAAACTTATTTAAAAGTTGAAAAATAATTCATTTTATTCATTAACATTTGGATAGTACTTGAAAAATATACAATTATTAATACAAATTATTTTATTTTATTATATTAATATTAATACCAATAAATTAAAATGTATACTAGTTGAATACTCGTTATAAATACAATAAAAGAAACAACAAAGCATGAGTATTAATATAAATCTTAAAATAAGTGTTTTGTTTTTTTTAAATTTTATTTTAAAAAAAAATGTTTTATCATGGACATAAAATGTCATGAGGATGTTTGATAATATTTTTTTAGTTACCTACAATTAAAAAAAATTAAAATGTTTGAATTATGGAATATATCTAAGCCATAAACATCTTAATGAGTAATAAATTTATCTTTTATTACATTTGTACATCACACACCAACTGAGAACTTTTAAACATATAAAACTAGGTATTACTAAAAATTAATTTGTATTATGGATAGTTTTTATTTTAATAGATTAGTAAGTAAAAATTAATTCGGGTTAAGTTAAACAATGGTTTAAAAATTTCATTAAAATTGTACCTTACTTTTTCATTGTTATGATATATTTGTTCCACCGTAAGTATGATATCTAAAGGAATTTTATCGTTATGCCATGTGTCTTTCACATAAACGGTTTTTCGTTTAGAATACATCAATTTTTTCATTTCAAAGTTTAGTTAACATTTCTAATCAAAAATATAAATAATGATTTCATCATTCTTGGAGCATATCAATTTTTAAATAATGTCCGTTGATCACTATCCACTGACATCACAAACTAGGAACTACTAATTACTGTGATATAGTCATACAGATGTACTGTGTATTGTGTAATGCGTTCACTCCACCGTGACACTACATGATAGTATGATATCGACAATATGCAGCTATATACATTAAAATTTACATGTCTTATCATTCGAATTTTGTATTTTCAAGCATAATGATAATGGTTCAATGATCGACTACTATCCGACACAACTATCGATAGTGCTATAAAGAGTAAAGTACTAAAGTGTAATAAATAATAATTTAAAATTTTATCAACTGCTCAATAAAACTCATGAGTATTAATTATTATTAAAAACATATTTATATTAATCTTTGATACTAAGTCTTCGGCAAGAAGAGATCTTAAGTTTTAAACTATAATATGCATCACAACCATGATGCTACTTTCTATTTTCCGAGTTATTGGAAATAAGAAATCAATAATTATTTCGAAACGAAATATTTAGCATCACTTAATGACAATAGATAACTATTTTATATTTTTACATAATAATTGTAATTTATTGATTTAAGAATCTTATTACAGTTATATCATTAAACTTATAAACACGAATGTATCGAATGTAGGTAGTAGATACGGAAAAGATATCACATTAGTGTCGTAGGTTTAATACATTTACGTGCCGAGTAATTATGATTTTAATTATTTGCCAATAATAAATAGTTTTCATACAAATTTAAGATCACTTTCGTGATTATAGTTATTTGTCAAAACTCAAATGTCAAGGATGATTATTTTTTTTCTATAATAAATTAATGTAATAATAATTCAAAATATTGTTAATTGTTATATGAAATTAAGAACACATACGTTTGGTAAACTATAATCCGATATCATTATATCGATAATATTTTGTCTACTTATTATTTTTATCATCTCGTCCTAGTATGTAACATGATACAAATCTCTTTGTGCGCATAACGATTCTTAAGTGATAAAGTTCTGAAATCTGAATATTATTTAATGTTAACACTGTAAACGAACACTATAACATCAAATATAATCAAATGTATTAAATAATTATCTACCTTTTGAAGTATATAATTAGATATAAAATTATTATTAAGATGTAATATTTTTATTTTTCAGCAAAAATACAGTTAATACTGTAATGCTAATTATTTGTGAATAAGCGGCTACCGATTGTTTGTGTTTAAGAGCTCTTTGGTAACAATGTAAAATTATATACGATTTCCTTGTAAATGACTTCATCAGTTTCACAAAAAAAAAACCTTTCCTATCATATTATCCGAACCCATTGTTCGGGAAGTAACTAATAACTTTAATTTTGTTGTTTTTTTTGTATAAATATTATTTTCCTGTTTGTATAAATTTAAAATCTTTAAAATTTGTGATTGTTAATTTCGAAATTTCATTAAATATTATATTTTAACGTAATACAGTGATACAAATACGAATCTGCTGTAACGAAAATGTCAAACCGCCGCGACGGTATGTCGTCAAAACAAATCTATGATCTCGACACCATATGGGGAGATTTGAAGAATGGTATTGAACATGTATACAACCGTCAATCAATGCCTAAACCTCGTTATATGGAGCTTTATACTCATGTCTATAATTACTGTACCAGTGTGCATTTAAACCCTAACAAAAGTACAGCTGCATCAAACAATCGTAACAAAAAAATTTCTTCCTCTTCTACAGCACAAGTTGGGGGTGCTCAGTTAGTAGGTCTTGAGTTATATCGCAGAATCAAAGACTTCTTGCGGCATTACTTGGTAGACTTGATTAGCCGTGGTGCCAATTTTATGGATGAAGACGTGCTAGCTTTCTATACTCGAGAATGGGAAGACTATCGATTCAGTTCAAAAGTTTTAAATGGAGTTTGCTCATACTTAAATCGACATTGGGTTCGTAGAGAATGCGAGGAAGGTCGTAAAGGTATTTATGAAATATATCAGTTGGCATTAGTTGCTTGGCGAGATTGTCTGTTTCAGCAACTACATAAACGAGTTACCAATGCTGTCCTAAAATTGATTGAACGTGAACGTAATGGTGAATCAATCAATACACGCCTGGTTAGTGGAGTAATCAACTGTTATGTTGAGCTTGGCTTAAATGAAGAAGAGCCAACCATTAAAGGTCAAAGCTTAACCATATATAAAGAATCTTTTGAAAAAACTTTTTTAGAAGAAACAAAATGTTTTTATATTAAAGAAAGTGATCAATTTTTGGCTAACAATACAGTAACAGAATACATGAAAAAGGCAGAACAACGTTTACAAGAAGAACAAAAACGAGTACGAGATTATCTGCATGAAACTACATTAATGGGACTTGCTGATACTTGTGAAAAAGTGCTAATTAGAAAACACATGGAAATATTCCATGCTGAATTTCAAAATTTGTTGAATTTTGAAAAAAATGATGATCTCGGACGAATGTATCATTTAGTCTCACGTATACAAGATGGTCTTGGTGAGTTGAAAAATATACTTGAGTGTCATATATTGGCTCAGGGTCAAACCGCTATTGAAAAATGTGGTGAAGCTGCTTTTAATGATCCTAAAACCTATGTCAGTGTTATCCTAAATGTACATAAAAAATATAATGCATTGGTTGCTGTATCATTTAATAATGACTCAGGATTTGTAGCTGCTTTGGATAAGGCCTGTGGAGGATTCATTAATAATAATTTAGTTACAAGACAATATAATTCAAGTTCCAAAAGTCCCGAAATGTTGGCCAAGTTTTGTGACTTGTTGTTAAAGAAATCAAGCAAGAATCCAGAAGAAGCTGAACTTGAAGATACTTTGAATCAAGTTAGTAGTTTAATTGAATATTGTAAGAACCCTTAATTGCTTATCTTGTTATGTCTGTCTCCCAATTTGTTGTCGTGGTTACCAGTATTAGGCAATAAACAAACATTGATGTTTTAAAAAAAATGATTGTTAGGTATTATATTTTATTGAATTATTGCCTTATCAAACTGAAAAAAAAAATCATAGCGTGTATCGACTGCATTTCTCATTAACTTTGAATTAATGTTAATTTAAATCAAAGTTTCAAAATCTAGTTAGTTTACATGAGGCTAAAATTTTTTATCATTTTCTAGTTTTCTCTAATTTTCTTGTTATTTTTATTTTTATATGATTATTAATATGGTATCAAAAAAATATGAATAGGTATTTATCTAAATAATTTTAATTTAGGTAATTTGTATTAAAATATATTCAATACCTACCACTGAAATTACCATTACAGCTAGGGTTTTACAGTCCAGTTTGGGTAGTTAGGTAATCTCATGATTACATAAAATAATAAAAATTAAATAATAATTATTAGAGCGTGAATTTGTTTGTAATAGCATCTGCTTCTTTTTATGGTATGTTAAGTAAACAACAAATTTTTTTCATAAACTTGTGGTTGAAAATACAAAATCTTTTTATTGCATATTTAGTCATTTGGCTACTTTAAGGACTTATTTTTCTATTGTAATAGAATATTTTATCTTTTAATATATATATATATATATATATTAAAGTATTCTTTTTAGAAATGTTAAAAAAAAAAATCAATTGTCAATATAAAAAAAAACTATTTTATTTTCATAATTTTTGATTAAAATTGGTATACTTTAGTGTAAAAGATTTCGAGATTGAAGTATGACTTAATTAAAATAGTATTTAACTCTCAGTTCATTATCTTCTCGATTATCTTATATACACTCTTAATTTTAAACTATCCTTCAACAAAATAATTTATGAATGCTGAGATAAAAAAAAATCAAATCAGATTTTCCACCATTTAAATTATTTCATTTAGGTTTAAATATGTTGGTAATGAAGAAATCATTTTTTTTTTTTTTGTTAATTTTTGAAAATTTATTTTCATTTTAGTACATATATATTTATTTTTCAAAGATTTTTGTATGCCAATTTGATTGGTTTTTCATGCATACGAATCCATGTTACTAATTTATGTTATCATTATTTTAAGATTTAGTTTGTGTCATATTAAAGTGATAATATAGGTAATTTTAAATGGTATAAATAGTCTTGATTTTGTATAATAGGAAAGTATCTTTATTATGTGTATATTAGGTACATAAAATATGATTTTAATGCATTTTATATTATAAAATTTTGATGATCATAGACATATTATAATAGAATTAATTATGATTCAATTATAAAAACCTACAATTTAGTAAATCCATAGAGTGGACCATCATTGAATTATTATTTCATATTTATATCATTATATTAATCAATGGTTTGTTATGTTCATATAGGTTATGATAATGTTTAAATACATTGAGGATAAAGACGTATTCCAGAAATTCTATAGCAAGATGTTAGCAAAACGACTAGTTCAACATATGTCTGCCAGTGATGATGCTGAAGCTTCAATGATATCTAAATTGAAACAAGCCTGTGGATTTGAGTATACTTCAAAACTTCAACGTATGTTTCAAGACATAGGTGTGTCCAAAGACTTAAATGAGGCTTTTAGAAAGCATGTTTCCAGTTCCAAAATGCCTCATGATATTGACTTCAGTATACAAGTTTTGTCATCTGGTTCATGGCCTTTCCAGTATCTTCTTTCGTTTTCTTTACCGTCCGAATTGGAACGTTCTGTTCAGAGATTTACTCAATTCTATAGTGCCCAGCATTCAGGTCGCAAACTTAATTGGTTATATAATATGTCTAAAGGTGAATTAGTTACTAATTGTTTTAAAAATCGATATACATTACAAGCCTCAACATTTCAAATGGCTGTTTTATTGCAATTTAATTTACAATACACATGGACTATAAATCAGTTATGTGAATCAACGCAATTAAAGATTGACTATTTAATACAGGTCGTGGTAATATTAATTAAAGCTAAACTTCTTAACACCGATGAAGTAGATGGTTTAAATTTGAAAGGTACCTCTAATATAGCACTTTATCCTGGTTATAAGAACAAAAAGTTACGTGTTAACATAAACGTTCCAATGAAGCAAGAAATAAAATTAGAGCAAGAAAATACGCATAAGCATATTGAGGAGGACAGGAAAATGTTAATTCAAGCAGCAATTGTAAGAATAATGAAAATGCGTAAAGTGATGAAGCACCAACAGCTAACAGCCGAGGTTTTAACTCAGTTATCGTCAAGATTCAAGCCCAGAGTCAACGTGATCAAAAAGTGTATAGATATCCTTATTGAAAAAGAGTACCTAGAGAGAACCGAAGGACAAAAAGATTCTTACAGTTACTTAGCTTGAGTAACAACTCATTTGAAATTTCTATTTACAAATATTTTGTATTATGTTGCATATTTTACTAATATTTTTTATTCTTAAGTGTAAAATAAAACCTTTGAAAAATGATTTTTATTTTATTGATTTGTGATTATCTAATCATTTCATGTTTGATTGATATTTCAACACAATCATTTTGGTTACATTGTGTTACGATTTTGACTATATCAATATAATGTAAAAAATATGAGTGTAAGAGTGGGATTTTTTTGTATGTGTATTTGCATATTGTGTACATTTAAAACATTTTTTATTCTTAAATAATTTTAAACTGTTGGTGATCTAGAGTTTTTTATTTTTGGTTTGAATGATTGCATGGTAAGTTGATTTTGGATAATTCATGTACACTGAATGGAAGAAAAAGTAGTGAAAAAAGTGAAAGTGTATTAAATGTAGTTACTTCCATTTCTTAAATCTTTAACAGATTTCCAATTTATGAATGCTGGCAGTTAGCGCTGTAATGTCTCCCTTCTTAAATGTTGGCATTTCATATAAAGAAGGTGATTGGAAGATGATTTCCTATCATATACACAAAACATAGAGGCATACCAATGTAGATCTATTTTCATTCCAATGTATTGCTCGATCTAGTGCAATAATGAATCTGAAAACATATTTGAATTATTGTGAAGTCTACTTTAAATCTTTAGAATATTTTACTTAAGATGTCCATCATTTATTTATTTTTTCACGTTAATTTTTGGATTCTAGAGAACTAATTTAAAAAGTTTGGTAGTTTTTTTAAAGTAGACTTCACAGCGAATTTAGATGTTTACAAATTCTTATCATGTTATGAATTAATTAGTACATTGCTAATAAAATTTCACGCCTAGTAGATGATATGTGAATGTGCTTACCAGTGTTTGAAGATCTAAACATGTGTACACACATTAATGATCATTTACTTCTCTCATAAACACTGCTATGCAAATTATAAAAATAGCTTATATATGACTGTAATAAAACGTCGATTTCAATTCCACATGATGAATAAAATAATGAGGTAATTTTGTCATCTATAAAAGCATTTTATAATATTGAGTTTAATTGTGGAATAGAAAAAAATCAATACTTACATATGATAGTGGGGTTTGTTTTTTGTTGCTTTACTCCTTGAACAAGATATCGTCAATGGATGTGTTGAATTTTAAAGAAATTATATTTCTTCAGTAAAATTATATTGAACGGAGCTTCAGTGTAATACCTACTTATCGTTTTCATATTTTACTGTTTTTAATCAAATCATCAAGGTTATTTCATGAAAACTTAATGAGATTTTGTGAAATTATTAATCTGGTAGAGATTTTATTTTACCAAAAGATCTATTTAGTTGCATAGCTTTTCATGAGTTCCTAAAAGATAGAAAGACCATTTATTTTTACACCTTTAAAACTGTAATATAATTAAAAAATTATTGCTTCCATAAAAATTCTTTCAACACTAAAAAAAAAAATTAGACAACATTTTTTGACATTTTTTCAGTATCATTAGTAAAGTATGTGAGTAAGAGTATAATGCGTTTTCAGATTTTATCATCAATAATTAATAATTTTATTGGATAGAATCTGAGTTAGTATTTTCTACGTTCTATATTTAACATTCAAGTGATCAAAATTTATTGACATTTTTGTCAAGTCTGTAAAGGTATTTATTGTTGATATTTGGTAGCATAATTGGAATATTCCTAGTTCATCGGGCTCAGTAGGTACATGTAGGAAATTTTTTCTTAACCACAAGTAAACTAATGTTTTAAAATAAACGGCACAATCGAAAATTGTCGCTAATCGCCAGATTTTTATCTATCGCAATTTTAAAATAACATACCTACCTATTTACCCACAGTGGCGTAGATACGATTTTTCAATCGGTGAGGGGGGGGGGGTAAACTTAAAACAAAATTTTTAATCCTTTATGACATTTATATTTATAAATTACAATATTTATTATAAAACAAAATCCACCCAGTTTTTATTTGCCACTGTTAAAAAATAAAAAAGTATATTATATTAATTATTAATATTTAGTTTCTTATCAATAGATGCACTATTTTCTTCAACTGTATTTTTGGCTAAATGTTTTAAGAATAAAAAATAAAAACAAATACAATTTTTTAACAAATTCATTGTTTAAATAAATTAACATAAAACTTAACCGTATTGCTGTATATTGTATAACTACATATTACTTACCTTTCACACAAATTTATCCATAATTGATGTTCAATAAATAAATTAGATAAACCTAATAAATGCACAAAGAATATTGAAAAACACTAATCGTTCATAATGTTTTGTATTACCGTAATCTAAATCCAAATAACCATTAAATATTTTCAAATCTTATTTACTAAAAATAAGAAGAAAAAATTAAGAATACCTATGTTTTAAACCGGCATTACCCAGGCGGTGCTAAGTTATTTAACTACGAATATTATTTATTATTATATTTATTGTGTTCAAATATAAAATGCAAAGAAGACAGAGTAATTTATCAATATAAAAGAGTGAACGCGGAACTTATTTATAATGCTTAACTAAAATTTTGTACCATAATTTACTAGTTACTACCAAATAAACAATAAGTAATACATTTTTTTTTTTGGTTCTGGGGGGTTTGACCCCCCGTATCTACGCCACTGTTGACGCATATATATGTATAAAGTATACCTGTATATTTGGTTTGCGTGTGATGATTGTAACCGATTTTTTTCTAAACTCCAGGTAAGTCAACGTTTTGAAAACAATGGCAAAAACGATAATCAGCGAAGATCATTATTTTTTGTCATTTAAATTTGAAAATTGTGTATTTACGCATATACGTAAAAAGTATACTCATACATTTTTCTGATGGCTGTAACCTTTTTTTCATGTTTCTTTTTGTTTTAAATCGATTATTACAATGATTTAAAAATGACGGCAAATAAAAAATTGGCACTGATAATTGGTTTTGAAGTTATAGCAGTTTAACAAAAAATGCATATTACGTATATTTTAAGGTAAATGCATGACTTGTACCACTCGCTATGTCTGCCGGCTTCGCTATCCGCAAGGTAAATGTATATACATATGCTCCCTTCACCTGTCGGTTTCCTAATTAATTATTGGCGTGCGCAGGATTTTGTGTCCGGTGCAGTAAGTATACATTTTTAACCGGTCCGTTATAACTAGAAACGTCTTGTTTATTTTCTTCACAAAGGTGTAGGCATAGGCGTCATTAAAGGGTAGCAATTGTCATCCCATCATTTATAGATAAATGATGAGATTAATGTTATATTTTTACCTAATTTTTATGAACAATTAACCTAAACTTATTGATACACCCATTGTTCTTTACCTTCATAAGATTACAAAT
This sequence comes from Therioaphis trifolii, assembly GCA_027580255.1. Classification (NCBI taxonomy): domain Eukaryota; kingdom Metazoa; phylum Arthropoda; class Insecta; order Hemiptera; family Aphididae; genus Therioaphis; species Therioaphis trifolii. The sequence continues at coordinate 5,900,423 of CM050410.1, forward strand.
GAATTAAAAATATTATTCAAGATACTTGCTACCCCATGAATTTACTCCAAATGACGTCCCTGGGCAGGGGTGGATCTTGGATATTTTGATAGAGGGGCACATATAAATTGTATAATTTGAATTATAAATAATAATACATAATATCGTTTTTAAACAATAGATATTGGTAATATATTTAATATTTTAATATAATGTTGATTACATAATATCACACTCCAAAATAATAATTTATACCTCAATAAGTTATTAAACATGTACTGGTATATAGTCATTAATAAGAAAAAATATGTTTAAAGTTCCTCATACTTCATAGCCTTATAGGTCACATTGAAGTCTTCGTTTATGTTTTTTAGTAAACATGCCTAGTACTTTTTCTAGTTTTACTTGAATATCTTTATACGTAGCATTGCTAAGCCGTTAAGTCTCTCCTGGCCCATTGTCGATCATAGGTAAGTTTTAATCATTGTAAAGAAACTGAATGACCTTTCAGAACTTGCTGTTGTGATAGGTATGACACTAAGAATTATTAAAAGGCATTTGATGTTAGGAAACACAGATACATATTTAATAGCTTCCATTGAAGATTCAACCTTTTCTGAGTTGTTTTTCCAAAATTATTTTCATAAATGTAATTCTCCGGGTAGGTAGTGCTTCAATATTATGAGGTAAATCTGAATTCAATATTTTATTATCTGGAGTTTCATAAGCAAAATGATATTTAGGAATGGTCAATTTAAAATTAGAAATAACTGAAATATTATTTTCATGGAAACGTGAATTTAATTCTTATAAAAGATAATCCAAATAAGATAAAAAATAGTTAACGTAATTGGATTCAGATAAGTCATTTAATTAGGGATATATAAAAATTGTATTTTTATATGTCTGTGATTAGGGCTGAGCGTTAAGATAACGCAAGTGTGCACAGGACCTAATGGTTGTAAATAGGTATCGAATATCGATAAGACATCAAAATCCCTGTTTTATCAGTTTGAATGAAAATAATAATTATAATAGTAGGTAGTATTTTTTTACTAAATTTTTCATTTATATATTTTATGATACTTGTAGTTACATAGAAAAAAATTTTGATAGAAAATTGATAGGGGGCACGTGCCCTTGTGCCCCTCCTTTGCATATGCCCTTGCTCCTGGGTGCAGGTACCTATAAGCAATATAACATATTGTTGCCTATCACCCCTCCCCCAACACAAATAAAATATTTTTATATCATTATTATTGTGTGATGTTTCTAAGCAAGTGTAATATTACTATTTTATTTATTATATAATAAAATAATAATTATTATCCAAATCAAACGGTCCAACAAAAAAATACTATTACTATGCACCTACTTTATTGTAACAAAAGTGAAAAATCAAGTAATGGAGTATGTTATCACGTTCTCTAAAAATCTTTAACCTATTAAGTGATGGACCAACTACCAACATAACAGCTAGTTGCTGTAACATAATAATATGTATTGAACTTGTTTTATATTTTTGGTCATACATTAGACTATCCGCCTAAATTTTTGCCCCCCCCCCGAGTTTAATTCGGTTACTCACCGGGCCGTCCGGGCCTGCCAAACAAATACCATTATTAAGTGAATATTTAGTCAAATTATTATCATTCGAAAAATGCACAACGTAAAATGTTTGTCACTCTTTGTTAAATTTATGGTATTAACGTGTGAACGTCATATAGGTACATGTAATGCTCGACTATCGAATATACCCGTCTATTTTTAAATTTATCGTTATGATAGACGATTTAATCATTCTATTATTTTATAAATACTAATGTTTTATTTAAAATCAATATAGTTTCTAAAAATTATTTACAAAATTTACTTAGATAGGTCTATTTTATTATTATAAATATACACCAGGCCACTAGGTGCCAGACAAATTTCAGGTGCAGAAAAAGCACCATACGCTGCACCCGTCCGCACGCCTAAGTTAGGTAATAGATTAGTTAACCGAGTGTTTCTTCGATTCACTTCGCTATCAGACGCCTCAACTTCGCTCCGCATTTGAAAATATTCAGTGAAATGAAGGATCTATTGGTTTTATAATGATATTTTATTTTTTCTTTCTTTCTTTTTTTTTTCTATAGAAACTTTTGGTACACCTAACTTTGTCTGAAAGTTACTTTTAAATATTAAATAGATCGTAAATTGCATGTCAAAGGTCCTCTATTATTTTTTCTCTTCTTAATAGTTTTTCTTGGCGTGATCAAAAATTGTCAAAAAATTGAGTTAACTGTAAATTTTGTCGATTTCAGATAAAAATGAGATCCTTTCACTTAATTGATTATGCTTGTTTAATATAACTCTAAAAGAAATGTCGCTAAAAGCTTGAAATTTTTAAAATATATTAATGAAACATTTTTACATACTTGTTAAATATTTCGAAAAAATTTGACTACTTATGGGCTAAAAATATAACTTTGAAAATACCTCGTTTTTTCAAGTTTATCCCTAATACAATGTTTAATAGGTATTTGACAAAAAGTTCTGGAAATGCAATATGACATTACTTATATATTTATCTAATAATATTGAAAAAGATCTCGAAAATTGTTAATACGATTTTTTTTATTTAAACGTTTTACTATAATTATAACACTATTTTTATGGAATCCACTGTTTTTACATCAATTTTTAACTTCAAATGTGTAGAAAAATGATTGGACCATCCAATCGTTATGAACCTTCAGATACAGATTGAATATCATGTATTGAACTTTCTAGGAAAAAAACAAACATATTTTAAAGTACCTGTGATCATCAGGTATATTTTATATACGAGTATTATGACTATAATAATTAATATGTACCTATTATAATAATAATATGAAAGTAAATGTTATTTGAACAAGGGAAAATATATTCAAAAGAATATAATGATGTGAATGATGTAAACAATTATTTCATATTTTGTGTGTCTATACACACACACACACACACACACACACACACACACACACACACACACACACACACACACACACACACACACACACACACACACACACACACACACACACACACACACACACACACACACACACACACACACACACACACACACACACACACAAACACACACACACACACACACACACACACACACACACACACACACACACAGAGCATGAAGAGCACGGAGATTCTATCATCATAAAATATTACGAATAGTTACCTAATGACGGGTGGACCATGACGATTTCCTAATTTTTTTTTTGATTTTTTATATTAAATGTTGTCAGTGTATTTATTTTATATCATACAGTATACACGTATGCATTACATTAAATAATAAAAAACAATATCTTAATATTATCTGTATTAATAATACATTTAATGTGCATACATTCTATTACATATAGACACGTACAAATAAAATTTACATACCTTATAGGTACATATTTACATATATGGCTAGTTACCGTTAGATATTTTACGTGAGTAATACAATATTATGCTCTTGTATTTACCGGCTACTTAGTACTTATATACAGTATTAGAATAGGTCAGTTAGAACACAACAAACGTATAATGTAGTCTACGTAATATATTGTATTACCAGGTAATACAAGGTAGGTAGGTAATCATTATCCGATTTTATTATACCAAAGTTATCTGATTTTGTACAATGTACATGCCTTATTGCGAGAAAATTAACATTTTCGTATGATGTAATAATTAATATTACTTATTAAAATACACTGCCACGTGGAAAATTCCAAGTTTGTTTTTAATTGTTTTCAGATAACTTTTACTGAAGAAGGCTAGGGAAAGATAATTATCTATGTTTTCAATGTAGTTTAATAACGATATTAAAGCTTTCATTTTATTAAGTTTCAAAGTTAATAGTTTCAATAAATAATTTTGGTCGAAACGAAGAATCTTATGGCTTTACAATTAATTATACAATTACGAAACTTAAGACACAGATAGAACAACATGTTTGGAATTTTTTGGTGAAAAATAATTTCCCCTCTGTCCGGTAATTGTTTAATGTTTTTTTAAATTTTAGATTCCGAGTATTTTAATATTAAAATGCTTTGTTTATATATAATGGAAAACCTTTTATTTATTATTTTATCCAGATCCCACATCATAAAATTTAACCGTCTTTGTACTTCCAATTATCTTCTACCTTCCCATGCTTACAAACTAAATCTTAATGATTCTCCTCTCTGCACACTCCACCTAGACGAAAGTATCTGCGATTTAAACCATATTCTATTTGATTGTCCTTCTTTATCCTCTAAACGTCTTGTCCTATTCAATTCTCTGAAGTCCCTCAATATACCCTTTAATATTCACGATATCCTCAATTCAAATTCTGAACCCGCTATAACCCTTATTATCTCCTTCATCCATGAGGCTGGCTTTCTTATTTAAAATTTGTAATTATTTATTTTAGAATGTACTGTATATTATTGTTTTTAAATTAATTGTCGAGCTTAATAGTTATCACTAAAAGCTCAAATAAAAAAAAAAATATTTCCGCCACCATATTTGTTCATTATAAAATTATACTGAGAAGAACTTCATTTTTCCGTATACTTGAGCACAGTTCTTTATTATATCATAGAAATCGAAACGGATGTTCCTCAAGGTGCAGTTATAGCTCCCATGCTCTTCAACCCATACGTTGCCGATAAACTTAACACCCCCAATACCATAGTCGGAGATTTCTGCCTATGACAAAGCTTTCCTTGTCATACACCGTAATAAAAATATAACTACAGAATATATGAAAAAAAATTTAGACTTTTTATCATTTTAGTACAATAAATTGGGTTATCAAATTAATGAAATTCAGTTTCTTATAGTTTTACTCTTTAGTATTTGATTAATAGAATGCCCAACAATACTCTTAAATGTTCAAACCACATCCATTTAAACGAAATACAAAATGTTTATTTTTACACTGAAGCTTTACTCCGAATAGTTCAACTATGGAAATAAAGGACCAAACAATACCTAAGGCTCGAAGAATGTCCGGATTTTTTAATAATTTTAGAACTACATTAAAAGTTACGGCAAATATGTACACGCAATTTATTTACATAAATGTAAGAACTGTTGCCTATTGTTTATATTACTTATAAATTGTATGTATTCACAATTATTCACGTACTACTACTACTATATTATACTTATCTATGACTACTACTATTCTAATGTAATAATAAAATTGGTGACACCGACTAGGTACCGTTATATATATAAAATGTTTACTTCTGGACAAAAAAAAAAAATAGTTCCTTTTAAAATGTGTATTCAAGGAAAAATACATCATTATAAGATTAACATGAATAATTATTTTAATTTGATCCGCCTCTCTTAATATTCTTTTAAATTTGAATGATGTTAAGTGTACAATTACACACGTTACAGATTTCTTAAGTTAGTTTATACATGTTTTAAATTATTATTTAAGTTTTATAGTGTCAAGTGTCAAGTGTAAATTATATCGATTAATTGTTCAAATTTATCATAAAATGGTGTTTTATTAGTTCTTTATGGTTTAAAATTTAAATTATATGAAAATACTGAGATACATTTTGTGTTACAAATTTTCATGTAATAAAATAACATAAATTGTAAATACTTTCGTTATGGATTAAAGTTACTGAAGTTACGTTATTGGTCATAATTTGGTGAATTTATGTTCACGTTACTATTCTCAGATACAAAAGCAAAGTATAATATTTATGTTTTTCTTGAAATTATGTACCACAATATATGTTCTTATCACACCCAAATCATTTTTGTAATACGAAATTCTGTAATCTTTATTATTAATCTGTACTTGAGCCTACCAGGCGTTTATTCAAATAAATAAATAAATAATATAATGTATATTAAGTCTTAGACTAGGTACTAAGAGTACATTAATACATTTAAGTTAATAATCAATATCAATAATAAATAAAATGTTTAAATTTTCAATACAATGTGTTTTTCAAAATTAACCGTAATATTTTATCATAAGGATAATAAGATATAATCTTATCCAATCTTATATTTATCTAAAATAATTTTTTAATAGAGATTATCTATACAATTTATAAATTATGTAATGTTAAGTAAATCATTTTTGAGAATATTTATTTTAAAATACCAATAATGTATTACTTGTATTGCTTAATACAGGGATCGGTAAGTAATTTTTATTGGAGTTTAATCTAAAGATTAAAATGATAAATCAATGAAGTCCGGTGAAAAAATCTTTTTCAAATCTTAATATTTTAAAAATAGTAATATAAAAATAAAAAAAATTATCTAGTTATTACAGTAAATTTAGATTTTAGATTTTAGAATTACAATATCAGGTAAATAATATTAATTTTGTATAATAATAATAATAATAATAATTTGCCAAGAAATTTAATGCGAAAAATTGCATTTCTTTTCCTTAGCCAGCTTTTTGAAATCGGGAGCTCGTGGAGAACAGCTTATGTGTAATGTGTTCTCAAGTTAATTTTGTCCGTTATTTGTTTTTCAAAAAATTAATTTTTGGAAATGATGCCTCACAAATGTGTGTCAAACCAAATCTCATAGCTAATATGATTGCCAGTTGCTTACAGTTTGAATACTTGTCAATGCCATCTTTAGCCCAAAGTTCTTCAATTTACTGTTGAACTGCAAATTAAACAGGCTGGAATGACTCTAAGCTCCAACCCTTTCAGGCAATACAAACCAATATAGTTATGTCCACTCGTTCATAAACTTCCTATTTTCGCTGTCAATTTTTCGTTTTTTACCCAACATATTGAACGAATAATAAGAAGAAATAATATAAAACGAAAAACGCACTGTATCCATCGGTGAATGTACACGTACTAAATCGTAACTAAATTGTTATTTAGAAAATATGGATTACAGACAAATATTGTAATTATTTAAATGCGTAACAACGATAAGCAATAAATGTAATTTTACGCCGTCTGTATATTTGATATTTGGTATTGTCGCGACTAGGCCGTCGGTCGATAACATCGTAATAAAACTGATTATTACCTGCCTGATAAAATATTTGCAATGATTTATGATACAACTATAATCTAAGTGTGATAAATAAAATAAAATAAATATTCTCTAATAATAATAAGACTATTGTCTATTACAGTAAATAACATAGTGAAGTACAGTTGAAAAGGTTCAGAGTTTTGTCTTTCGCGGTCCGGATCCGGACCGCGGTTCGCCAGTTTGGCGGTCTGCGTTTGGACGAATTGCCTTTTTACCCGCATAATAAAAGTACTGTGTTTGGGCGAGTTTCTTATAATGAGTTCGAGCGAGATAGTATAAAAGTCAAAATTTTAATGATTTAGATAAAATTATTATTTTATAGGTAATTTTATATCAACCTAAATATGGACCAGTCTTATTGCAGGTCGGCAACTAGTATAGAGTTCTATCATATTTTCAAATATCAGTTTGCTTAAACATTGAAAACGTTAAGTTATATAATAGTGTTAGTAAGTTTATGTCAAATATGGATCTTAAAATTGATTATACTTTTAATACGAAACGAAATAAACGATGGGTTTCAATTGAAAATGATATTTTTAGTGAATCTAACCACTTGAAAAACGGGTCTTCTCGTTTTCGGCGTACTAACATAAAATGTACTGAGAGTGTTTTAGTGAATTCTACAATCGGCAAAATAATATCTTTTTCAAATAATAATACACATAATCACGAACCAACTACTGATCAAAATAATTTAGTCGTTTAGTGTGTTAGAACTGCCGTCAAAAGAAAAGCCGAAGAAGACTTACACGCAAGACCAAATAAGAGAGGTAATATGTGAGGAAATTCAAGACACTAATCTCGTTTTTAAGGAGGTAATAGTTCATAACGACATTAAATTATTGAGCGAATCGGCCTGTAGCATTTGTAAAAAACATTTTCCCAAAATTCCCACAACTACTAATGAAGTGTTTGGCTAACTGTTTGAAAATCAAGTCGATATTAAAACTAACAATGAACAAGTTTTTTTGAAAATGGATTGATAAAATATTAAATATTAAAAAAAAGGTCACTCAAACACATTAAAATGTTTTAAAATTACTCGCTCAAACGCATTATGCTAAATTGCCCAAACACATTGCAATTTTTAAATATTCGCCCAAACGCATTACGCCCCCGCCAGTTGCCGACCCCTGACATAATATGTAAAATGTGTAATAATTACTTTATTCTAACGGCAATATGGCAATATTTTGAATCGTAACATAAGAATTTTTTATTGTTACATTTAATGTAATTTGAAATGTATCATATATGTAAAGATATATTTTTCTGATAAAAAACGATTGTGGTCCATCAAGGTTACCTATACTCGAATCTTCAGTATTATTATTCCTTTTAAGAGAAAATGCATACCTATTGAATGTCACATCAAGAATATTGCCTGATGGAAACCACACAACTGATGATAGTAAATCTCGACGAAAATGCTACTAATGCTATTAACTTTAATTTTGATTATAAATATGTAATAAAAAGAATTAAATGTATATCAACGCCTTATGTGATTTATATATAAACTATTTGATGCATATAAAATAGATAATGAATAGAAAAATAAGAATATAGTCTAGAGTATTATAGTTTATGACCGGTTTCGATTTAAAAAACCATCAGGTAGAACAAAGTCATAATTTAAATCGTTGCTTACATTTTGATTTTTTACTAGAACTGTATAATTCTATTAATTATATTATAAAATATGTATTTTATTGTTATTATTATTATTATTATTATTTGATGGTAATTAACCTTAAACATTTTCTCATTTTTTTATTATTATTTAAATATTTATTGAAAAGTAAAATTAATTTTTTTATTTTGGAATTGATTGTTTAATTTTTGTATTTGTATTCTGTATTAATTATAACTAATTTAAATCATAAATTAAAATACAGTAAATAGGTATATACTGTTTGTCGTATGATTATAAGTTGAATAATTTCATGAATTTAGTATTTTGGGAAGAATAATTTATTACGTTAATTAATTATTATTGACAGTGCGTTAATAATATAGTATGTTTTTAAATGTTTATAACTTGATAAGCATAGATAAAAAGAAAATAAGTGGTAAATGTGAATCCTATTGATTTTCCAAATGCAGTCGGAGACTTAGAGCAAAAAGGAGGTACTACTTAAGTCGCCGACGATTTATCTTTCGTTATGTGCACACTGCATATCATGTTCTAATTGTTATAACTAACAAGAGATAAGTTAATAGTATATATGACAATACCACCATGTCAATACGAAATAATTAATTTATACATATATAATCGAATAAGTTTTTCACATTTATACTTATATTGAACTGTCACGAATTTTTCTAACATAAAAAGTTCATTCAAATTGTATTACATTTTGTCTGAGAAATTGCATTGATTAATTATATTATATAATTTTATTTGTATTAAATGCGAAAAAACTGACAATATAAAGTTCAAACAATAAAAACTGTGCAATGGATTGACAAAAATGTACAATTTGAATATAGGTATATATGTTTAGATAAATAACTTAAAATAGTAAATCAAAAACATTTTATAATAATAATATAGTTTAAAATCATCTGTTAAATATTAAAGGGTTTTGTTTTATTTGATTTTAATTATTTATTTGTAATATACATTTAAACAATGGTTTTTTTATTAATGGTATTACATTAGATAACTGTTAAAATTGTGGTGTTCAAGGAAACAAAGTTTTCTACTATAACAACTTCCTGCCATTATTTGCAAGCACAAGTGAAAGTGTATTTGGACATAAATTTGAATATTAATTAAGCGTGCGTAATTATTCAATTTTAGAAAATACTATTATTTTTACATACGTATAATTTATATTTTAATACATTTTGTTTAAATGAAACTACTTAGTACTTACATTTATCGTACATCAAATGTATTTTTTAAATTACGATAGAAAAAATAACATACAAATTATATCAGACGTGTTTTATGCCCAATTAAGTAATTGAATAAATAACGATTTTTGAGTAATTAAGATTTTATTCTTCAGACTTCACAATCATACAACTAATGGTTATTATTAAATTCAAACTTTAGATTTGGTTACTTTTTATTTATCGAAATGTTGTATTTAAACTTAAAGCCCGAAAATATTATCATTTAATTATTATAAATGTAAACTGTGTGTTTATTGGACATCTTCTTAGTATTAAAAAATATTGTCCACAAAAACTTATTGGCACATATTGTTATTTAATGTCTTAATAAAAAAAATGGAATTGAATTGAAAAATTTCGAAGTATAGGTATGGTTAAAAAGAAGAATGTTCTAAAATCCATATCTTTTATAAAATTGATATGAAAGTTAACACATAAAGGTTGATTGAATTGAGTAGGCAACTATGTGATAAAATAAATAATCGTTCTATCAGTGACCAGTGCCATTATAAATTAAGATATTAGAGATACAAGAAAACATCAAATCAAGGAGTAAATCAGATTGATTGATTTGACTATTAAATAAAGAGCAATTATGATAGAAAAAGTTTCCTAACACAGTTGCAGCATGATTGCATTACCTGAGCATATATATTACAATTGTAAATAATCCAGTTAACTTAGAATAGTTAAAATCCTCTCAAATAATAAAGCGGCTATTCGATTAGTTGGATTTTATAATAACTTAAGAGAAAAAACAAGGATACAACTTTTTGGAGCAAAGTATATCCACAATTTAGTAATTTTGAAATTATTTTTCCTGTCAAGTCAAACTGACAGTACTTAGATATAGTACCTACATATAATTGTAGTATAATTTAGAAGTGCATAAAATCCTATTTCTGAGGATTACAAATAATAATATAAATTAGATTTTACAAATATGTAAAAAGTAAAAATTCAATAGAAAAAGACCAATAGTGATTCATTAATATGTGTAATATCTGATTCGGAAAACTATATAGTTCTTATATTATTTTAAATTACAATTATTTCCCTCAAATCCTGAAATGTCTAACTGTCTAAGAATATAGTAATATGAGATTGAAACTTGAGAAATGTAATTTTATTTATACAAGACTACAAGAGTATGAATCGACGTCGACCTTTTTTCGTGTAACTCAATGAAATGTCGACGGAAGTGCTGCCCGATGCACAGACCACTTTTATTTTTATATAAAATAGAGTACAGGGTGTCAACCTTGGATGGCAAGAAGATAACACGAAAGGAAAGAAGAAAAATGAAATTCGTATAATTTATGGTCTTGAAGCCAAAAATAGTAAACTTAATGAAATTTCAATAAAAATAAATCTTAAATTTTGCGTAGAAAGACTCAGTTGAGTCGTAATTCAACTTAAAACGAAGAATAAGACATGGACAACGATTTTGGAGAAATTTTAGTAAAAGTATAAGTGGAAGGATAAAACCTAAGTCAACTAAAAAAAAAATTTTCAAGCTTGTATAAAAATATCATATATTTTGGCAAATTGTAGAAAAAAGATCGAGAATTTCAAAAATTGAGATCTTCATAATATGCACAGAGGGAAAAATTAATGATCTAAAGAGAAACTGTAAATAGCTTTTGAAGTACTTTACTATCTGAAATCATGATTCATGATCACGTAGACACAAAATTAAAAAAAACACTATTGTAAAACATATTTTTCATTTCACTAAAATCTAAAATACGTACCTAGTTATTGTAAATATGAAATAATGACGTTCATATTGCATCAATATATTGCTTATTATATAAAATAAACATTTTTTTGAGTAAATATACTTAATATTTATATGAAAATTTGAGTAATTTTAATTTTATACTTGACTAAATTCACAATTAGTTACAGAACCGGACTTAGAAAATTAACCCCCTTAGACATGGGTATATTTGATATCTATAACCATTGATAAGGATGCCTGAAGAGTTTAAACCACTTTGAGATTAAAGGCATTTTTATGTAAAAATGGAATTGTTTTAATATCGTTTGATATTTATCTATTGAGTTCATAAACAAGGGTTAGTGGGTGTCACTGCAAAGCTGATTTAGTTTGAAAAAATTGACTAGTTTTTGTATTTTTTAACAATTTTATTCTATCTCTTTTTTTTAGTACTTAATTTTTTAAACGCACTATCTACTATATTTTTTTGCTCATTGGTTTAATGTTTTTTTTAATATGTCTAAGACTATAATTGTCCAACATTTTTTTCCCCTAAATATCTTTGTTTTTAAATACATTTTAGTGTATTAATCAAAGAATATAAAATTTGTCAGAACAATGCTGTAACAAAGAACTATATTATATTTATTATTTCAAATTAAATATTTAATATTAGAACAAATAAATAATCATTATTTTTATTAATATTAATTTACTTTTTATCGTTTGAAAACTTAGTGTCTGAAAAGTCTCATTCTATTAAAATATATCATATTTGTACGTAATATCTATCATATGTTTTTAAGGTATACATATTTTATAAATATCATGTATCTAAATGAGATTAGTTGATTTTGTTTTAGAAAATTGAATCAATATTAATAATTCATTTTAAAATAAGTATTTAAATATTAATAATGTAATTGATTATCATTTTTGTGCAGACTTAAGCAACATGTATATGGATGAAAATGAATATGATCATTGATCTTACATAATCGTTTTAATACGAGTCGTCTAGTAATTTTTTTTTTATTATACGAAAAATCTTTAATTATGTATAATATACAGTTATTAGTTTATTGGGATTTTTGCTAATAAATATTTTGTTAGAAGTAAAAGTATATAATTTTAATTATAGACATAAAATATAATTTGTATTTTAATAAAATATAGATTTCCTAGAAACTTAAACACAAATAATTACCATGTGGGCTATACAGTGTACTTAAAGTAATAATATATGCCATTGATTATAATGTATTATTTTTTTATATAATTATGAATTAAAAATTGTACAAAACGCGTGTATCTACGATAATAGCTACCTATCCTCGCATCGCGGCAGCATCAGTAAATGGCTCTTTACGAACCATTGAACCCTGGCAAACTGTTGGCATTGGTAATTACTTATTATTATTTTCCACCGACATTACTGGTGTAAGCAGTCGTGTATCTGCTTAATATTACGTGTCTAGTTCATTGGCGTAGAAAACCGGACAGGTGAACAGAACAAGAGATGGCGAGAGAGGAAGGGTAAGGTGAGTGGTGCGCGCGAGCTCTCTCCGTCACCTACAGTCAGTACCACCGACATATTCGTGTCTGTCCGTTAGTCCGTCCGTCCTTCCGTCCGTCCCATACAGCGGCCGTTTTCGAGAATACAATTATATGCATTTGTTTATTTATAATATTCGAAAAAATATAATTCAAGTTGGTTCCGTTGTTGTTGTGCCACGTGTAAAAACTACCTATTTAATTTTGTCTAAAATAATTTATAATAATCATCGAGAGTTATCTTTTACCCGATCGTTCGCGAGTGCAGCACACACGTACACACGCACACACACACACATACACTCACATATAAATATATACTGGTTACATTTATTTATGTAGGTATATTATATTAAATAATTTACTACGTGAGTGTTGGTGTGTGTGTGGGTGTGTATGTGTGTGTGTGTGAGTGTGTGTTTATTGTCATGTTCATACGTGCGTGCGTGCGTGAATGTATGTGCATTATATGGATACATTGTATTATTTAATAAGAAAAAATATATACCAGCAAGCTAGTGGATTAACTATAAAGGTAAAATATTTAGTAAAATTTAGGTGTTTAATCGCTTACTCAAAAGTCCTTCATGGCACTTTATACCTTTTTTGATTTGAGATAAATCTATTGTATATTATTTTTAAATTAACTGCAATCTTTTGTCAGTGAGATAATTATGAAATTTCGATTAGATTTAATGATTAAATCTAATAGATACATAAATGCTTCCGGGTGGATAGTGATATACTTCATATGTATAATATGTAGTAAATACCCCAATAAAAATGGGTCTCGCCCAAGGCATGATACTTATTTCTGAACGATTAGGAAATTATAAACTAAATTGAGAATTTATAATAATTCACTAATATCATAAATGAAGCCGTATATTAACAGTTGTACGTGAAAAATACTGTTTGTAGTCGTGTTTTGATTCATAGAAATAATTATCTCTAAACTCTTTATCCCATAGAAAATATTCTCCAAGTTGGAGGTACAAATTACACAGAGTTTACAGAGGTCAGATTATTTACTTACTTGCTACACATACGTATACCTACTTGTATTGATAAAATAAAATACAATAGTATACAAATATATATGTAGGAATTATAAATTAATAAGTATACACTATTGTAATATGTACTCTTATGTTAAATATTTGGTTTTATACAAATTGGCTTTGATGCATTTGAGATTTTGAATGATAAGTGGTATTATGTAAAAAAGTGATAATTTTTTCTCCTTAGTTTTGTATAATTCATAGGGAAAGTTCATCGCTTTTTCATCGCAACAATCTTACTTAGGTTCTTTGTGATACAGCGTCTGTGGGACTCGAACGTCACTGTTTACATAATTTTTCTGGTTTGTTTACAAAAGTTCGATGATAATTTTTAGTATCAATTACATTTTTCTTAACAAATATATAAACTTCAGTTAACTATGACGTAAAGTGTAAACATGATACATTTTATAATGAATTATAAATATATTTTTAATATTGATTCCTAAATGTATTTAAAATTTTTATGAATATGGTATTTTAGTATATACTATTGAGTCAATGCACTTGAATATATTAATACACGTTTTGCCATTCCATCCAATATATTTTATGAGTAGAGGAACCTAACCAGTTAAGAATTTGAATAAAATCTTGTTATCTACCCATCATTCATGATAATTTATTTTTTAAACTAGTTGGTTTGAGCGTAGAAAAGAGTGTATAAAAGAAAAAAAAGAAAAGAGAGACAGAGTAAAAATATCTATATATTGTTTTTTAAACGTAAATATTCTTTATTCATAATTATCTTTATATTAAGCGTGAATAAGGCAAATGCAGTATAATATAATTAACACGTTTAACTTAAAATTATTAAAAATTAAAAATTGACTTATAAAGTTCGAAAAAAACATTGTGATGACATGACTATATTATTTCTAGAAGTTTGTAGTATATTCTTATTTAATTGCAAATACGAACAATGTAAGCACGCATATGTAATTTAGCCTTAAACAAAATAAAATGGCCACTGAGACAAAAAACAAAAATTAATTACTTTGATTTATTGTATGTATCTATTGTTTTGAAATGAAACATTTATATAAATATTTAACTTTGGAATTAGATAGTATTTAATTTGTAGTAATAACTGAAAGGCTGTGCATTTTTAGCAAACTCAATTTGTATATAATTATTTATTATTTATTATTTATTAGATTGAACGGGTTTCAACCCTTGTGTAAAAAATTTCTAGTTACATATAGTATAGATTATTAATCATTAAATTGTTATATAATATTATAAACAGACATAATGTAAGTTATTCATTTTGTAAATTACTCAATTGGGTATATGAAAAAAATATTGCATATTAGAAATGAAATTACATTTTCACGTATCATTTATGTATTATGACACTTTTATTAATTTTCTTGTATGACAATTCGGTACTCATTCAATATGCCAAACTACCGTTGAAAATTCATCTTCTGTAGTTTTATATTGGTTTAATAGCTATGTACTAAATTGATTTTCCTTTATAATGCTGTACTTATACTTGGCCGATTTCTTTCAGTAATAATGTGTTGGTTACATATATATATATATATATATATATATATATTAAAGAACTGAGGAATAATTTCAACAAATTGTTTG
The DNA here is from genome assembly GCA_027580255.1 of Therioaphis trifolii. Lineage (NCBI taxonomy): Eukaryota > Metazoa > Arthropoda > Insecta > Hemiptera > Aphididae > Therioaphis > Therioaphis trifolii. Next base: position 5,916,320 of record CM050410.1, read on the forward strand.
TAGGTTGTTGTACCGATTCCTGGAGTTGGGATTTTAATATGTGGGCAGCTCCACGTTTTTTTTTTAAACGTGTCTCGGTGTGTCCTAAATATTTGTATAGTTAAAGTTTCGGTACTGGTCAATAAAATTGACCAAATTATTAATATTAATCATCTTGTGGATTATTCTGTGTTCGTTTAAAGTTGAGTTTGCACATCATTTATTGTAAAATGCTATTTGTATGATTGCATTTAATATAATTGTTAATAAAGTATTCTGATTTCGTTTTTTATAATTAAATAAAATCACATCTTTCTAAAATGTCATGCCTGAAATATAAATAAAAAAATCTATGACCCACAATTTTGATTTATTTCAATTGCGAAAAAGTATATTCTTTAAACTAGTTACAGATAAATATAGTAGATAACATACTATTTCACCAAACGTGCGGTAGATAGGACATCGAATGAGTAACAAATATTTTTATTTCCCCCTTTTCTATCACTATATAAAACGCATCTTTGGAAAATCCTTTGCAGCGTGTTTAATATAGATTTATAAAAATAAAGAATAGATTCAATTTTTTACGAACACAAGTGTAAGAAAGTACATTAACGAACTTGGTATATGAATTTCTTTATATTTTTAAGGTTTTTTTAATTAATTTTGTGGGATGGATTTTTTTAGATTATAAATGTATTTTTTTGAATGTATTTCAAAATTCATAATATTTTTATAAATTACTTAATAATACGCTTACATCAAATTATAATTTATAACTATGAATTTATTTTAGTGGTTTCTATGTGATTTTGTGTTCATTGTTTCTTAAACTTTATCTTCTTGTTTATACAAGTGATAACCAATGTCTGATACAGTTTATGCAGTTATTTTATGTATTTAACATGATATCAATGTGTTTTTAACTTAAGATTTCCATGGAATTTCGAATGGAGACAAAGTGAATTGTATTGTCTATACAAGGCGATCTGGAACCAGTTTTTTTCTTTTTAGCGCGTTCGCCCACTATTACATTGCAAGAAGCTCGATCCATTCTCTTCGTACCCAAGTGTCCGTTAATCTATCCGCGAGATATACGTTTATTATTCGTGTCTGTGTTTATCACAATGCCGTAATATGTAGGCGTTACCTTCTTTGGTTGGATCACGACCATGAATAATGAATTTAAAAAATATGTTATGTATAAAAATATAATATATATACTATGTTATATCAATAATTCTCATAATTCTGACTTCTGAGGTAAGGTGGTATAGAATTAGTAAATAAAGATAGAAAACTGCATTGTACCTTATCGTGAAATGATACATAACATTCGACTAAACTACTAAAGCATATTTTTTCCCATACTAGTTTAGAGATTAGGTACAATTTAAAGATGGTACTACTGATAACAGTACATTAATAGGTACATTGGATACAACTTATATTTGCAGATATATATTTATGGAATACGACTATATGTATTATGGTGTATATGATATTACATATTGTGGCTTCATATTACGCTTTGTTGTTGACTATTATATCGAATGGAACTTAAAATATTGGGCGTGGTTATCAAAATACGAGAAATTATATTTGTTGATGATTTAAAGATTCTTAAGATAACAGAAAGAGAGAAGCTTTAATCCAGGCTCTTAAAAGAGAGAAAGGACTTGAAAGGGCGACACTTAATTGTTTAACGAATAAAAGTAAAAGGAAAACATCTATTCAATTCTTTTAAATATTTAATTCGAAGTCGATACACGCGCGGATATGGTATATATGCTTTCTTAGTGTTTTCATAATGGCCTATGTACGGTATATACTATACATTGTACAATATAAAATAATTAGGCAACCACCACATTAGTCCGAGTTTCTGTATTTTGCTCGGAGTAAGTCAGAAGGTTGTAACTGAGGTACAATCAAAAATTTAATGACAAAATGTACGAAGTAATAATTCATAGAGTGTGCATTGCTCCTCCACCTTAATTCTTTCTTATGTAACATCACACACACACACACACACACACACACACACACACACACACACACACACACACACACACACACACACACACACACACACACACACACACACACACACACACACACACACACACACACACACATATATATATATAAGTTCAATTATAGGCACATTAATGTCAACTCTGAAAAATTATATTTTTTAAGATTTCCTATGAAATTTAAGTTGATTATACCTGTGTTTTGACCTGACCTTAAGATTGAAATTAAAAATTGACTTTTCAGTTCCAATTAGTGAAGTTTTATTTTAATTTTCAAAACTACTAGGTAGGCTTCATTCGAGTGTTTGGATAAATTAATATGTATAATAGTAATAGCTATTATTTTCCATTAACATATAATAGATTATAATTTTATAATCCATTTTATTTTAGAAAAGAAAATGTTAAATGATAGTCATAGCTCATAAGACATAGTGAAGTTATTTGGTTCGATTGAAATGGTCATATCAAATGTATATATATATATAATATTATAGTTTATACAGTTATTTATTTGATAATAAATCAGCTGAATTGAAATTCAAATTCGTATTGTTTATCAGTTATCTTTTTAAATGTAAATTAATTAAACAGAACATTTTAATAATTTATTAATGTTTATTATAAAAGTGTGTCGTATAAATACAAATATAATAATCGAATACATTATATTGTTTGATTATATTGTTGTTGTGATTAATGTATAAATATTAACTATGTTAAATATATAGACAACAATCGTATATAATATATAGACATTTAAAATGAAAGTAGGTTCCATTCTAAAAGTTTTTGGCAAATAAATATTGTTGCAAACGTTAGTGCATTCATAATGTATACCTATAATCGCTAAGTTTATTCAATTGACATGCTTGATTTCTTTTCTTAGAATAATTTTACTATTATATAGTCGTGAACCATAAAAGAAATAGTAAGAACTTTGAGGTTTTATATTATCTATATAATTGTTGAAATGTATGTTATAAATCTGTACCTACACGATTATATTTTTCTTCATTTATTCGTCAAAATCAATCAAATTTCCTACTAAATACACGATGTGTATAAAATAATTACCTACAGAACATGCCTTAGTTATGAAATGAAAAAAAAGGATTATTTTAACAAATACCTGTGGTTAATATCCAACCGAGGTAAATAAATTAACGATTTACAATGTATGGGTCTTACTTTCCTAGGTCTATCGTATTTTTACTTACATTCAATAATAACACCCGGCACGTTTACTACAATACTACATTTTATGTTGCATGTATCTCGACCCGAGTTTTCTGCGACTGTGTGTTAAGTATAAATTGACCATAGAACCTTTATACACAAGAATACGAATTGTATATCACACGCGTAAGAACTTCCTTCCGGGTAGGAAAGAGTAGATAGTGTGTATAATGTGTGCGTTAAAAATCAAATGTTTAGTGATTCGTGTCGTGAAACTTCGATACAGTAATGATGGCGATGAAAATAATAATACAAATAATATTATATTATTGAGAATAGAGGTCACTGTTTTTTTTCGAAAGAGTCACATTGTTGCAAACATATTAATTTCATGTGTCGAGTAGATTTCAAATGAAACGTCTCAGTAAAAATAAATGTGGTTCGTATCTTAGTTTTATTGAAAAAATGCCAACATTAGAAACAACTGTATACATACAAAAATTAAAAAACACTACGACCTATGTATATGTGTGTGTGTGTGTGTGTGTGTGTGTGTGTGTGTGTGTGTGTGTGTGTGTGTGTGTGTGTGTGTGTGTGTGTGTGTGTGTGTGTGTGTGTGTATTGTTACCTATGTGAGGAATTTTAAGATTTTAAAATAACGACAATATGAACAATAATATATAAATATTAATTCTTCTGAATATTCTGGAAAAATACATAAAGTCATATCAATCGTCTTGATAAAATGTAAATTAGATGATTTTACCCAATTTAGAATTAGAAATTTTTGAATAAATATACACAAAACAAAAATAAAAGCCACCTATAAGAATTGTTTTTTTTATGAGATAAACATGTTTTTTTTATAATAAATATAACTTTATAATTTCAAAGAAAATATTGAAATATGTATTCCAAAACTATTTAACTGTTAATTTATCGAAATAATTTTATTTTACTGATTTAATTTGCAAACATATGCCTGCTACGTATGTGCACTGAAGAGCAGTTATTTACGCTATGACTATACAGGTTGAGGTATAGCCTGTGATAGAATAGTTCTACATAATTGGTTTAATGTATTGCATACAGTAACATGTTCATGAAATTATTAAATTTTTCACTTTTTCTTGTGATAAAATATATGAAATAAAATAATATCATTGCTTATTTACATGATTCCTAAAGCTAAAACTATATCAAGTATATTGTACATGTTATCATATGACTTGAATAATTTAATGTGTATGTTTTAATACATATGTTATGTAGAGGTTTGAATGTATTTATATTGAATTTGAATTAACTATTATTTCATGTGTTATTCGTAATTCTTAAATAATAATTGAGCTTATTAGAAAATAATCTAGTTTATGTACACTCACATCATGTATGCACTAATTATATTCATATAAGTCACTCACCAGAAATAAAAATAAATATCAGTTTTCAAACTCGTAATAAAAATTATTGTAATTAAAACGTGTATGTATTAATATTATTTAAAATGATAAACTTGTTAAAATAAATAATTTTGAATTACTAGTTTTGAACCTAAATATTTTTATGAGAAGATTTGAAGTAACTCATTTTAGTTTAGATCTATGTGTTAAATATTTTCATATTTAAAAAATAGTGAAAAGGTAAAATTGTTAGAAAATAGTAAAAGGAATTAATAATGAACATTGTTTAAGAAACAAAGTAGATATTCTCTGTTGTTGGTAGGTATAATATGCCTGTAAATCGCTTATCGATCAATCTTGACTTCAGGATCGTGGACACCGAATGTACAGTTAATCACGAACAGAAATTACGGGAGAAGAAAGTAAAACCCTGAGATCGGAAAGGACAGATATGAAAGTGATCGTGGGAGAGCACAAGTGCTTTTATTCGTGTGATCCATTATGATGGACCGGAGGGCCTTCTAGGACTATTTATCTATATGTAGTCATAGCTATTTTTACTTTTCTCCAGTGTAGTTTTATTGTATTATGAATAACAATATTGATAAGCCATAATGCAGAAAATAATTTTGGCTGCGAATAACATACGCCTGTTTTTAGTAAAAGTTGCCTAACATTCCCTATAGAACCAAAATCAATAATCAGACTGAGATTATTACAAACTCATGTTACACATTTTTTTCTTTTTATTATTTAAATCTGAAGAACAATGAGCATGAAATTAAACATTTCTCAAACCCAGAGTTCTAACCTGGTTTTTCAACCTGAACATTATGAACATAATAAAATAATAATACAGTGACCTTAACCTAAAATTTCAAATAAAATAAATAATTTAATAATTATAAACTTCAACGAATATTATGATTAAATAAAGTAAGATATTTTTTAATATTTGCTGTAATTTAATTCTTAAATATAATCTGGGTACTTAAATAAAAAACAAATATATAGACAAAATACTTACAAAAATAAATTTAATTATTTGTTATTCATTTTTATTTTACTTAAAAAGTAAAATGCTTTTAAAAACATTGTCTTCATCAATTTTATAAACATGTTAATAAAGCTAATAGTACATACAAGATTATTTGTTTTAAATGACGTTTTTAAATAACCTAATAAAACGACAGTTAATATTCTATACTCAGATAGAATTTCAAATTAGTCAATTGAGTATAGATTTACTCAGTTATAATTTATAAAATTAATTTAGAAGTTAGAAATTTTCACCAATTCTTTACCTTGAAGAAGTAAATTTCATAAACTATAAAAAAAAGGTAAAAATTGAGCTGTTTCAATTATTATTATTTTTGAAATTAGTATTTTTACAAGACTTTTTTAATGCGTAAAATTCATTAAAATATAAGAATGTTTAAGAACTAGAAATTTTATTGTAGCATGCTCATATAATGCTTTGATTATAGAAATATGGGGAAACTCCGGAAAATAATCTATTAATTTTTTTTTCGAACATTTAAATTGTTCGTTCTTTTTTAAGCGTTTTTATAAAAACAAATTTATTGATCTAATATATTATGAATATTTGAAAACTTGGTTTCAAATAACTTTCTTACAATCATATTACAGTTTAAAACTTATTTTAATCATTACCAATAGTTGTAAAACTATACATATAATTGGGTGATTTTATAAGACTGCTCAATGTTGACCCCATTTTCAATCCTATTTAGTTCATTCATTAAAATATTTAATATAAAATTTAAAAATCTAGTAAGATTACATTTTTATAAAAAAATAATTTTTCTTCGTATTTTATCAACATGATTCATTTTAGTTTTCTTCAATAACAACTAATACACATAATTTGTATATTCTAAAAGAGAATATACTTAGGAAAATTGTTATATTCAATATTTTCCTGTTTTTGTTTAAGGTATATAAAGTTTCAATTTTTAAGTCGGAGATGGAAAAACAAAAATATACCGCAATTACTACTAATGTATATACACTAAAATTTAAATGCTTATATCGCACAAACAACCGGTATAATAATAAAATAATTTAAAAAAACTATTACATTTCGTGATATTTAGTAGTATTTAATACCTAAAAAAAAAAAAAAAACAAAATAATTTGGAAAAAATCATTTAAATATAAATAATTTTTTTCCACAATATCTATACTTAAGTAATTACCTAGGTGCATGAAACAATTTAAATGTATACATAATACACTATTGAATCGCAATAATTAAATCAATATGAAATATCGTGATGTATAATATATAATATGTATATTAATTTATTATTAATTGAGGAATAACGATCAATAGTTTAATTACTCAAAGTTTAAAGAAAGTATAATTGGTTAACTTTTTTATTTATTTAAAACTTTTGCTCAAAAATTATTATATTATGCGATATATATATATATATATATATATCTAGGTATTTATACTCGTATATATGTTACGAGTAGAGTACGAAAATGGGTATTGTACACATTATCCAGTGTACTGTAGATAAAGTATGAATAAGTAGAAAAATTGAAAAATTGAATAAATAGATACATGTATTAATTTAAAGCTTTAATAAACCGAATAAGAGGACACAAAAACCGATAGCACCGTACTGAAGTTTAAAATGATACAAATCAGTACACACGCTTTATTATAAATTTATCATAATATTATATCTATAAAGTACAATTGGTATTTAATCGTATCTTATTACTTTATTACAGAAATATTAGCTATTATTGAAATTTCATCGTATTTTATTTTATCAAAATACTTCATCCGCTCAAAAGTAGATAATGTATAAATTACCCGGTTAATGTGCAAAATAAACGTTTTACAAATAATATTTTTGCTCTATCCAATAGGCGGGGGTAGTGTTTACATTACCTGATTTTCGTACTCTACTCGCAATATATATATATATATATATATATTGTATTTGTACTACTGTGTATTGTGAACTAAATTTCACCTGTTTTGGAAAACTGAGCGTGATTGTAGAATAAAAAAAAAACATTTTGACATTCAATAGGTGTCTGTTGTGTACGCGTACCTACCTATATACACAGTGAAGCAGTCGAAAAGACAGTCACATTGTTAGAAAACATCCAATGTATATGCATTATTTATGCCGAGTCGTAGACGAACAATTTAAATAATTTTGATGGAATCGACGTGGTCGCTCGACGTCCGTTGTGACCATTGGACCTAATTATTGTAAGCTGCACGTATAGTTCGGCACGAATAAGCTGATTGTTATTTGGGTTTTGTTTTCATTCCTTACGCGCATAAATGTACCGTTACCGACCATAGTACATAGTAGGTATGTATGCACGTAATAGTATATATCACAGTTGATACGAACGTGCATTGGTATGGAGACCAGATAGAAATATGTTTAATAGTGAATATCTATGATACGATTTGTTCATCTCGTGTCGGTTAAGCGTTGACTTTCAGCCAGGAGAGGGTAGACGGAGGAATGAAAATCAAATCACCAGCAGTAATTTTTTGACCGTTTTGGAGGACGTGTCCTTGGTCTAGCTTCATGTATCGTTAGTGTATATGATTATTATGTTGTGCATTGTATGCATTAGCGAGGTATGGTTTATTTTTATCTGGCGTACACCACAGGTAAAATTCTATACTGCACATATTATACGAAACATTGTACACATACCTGTATATGTTTTGTGACTTGACTTTCACGCTTTAATTTTTCAACGTTGTGCGTATTATTTTATTTTAATTGTGAGTAACGAGTGTGATTAGCGAAGTGCAAAATCGCGTGTGGTTGTATAGATGTACCACGTCAGGCAATAATGAAACTAAATAGTCGTGTAGTATATAACAGCTGATACTTACTGTGACATGAACCCATGCTATAACGAAATTGAATCTGGGCTGTTCGTCTTTCTCAAATATTACAGTATTCATGCGCATATGCGCACAAAAGATAGATGAACAAAGTTTACAATATTTTTATATAATCATGTACTTATATGTAGACCTTTGATATTAATCGCATTGGAGGAAAATTTAAATTAAAAGTTATCATTAAGAACTTATCATTAAGATGTGCGTACTTCGTTAGTTAGTCACTGTGAATATATTTTGTTTTAAATAATTTATAAACCTAACTTATTTTTGAGAACATAAAATCTAGTTATTCATCCATATTCTGAATTATTATCAACTCATATAATATGTATGTTTCTGTATAAATTGAATAACAGAACATGATCGTAAAAATAGTTCTAATCTTAAAATATTATTTGTAAGTACGAGTTATTTATTTGGTCTTAGTTCAACAAAGTATTACTTTAGATTCTAAATGAAGTAGATGATTTATTGATTTTAAAATGACGTTTATAATTTATTTTGTTGTTGTTACGAACTATTCTTTTTGGATGGTCGATTTTGTATTTCATCTAAATGGTACGTTCAGCAACTCTTTAAATGAGAAACAGCATCTGGATGGTACTTTGAAGAGGTCATATTTCATAACTTGTCTATTCACAAATATTTTATCAAGTATAAGGAAAAACTACCTAAAAGTCGGGTATAAGTGAAAAATATATAATCAACAATAATTATCGTATACAGCAAAATGAAAAAAAAAAATGTTCGAAAAATTTGGCTACTTTTGGACTAAAATTAGAACTTTGAAAATATTTTATGCTTGATGTATTGTCCAGAATTATTTTACTAAAATAATTGTATGCATGCGTCGCCATTGTTTTATTCGAAGACTGAAAGGACAGAAGACGAACTCACACTTAAACTATCCTTCTACCTACTCTTTTTCAATAGTTTACTGTTAGGAAAAATCGCAGAATTATAGATTGTAATTGAGACATTTTTAATTTTTTGATGACTTACATTTTAGATTCTGAGTGAAGCAAAGGATCTTAGGCTTTTGCAATGATGTTTATTTTTTATTTTTTTTATACAAACACTTTTTCAGGTAATAATAATGCTCCAAAAGTTTGATCTAGCTATTCTATAGACCAAAAATGTAATCTAGATGGTAATTTAAAGAAGTCATTTTCTCTATTCTCGATAGCTTTTCTAGGCGTGAGGAAAAATTGCTAAAAAACCGAGTAAAAACAGTAAATACTTAAAAGTTTTAAGGGGAAGTAATTAGTGAGGTGACCACTACCAAAAAAAAAAAAAAAAAAATCATTATTCTTAAAATACAAGTAGACTGAAAGAAAATCGAACAAATGTTGAAATATTTCTCTTGAAATATATACGAGACGGAAATCGATTGTACTTTAAAGCTGTGTGCGTTATGCACAACTGGTTCGTGGCGGATATCGCATATCGTCTATGATATTATATACTCAATAAATAAGGCTTAAATAATATGTTTGAATGTTTGATATAATGTGACGTTGGATAGCGGATAGATTTGATCGTTTTTAAATTTTTTCGACGACAGATTTTGTAATGGCAACGTGGTTAAAAACGACGATTGCAGACGTATCCGCTAAAAACAGTTAAACGGCTTCCGATTAATTTCGCCGACGTGCGTCAATAACGGTGTCGCTGCGGATAATTCTCTGTACCACCGGCGGCGGCATGTGCGAATGAGGACATAGAACAGGTAGCAAATAACAATGTATATATATATATATATATATATATATATATATATATATATATATATATATATATATATATACACATACATATCATATTATATCGGACGCTCAGCGATGACGATTAGGTCGTAAGTACACGTACGTATATAGGAAGGGTATACGATCTATTGTCGATCGGCGTTGTTTGTCAATAATAGTAACTTTCAAACCGGGTCAATGGACACCAACGCATACGTGTGGATAATATATATATACGAAGTATCGCGTATTATATTGCACGACTATGATTTGATTCTCTCATTTTTTCGAAACGAATATGTCTCAAATCTTCAATATATTCCTAATACCTAATAAAATAATATTATATATATATATATATATATATATATATATATATATATATATATATATATATATATAGTATATATATATATATATATATATATATATATATATATAATTTATTATATAGCCATCATAATTATTCGTACTTATGCTCACACATAAAATACATTGTCATTGGTCGGCGATGATTGCGATAAAATAAACGCAATATCACTGTAATGAGTGATAAAACGATAATATTTCTATTTCGGAGAATAAGACTTGAACATAAATATAAACCAGACAAAAAACAAAAGTAATGGTGAGTATAAACTTAATCTTAATTCCTCTCCCCTTTGCACCCTACATCAATTACAAAACATTTGTGACTTTGAACACATTGTTTTTAGCTGCTCTACTCTTTCCTCTAACAGGTTTTTTCACTCCTTTCTTCTCTAGTCTACTTTATACCCGATTCCAACCTCCTTCTCACTTCTCGTTCAATTCCTATTATCCTTCTTAAAATCAACTTCATCCTTACTTCTGGCTTCCTAATTAAAAAAAATATATATATATATATAAATATCCATTCTTTATGACTGTATTCGTTTTTCTATGGCTGTAATATTTTAAATAAAGGCAAATTGAAAAAAAGAATGGTCAGTCAAAAATCAAGCTTGATGTATTAAAAACTCTACATTCAAGCAAGAAATATATTATATAACCACCAGAAACAAGTATAAATATTTAGGTAAAATACTGGAAAAACGTCCATCAAAACAAAACTAATGGTAAAAAATGTTCTAAAAATATGAGAATACATATTATAAAGAAGAGACTTATAAAAGTACTTACTATTCGTGTTACTTATCTTTTCATCTTTGGAGATACAAATTATAGATGGTAAAAAGAAAAAAAAAGCATTCACAGGGTTTTAAGTTATGATGCTCTTGTAGAATGCTACGGGTGAGACTAAGCTAAAGATAAACAAACACACATAAAACGAAGCACGAAAAATCTTGGGATATTTTAGGGATTATGGTCAAAAACTTCCTTAAAGCCGATACTTGCCTCATTGTGGGTTTTTAAATGTAATGAATGATTTGGTTATTATGCTGATATAACGAAAATTATATAGTTATATTTTTTTATAATAGGTTATTGGCGTTATTGCTACCACGTAATTGCAAACCGTACGTGTTCTACAATGATAAAATTGTGCACAATGATTTCAAACACCTACGCACTTGCTATATAGCGTTTTTATGATTTTATGCTTCCAAAAATATGGATATAACAAACCGGGTAATGGTTGTATCTTCGCTACTACACACAGTTTATATTTCATATTCTATGCAAGACTGCCTCTATTATACAGCAGCCATTTATTGCCATAGTCAGTCATTATACCGTGGCTACCGTCTGGTCGGAGGAAGGAACACATGACGATCATCATCAAAACAATTTTAATACGTATATTTAAACATATTATATTATAATTTATATTGTATACATACTTCCGTCACCGCCCAAACAACATCCGATTTTCGACTGTCGTCCTATACATTAGTGATGTACGATATCGGAATGATAATTATAATATCAACAACAACAATAATAATAATATTAATATTTAGTCCTCTCCCAATATATCGTCGCCGTCCATACACGAATCCTTATAAGATTGTTAAATATTTCAATAATACATGCGTATTATGTAGAATGTATAACGTATATTTCCTGACAAAAACGTGCTCGTATATCACACACACACACGCGCGCGCGCGCGCGCGCGCGAACCCACTCTTTAATATCAAATTACCGGATGGGCCTACCTGGCAAGTGCTGTGACGAAAATTATATAAGAGTTAAAATTACTTGTTTGCACGTCGTCGTCCTTTCCCCAAACGCGGTGAACCGTATGAACGGCCTTTTGGATTATTTTATGGGAATACTTGGAAATCATGAATATTTCGTTAATTATCGTGTGTCCAACAATGTGATTTTGCTGTGGTAAAATTTATTCTCTTCTACAATATCCATATTGCTTGTTGGTATTTATTCTTAAAAAAACCCTTTAAAAATATATTAGTCATGTTTACATTTACATAATTAGTCTCTTATTATTAGTTACCACACTGACTACATAGTGTATACATTAATGTTTCACGATGATATGACAGTTGCAACTTAATTTTGTACTTAATGTGTACATTTGAATTTTTCTATATGCAATTTAAAATACTAATATAGCTACATTTTTATGAAAAAAATAATTAATTAATTTTTATTTGCTTGATTTTTAAGAATTTTAGTTTTCTTAATTGATCATAACTATTTATAACATAATACGTATTATGAAAAAGAGTGTATTTTTATGAAAATTTCGGTGTTAAAAATTGTAGGTATTATTGGTTCAATAATTTAAGAGATAATATAAGCATTTAAAAATTTGAGTAAAGAAAAGGTAGAACAGATGGTTTGAAAAAAATGTACTACCATTTGTCTACTGCGCTAAATTTAAAATGATTGAAATTGAAATAATCCACATACAGGTCCAATAAAAATTAGTCAGACATACATTGCTCCATGGGATATTTTTCGCTCCTCGAATAAGATAATGTAGATGTTGGTATAGAAATTGAATGAAAATATAGATAATTTATTCAACGATTCTAAGCAAAGCTCCAGTATAAAAATATAATGTTTATATATTTTAGATACCGTATTTAGTTTAATTGTCTTTTTTTTTATCAAATTTGTTTTAGCATTTCTTCTGATTAAAAGTGACATTTTTTGATACTGAAAGATTCAAACCATGTTATTCTATCTGTATCCAATAGTTCATAATGGTTGGATGGTACAATAATGTTTTATGCACATTTCAAGTAAAATATTGAAATTGAATGTTATAACAGTTCCTTCCATAAAAATCGTTTAATTTATTACGCTTATAAAAGATATTAAGCTTCGATATTAAATGTTTTTAGTATCGTTTGTTAAGTATTTGAGTATAGTCATATTACATTTGCAGAACTTTTTGTCAAATATCAATATTTTATGAAAGATAAATTTTAAAAATAAGGTATTTTGAAAGTTCTATTTTCAGGACAAAAGAAGTCAATTTTTTTTAAAACTTTTGGCAATTATGTAACAGTATGTCATGAATATGTGGTGAAAATTTTAAGTTTACAAAAACATTACTTTTAATGTTATAAATGAATAACTAGAATCGATCTATTTTAGTATAGATCCTCTATTTACCATCTGCTTATGATTATCGATATATATTATAAAGTAGCTTCACTCAGAATCTAAAATTTTAAATCAAAATTTCTAAAAACAAAAAATGATTTCCTTTAATACTATTATGTCACAATTAATGATTACCGTCTGAAAAAACTAAAAATCTTCAAAGATCACGTAAATCAATTTTTTTTATTAGAAATAAAGATTTTTAGTATTTTTTATTTTTTCAATAAACTGAACACAAGATAAAATAAAATGAATTTTATAGGGTTAATTTGCATTGAGTAAAATTTTTATATAAAATACGCCAAATATTATATGAATATTTAATTATTCGTAATACACGGAGAATTTTGATACTTGAATTCAAAACTTTGTATGATGATCAATCAATATAAAAACAATTTTCTTCTTAATTATTAAAATGATTTAATTTATGAAACTCAAGAAAGTTGGCAATCCATAACTCATGATGTAATGTTAGTAAATATTATTAGAATAGAGCTGAATCTAAATATTTTTTGAGGATAATTTTTCTTTTTTATAGGTATTAAAAGAAGTTTTTTAAATGTTTCAATTCAATTCCCACAAATATAAAGTATAAATAGTGTATTTTCTTCATATCATTTAAAATGTATTTTAGTTTGATTGATGTTTATGTGGATCGCTAAAAAAATATATGATGTGATTTTACTGCGAATGGATTTGGTATGAGTTTTTTTAATAAATATGGATGTGGTAATTGAAATGTGGTCATTGTTTTCGATCGTATAAACGATTTTTGCTGTTATCCAATATTCATCGTGCGATACATTCGCCTACACATTTGCATATCATATGTTCTCACGATGCTGTGTCGCAATGTAATTGGTTTATGATAAAAAAAAAAAAAACGGTCGTAACTATTATAAAGTAGCTGTATATTATATTTTCGAGTTTTGCGTTGGACGTGTAGCCGGTCAAGTCAAAAGGTCAGAGTGACCATAACCGGTATTTATATAGGTATACATTTGGTCAATATTGTTTTAGCCGTTCCACACACATTCACTAGGTTAATCGACAAACAACACTGCAGACATGCTATAAAAAAGTAGAAGATGAACAAAAAAAAAAAAATATATATACATGATTATATATTATACATCTAATATATGTTATTATATATTATAAATTATGAACTTGTGTTATACTAATCTGTGTGAAGAAATCGAAAGCTTTTAGCCGAAATAGTTGAACGTTATTTATTTATTTTTTAATTCAATTATAAAGCTCACTCGATTTACAGTTTTTAATTTTTTTCGTTTGTGCAGTATTTTTTCTTTACACCTACCTTAATAAAAATAAAAATACATTTTATAACGGTGCATGTAATTTGTATTCATATATAGGTATGTATAGTTTACACATGGTTTCTTGTGATGTTGTATTAATCAGTGAGACAGTGATGATGTACAATTTTAACGCTCAGAATAGTAAATTATTATCTTGTAGAAGATAAATCCATTTAAATGTTCACTGTATTGCGAATATTGGATTGGTAGCTGTTGTTTGAATGCGCGTATATACAGTGAAAACATGTTAAGCATATTATAACAATAAGTAGCGTTTTACAGTAATTTATTTATTTTTTATTTATTTATTTATTGAATTAACGATTGGTGGCTCATGTACAGAAATATAATACATTATAAAAATAATTATGACATGTATTTAGTTATATAGAATATAATATTAAAACTTTTATACGTTTAAATTTACACTAAAAATCAAAAATTAGAGTAATAATGCTTAAGGCAGTGGTGGTTATAAGGGGGGGATAGGTGGATCGCCCCCCCCATCGGGCCGTTTTTTGTAAATTTATTTATTTAGTACCTATAAATCATGGTACAATCTTACACAAAAAGGAAAAAACATGTACCTATTTTTAATTTTTATCGTACTGCAATTTGTTAAGATGTCTGTGCGCTTAGTTTATTTTTGTTCTTATAGGTACCGTATGTACCTACGCGTATTATCAGCTTTTTTGCTTAGCTTAAAGGTATTTACTTATTTCTATCTAACTGTTAGGCTATTCTTTAATTAACTTGTATTTCTATAGCTTTTACATTATAATATGCATGCGTGGTGTGCTTTTTTTTATTTACGTAGATTGAAAACATGGTTAAGGTCAACAATTAGCGAAGAAAGGTTGAATGGGCTAGCATTACTCCACATTCATAAAGATATTTCTATAGATATAGAAAATATTATTATGCGCTTTGCTAAACAAAAGAATAGGCACATGCTTTTACTGTAGTTTTTTTTCAATGATATTTGATGTAATATGACTAGGGCCCGGATTTATATGCAACACAAATCTATAAAATATGCAGTTTCATATCATAAATATGCAAAAAATATGCAAAATAAGTTTTTTTTCAAATTAACAAACTATAATGTTTTGAGTAAAAAAATTACACAATCTAAATATATTATTGTGTATAAAAATTTGCTAAAATTTATTAAAAAACCACATACATGTACACACAATGTAAACACTTACATCGTGTAAGTATGAAAATATTATAAATTAATTAGGTAAATATGATAAAAAATTATTATTTTTGGAGCATACTTTTGTACATTTAAATATTGTATAGTTATGATTTTCTATGACTGTTACTGATAACACTATAGATTATATATTTTAAAATTTTTAAATAATATGTTGGATAGATGAAAAATTTAATTTAGAATCAGAGATAGATAATTATTTTGCCATTTAGTGGTGATTTATTAAAGAAGTTTATTTACCTATATAGTATTTACTTATTATGTCTAATGTACATAGTATAAAAACAACAGAGAGTTGATGGTAAAGCAAGGGTATGAGAGGGTAGAAAGTATTATAGTTATGATATTTGAAGGTTTGGCAGGATTCAATATTGAAACTAGTTGTTATCTCATATTTATATAAAATTATATTATTTATTTCTAAATGCTCTTAAATTTATATTTATGTATAATAACTGTAAATAATAAGCATAGTTCACATATTTCGATAGTATGATGAAACAAATTTCATATAATTATGATATTATAAATGATTTTGAATATTATTGTGACGTTATCCACGAGCATATCTAAAAATATTTCGAGAAAGGGTGGTTCATAATAAAAGTATAACAAATTTAAATAATGTAATTGCATAAACATCCGAACCTTAGCGGTAAGAAAAACGATTAATTTTATGTGCCGAATGGCAGGTTATTATCGAACTACTCGTATTATACACCAAAATCAATACGTATTTCATCATACAAAATAGTATGACATAAATTTTCAATTTTCACTTCATATAAATATTCAAAGGGGATCCTGACCAAGAACCTCCATCCTAAGTTGAGCCACTGATGTCATCGCTATAACGATACTATCATTTTCCGAAAAACATATAAACCCAGAAATTACTTAAATGGAAACCGTAATGTAAAAAAAATGTAATGCTTTAGCTGATGATATTCATATAAAAATATACAACTATTTCGATGTGAAAGACACGTCATTAATATTATAGTTTTATTGAGATATCATTTTGATAAGTTTAAAAAAATACAATACTTAAGATTGTTGTGTTAATGACTTGCGGATCAGTAATGTTCCGGGAGGATATATTTTAAAATACTTATATAACTAGAAATATTCAAATACATTTTTACGTTCCATAATTTTTTTATTTTTGGTATGAAATATTTTATCGGTGTAATATAAGCAACAAAATAATATATATGATACTACTAAAAACAAAATATAATATAGTTTTTCTTAAAAGTAATTAAGCTAAGTAGGTAAATGCCAATCTATGTCTTTTGGCCGTAGTGGAAATATTATTCACTACACGTACTTGATAAACGGGTCAAACATTAATATTGTTACTATGAAGAAAGACTTGGGTATTTTTTTATGTCCAAATCTCGATTTTCATTACCATATTGAGGCTGTTTGCTGTCATGCATTAAAGATGCTTGGCTTTGTCATACGCACTTCTAAAGAATTTAGGCTCTCTAGTTCTCTCAAAGCTTTATATTCCTCCCTTGTACGGCCTCTTTTAGAATATTCTTTCATATTGTCGGACTCTTTTACGGCAGCAGACTCTTCTTGCATTGAGAGGGTCCAGAGGCGTTTTTGTTCTTCGGCGTCATTTATTTTGCAAATTCCACATCCATTACATGATTATTGGCCAGTGATGAATAAACTTGGACTCTTGTCCTTGGCAGATAGAAGAGTTGATGCTAACTTGGTATTTTTGCATAAGCTGATTGACGGACATGTGGATGCTCCCTCTCTCCTTTCTCTAATTAATTTTAAAGTTCCCTCTCGTTTAATAAGGTCTAATTCTCCCTTTGTTGTTTCTTTCCACAGCACCAACTATGGTAGAAATAATCCAATCCATCGTATGATGCGCATTTGTAATATATACATGGATATATGTAACTTGAAAAACCAGAAACAACACTTAATATTAATATCCTTAGACTTAGAAAAAACATATGATATGGTATGGCGAAACAGGGTACTGAAAATCATTCAAGAATGTGGCATAAATGGTAAAATTTACACATTCCTTCAAAACTCTTTAAAAAACCGTTCATTACAAGTTAAAGCCCACAATGAACTATCAAATACCTATCAAACTAAAAACGGCCTTCCCCAAGGTTCAGTGATCAGTTTAACAATGTTTATACTAGCCATTAATAACATATTTAAAGAAATACCTAAACCTACAAAACACATTTTATTTGCCGATGATTGCCATATCTATTGCAGTGGACAAAATATTAAAACCACAGTGGAAATACTTCAACAAGCGCATAACATACTCCAGAGTTGGTCAGTTAAAACTGGTTTCAAATTCTCCACAGGGAAAAGCCAATCTATATGTTTTCACACTCGTACGATGGGAAATCATAAACTTTTCCTTAAAAATTCTGAAATACCTTTCTGCAAATCCTTACGCGTACTAGGAATGATCTTCGACACAAACTTAAAATGGACTGATCACTTAAAAAAACTCAAAAGCTCATGCAAAATTAGAATGAATATAATGAAAACACTTTCCCGTCACACTTGGGGGTCTGACAAAATGCCTTTATAAACATATACAAGTCCTTAATTCTATCACAAATGAATTATGGATCAATTATTCATAGCACAGCTAAAGAAAATTTACTGAAAATATTAGACCCTATACATAATGAGGGAATTCGTTTATCAATAGGAGCATTCAAAACTAGTCCCATCGATAGCATTTTATGTTACGCCGGAGAATTACCCCTCAAACTCTTCAGAGACAAAGATATACTCAATTATGGTATCAAAAGGAAAAGTACTCCAAACCATATAGGATACAACCATTTGTTCAACAACCAAATCACAAATCCAATCAACATGGCCAGGAAACCAATTCCTTCCTTACACGATACTTTCTTCCATTTATGCAACAAGTTTAAAATCCATACTTCTGTCAAAAATAAAATAATATTCCAAAAATTTCCACCTTGGCTATGGTAAACCCAAATCAATACCGAACTAACAATATACAACAAACATAAAACAAATTCGACAGTTATCACATTCCACTTCAAAGAAATCGTTCAAAATAAATTCTCTAACTTCTTGCAAATCTAAACTGATGCATCCAAATCTTCTCACGGAACTGGCTTTGCAATCATCATAGAAGAAACTAAAATCCTTCATAAACTTCCTTCGGAAAGCAGTATCTTCACCGCTGAAAACTACGCAATCTTAGAAGCAATCAAAATAATAAATTCAACCACTTCAAACAACAACATACTAATACTAAGTGATTCGTTAAGCGCTCTCATGGCACTCCAAAACCCTCTCTCGTCAAATGTAATAACCCAAAACATCCAAACGGAATTATATTCAACCAAAAAAAAATATAGAATTTATGTGGGTACCATCACACACCGGCATTGTCGGTAATGAGATGGCCGATAAAACAGCAGATATAGCCACCAAAACAATTTTACATTCAACAATCACCAACATACCGCCAAATGATATCAAAATATCGATAAATAAAAAGATCAACACGCCTTGCCAAATTTACTGGGATTCTGTTTCGCTTTCCAAAAAATTAAAAAAGGTTAGAAAATGCACCCTAAAGTGGCTAATTCCCAAAAACCTAAATAGAGGACAAGAATTCTCTCTAACCAGAGCGAGAATCGGACACTCTCTTTTGACCCACGCATTTTTAATTAGTAAAGATCCACCACCCATATACGACAAATGCCAAGCAGACCTCATCATTCAAGACTGCTCTTTCTTTCATTCAACGTTTAGCACTCTATCAATACCAAATAACCTAGATGAAGCTCTAAACGAAAATAACTCCATAAAAATTTTAAATTTCTTAAAAAAAATTAACATTGTAAACAACCTCTAACCTATATATGTCCAAATTTTATGTGACCCACTCATTTGTAACATGTACACAAGGCTAATAGCCATTAGATGTTGAAGTCTCTTTTTTTCTTTTCAATAAAAAAAAAATATATATATATGTACATATATATATACAGGATAAAATTCAACTAATTTAGTTATAATAAAATACGTGTTTTCAATTAGTATAAACATATAATTTAAAATCATCTTAATTTTTAATATCAACTATAAACTTACATACTTTTTAATAAAGGTATAATAGAATATAAAATGAAAGTCTATTAGATAATTAAAGTTTTAATTAAATGAAATTAATATTTTATTATATATCAAATGTGTTTATAAGTTTATAGTCAAGATTAAAAATTAAGACGATTCTAAATGATATGTTCATACTAATTGAAAACACTTATTTAATAATAACTAAATTCGTGCTTATGTTTATATTTTAAATGGAAAAGATACCAATTTATTATAAATTGTGTGATAAAAATAGTTTTAGAGTAGGTAATGGTCTTGAGAAACATATGATATTATTATAATATATGGAATTTAAATATTGAGTTACATGATAAAAATCATTAATATGATTAGTACTTCTGTTTGGTTGTTGATTATTATTGTAAATTTGAAAGTATGAATGAAATATACTGGTAATGCCATTAATAGTACCATGTGCGTGTTCGTAAAAAATTGCGTTTTCAGACCGTGTTCATAATGAACATGAATAGTTTCACCACTTATTTATATACATACATACAATTTACACTAGTATGTATTTTGGTTGATTTCATTTCTAAATAAAATTATTTTTCCAAATAAATTATATCAACTCAAACTACGTATCGAGCATTTTAAGAAAAAATAATTTCACTGTTAAAAATTTAGTGAACTCATTGATCAATTTGGGTGTTATCATTAGCTGCATGTTTTAGTTGGGTAATCTAGCTAATGCTAACGTAATTGCTTTAAATCGTTTTCGAATGCAACAATTTATCTATAGCTTCCATATTTTAAATATCATAATTATATTTTTACACGCCAGATGAGCAAATCTTAAAAATGACCTATCAAGGTGCTATACATTATATCCCTTTCTGGCCACTACCGATATCCTGGTTGAAGATCAAGGAGAGCAAAACAACCATAATTACCTGCCACCATTATTTTACAAGATGTTTTCAATATAATTTTTTATAATCTAATATTAGTATCTAAATATTGTTACAATACACACGCGTCTCACTGTTCAAAGGGAGTGAACTATCGTACAACTAAACCTTTTGTGCTTCAGCGAAAGTCATTATTCCTGACTGTATATTTTTTATTATTTTATTTAAAGATTTACAGGCTTCAACTGCTATGGTTAGAGACCGGATTTATATGCACTTAAAACCATAGAAATAAGATGTTTCTATGCTCTATAATTTCATCAAAATATTCTTTAATATTCAAAAATATTCTTTTATGAAAAAATATTCTTTTTCGTAAAAATATATTGAATACTGAAAAAATAAATTACAGTAATAATATGATGATATACTTGTGTACCTATATTGTTTAATTGTATTTTAGATGTGTGAGTGTACAACCAATAATAATAACATGTTTTAAATAATAAAAACAAAAATGTATTGTGTATTGTTGAATAACAGAATAATATTATGTATTAAAACAACTCAAAAAAAAAAAAATTCAAGCATATGAAATAAAAAAATAAAAATGTATTTCATAATATAGTTAAATTACAAAATAATATTATGTATCAGAACAATTTATACTTAAATTATTCAGTCTTTTGAATTTAAAAAATTAAATAATATTGCATAAAATAGTTAAATATAAGTTATCTTCTATACCGTGTTGATACACCACACACCACACCGTCCACACCCAACACTTCCACCACACTATAGAGTATAGTGTAAACATAAGTTTTTAAAACGAACAAAGGTAATAATTATTATTATAATTGATTTTCTTATCAATTTTTTGTTTTTTTCAATATTCCTTTCGTCAAGATAAATAATATGATACTACAATAAAAATGGTTTTGGATTTTTTTTATAAACTATTAGACTTTTTATAAAATATTCAAATTAAACCCCAATATACCAATATATTCCTAAAACATGTTTTTTGCACAACATATTCTCTAACCTTGAAATATTCTTTTTTATGCCCTAAAAACTTTTTTATATCAGATCATAGGTAAATGAATCGTCCAGAAAGCTTATCCAATTGGAGCTGCATACTCTCAGTAAAAAGATGTAAAAACATAAAAATCCGGTCTCTAGCTATGGTTATTAGCCTACATTACAAAATTAGAACATTACATTACAATATTAGATTACATTACTGACTGCATATTATCATATAGATAAATGCTTATCATTATACAATATGATACTTATTAGCAACAATAATTACTTTATGAGAATTAATTCAACGATAGCTAATCGTACACACACACACACTCACACTCACACACACACACACACACACACACACACACACACACACACACACACACACACACACACACACACACAAACACGCACACACACATACATTACACTGGTCTAACATCCAACATTATACTTGGGTAAGTACTCCGCGTGCTCTTGTCACTGCATTGTTTTCGGGGAACAGTTCTCGCGGTTTGGCAGAAGTACCGTTTTATTTTTCTCACCCAAAATCGCTATCACGAGAAATGTATAATATTGTATTGAAAATGAAAACGAAAATTCTATACACTCGTTGCACCGTTCAAATGTTTAGTAGTAAATGGATGATCGTAGTTATATTATGATTACAGTTGTTGTTGCGATATATGTAAAAGTTACTATGCTCGGTGAAATGTATGGGAACCACACGCGCCTGTATAATATTATACAATGTAGGTATACATGATAGTCTTATGTGTATAGTGAGAGTGACGAGTAGCAATGACATAGCGTGGCACGGTTACTCTATAATTTGAATACCATTCATGGCTACTTTATGTAGACTGTAAGAGCATACATTTTTATTGAAAAAAAATCAAGGGATGTATTATTATTATTGAATATAATTCTATCGCTATAATTTTTATGACAACAATTCAAGCGATCACGATAAAAAAAAGGTAAATAATCGACATGAAATCTAAGTTTATTATTCCGATTATAGTTATGATGAATTTTCGCTCTCAAACCGGTTAAATGCAACAACTGTCAACACATAAACGCTGCTGTAAACTTTCTCGGTCGGCTATGCGTATGGTGTATGGAGATTTGTTGACTCTCTGTTACCATCGTGTTGATCAAATAGTGAACACTGTGAAATTATACTTTGAAACACTTAAGGTCTCTCACGGTGTTTATTGACGTAAATGTAAAAATAGTAAAATGTCGTTATATCTGTAAAAGTTTTTTTGAGGATGAGAAATATTTGAAATAAATCGACATGTATTTATTTATTTCAGTAAATATTTTAGATTTTATTTGAAAAAAAACCGTTGGTAATGGCGGTGGAGGTTCATCCTTTGTCCCTTCGGTCTTCAGGCAAGATAATGGTGATGGATGTATAGAATTAAAAAAAAAAAAAAATCATTTCTTTAATTTTATGATTCTGAGCTAAGCTTCTGTAAAATATAGTCCGTTGTCATATTTTAATATTTCAATTTTAATTGTCAGGTCGAAATTTTATAATATTTTTAATTTCAAACATTGCAGAAATTGTCTTTTATTAAAGTATTCAAAACGTGATTTCCTATCTACACTGTAAGTTTCATAATGATTAAATCAACTAATTATTTATGATATCAATTTGAAATAGGAAACTGGTGTTAAAACAGTTGTTCTATCAACGTTTTAACTATAAACGTTTATAAAAAAAATCCGTAAAAAAAATTTTTAAGATTTTTTTTGTATCATTAGTTAAACATGAATAGGTTATATAATATTATCACATCTTAATATAGAGAATTCAACATTTTATTTAGTAAAAGATTTGAAAAAATGAAGTACTTATTTTCAAAGTTCGATTTTAAGCTTCGAAATTGTCAATTTTTTTAACCCTTAAATGTGTACTGTCGTATTTTTGTAACATATTTAAAAAATGAAAATATATCATTATATATATACGATTGTTATATTGGCTATTTAGCGTTATCTATAAGTTTCTGGGACATGTGCGACTGGCACCGTCACAAGTTTGTAAAAAAATTTATTAATTATTTACTGAATCAATTTTAAATCAAATAATAAATATTGAAGGGAAAAGTGTTTTAACATTTTAACACAATGTTTTTTAAAATTTAAAACATGCATCCATTTAAAGGTTAAATTTTCGTCAAATCCAACAATAAATTACATTTATAACTAAGAAATAATATTTAACTTAAAATAAATTGACAGAGTGTTGGTGCAGGATAGAATTCTCAAAAAAATCTTTTGTTTTATTAAGTTCATTAGTTATTAGAATTATTAAGGATAAATCTATTCTATCTTTACTCAATAGCTGTTGTTATTTCCCATTATTTAAAAGCTATAAAATGGACACTTGAATGTTACAGTATAAGTGTGTGCCCGTCAAAGTGAGACGAAAATTTGTTGTTTTTTATTGTTATAAAAATGTATTGCAGTATTGAATTCATTAAGGCGTAGATAATTAAATCAAATTTTATGTAATATATGCTATGTTACATTATGTTTTTATGTTTGAAAGAGAAAAGGAAAAATTAACCTAATATTTACCTAATCTAATAAATTATGTATGGTGAAGGATTTTATAATCACATCAATGAGCTATATATATTAGAGTGTGTTTTCGACGCGTAATGCACCAGAAGAACAATAGTTAATTATTTTCTATTAGGTGGTTGGTTTATGTGTGTTATGTGTATTGTGAACTATTTCATTATTATCTTGTGCTGTAACATGTTTGGTCATTGTATTTAATATATAATATTATAGAATAATGAATGTTTTTATTATGGTTTTTAGCTTAATTAGATTTGCATGGGTGTATAATTTTCAACATGACATAAAATTCACTAATTTAACTTACAAACCACTATAATAATAATGATATATTAATATACCGATGTAATTAGCTTCTCCTCATTGAAACGAGAATCGAGAGAAAATTTCAAACACAATACCTATAAAAAGTACAATGATTACAATCCATGTTATTTGAGTCAAGACAAATATTATAGTTGGTAAAATTCTAATTTTTTATTGATATACTTTGCAGTGTAAAAATGCAGAAATGGAATTTTACATTTTGATTTCTAAATGAAGCAGAGAATGTATTATTTATATAAATATACTATCTAATTTTCAAAATGTATGTTCAGCGCAACTACCTGACAGAAATTTCATTATCTTAAAGACGTAAAAGCTACTTACTTTAAAATATTAATTTCATAAAAATTTTACCGCATTTTAATCTTAACCGCATTTTTTCACACTAAAATATTCACCTCGAAGAAAAAAATGTTTTTTTCAAGTGAATATTTGTAAAGAAAATATATTAAAATTAACATAAAAATTAAAGCATAATATATTTCAGGAGAATTATATACAATTCAATTATGTTTTAACAAAATGAAATGAGCTTAATGGACATTAAACAAAATAATTATTTATTTAAAAGTAAACTACATAATGATATTTATGTTTTATGAACTATAATCATCATTGTCACCATTTTACCAGATACATGTGATTATGTTTGGGAAAAATATTATATTACTTTAATTAAGTATGAATTATTTTGGCCAAAAAAATAAAAATCTTAATAAATTCTCATGTAGTCAAATCTTTAAGAGTACTGATAACACATAAAAAATAAAATGAATTAAATGTATGATAAGTATCAAAAATCTAATCTCAACTGATTGAATAGAACAAAACGTTTTAGTTTATTCATTATAAAATTAATACGATTATTCTTTACTTAGTCCACTTTCTGTTATAATTTAATTAAAATACAATGATTTTGAACTACTGCAGGTACCCATTGGTGTACATACGACGTTACACGGGAGTGCTTGACACCTTAAAATTTATTTCAAATTAGTATTCCTAATTTATTTTGAGTCGTGCGCAAATTCATAATAATTATTGTTTGATTTATCAAAAGTTATTTTTGTTTTTGTGGTAGTAAGACTTACATTATATGTCATACTTAAATACTTAATAGGAAAAATATTGAGTAACACCGATAAACCATGAAAACTGTTTCACATCTATGAATTCCATCTGTTATCATATATTTAGATTTGATGAGTATTTTAAAAATATAATTTTTTTATCATTGATATCCATTATTTAACATTTTGATTAATCAATTATTCATAGATAATATATATATATATATATACAAGATATATATATTATATATCTTGTAATGTTCGAATCTGGTATAAAATGTACACTGTAAAACATTTTATTACGTAATGTTCCTTGATTTTTAAGCGATACAAATTAAATAAAACAATTTAAACTAATTGATTTTATATTTTTGAAATACCTGACACCACTAAAATATTTAAGTGTAAAAGGTATTATACGAAAAATAGTTAATCCCTATGATTGGAATGGTGTGATGTAAAAAAAATGTGTGTGTCTATTAATAAAAAGTAACGTACTTCGCCCTTTGGGATTATCTTCACTACTCGGACGAGTTGAAGGGGATGGGTGTATTGAATTTTAAAGAAATGATAGACCATTTCTTTAGTTAAACGATTCTGAGCAAAGCTTCAGAATTCAAATATACCGTTTGGATTTCTTCAAATAAATTGTTTAAGTTGAAAATAGACGTAAAAACCGTTTACTATGTAATAGTCGTAAAATAATTCACTTAAACGCTTATAAAACAAAATACTTTGTCACGATTTTTTTAAATCTATTAAGTATAGTAAGCAAGTGTATGAGTAAAGTCACATTATATTTTCAAAAGTTTTTGTCATATATTTAAAACTTAATTAAGGATGAACTTGAAATAACAAGGTATTTTCAAAGTTCAATTTTTAGCATAAAAATTGTAAAATTTTTCTGTAACTTTTTTAAATTATGTAGTAATACGTCAATAATAAATGGTGAAAATTTCAAGTTTCTAGGAACATTATTTTCGGTGTAATGACGAAATTACTAAAGTCGGTTTAATGATAATGTCGTTTACGGCGATTTTCGCTGTTTTTGGTCCATTTGAGGTTGTTTTTCCGGTAGCCTGGAAAAGTTATAGAGATAAGAGCTTAATAAACCCTCAAAGTAACATTTACGAGCGAAAAGTCTCTCCAGAAAAAAAAAATTTACATCATTATAAAAACATAAGATCCTTTGCTTCACTCAGAATCTAAAATGATAGTTCTTTATATACGTTATTGCATAAATAATTGTATCTTATTGGCATTTTATATTTTTATCCAAGACATGGACGCACTAAAAGAATGGTTATGAAATTCAATTCAGTGTACAATCTGTACCTGTGAAAATATAGTGTACCTATTATCGTAACTGAAGTATTTGATACATTTATTTGTGTTTATTATTTAAATAAAAATTGTTTTGATTCAATATAATTTAATTTAATTTAATTTTACTATTTTATTGTATCACAAAACTGAATTTGTTTATATTTATTACTGTCTATGAAAACATATAAGTACTAATTTAATTTTACTATATACAGACATTGAACTTTATTATCTACCACAATTAAGCTCCATTACATTTCCAATTTAAATAATTCTTCTTGTTCATTTTCCGGGGTTGACTATTTCATGCAATCGACAGTTCTATGTTCTTTAACTTTACGAATTTAGCAATATCATTACTGATTTCATGATATTGTCAATATTTCTACCATATATATATATATATATAAAGCGGCTGAATTCTTAGACCTTACACAAATATTAATTTTTTTATTCATAAAAGTTTTATTTATCTAACAAATTGTTCAAACTTTTTATTATTATTAACTACGTATTTTATAATCTGTTATACCCGTGCAAATAACGTAAATTCAAATTGCTATAAATAGGTCATTTTTTGACTTAGAAAAGAAATTCAACCACTAAAATGCATTAAAAAATACAAAAAAAAATAATTTGTGGTCAAAAATGGATCATGCCAATTAAAAAAAAAAAAAGTTATTGTGCGCATGCGCAAAGTTAGCTGTCAAAAAAATAGTCTAATTATTTGAAAATGTGTATAATAATGTTTATTAATTAGCCGAAAAAGCAAAATTGAAATATATGAAGCCTACACATAGTTATTGAGTGTTTCCACTTATCGTGATCACACTGTATATATACTTATACATCATGTTTTCTAATTATGATAAACACATATGTATATACGCTATTGCGTGCGTTTAGAAGCAATTTAAATACAAAATTATAACATATATAGAAAATTATAAATTTATAATCTTTAAACTCGGTAAATATCTAATCGGGAAAAAGCAGTGTCAGGAAAATACGTATATTATAGGCAGACATACTGTTGGGTAAACGTACTGTCGGGCAAGTATATAGTTGATCAAATGATGTTGGGTAATCGAAATGCCGGGAAAGTTTACTGTTCTCTTAAAAAAAAAAAAAATGCTAGCATTAATAAATAAAATTATAATTTATTAAAAATTATCATCTGCATGCAGTGTTGCGTTAAGTCAAATTCACAACCCTAATTTTTTTTTTTCATAGAACTTTGGTCATTCCCCTTTCTCCAACATCAACAACAAAACTAATTTTTCGTAATAATACTCCATTTATTTTAACATAAATAATGAAAAAGTAACTACCGAGCACCATGAATTTAGGTATTCTTCAAATTTTAATATTTTGTTTCTTGATTTGATTACTGTAATTTTTTTAACGAAATCTGACCAATAAATTTGTTTTAAAAGATAATCTCCTGTGTTTAGTATGGATAGTGATGGTGTAATTTACTATAATAAATTTATTCTGAACATTTGTCACATTCTCAAGTCACTTAAAATTATCACCCAGACAATCGTCTTTATATGGCCACAAATAGTTTCATAAATAAATTATAGTGGTAATTAATATCATTGTTGATTCCTGTATCATTTTGAAATATTATGTAATTAAATTTTAAAAATAATCATTCGAAATCTGCGTTATTTTTAAATTTTTAATTTTTATAAAAATATTTTGAACTGGCACCCTTATTACATTATGTTTTTATGTATACATCCATTCTAAAATGTTTTTGAAAAATTGATATTTAATTAGTATACTAAATTTTGTTTTCATCATGATTATTATTACTTAAAACATTAGGCATTTAATCTAACTCAAAAATCAAAATAACGGAACGTCAATAATTATTGTGTTCATTTGGAAATATTAAAATTATGGAATCATTTCTACACAAATTGTTTGAATAGAAGTTCAACTAAATTTACTGAGTAAAAATATTACCATCATATTTTAGTGATTATGGACAAAATCAATAAAAATAGTTGAGAATAAGTTTTAGATTCTGAGTGAAGCGAAGGATCTTATGGTTTTACAATGATGTTTATTTATTTTTTTTTTATTATTTTTTTTTTTTCTGTAAACACTTTTTCGTAAAGAAATCCATGTCCAAAAGTTTCGTCCAGCAACTTTTTAGATTCAAAATTGAACTGAGATGGTACTTTAAAGAGGTCGTTTTTCCAAAATTTCCATAGTTAATTTGTTAAGTCATACTTATAAAATAGTAATTTCGTTGCACAGGTAAGATCAGTCTTCTCAAACTTATCTCATATCTTAGCTGGTATCCCCCAAGGAGCTATTTCGTATCCAACTTTATACAATATATATATACGAGATACAGCAAACCAACCTACCACCCCCCAATCCAATGTTGCTGAATTTGCAAACGATAAAATTATCTTCACCTCGCACGATATCCCGCAAACTGTCTCCCAACATCTACAAACCCACCTTAATATAATGGAACCGTGGTATTCCAAATGGAGAGTAAAAATCAACAATGAAAAGTCCTCGCACATCACATTTAGCCTCAAACAAAATACAATTCCCCAGTAACTCTAAACAATAAAATCATTCTTCAAACATCTAATGTACGTTGCCTAGGTCTAATACTAGATAAACGTTTAACTTGGGCCGAGCATTTAAAAAAAAAAACGAATCCAATTAAACATCAGACGAAATTTCCTCCATATGCACCTCGGTAAAAACTCCACAATTAGCCTAAAAAACAAACTCCTATTATATAAAACTCTGCTAAACCGATGTAGGCATATGGAATTCAATTATGGGGTTCTGCTAAGAAGTCAAACATTAATAAAATACAACGTTTTCAATCTATAACATTACCACTGATTACAAAAGCACCTTTTTACATCTCAAATCACACACTTCACACTAATTTAAACATCCAAACTGTTCCAAAGGTAGCAATATCATCCTACAAATTATTTCACTCCCCTCTAGCAAACTACTCAAATCCTCTGATCCTTGCTCTCGACTCCTATCAACATACCTGGTGACCCGCCAAGAAGGCTGAAAAGAAACTGGTGCAGAGACCTAGCAATAACTTAAAAAACCTGGTAAGTGAGATGATGGTGGTACAAGTTCGTCCTTCGTCTCTTCGGTCCTCGGACAAGATATTGGTGATGAATGTATTAAGTTTTAAAGAAATGATGACTCATTTCTTTAGTATAAAACGATTCTGAGCAAAGCTTCAGTGTAATATAATATATTATTATTTAAATACTGTTTACGTATTTTACGGTTAATTGTATAATTTTTGGTGAGTTTTAGATTCTGAGTGAAGCGAAGGATCTTATGGTTTTACAACGATGTTTATTTTTTTTCTGTAAACACTTTTTCGTATAGAAATCCTTGTCCAAAAGTTTCGTCCAGCAACTTTTTAGATTCGAAATTGAACTGAGATGGTACTTTAAAGAGGTAATTTTTCCAAAATGTCCATAGTTTTTCCAGTAATCAAGAATAACGATCGAAAAACTGAGTAAAAACAGTAAATTCGGTAAAAATCCGCCGTAAACGAGATTTTCACTGTTCAGATTTTAGGTATTTAGCCATAAATCGAAAAGTATTGAAGCTAGAAACTTGAAAATTTTATCCAATATCAAATACATACTTTTTTATATTGGACAACATTTTCAGAACAATTATAGAACTTTTGACTTAAATATAGAACTTTTAATTTACCAAATTGTTTGAAAGTTTTTATGTAATATAATTTTAAATATTTGACAAAAAGTTCTGAAAATTTAATATGACCTTACTCATATACATACCTAATTATCCTTACAAAAGTTCAAAAATCGTTAGTCAGGATTTTTTTTTTATACACACTTTAATAAATTATTATAACTCACCAAAAATTATACAAATAACCGTAAAATACGTTAACAGTATTTAAATAATAATATATTATACAACACTGAAGCTTTGCTCAGAATCGTTTTATACTAAAGAAATGAGTCATCATTTCTTTAAAACTTAATACATTCATCACCAATATCTTGTCCGAGGACCGAAGGCCGAAGGACGAACTTGTACCACCATCATCTCACTTATCAGCTTTTTTTTTTTATTGATTTCAAAAAATAATTCGACTTTTTGGCTTTATGGGCCATTAGTTGCTATTTGTTAAATGTATTACAAGATATACGTTTATTAGCTACATTAATCTTATATGACTAAATATTAATAATTGCTTAATTTTTTTCAGGTGATGACTTGTTTTTTTCATGCATATTAAAGTATACAGTTTCAAACAGTTGAGTTTTCCAATGAGTAAAATTGTATTTTAGAGGTTAGTCACTTTTTTTTTTCTTTACCATGTATCGGGTATATATTTTATTCTTTAAATTCATATATTAAGTGAATTAAGTTTTTAGTCATTATTTTTTTTTAATTATTTGTCATCTGTCCCAATGCAAACCATTCTATTTTAAGTGCAGCGAAGGATCTATTGGTTTTAGAATGATGTTTATTTATTATTAGTTTTTTACTTTAAACACTTTTTGATACACTCAGTTTTGTTCAAAAGTTTAATCCAGCATTTTTGAAGATCATAAGTTAACTAGTTGGTAATTTTTCTCTATACTTGATACTTTTTTCAGATGTGAAGAAAAACTACCGACAAACTGAGTAACAACGGTAAAATTTAACGTAAACGAAATTTTCTCTTAATTGATTTTAATTAACTAATTTGTCATATCTCTAAACCTAGTGTTGCCAGAATAAACTTGCAATTTTCACCATATATAAATGACATTTTGCCACATGCTTAATGAAAGTTTAAAACAAATTGACAACTTGTGTTTTAAAATTTAATGCTACCATAGTCATATACTAAACAAATAACACTGAGAATATTCCAAAAATTGTGACTTAGGATTTTTTTTATAAGCGTTTAAATAAACTACTATATGATTTTTATGAAATCAACCCTTTTTACATCAATTTCAAACTTTAAATGTGTATAAAAAATTACTGGACCATTCAATCATTATGAACCTTTGGATACAGATAGAAAAATATATTTGAATCTTTTGGTGAAAAAATGTCTGTTCGAAACAGTAAAAATGTTTAAACGATTATAATAAAAAAAAAACCTACAGACAATTGACTAAAAATGGTAAAATATATAAATTGAATAGTTTTATGAATCTTAGCTCAGAATCGTGGAACTAAATAAATAAATGATCTATCGTTCCTTTAAAATTCATTACACCCATCCCCATTATTTTGTCTGAGGAGTGAAGAATACCATGATGCGAAGTATGTACGGTTTTTAAATCACTATGTTCCTATAAAATAAAAAATAAGGATTAAACTAGTTGTTTACATGTCTCTGCTCCAATAACCGGTTTCAAATAATAATTAAACGTAGAAAAAAATTTCATTGCTAATCGAATTAAAAAATGCGATATTCGTTATTTTCTAAATTTCTCTAATTTTTCTCAAACAAACATTTTTTCTAATTAATTTACCTTGCAAGAACATTGTCTCCAGGATACGCATATGTAGGTAGCCGTAAAAATACATGACGATTTTTCTCAGAATAGATAGTGAAATTATTATTTAATAAGCGTCATGCTATTACTTATTATTACCGATATTACCAATATATTTTTTTTTATTATTGGCCATAGCAAAAAGTATAAAGTTAGTAATAAATGGATTTTAAAATAGATATATTTTTGGTACTCACAACATTTTTCCTGACCAATTTGCATACCCTATTTTGAATTACAGTTAGTATGACAATCAAACAATAATGAATAAATATGTAGTATAACTTATACTGTATAAGGTTACCGATTTCATATTATTGTTTCAATTATTATACAATAATCTTATTATGATTCTTAGGGTTTACTGATAAATTCTATACAAAGGGTGGTTCCAAATAACAGCGATTCTAAAAAACATATCTATGATAACAATTTAATGTTTTTTCGTGCAGTGGAGAAAAAATCATGTTTTTTTTATACTTTAAAGTATAGAATAAATAATATTATATTTACACTAAACTTTACATATGTTTTTCCCTGAATTTTAAATAGGTGATTATGTTAAACACATATTTTGATGACGATCTGTTTAAATCCAATAATAAAAGCAATGGTTCAACTTGTAGAATGTAATTTAATAAAATTGAACGCGTACTTGAAATTAAGTCTGCTTAATTGGTTAAGTGTAACAATTATTATTCAAAAAAGTTAATAAATAAAAAATTAGGATAATTTAAAAAATAAAATATTCTGATTAGGTGATGGGTGTGAATATTGTTTTTTTGTTGTTTCACTTTTCGGATAATACATTGGTAGTGTTCGGTGTGAAACACATTGGCTATTTTGTGATTGGCTCTTCTGGCACACGATAGTTTTGCATAATACAATTTTAAATTTGAAAGCATTGATAAATTATTGTTTTCAGAGAATCCTTCTGAGTAAAATTCAGGGAATTATTTTATACCACGAATAAAATAACTAAGTTTTTTAACCAAAACATAATATTTGATTAGATAAGTGTGCAGTTAAATTTGTTTACATACAAATGTACGTATCATTATATTCATAAAATCTAAACATCTCTCTTCACTCAAAATCTAAAAATATATTTAAAAAAATTTCTTAAGTTGTAAAATTAGAGAAATTAGTATTACTTGTATAATACTATAATGCAACATTCAGTACAATAATATATAATAGTAGTCATGAATATTTCTATTGCGAAATCGTGCACATTACTTATAGATACAACGAATACCGGACTGGCTGAAAAGAATATTCATTGTTATGAGGTTTCCGTTATATTAAGAAGTATTTGGAAATAAAATTTGGATTGTATTAAAAAATATTATTGCTAGTTGTTCATTTTCAATATATATTTTTACAGGGTGTAACAAATATATTTGACAAGTACAATCATTTTAGTTTCATTCAATTTTTTTAAATAACTACTAAATTAATGAAAAAGAGGAGTAAGGTTTCTGGCAAAAAATGTATCACATCTTTTCCACTATTTTTAATTTTATATATTTTCATGAATAGACTATTAACCCCACGATACAAATTTAAATATCAAAATGATAATATAAAGTTTTTTCTTTCATTATATTATATTAATGTGATTTCCCTTTAAGAAGATTAATAGCTAAATTATGTAGATAAAAAACAGTTAGACATTATTTTTTCACATCGTAGCACATTATTAAAGTATTAATTAAAAAAAAAAAAAAAAAAAAAAAAAAAAATGAAATATTAAATAGAATACAAGTTATTGCTTTATAAAATGTATCAGTGAACTTGTTACAACAATATACATTTTAATGATAATTGAAAAACTATTGGTGATGGGATCGTAAAAACATTCATTATAAATAATTTACCACTTGGATATTACATTTTTATGGATTTATCTGGAAATTCATTATTGTTACAAGATGGAAAACATTCACTCTGCAGATGAACATGCAACTATTCCGAATGATCATTATTTAATCAGAGCCATACATTAATTCGAAAAAGATAATAGCTCTTAGATTATTTTTAAAGTCTAGTCGTATACTGATAATTCATAGAACATTTTTACTACGCCAAATTTATAATAAAATGTGTGTGTGTGTGTGTGTGTGTTTTATTAATAATCATCACCAAAACTGACTCTCATATAAAATAAAAGTAATTGAACATTCCATATTTTTATTTACTAGAAATGATTGATATCAACGATAAATTATTAAGATAATGTTTTCAGTTATAAATATTATATTACTATGATATTATAGTTATAATATACAATTTCAAGAAACATGGAAAACATATCTGGTTGGCAAGTTAAACAGGAAAATCATATGAATTTTTTTATTTAAAAAACTGTTTAAAGCTATTTAATTAAATCATTTAACAGTTAATTTGCAAATTAACTGTTAACAATTAAAATATATTATAAAATACGATTGTTAACTAATTGAGTTTGTTAATTATTAATATTTTCGACAGAATTTATCAAATAAAATGTTGCAATTTTGTATTGTTCAGTGTCCGAAGACTTCAAGGAGAAATGCTACGGGTATTGTATTTATCATTTAACCGATGATAAAGAGAGTGGCATATCCTATATTTAACGATAACATTGTTTTAGCCATCTATATACACCTATCTGTATACAATAAACTATAAATTAAACAATAGAAGGCGAAATTAGTGTGCAACTTGAAGGACTAGTGCACCCGTTTTTGACTACAAGAAGCTAAAAAATATTAATAAGTGTAACGCCTATAATAATTGAAGGGCACCTTTTATGGGAAAATTGATGTTTGAAAAATAATAATATGATTATTGCGTAGTGATTATTTTCAATGAAAATAGATAATATGAAAATGTGT
Source organism: Therioaphis trifolii (assembly GCA_027580255.1). Taxonomy (NCBI): domain Eukaryota; kingdom Metazoa; phylum Arthropoda; class Insecta; order Hemiptera; family Aphididae; genus Therioaphis; species Therioaphis trifolii. The sequence goes on from CM050410.1 coordinate 5,952,491, forward strand.
TTAATTCAATAAGGATTACTGATTTCAGAATTTCCTATATTTTTACATCTTTAATCTTGGCTAATTTATCATTCATTGTTCAGGGTTTAAGAGGATATATTGTGGAGGAAATTTTGAAATTCCTCCGAATAGCAATATATATGTATAAAAACAATTTATTTTATGTCTGTAACTCGTCATTAAGAAGTCTGTTCTGAAAGGTATTAAGGTGTAAAAAATTAACTTCACAAAATAATATATTGTGCAATATAGATTAATCATAATAAAGACTATTTGTTGTGATAATTTACCATTGATTGTTTGCTAACCTTTGATAATGCATGTTATTATTATAATAATTGTATAACATATTATACTATTGTAAAATACAAACAATGCATGAGTATATATGTATATTTGAACACTATTTAAAATTTGAAAAATTCGTTTTCGCCAAAAAATCACTAAGAGATAAAAAATAATAATTTTTTACAAAAATATTATGAGTTACAGGCATGTACATTTGTTTGCGTTATCAAATCGAATCATGTTAAGATTATGCTGAATACCAAGCATTCTTTTTTAGATTTGAACTATAATATTAGAGGATCTTCAATTCAATTCATTTAGATTATTTTCAAATTTTAAATTTAAATACATTTATGATACATGATTTTGAATAGTTAAAATTACTTTTTATCTAAAATGATAGTCAAGTTTCTTTAATGTAAAAACTATTGAAGTAGGTGTGTAGAAACTGAACTAATCTTATATAAAATAATTTTATAAGTACCATAAGTTGATTAAGTACTGATTTTTTACATATATTTCACTCCTTTTTTCACTTAACTTTTTTTTATTTGATTTTTAAACTTGATAATATATCAATATACCTCTATTTTTCAGTTTACGTGGTGGCTTAGTCAAGCTCCCTCATCAGCCGTATTATTATTTTTATTTTTTTATTTTTTTTTTTGTAATAACTTAACTATTGATTGTACTACTCAAAACAAAATCTACATTTTAGAGGGTGCTAAAATTGTAAATAGTTTACAGACCTGGGGGGTCTAATACTGTACATCAAAGTATATTTTATGTAGACGTATTGGATAATATAAAGGCTGCGGAGAAAGTAGGCCTTAGGATTAGTGACGAAAAAACAGAGTACATGGTCAGTCGGAGAAATGGGAATCCGGTACAAGAAGAATTCATTGAAGTGGAAAAATACAAATTTAAAAGATTGGCCCAATTCAAATACTCAAGATCAATTATAACTCAAGATAACGACATAAAAATAGACGTTTCAATGAGATTACAATCAGCTAATAAATGTTTCTTTGGACTTAGTAAAATTTTTAGATCAAGAGCAATCTCTAAAAACTTAAAATTTAGAATGTACTTAACTTTGTTAAGGCCAATTGCCCTGTATGTAAACATGGCCTCTGAGAAAGACTGAAGAACGAAGGATGGCAATGTTTGATAGAAAAATACTCAGGAAAATTTATGGGGCATAATTTTGATGTTCTCACAAATGAATGGAGGAAATTACACAATAATGAGCTGCAATCCCTTTTTCAGCAACCGGATATACTGAAATAGACAAAAAAAAGAAGGCTAGTTTGTGCTGGACATGCCTGGAGGAAGCATGACTTATTAATAAAAAGAGTAATAGAGGAAAACCCAGTAGGGAGAAGATCTCTTGGAAGACCGTGTTTAAGATGGGAGGATTGCTTTAAGAGAGACGCTGAAACAGCGAAGTCGGAGAGACATTGGCAGGAAGTAGCAGAGGATAGATATTGGTGGCAGTATGTTTATCTAGAGGTATGGTCTTAAATGTCTGAAACCAAAGACGAAGAAGAAGAATTGGATAATACATATATGTTAAATTTGCACTTCACTTATAAAGACCAAGTCTGAATTTCTGTATTTGTTGAATTTCTCTGGACGTAATATATATATATGCTTATTACTTTTGAGTGAGTACACTACGTGTTTTTTCATTTATTATTTTATAAAACTGGTATTAAAATCGAATATTAATTTTGTGATTGAAGATTCAAAAATAAAATGATTTGAGTTGGAAATGCTGTATCGTGTATTTTTATATAGCTTGAGCCACACAAGTAAATTTTATGATCTTGATGATATGAAATATTAAAATTATACATGTTTATTGAGGAAGATTGTATTGTGATTATTAATTCATAAAATTATGACTTCAAAACTATGATTATTTTTATATATTTAAGACGTTGGTACACAATTACGAAAAAATTAAAATTAAAATGATCTGTTTTCACTGAAGTCATGAAACACATATTTTCACTATTGCTTAAGAATGTCCTTGTCCACAATTTTATGGATAAACTATTGAATTATTAAAAATAATTCGTTTTTATGGAATAATGTTATCATATCAATAATAAATGTTGTAAAATATTGGAATTTTTATAATATAACAAGTGATGGAATAAAGTAAAATTCATATGAGTGGATAAGAAATACATTGTTATGGAGAACTGTATATAAGTTATTATTGTATGATAAGCGTGTGTATTTACTATACATTACACGCATTATTATATATGTTCGTATATACATAGAAACTGGAACTGTTAACGGTTTTAATTGCATTCGGTCCCGTGTGTAATATGTATTTTTTTATCATTATTATTTAACGAGTGTAAGGTGAAAATAACGATCATTTTTACGCAGGAAGACATGTTGCACCATCACCGGCTGTCCGGTACTATTTGTATTGAAGTTTCCGGGAGGCCAATGTCGGCATGTAGCTGAGGTCTGAAAAAACATTACTTATTCAAAGTGGTCACTCTTGGTAACTACCCAAAAAAAAAACCACTCTCTCTTTCACCTGGTAATCGTGAACTTGAAAAAGAAAGTGTTTAGATCATACACTCTTTGAGCCCCGAGGGCGTTCGTATTACTGTTGTGCCTTCGTACCCAAAGGCGTTTGACTGCACGCCCAGTATTTCACTTCGATTCGGTCCGGCCGTCCGTCACGTATTACATACGCGTGTGCAATGCACGTGTATTCTACCTACACCACGTGCTATATATCCATGTGTTTATCGAAAAACGGTAAAAGACGTATGTGCCGTTAATCAATTAACGTAGGTATGCCTACTTACTATACGATGTGCAATTCACTTTTGTGGAGGAAGGGAATGACTACCAAAAGTTTAGGACTTTCTTGATAACGTGAAAACGAGTTTGCCGCTCACCAACTACTGGGCTCTGTAGTGTATGGTACATTAATATCGAGTGGTGTTCAATTTTGTAGCCCGTGGGCCATAGGAATTCTGCATTTATTTACGCTTTCGCTTTCTATATTGGTTTTGACATTGCTCGTATATTCGGAGAGATTCGTGATAATGATTCGTTTACCGTTCTGTCCATTTTATGTTGATTCATCGATTTAAAAAATACTAACGATTCTCAAAACATGACGATTTTAAAGACTGTTTTAAGGTGTAAATGAATAAGTTTTCGCTTCATTTTTAACATAAAAAATATAACATAGGTTTAATGTTACAGATTTTGAACAAAAGGAATATGTACTTCGTTTCACCAAATTTTCAATAGTGTTTATTTACACGAAGAAAAATTGCCGAAACTTTAAACTATAATAGTTAAATATGCTATTAATTAGATTTTTATGAAATTGTTTACAGTTATTTAGTTGGAACTACTTATATGAATTTAATAACATTTTCAAAAAAAATTACAATTTAAATTAGTTTAATGAATTATTTCTATACGCGTTTAGGATTAAAAATACGACTTTTAATGACTTATTATGATGAATTACAATTTTGTTTTTCTTATTATTTCATAACACACTTAATTATTTATTAAATCAATTAATTTCTGTCCTGATTTTAAGTACCAATTCCATAGAAAAATAATCGATCCGCTAAATTTATAATTTAACATTAAAAAAAAAATCCTGAATGATTTTTGAGATTTTTAGTATTCAAATTTATTAGTATTTTAGATAGGTCATATCAGATTTTCAGGTCTTATTAAAAAACATTAAAAATTGAATTAGTCAAAAACGTTAAAAAAAAAGTATTTTCAAAATTCTATATTCATCTAAGTTAAATGATCAACTTTTTTGAAAATTGTATCAAGACTGGGCGAGACTTTTATTAATACTTGGCAAAGATTTCAAGGTTTTATCACCATTCATATTTTAATTATGACTACTTAATTAATTAAAATCGATTTAATGAAAACATTATTTTACCATTAATAGCAAATTCTATTGTTTTTACTTAACTTTTTGATAGTTTTTTGTTACGCTGAGTAAGACTTTTGAGAATAGAGAAAAACGACTCTCTTCAATGAGGTTAAAATTTTACCGGAAAAATTTAATTACAACCATTCAAAAATGCATTTTCAAATTACCACTATAATTTCAGTTTACAATAATTTTAGAATCTTATCAATTATTTTACGTTTATAAATTTTCTTCATAAAATATAAAAATTGTTATATAACATTGTTTTCGTATTCTAAATATTAAATGTTTTAGATTAGTTTAAACTTCATCTAAACAGCCTACAATAAAAAAAGAAACAAAACAACTATATGCAAATCAGATGATATAACGTTCATTAAATTTCGCAGAGTTTATTTAATTTGATCTTTCGATAAGCCGTAATAACTATAGTATACTCATACAAATATATTTGGATATAATATTATCACAGAGGAATTCAATTTTTATACAGAAGAAAGTTGTATTGAAACTTGTAAGAATCATTATTCTATTGTGTTTATATCGATGACATACATAATTGCTTATGTATCTACTGATACTTTTATTCATCAAGACGGCTAATGTAGGAACGTACTCTCTCTACTTATAACTTTATTGTTCGTGGTACTTTAAGAATGGCTGTATAACACGATTAATAAAAATCATTTATTTAAAATACATAACAATTTGGAGGTATTGTATTGCACTGATTCTTCAAAATTATGACATAAATTGTGATTAAGATTGATAAATCACCGTAAATATTTTCGTACTTGATGTCAATTTTTACCACTCTTTTTTCAATAACTACACAATCAATAGAAATTCCTGGACATTAACATTCCCATTCATACAAAATGCGTGAAGTCTAATAACATAATTTTTGACAATAAGCATTTTCATATTATGTAAACTTTAAACATGTTTACTGGATGAACATAGTTCTTTTGAAAATTCAAGTTAATGTTCCTTTAAACAAAATATGTTTGTATCTATGTTTGAAAATAATATTAAAATAGGAAATTTAAATTTTAAATTCTGAGTGAAACGAAAAATGTATTGGTTTTACAATGATGCTTTTTTATGTCAGTTATCAATTTTTGGGGTTGTAATAATGGTCCAAAAGTTTCATAAAGCAACTCTGAAATCAGAAGTTTTATTTAGTTGGTACTTCAAAAAAGTCATTTTTCTCTATTATCAAAAGTTTGTTTAAACATAAGAAAAAACTACCTAAATATTGATTAAAAATGGTAAAATTTGGTGTAGACGAAATTATTGAAAATATCTCGTTTTTTGGTAGTTTTTATCTGATAAAATATTAAATATTTGACCTAAAAACCTAAAAATTGAATAACATCTTATTCATATGCGTAACTAACAGTATTGATAAAGTTTCAGAAACTGTTAGTCAGAATTTTTTATACGAGTTTAATGTTAGAATTTTGACGAAAATCATAAATCACTTTTAAAATAGCGATGTTTTTCAGTAAAAATCTTATATTATTTGGAATTTTTCATCCAGTGAAAATTTTCTCGAAAAATTGATTTACAATATATATTTCTATATAGGGTTTAAATTCATAAATATTATCTCAATAAATTATTTTTATACGCCCTGAAAGTAGAAATTAAGGCTGAAATATTATCTTTATACGTAAAATGTCAAATTTATTTTTATTTTGTTTTATAAAATTTTTAATTTTTGGTTTTAAGATCTGAAATTTGTATAATAGCTTTTTTATAATTTGCTTTAGTCAAATCTATATTTTTATAGTATTGGTTGCGTTAATTTTTTTAATTTAAGCTTGAAGTGTCAAAATATGTCGAAGTAGAGCATTTTTACGGATATTTTCAAATCGACATGGATTATTCTTGTTATGATTCTAAAATTTTTTCTACTTGAAACATGAAAATTGCATCCATTGTTTATCATAAGGTTTTTAATTTTTTCTAAAACTTAACTAGTTGATACTAAAATTATTACTTGAGTTTTGCTCAGAATAGTTTTCCGAAAACAATGATTTATTGTTGATTTCGAATTTAAAATAATACCATACAACACGTGATATTCGCCAATTTTTAAATTGGCTTATATACACCAAAATAATTATTTTATCCTAATAATGAAGAATACCCATGGAGCGAAGTATGTCCAGCTTTTTATAATATACATATTACGATGTTTTTAAATAATTTCCAAAGTAGAAATAATAACGAAAAATATGTCTATGTAATAACTTTATAAATTTAACTAATTGAATATAGACATATATTCTTTATAGTTACTTTATTAAAACATTTATGTTCTTACATGTATTTATTGTTTATTAAAAATAAAATAAATGGTTTATATGGGTATTTTTTGTTTTATTTATATATCTATGTTACACAAATTGTATTTTAAGTTTTCAAGACCTCGGACTTGAACTTTTTATCACTTCCTCCGTTTAAGCTTTTTGCGATATTAATTATTAAAATTCATAAAATTTTAAAATGTATGTATATTAATTAATGCACACTAAAACCAGTTTTAATAATATTTAAATATTTTATTTGAAAAGACTAAGTAAATCGAAAATGTTATTATGATTATATTAGATTAGATGCCGAAGATCCTATAGTTTAAGATAAAAAACTTCAAATTATAACTGTTGCATTTTTGTAAGAGTAGGCATATAGGTGATACTTCCTTCAATATTTAGATGTTAAATGTAGTGATTCATCGATTGATTTTAATAATGATGTCAAATTTTATTTGTGTTGAACATTTTTTTTTTGGTTGTAGACTTCGTCCAAAAGTTACCCTCAGGCTTTTAACTCCTCCATAGCTTTTATAATATGAATATATTTTATACGTATTTATTTGGTTATTTCGCCGTATGTATATAATAATCATTGTTATGATTTTGATTATTATCTCACATTTGTGTGTGTGCCATATGTATTGCTACACCATGTGCTGCTGCCCGATATAGTCATGTTCGTTCGTTTTCGAATTAGTGAATAGCTTAGACCGAAGAAACCATAAAAATAAAAATCTGTACAAATTATTTGTACCAATCTTATTGGTTTATACCTACGCACTTTGAATAACAAATGCATATTATGCATGCTAAACATACGTTTTATGTACTGTGTAATATAAATGAGTAGGATGATCATCGCGCTATGACTGAGCCCCGTTATATAAAATATATTTTTACTGTAACTATATGCTTATGACTAGAGTCCGGATTTGTATGGATTTTCATATTTGTAATGAGTGTATGCAGTTCGATGACAATAAGAAATGTGGACGATTTGTGTAACAGATAATGCGTAAGAAAAAGTTTATTTTGCATATAAATGCATATTTCAGGGATGACGGCATATTTTAAAATGTTTGCATATTCAAGCATATGTGGTACCTATTAAAGTATTAAAGTTTATAAAACCGTGTTTTTTTTTAAATTTCTTTATTTTGTATTTTTATTCAAAAATATTTACTAAAGAAATGGTATAAGAGGATTTAATATGATTTTATTTATTTTCTTTTACTATTCCTAATAAAAATATTTGTTTTATTTGTTGAATATATTTTTAAATATTTACTATTCCTCAACCAATATTGTAAGTTGATGTCTGCAATCAAAAAATTAAGTTACCTATCTAATTTAGTTGAATTATTATTTATGAAAGAAATTAAAAAAATAACAAAAAGATAATTAAGTGCATAAAAAATTATGCAAATAAATGAATATATTTTGGACAAGAGTATATTTTTGCATACAATATTAAAAAATAAGAGCATATCAAGTGCATATTTAAACGTTTTTAGATGCATAAATGCATACTATTTTAGGTTTTTTGAGTGCATACGAATCCGGACTCTACTTATGACACATAGCGATGGTGAACGATTTTATTTACATTTTCTTGGCATTTGTTTTTTGGTTAAGTTTACTATGGTATAGACTATAGAGTATAGAGTATGACTTTGTATGACTTTGTACATAAACTGTACATTCGAATTTTTGATATTGATTTTGTCTGTCATAAGTATTGTATTTGTTAAAAACTATGCATCTTTGAAAAATATGAATTTTAAAGCAGTGATTAAAGTTTACAATAAGCAATTTATGAATATACGTGTATGTATGTTAGTAGATAATATTTTGGTAGATTTTATTATGTTTTGTTGAGTCAATGAGACATTTTGTGGTGCGTGATGTTGGTGCGCATGATACTTAGAAAGTCAAAATAACCAACTTAAGTTAGTAACGTTTCTGATTTTCACATGGGATTTCTCTCGCGAACAAAAGAAGGCAAAATAAATATAAATAAGTAAATTTTGGCTAGTCAACGTGATCATTCCTCATTACTGATGAATGATGATGATCCAACATCAACCATAAATACATAATAAATAAATTACATAATAAACTTAATCTATAGACCTATAGGATCTTTAGTAGTATTGAATTTCTATAAAGAGAAACAAAATTAACGAAACGTATTAACCATATAATACAAAAATATGCATCATTAGAATGTATAGATTTCGTTTATGCATATTGGATTTTGAAATATACACAACACATTTAAGGTAGAACATAGTATAAGACACGTGCTTTTTCTCATACGCATGACCATGAAAATTTTCAAGAAAAAAGAAGATAAATGTTCTCACATTAACCTAACCTTATACCGAAGTACTATATACAATATATATATACATAATGTATATTGTATTTGTATGTCCTTATATTGCTACCGCACCGTTATACATTTTGTAAGCCATCCTACGTAATTCACCAAGGATTTTATGGTTTTTTACACAATTATTTATTACCGTTAAAACTTATGTATCTTTATATATAATTGAACTACACATAAACTATACTTAAAATAATTTTAATTAAAGGATAATTTTAAGAATTAAATGTTTTTATTTAGAAAGTTGTAATATTAATTAATATATAATTAAAGCTCGGATACTCCTTCAATTATAAATGTATATGTAATATCTTTTCACTGAATATAGCCTAAATAAACCTAAATAGTATATAGGTATCTAAATAATTGAATCAAAAATAAAATGTGATTGGCTCCAATAGCTACAGGTAGCATTTAATTATGAAATATAACTTGTATTCTAATCCTGTTGTTTCGATTTAATGGTTAACATATTTTGGGGAAAGTTTATCCTTCTGGTTGAACAATTGTTATATATGATCGATTCTAGTCGTACCGTGCTTTAATTGTAGAGTGTTTTTAATTCATTGTTGTACCGCACCACTTTAAAATACAGAGTTTGATTCATATGCATGGATGCGAGTATACACACACCTCGACACACACCTCGACACACACACACACACACACACACACACACACACACACACACACACACACACACACACACACACACAAACACAACGAAACTTTGATTTCTTGACCCCTACTGACCCCTAAAATTATTAGAAAGGGTTTTAATACGCGTTTAATACTACCTCAAAATTAATACTTCCTCCATCTTTCAAATTTGCTAAAACAAATAACATGAATGTACATGGAACTGTGAAACATTTATTACTTTAAAGTATAGAAAAATAGTGCAATGTAGTATTCATTATTCATATCCTTATTGTACTTATATTATTATTGTTATTATAAAATAATAATTTTGTCACATTGTAGCATATACGCATACACATTAATAATTGAATTATAGCTTAAATAGTAGTTAATTCATTTACTTTTTAAAATAATAGTGTTGCACGAGATAACTCAATGAATATAAGCAGTAATATTGTATCTAGAGTGGATTAAAAACATAAAAGTAAAAATAAATGATTATTATTAAAACATTTGACAACCACTAATTAATTATTTGATCATTAAAACGTACTCTTTAGTTCCTTTCAAAACAGGGTTTTAGTTATAAAAAAATATTTACTGATAAAAGACAGACTAATGTATTTTAAATAACTTCTTTTCAAAGTGGAATGTAATAATAAATGCAACAAAATAGTGACTTGCCTGATTGCCTTCATTTATTTTTTGTGAAAAAAACTGGATACAATCACCTACACTTATGTATTTTCTCAGTGTTTTAAACTGATTGGTCAGTGTTTATATTACATTTTTTCTTTTATATAAATGTCACATTTATTCGTCAGTATTTTTTAGAAACAAAACATAAAAAAATATAAAAGTCTCTTTGTTTATTGTAAGACCACCAACAAATTTGTTTTCGAAATTCGCTGTCGTAAAATCAGAAAATCTAGTACGTCCATTCACGCAGGTCACATTCAATATGTCGGAAATTTGTATCATATAATACTATAAAGGTATCGTATTTTCAATACTGATATCATTACATTGTTCATTGCATGTTTCAAACTGTACATCAAATGAATAATATATAAAATAATTTTACAAATTCATAAAATACAAATAGTAAATATTCTTTTAAATAATAATAATAATAAAATCATAAAACCTTTATTTTGAATTATTATTTAATTATATCATACATTTTTTTAAGAATAATACATTTCTAAATCGTCCATCATTAAATAGCACAGCAAAATTACATACCAAAAACGATTATTATTATCATTATGATTTTAATAATGACATAACTAAATTATAAACGTATAAGTGACAAACATTTGAGGACAAAAAAAAATATTATTAATGATCACCGAGTAGAGGGAAAACAAAATAAATACATGAGCAAACCATTGAATTAAGTTAATACAAATGTCATACAATATATGTGGACTTCTTACTGCGTGATATTATAACTTACATCACAAAATTACCTATTGGCGAAAAAAAAAAAAAAGACCGTTTTCTATTTCAAGGTTACAGTCTTACACTAATTGTTGTACCATGTAGAAAATGCAATGCAAAAATTATACATCATATATTAATATTAATAAATAAAATAATATTATTATATAGATTTATCTTATGACAATATTTGACTCGAACTGGTCCATTACCTGATTGGATAGCCGATAGTCGAATTTTGTGTTATTGAATTTATGCAACTACCTATATTGTGTAAAAAAATTGGATCGTGAATCTAATCGACCCTTAAATTTAACATGTAATTTAAAATGCATGTTTTTTATATTATACACGATTTTCATTATTTACTAATTATTTTTATAATTATAAACTACTTAATCGAAAATCAATATTTTTACTTATCTTCTACAAGTATAAATGACTCGGTCATATTTATTACTGTTTTAATGTTGACGATTGACAACCACTAACAATAATATAAATTTTCAGAGAAAAAATAATGAGAATTTCTGAATATTATTTATTATATCGGTAAAGTAGATATAACATGTTGAAATAATACTACGTGTAGGCGTTCTCCTAATGAAAAACACATTCGATTAAAAAATATATACTTATAAATAGACACAATATATATATATATATATATATTCAGGTATTATTATTACTGTGGTATAAGAACTATATCGTCATCGTGTTCATACAAATGAATTTTACGTTTACTTTTATTTAACCTTGATCGTGTTTTGTACTTCTGTAAAGAGTGTGTTATTTAAAATATTCAGAAAATGCAGTTTAAAACGTTAAATTATAAATATTAAACATTTCGCAATGTTAAATTAATTTTGTTTATATCTGTTATTAAGTAGGTATGTTAAAAATAATACATTAATACATTAAAAACATTGTTATCGATATAAACATTAGGCAAACATTTAGACGAATAGAAAATTCTAAATTGAATTGAATGAAAATTTTAGAGATAAATTATATATTTTTTCCGTTTAACCGACAGCAGAGTCTGTGTGATCATTACTACTCCTCAGCTGCCATCGTTTATTAATGTTTCTACCTACACTAATATATACTCACATATACATATAATTATAGCTACTTCACTTTACAATTAAAAATGTTAATAGGCACAGAAAATGGCGCGGAAAATATAAAAAATAAATAAATAAATGTAAACAAATAAATAAATATATAAATAAATAAAGAGACAAATTATTTCAATCCTTTTAATTGGACTTATTAATTTTAAAATAAACGTAAGGCTGTTCATTTATTAATTAAATTATTTTTAAGTGATCATATGAAGTTTGAAAAAGACGAAGACAGAGGTAGTTCAATTATTATTTATAGGATTTTTTTTTTATATCAGTCGACCATTAATTACTATTACGGCAAACAAAATCGTCAGTTCGACAATTAAGTGCACACGTTAGAGCACGTAGTATGGTGTGCGACTACGGTACTGCTACATTGATATTGCAAACGATTTCGTCAAAAATGCGTTTAAAACGTATAACTTTCGTTTTGTGATTCAAAATAAGGAAAATCCTATTCGATAAAAATTGGTTATATATATAAATAAGTACAAAGACTATGATTGAGAAAGACGACGCGACGGTCCGTTCGTATAGCAATCGTGGGACGGTTTGTTTTAACGATAAGTAATGAAATATTTCCTAAGAGTAATAAAAAAACCATACGATTATAATTATAGGAAATATACCTGGTCGGACGAAGGAAAAAAATAACACGAACGGGTATAGTGGAACGCGAATATACATATATTTATATACTATTTAAATGGGAACCGTGGGAGCTCTGGTGTTCGCGTGAGCGATTTAATAACAATAAAATACATCTATATATACATATATATATAGACGAGTGTGCGTTACGATGATGTAATACGAAAAAAAATTATAATAATATGAATCAGAGAATAAATAGGAAATTGGGAGTGTTTTTAGAAGAAAAATCGGCACGGCAAAAGTGCAATCATTAATAATTAATGACAATGACTGTGCGCGTTTGGCAAATGTAGGTATATACTATATATACATAGTGACACCGTTAATATACGAATAAAATACGCGTAACGATTGTTACTTGACAACGTGACGAGCGGAGATACAGATGCGCTCGTTAAGAAACGACGATATTACTACCAGCTTTAATGAAAAAATTGTTTCGGCGAATTCGGTCGGTTGTGTTCTGTTTATTTTACGTGTGTACGTGTGGTTTCGAAAAAAAAATAAAATGAAAAATTGAAATTCTTTCAACCGTAAGTTTTTTTTCTGTACTTTCCTATGGCTAGAAACCTAGAAGTGATAGTTGAGTGTAACTATATGCTATTGATATATTATAGCGGACACGAGACAACATATCAGAAACGATAATTAAATCGAACGTATAACGGGTTAAGAATACATACTTATTGATATACGACTACGCCACTGCTGCTATCTCGTTATTATATATTAATATATTATTATGTGTTTATTTAATAATATAATACATAAAAAAATATATTTTTACGATAGCTTTAAAAAGTATTTTAGACGTGTTATACGCAATTCTTGAAAAAATAAATCTAATTAACCATGGGTAATTATCTATGAGTTAGAGACGTATTATTAAAACAAGGACTACATAAATGGGTTTAAAAGGAAAATATTTAAATTATTTTCAATATAATAATCTTTTAAAATACAACTAATTTATTTTTCATCTTATATGTTAATCATTTGACGCATGAGTAAAAAAAGAAAAACTAACCAATCAATTGGTTAAAAAAAGGAACCTTTTCGTCAATTCCAATTTCTAATTCGATTCCCGTATATCTAATCCTCATACGAATTCTATTATAAGTATTTATTCTACAGCTCTAAGTCGTATTTTAACTTATAATAAATACGAGCAGTTATTTAGTATCAATCTCTTGAAAAACTTCATGTAAACATAAAAAAAAACATTTGAATTTGACTTGAAATGAAAATTAATATAATCTTAGAAAAAAATTGCATTCTACAACAATACAATTTTGGAGAAAACAAACTGTTACAAACTTCAAAGTTTGTTAAGAATAACGTATATGTCGTCAATCAGAGTAAATTCGTTTATCCCTTGAGTAATTACTTAAGAAGTGCCTTGAAGATAAGCACATATACAAGATAATTGATTACCAATAAGTGATAAGTGATAAGCCTCTGATTCAAATAATGATGTGTATCGTTTCAGGAGATCCGAAAAACGAAAATTAGTCTTAAGAAAAAACGATTTTGAGATTCGTATATTTAGTGTTTACTCTAGGAAAACATTTTCCTCTACTCATGAATAATGAACACAATACAATACTTTTTGATTTAAATTTGATATTCACATTTCATTAATAAAAACTACAGTAATTTATTTTAATTATCATCGATACCCGATAGATCACAAGACCTATAAGCAATTTAGAACGGAATTATAAACCACACAATCGACGAAATTAAAAAGGATATGTTCGGGGTTCCTGACATAACAATCATATATTTTGATTTATTGCTGAAATAATAATAATCATAATAAAGGAGTGTATGTTAATCGTAATATGAATATTATCGACTGTAAGCGTAATAAATTGTATAATGTGGTTAATCACACAGCGTAAAGTTTAGCGGTTTATCAATAGTTTTTCATAAAATCTCAATTCACTGTTACTTAATCATGAGGTTGAAACAGTTAAATGACTTATTTGTGTCTATAATAATATTGTGTCTTTATTCGAATTGACTGAGTCTTTTACTTTACATCATGCTTAAATGCATACTACATACTATATTAATATTACAATGGTCATTTATTATAAATATTTCGGAGAAAAAATATGCATTTTTCAATCAAATATTATTATAAAACATTCAAGTACATTATTATTTTTTATTTTTTATGAAAAATTATAAGCATACTATAATATTAACCTAGAACTTTTGAAAAAAATAAAATTAGATATCAACATTGAATTTTTTGTAGTTTTACATAATTATAAATTAAGTAATAATAATAATAATTTTAATTAAAACTGTCTGTCAATTATATAATTACCAAATTAACTAAAATCAAAATTTGACCCTATAAATTATTGATTCAGTGACATATGGAACATAAATCTCTAATTAAATTAACTATTCAATAATCATTTAATAATATATTGTACTAGGTATTGTCCGTATTCGTTCTACTTCTACCTAGGCTCGATTTCAAATGGTTATAATAGCCGCTTCAATCGCAATATAGATTGGAATTATGCCATTTCACTTTCTTCTTTTACGTATAAAATACGAATAAAATATATAAATGCGCTTCGATAAATAAAAAGTTATTAACCACGCACAAGACGTGCATGTAAAAGACGCTTAATGTCATAGATTTATTTCTCTGTATTCGTATATGAATTTCGAACATGCCAAATTTTAAATTGTAATCCTTTAAAATATGATCATGTTTGAATGACAACGATCCAGCTTATAGAAACTACACGGATCAGACAGGTCAATGTTGTAAAATAATATTATTTTGAAAACATTACCATGTCGGTAGTTCAATTATCACCTTATAACACGAGTTTTCACGTGTTCCAGGTCTGTATCGCGTACAATGATAACCACCACGGGTCATCAGAAAATTGCAGATGAACGTCAACCAACTGCGGCGACAACATCCGATCACTACGGTTCAGGACAGACGATCGGCGACGGTCGTAACACACACGTGCCGCCGCTCTGAATTCGGCGGTGGCGGCGACGTCAGTGCCGAAGGCTACTGCTGTAGCAGCGGCAGCGACGACGCAAGACGTGTGTGCGTTACGGGCCGACCGGCGTTCAACGACCGCAACCACGACGTGGACACCACGATGGCCGCGTCCGTAGCCATGCTTGAACGTTTCCAACAGTCGCCGACTGTGACGGCGTCGCCGGGTGTCACGATGGTGCCCGACGGCGGCGACCGCTCGGCCCCCCAGCACCGCGGCCACTTCCTGCACCACAATGGCTACCGGCCGCGCTTGCACACCACCAAGTACAACAGCGTGTCGGCCGGCAGCGCCCTGTCCAAGTCCATGCGGTACGCCGACGGTTGGCTTTACGAACGGGATGCCGGCGGGACCTTGGGCCACGGGACCGGCGTGGGCCGGAATAAGGCGCGTAGTACGTTCCTGGGACGCGAACACTTTGGCGGGGCCGCCGTGACCGCGGCCGCGGCTGTGGCTGCGGCCGCGGCTGCGGCGGCGGCGGCAGCGACGACCGCGACGAATACTCTGTCGTCAACCGAAGACCCGTACGACCACGTCCGAAGGAATCGTATGGCCAGCGGCGTTGACGCCGAAAAGCTGGACCGTAAACGGAACCGCAGCGGTTCATCACGGACGCCGTCGCCGGATTACGACGATACGGGCGGAGGGGGTCGTGTTAAAGCGTCATCATCGTCCCGTCGCTCGATCCTTGAGTCAACCGTCAATCCGTACGACCTGTTGCGACAGCCGTCCGACGATGACGATGAAATCGATGACGATATGTGTCCCAAGAGAATGTCACTCAAAGACAAGTTCATGAATCGGATACAAGACACGGTATTCGCTAAAAACAAAACGAGTGTGGGCGCTTTCAGTTCTTTCACCGCGAACGGTTCGGTAAAAAAAAATACCGTGGGCCGTAACAGCGGAGGCGTCAATATTGCCGGACATACGGTAAGCATATTTTTTTTTAAATATTTAAATATTTATAACACAATGGTTTCGTATACTCAAGGTATAATCGATAACGTATTTAAGTTTTAAAATATTTTTTTATTTGGGAGATTATCAGACTGCCAGTATATCTTTCTCAGTCCACTAAATATGCTCCAGGAGCTCTGGTTGTAGTGTTTTTAACATTCCTTTGAATCTTTTGGGCCAGTGAAGTAGTCCTGTATTAGATTCTGAGTGAAGCGAAGGATCTTATGGTTTTACAATGATGTTTATTTTAGATTCTGAGTGAAGCGAAGGATCTTATGGTTTTACAATGATGTTTATTTTTATTTATTTTTTTTTTTTTCTGTTAACACTTTTTCGTATAGAAATCCTTGTCCAAAAGTTTCGTCCAGCAACTTTATAGATTCGAAATTGAACTGAGATGGTACTTTAAAGAGGTCATTTTTCCAAAATCTCCATAGTTTTTCCAGTAATCAAGAATAACGATCGAAAAACTGAGTAAAAACGGTAAAATCGGTAAAAATCCGCCGTAAACGAGATTTTCACTTTTCAGATTTTAGGTATTTAGTCATAAATCAAAAAGTATTGAAGATAGAAACTTGAAAATTTTATCCAATATCAAATACATACTTTTTTATATTGGACAACATTTTCAAAACAATTATGGCAATTTTGACTTAAATATAGAACTTTTAATTTACCAAATTGTTTGAAAGTTTTTATGTAATATAATTTTAAATATTTGACAAAAAGTTCTGAAAATTTAATATGACCTTACTCATATACCTACCTAATTATCCTAACAAAAGTTCAAAAATCGTGAGTCAGGATTTTTTTTTATACACACTTTAATAAATTATTATAACTCACCAAAAATTATACAAATAACCGTAAAATACGTAAACAGTATTTAAATAATAATATATTATATTACACTGAAGCTTTGCTCAGAATCGTTTTATACTAAAGAAATGAGTCATCATTTCTTTAAAACTTAATAAATTCATCACCAATATCTTGTCCGAGGACCGAAGGACGAAGGACGAACTTGTACCACCATCATCTCACTTACCAGCTTTTTTCATATCTTAAACAATAATAATGCATTTTTCTTATTCTATTGCTTAATATGACTATCTGATCCTTTTGTACATTACACTCCTTTTGTAGTTGTAGTGCCAATTTCAAATTTTATTTTAGCAGTTGGATTAACCATGTGTCAATTATCCAAAGTAAAATCTGATTTCAATCAACTCAATTTTAAATCTCCTAAAATATTAGAATAATTAAGTATGGATAAGGGAATTTTCTACTTTTTTCCTATTTTCAATAATAGCAGGTTACTTCATGGAATCATATCAGAAAACTTAAATTTATAATATAACACGAAATTGTAATAATTTATGTTAGTGTAAAACGAATTTAATATTTTCTATATTTTGGACTAAAATGTGTTTCATAATTCAGTTAAACTTTTAAACTAGAAATATTTTTTTGGTTGATATTTATCGATTAGTTTAACTATTTCCTCTACAAATATGCCTCTTACACTGATTAGACGAATATAGTACGCTTCTATTAATGTTTAACTGGCATAAGTTGCCTTAGATTCGATGAGTCATACGATTTAGGTGCTACGGTATCTGGACTTATGAAAGTTAGAAGAAAAAAGAAAACATCCTTATAATTGGTTTTCGATAAAATTTAATATATAGGATGGGTTAATGTATCATTTTATTATCTTGATTGAATTTTAGAATTTTTATTATTTATTCTTGTCTTATTTTCTTATTTTCTAGTTCATTAATCTTTTAAATTTTATTAGGTAGAATATGTTCAACAATTTATTTTTCAAACAACGATTCTGACAAACATTCTTTCCTAAAATTTAGATTTAATATTTAATGTTTTGAAGTTTTTACTTTTTATTAAAATTGTATTTAAAATAAAAATAAAATAAAAAGTATTTATTTGTTTTTCTGTGTTACATATTTTCATGATTTTTTTTTTTATATTTATCAAAGCATAGTTTAATAGTGTCGTGAAGAATGATTATAATAATGAATATTGTTATGTGTGTGAAAATGTAGGTCCGACTGTTTGACGGTAAAAGTCCAACAAATAAAAAGAATACGTCATCTGTATGGTATGATGATGGATCCGCTTCAGATACGGCGGTAACTACAAGCATCACCGAAGACCATCGCAAATCACCCGTAAGGCCTCCGCGTCGTCGCTGCAGACACTCCACCGGCGTCAATTTGTTGGGCCCGGCTAAACGGTCACACTCGTTGACCACCGGCCTGACGTCCACTTCGGCCGAAATCAAGTCCATTTTGAAAAAACCTGCGTCATTAACCACGGACGATTTGAGCCCTGTCAGGTCGCGAATACCGATCTCTCCGTCCATTGATACTGGTATAACCACTGCCGTCGAGTGTAGCGGATCGCAAAAGAAAACCAAAAAGCAGGTTCAATTCGACATAGTTCCAGTAGAAGTCAAGAAATCGATTGAAAATAGCCCACCAGAAACTGTGGCTGCAGAAGAATGTTATGTCGATAACACGTCACTTATTTTTAAGACTGAGTCGTGTCACCACCAACAAAGGCAAAACCATCCATTGATTTCGAACGGTGAGTCCATTCATTTGAGATTTTTAAGTTATACATATTTCATTTATGTTAGTTAACACTTAACAATAATAAAAATGTATTATTTATATATAAAACTCATGATAACTATTTTCACAAATTAGTTGCCTCTTGCAAGTTTTTGATAGATCTATAGAAGATGTTCTACAAATATTTACATAATGTGATTTACCTTGTAATTCTGTAAAATACATAATTTAAAAATTTTTCTACGTAGAATCCCAAAAACTACTAGTACTACGTTTTCATGAAAAAAATAAGTTTTAATATTTTCTATTTATTTGATTTTTCAATCTTTTAGTTTTCTCAATATACAACCTCTACTTACAACATAATATTACAAAAACAGTGCGTGTTACGAGTACACGCGGATGAAGTGAAACTTATTTCAGAGTCATTCAACTGATACAATATTAAGTTTTTTTTTTTTTTTTTACATTATAGACCATTTAGGCCCTTTGTTGCCAATATAACATTCTTCCACTCCTATTATATGTATGTATATCTAATAATAAAGATATCCATGCCAATTTGGCCTTAACTCCTAAAGATCTCTTTTGACTACGTCTAACCAACACTGCTTTGGTCTACCGCAAGGTCTTTTTCTGTTCAAGTTGTTTACAAGTACCGTCTTGACAATACTGTTATCTGCTCTCCAAACGTGACCTGCCCACTCCAGTCTTGTGCCTTTTACAAATTGTTCTATATTTCTTTTTCTATACAATTGTTGTACCTGTTCGTTTGACCTTCTCTCCCACACTTGGGTTTCAGGGTTATAAACAGGGCCATATATTTTCCTTAACACCTTTCTTTCAAAGGTATTAAGTTTATTCTTATATCCTGCTGTTGCAGCCCAAGTTCAGCATGCATAAGTCACAACTGGTCTAAGATATGTAGTAAATAGCTTCACTTTATTTTTCCTAGATAATAATTTTGAACTTAACAAGTGAGACATAGCGAAATAGCATCCATTCCCAGCTTTTAGACGGAGTTTTATTTCTTTATGCAGTTTCTGTTATTTATGATGACTCTAAGGTATTTGAAGTTATATACTTGTTGAAATGATATTCCATCGACTTCCAAGTCCGATTCATCTTCTCTATCTCTTACCTCTTTAGTCATGAACATATATTTGGTATTCTCCTGGTTTATCGACAACCCTATTTGTTTGCATACTTTCATTAGGTCTGACATACTGTTTACGATATCTTGCTTCGTACTTCCCAAAATTATTATATCATCCACATATGCTTGGATGGTATGGTTTTCATTTAATTCCATTTTCTGTCGTTGTGGCATTCTCCTTAGCACACTTTCTAACGCTAAATTGAATAATACAGGTGATAAAGCGTCACCCTGTCTTAGACCTTTACCAACTTCAAAAGGCTCTGATAGCTCTCCTTGTACCCGGACCGCACATTTTGTGTTACTGTTGCATAATTTTACTAAGTTTACTATTTTAGTTGGGACACCTAAAATTGCTAGGTTTTTCCATTGTTTATTCCGAATTATACTATCATAATATGCTTGCTTGAAGTCTACAAATAGTAGATAGATATTTTAATTATATTCGTAATGTTTACTTAGTATTTGTCGTAATGTGAATATGTGATTTATCGTTGACTCCCTTTCATAAAGCCACACTGGTAATCTCCAATCACTCCCTCCGATATATCTCGTATTCTTCGTAGGAGACACATAGACAGGACCTTATACCCAACATCTAAGAGAGGATATTAAGTTTTTATTGAGATAAAATAAAAAAATACACCTTGAAATTTTATTTTCAATTGAAATAATTTAATTTATTATTATTTTATTATTCTATTTTCCTTATTCTATTATCACGAAAAATATAATGGATTTATGATACCTGAAATAATTAATATATATTTTTGATTGGACATTATGTAGATGTATCGTGAAAACTTTATCTATTGTGGTTTCTGACCAAGTTGTTGGAGTTGTTGTAGTGAAAACTTTATAGCCCCACCACTCAGGTTTATTATTTCCTCGCTATTCATAATAATAAATAAATTGTATATTAATATAAAATTATGAGTTTATTAAACAGTGTAATATTAATTAAAAATGTTTAGGTTTTTTAAATAGTGTATAAGTGACAGTAAAAATAATTATAAAATAATGAATTTATATCATGACATAATGTTCAAAAACGTATAAAAATAATTTGGCTTTCCATAATTATTCCCTAAATTTGTAAAAATTAATAAATCTTTCAAATTCTTTTTAATAATAATAAATTAAATAATAACGAATAATACTCGAATAAGGACAAACAAAAACGTACTGTGATTTCGATAGGTATATCGGTTGAATTATTAGTTTTTAAGGAACCTATATTATGTAATAAACACCCATGGCAGGTATCTAATAGTAATGATACGTTTTTTCGTTAAACTATTAGATTATTTATACATTTGAAACAATTTTAAGAAGCAGCAGAATTT
This sequence comes from Therioaphis trifolii, assembly GCA_027580255.1. Classification (NCBI taxonomy): domain Eukaryota; kingdom Metazoa; phylum Arthropoda; class Insecta; order Hemiptera; family Aphididae; genus Therioaphis; species Therioaphis trifolii. Next base: position 5,974,419 of record CM050410.1, read on the forward strand.
TTAAAATTTTATCATTTTATACGTATTAGATGTGTTTATTATTATGAATAACGGTTAGATAACAAATATGAGTGGCGGGGTTACAAAGTTTTCACTCGTGATAAAAAATGTAAACCCGAAAAAATGTACTGTTTATAATACGCTGCCCAAACTTTAAACTCATATCTTCAAGAACTATTAGTCCGATGATAAAAATTGAAATACCAATTTTTTCTCTCAATATATTATATTAAAAATAATAGTCACCATTTCAAAAAAGTTATAAAGTTAAAATCTCGATGAAAAATATGAAATCAATAATATTTTTTTATAAAAATTCAACAAAAGTTTTAAATTTTGTTCCTACATGAATTAAAATGTAACTATATACTTTTCTGGGTTAAATAGTATTAAGTAAAACATATTCGTGAGATATCCTTTATGAAGTTTGATGAAATTTTGCAAATAATGTTTATATATACACATTTTACCTAGTAAAAATATTTTTGAGTGCTAAGCTAAATCACATTTTATATATAAAATAATATACAACAAATGACAGTCATTCGTAAACTAGTCGGACTAGAATTATGCTCTGACTAAGGAAACAGATGTTTGTTAATTTACAGTTGATAACGTAAGTTTTCTTTCAATGGTACCATTTTAGTTTGGAAAGAATTATATTTAAATAAATTATGAAAAGGAATTATTTAGAGTGGGTCAGGTATAATAACATATTTCATGTAACTAGTTTTTAAACGATGATTTATACAGTATGCACAGATATTACTACACACATTTCGCGGTTAGTAAAACCCTAGTAAAATACTCTCTGAATTAGGCTCGAGAACTTTTTGATAATTCTCATGACCCTCGTGATCCAAGATAATTAAAAAATATAAAGATTAACGTAAAACAACGGTTCCCTTAGTCTCACGGGTATGTGTCCTTTATAATTTACTGTATAATGAATATATTAATGTATGTTTGTATAATTGTAGGTTCCTGCATAAAACAAATACATTAAATTAATGCCTGCGTAACTGTTCATAAAAAACCAATGTAGATACTCTTTGTGATATTACAATTATTTTACAAATTTATAATATTCTTGATAATCATTTAGACATCAAAAAGGATCTTTTTTTTGTATAGTTAACTGTAAACGGCATCCAGTTCCTTTATGCATGCTTGGGATTTTTCAGTGTCTCGAAAAAATGTTTACCAAAAGAAAAAAAACAGTAATATTTATTATTTATAATTATTACCTATTTTGTATTAACATAGGTAGGTTCATAATATTAGTTCCACGTTTCGCTTTGTAGAATTAAAAAAAAAAAAAAAAACACGATTGAGAATCCTTATGCTGAGTTTTATTACAATGGTACTAATAAGTGTGTGTATTTCTAGACGATGACTCGGTCGTAGCCACTACGATCGAACGAAAACTGAAACGGAGCCTAAGCGATAGGCAGAACTCCAGTGCTCCTGGGTCAAATGATGTGACGGTGTTCAATGACACGATGAGAATCCATGTGAGGCACAAGAGCAGACCGGATAGCCGGGCGGCGTTTGACAGACCAGCTGAACCGCCACCGCCTCCACCACCAAACAATTTAGCAGTAGCTGCGGATAACAACATTCAGCCGGCTATTGCGATAACCGAACTGTTTCTTAACAGTAACAAAACAGGCGATGGTGGTGACGGCAGCGATGAAAATAAGACGGTGGTGCAAGTATCGCCGTCCGGAGACATCGAAGGCCAACACGTTCCAGGATATCCGGTCGCACAGGAACAAAAGACGTCAATTCTAATAAACTCAAGTCCCGTATTGAAGACATCGGTGATAATCGGCGAGGGTGGTGCAGCATATGCGGCATCTTCTGATAATAAAGTAACCATAAGTATAGGACCTACCAAGTCGAATGCTGTGGGACGAGGCTGGGGTGGTGTTGGAAACTACCGGAGCAACGTGACAGTCGTCAACAGAGTGGGTTCGCTTATGTCTGAATTCATAAAGATGAATTATGACCCGGTGCAAGCGGCTAGGTTGGACGTGACACCACACGTGTGCGGCCGACGGTCCACCAGCACTCCGCTGGTGAGTCCGTACAGAGTGTCGGAAATAGAAAAGCACCACGTGCCGGTCGTCCCGATGTCATCAGACACCGAGTCCAGCTCAGAATCGTGCTACGCCTCGGCCAAGGAAGATGCGTCGTACTCTTCGTCGGCTTCATCTTTCTCGTCATCGTCGTCGTCGTCATTGGTAACTGCGGCAACGACCTGCGTCACTGGGCTTTCCGCATTACACCACCACCACCACCACCATCATCATCAGCAGCAGCAGCAGCAGCAACACTATGACACCGAACCCATTTACGAGGAGATATCGGAATCGCCGACGCCGCCACCGTTGCCGTCATGCCCGCCGCCCGAGCGCACTGACCTTGAACCGGTCACCATTCCGTCCCGATCCATATTTGAAGGTGCCACGAAATACGACATCATAAACTATTTGGTAGACGCAAAACGCCGATGTGGTGCCTTGCAGGACAATTGTCATCCAAAGTTTGTGGTGGTGGCCGACGATTTGCAGGCCGCTTCCGAGTCGGACGCCAACGGAAGTACCTGTAACGATTCGGGTGGCGAGGAGTACGGCAACGGCACGTCTATGCACACGGCAGCGATGCAGTTGGTCGTAGCTGAAGTGTCCAAGAAGGTCACGGTGGACATTGAGCGCAACGATTCGGGCGTAGGTTCCGAGACGAGTCAGAGTTCACGAAGCAAGTGGCAGCAGCATGAGACTCAACACAGTTGTGAGGATTGCGATCAGTCTGTCGAAGTACAGACTACCGACAGGTGAGTAATTCAATAACACCAGAAGTAAATATAACGCCTGAAAATAGTATTACACCGTATATGTATTATAGCGGTGAGGAGTACGATTAGATATAGACAGTACTAGGTACAAAATAGATATCATACAGGTGCATAGGCTGGTGCCGTGTAGATGTGTATTTCTATCAGGATAATTGCATTAGAATAGACACATAGAATATAACGAATCACTGGGCTACAGATTTTTTGGTAATTTGAACTACCAAAACAAGTATTTTTTCTAAAAAATATATGGTTATTTCTCTATTGCTTTTTTTTTTTTGTCAGAACATAATAATTATTATTGTTCTCAGTAAACTTACCTTACAGTTTCACACATAGAATAAGAACCTTTAGTGAAATATTGATTCTTTCATCTTATCAAATTTAAAACGAAAGTAAAAATTACATATTCACACAGAACATATTTGAAAAATTCCTTCTTGAAATTGGTCATTGGTCAACTAATTTTCAAGTACAAATACCTTTAATAAGGTATTTTGTTCAAATTTTCATTTATCGCTTAAAAATTCTCTGAAATGTATCACCTTGAATGTGGTACCTACAATCATCTGATATAGGGCAAAGAACGCTGTGCCTATAATCTTAGTTAAGTTATAGATCCTCCTTTAAAAAGCCATGTAATGTCTTAATGCGTATCATTGATAGATAATAATATTTTAATATTGTTTTTTAAATTTGTTATTATTTTGTATGTAAGTAGTTTATATAAAAGCCGATTGGCGTTAATCATTATAAATAAATAAATAAATAATTGTATTTTAAGTGGAAAAATCGAAAATAATATCACCGATCACTTTTGTAAAGTCACGTTTACGTTATTACAAATGTATAACATAGTCCATTGAACATTTTACATCATCTATACGTGTACGTAACATCGAGAAAGTAGCGCGCTCATGCGCGCACGTGTGTGTGTGTACATTTAACCTAGGTGTGCGTACAGTTATTTGAACGAAAAAAACCACGCAGCGTTTGTACCTATACATTTCATGAACGAGATCATTATCTGGAAACTCATCTTCGTCGTAATAAAACACGCAAATTACTTTAATAAACGCAACAATCGCAGTCGTTTTGTTTCTTTGTGGTGTAACATGACGCCGCAAAATAAATGAAACCACTTTATTGCACATTGTAAGAATGACTTATGAACCACTTTTAATCAGCCAGGTTAATTGTATGACTTGATTATCATTGTGGTTAATATAATTACGCAAAACACATTGATTTCCTTTAAAGAAAAACGATACCTACTTACTTATGATTTTCTTTACATTTTCTTGGATTAAAAAATATTATTTTATTTAGTAACTAAAATCAGTTTTTTGAAAGTACCATTTATAACACGACATTCCGAAAAACAATATTTTTTTTGAAAATGTTGATATTACATTTTTATTACTGGAACAATCGCTTAAGAGATAGTGGTGAAGTTAGAGTAGAAGTAGTGACAGCGTAATTTTTTGCGGAACACCTTTTCTTTTTCACTCTGTTCCTCTAAACCCTAAATAATCGAAACTCATAAACTATTATGATGTCACATCCACTTGATCAATCTGTTAATTACATTCCTTTTTTTTATGGAAAGTGGCATCATGTTTGCCCCGCTAGTGTGCCGTAAATGTCAAAAGCGTAGGGCCGAGCGGAGAGAGATTATAGCTGAAATCGTCGAAACAGAAGAGAAGTACAGTCGAGACTTGGACATAATCACTGAAGAGTTTTATCGACCAATGATGGTGGCCGGTCTCCTGAATGCTGACCAGCTCACGTCCGTGTTTCTGAATGTGTCCGAGCTCAAAGAACACAGTGCCGCGTTATCTCAAAAATTGCGTGACGCATACGAAATAGCTGTGGAACAGGGCGACGATGACCTGCTTACCGTCAACATCGGTCGATTGTTTCTGGAAGCTTCGCCGTCTATGCTTCATGCTTTCCAGTCATACTGCACTCGCCAGGTATGATGTGCATATGCACATTACATTTTTAAATCCTATTTTACTTAAAAATCACGTTATACATTAACATTAACACATTATAAATGTTGTATTAGTAATACGAGTAAAAAGATGAATATTTATACTTGTTATTTGAAAATGAATTCATATTATTTTAATGCATTTGTCTAATTTTTTTAGATATTTTAGAGTACCTAATCTCGTTTTATTTTGGTGGAATGCTAGCTGATTTTAATTTCATACAATATTATTGCTATTTACTATAATATAATAATAAAAAACTAATATTAGGTTTTAATAGAGCAAATTGCAATATCATTTCTTTTGGTTTGTAAAATCTTAAATATTATAAAAGTTTACATTGAATACTAAATCGTTAAAATAACATGAAGTAAAATATTTTTACAGGGATACCTAAATGACCACAATTCCTTTTGACTTACAAATATTTTCGTAAAGAATACCAATACCTTTGTCTAATGTCTGAAGTCTAATTACTCAGTTTTACCACTATAATGATAACATAGAATTTAGGCAAGCTGAATTTAAGATATAAAATTACCAGATCAATGTAAACGGTTTATATAGGTAGTAAATTTAATAATATATCGTTCGGTACAGATTTACTTCACTAATCCCGTTAATATGTTTCTTGGTATGCACTATACATACAATAGGTTAAATATGACTTTTATCAAAGTAAACCCTGAGTTTTGGTACCTATTTAATGAGTGTGTACAGATAAGATTTTTAATATTTTATTTTCACACCGCAAATAAAATGGTTTTTATTATTTTAATACGTATAACATTATTTGGTTAACTTTTTATTACAACTATATGGTATACTAATGAGTTATTTCAATTGGCTTAACATTGCTTTAATGTAAAATTTATTAGGATAATTTTTATGTTTTCTTCAAAGCTTTTTAAACTCTTTTTGATAAGACTTTTAGATTTTAGTGAATTATTTTCAAATTTATATTGAGTTGCTATTTTAAATTTAACAATTTTTTAAGTTTTATATTTGTATTTTTATATAGGGTAACGCCGCTCTACTACTAGCCAATTTGGAGAAGGAAAAAGAGCTATTGCGCATATTCTTGCGTGTGTCACAAATGGAAAACGCTGTGCTTCGCCGAATGAACCTTAATAGTTTTCTAATGGTAAGTCCAAGTTACAAGTTAAGTAAAAATGGTGGTAGTGATTATGCGTCCGATGGTTACTTACGTACACGTACACGTAATTCATGTTATCAAGGTAAGAGGAAGTGTACGTTAAAGACTGAACGCAACACATTTTTATTGAATCATATCTACAATTATTGTATTAACACATTTAAAATTTATTAACGGTTAATCGTTGTAATTTTTCGACGCAGGTGCCCGTTCAACGCGTCACCAAATATCCACTGTTATTGGCCCGTTTATACAAAGTCACGCCTGAACACCATCTGGAAGCTCGACAGACACTCAATGAAGCGAGACATAAGATACAATTGCACCTGGAACACATAAATTCGGTGAGTACCTATTTGTTCTGCTTTATAAATATTTTTTTCGTTACGTGAAAAATTCCCGTTTGTTTACAGCTGGCCAAAGATATCAGTTCCACAAAACTATGGCGAAAAATCTATGCAATCAATGGTAAGCGAGCTGATAGCGAAGATTTGGCTGATATTAAATTTCGCAAGGTAATTCATTAAAATCATATAATATACAGTAGAATGATTTGTATTGTCAATGAAAAATAAGTGAAATATGAAAAAAAATATCTAAGATATTTAATATTTTTTCTTTTTTTGGTTATTTACTTACTGATAACAATACGTTAATGATGAACATATTACATGCGTATTATTAGATACGCCTACTGGCATGATATTATATTAAATATTTTTATACGATACACCCAAAATACACATTGATGATAGTATATACTATATGATATTACGATTATGCAAGGTTGCGTTTTATTTTTTTGGTTCGCGGGATATATATTATTTTCAAATTGGAAATTTCAAATGTAATATTTGAAAAAATCTATTAACGTTAATGATATTAACGTCCCGTTTTATTGTAAAGCGCGATATGGTACAGTGAACACATTAATAGTAAGTGCAGCTATTAACTTTGTAATATAACAAAAGTGTTACTTATTTAAAGCAATAAGTTGGTATTATTCGATTGAAGTCAATAGTCAATCTTAAACCATGGCGTATACACAAAGATTTGACCAGATATTTCTATATAACAAAATGCTCCTAAAAAATAGCTAAACTTACCTGTGTGTTATTAATGATATTTCAATACAATCGTTATAAAATATCACGATTTTAGACTTGTCTGTAGTAATATTTTTACGTAATATTGAGAAAATAATAGAATGAATTCAGGCATTCATGATAGGTACAATATTTATTAAATCTGAAACAACTAATTCATATTTTTGAATTTATAAATGCTATTATTTTAACAGGTCGCTGTAGATGTGCTAGAATGGTCAGGACTGGGTGAAGAGATCCGGTTCACCATAGAGGGACGGTTGCTGTACACGCAGCCTTCGGATCACAATTGGCGACGGGGTGGCAGGACTATTAAGTTAATGCCGATAAATGCAATTATTGTGACGCTTGGAAAGGTGAGATATAATTGTTATAATTACCTACATTACTATTCACAGTACAACTGCATCCATGGGTGTTCTGTAAAAGGGAGGTGGAAGAATAGCTTCTCTCTAGAAAACGAATTAAAATATATTCCTATATTTTAAACTGGTATCAAATTATAATATATTTGTTTGTAATTATGAATTATATCAGAATATAATTATAAATATATATCATTGTTTTGACTCTAAATAAATAAATATTAAATACTTAAGTTAGTTAGTTTTTAGTTTTATTATAACGATATGTTTATTTGTACTAAATATTAAGTTGCTTGCATTGTAAATTACTATTTTCATCTCGCTTTTCTTTTTATATATAATATTAGTCTATCACTATTATTACTACAATCTTTTCTGTATAACTTGTATTGTAATCTCTTGAATTGCCGATTGGCGTTAAATAAATAAATAAATAAATAAATAAATAAATAAATGTATTATTTTCGTCATGTTAATTAACATGTTATATAAGTAAGTGTATTACTATACATTTCAATTCATGCTGTCATAAATAAATTTGAAGTAAAAAAAAAAAAAAAATCGGAAATATTAATTTTCATAGTAATTTCTGTATAAAATAATTTATTGACTATTAAGTTATTTTATTTATGTACTTATGCGCTAATGGTTTAAGTAACTCAAATTAATATTTTGTTTTTTATTCTATTAAAACATTTGACTAATATATTAGTTATTTACTTACGTATGATTTGTTTTTATTATTCGAGGTATTTACTTATTAGTTATTAATTAATAATATAAGTACTCAATTTTTAAATTTGTAGTGAAGTGAAGGATTTATCGGTTTCAAAATGATGTTTTTTCTGCAGTCACTTTTTAATACACTTAACTTTATTCAAAAGTTTCATCCAGCAACTCTACGGATCAAAAATCGTATTTCGATGGTACTTTGAGGATTTATTTTTCTTTCTTCTAGATAGTTTGTCCAAGCGTGAAGAATAAAATATGCCGAAAAACGGTAAAATTTGTCGTAAACAAGGCTTTCACTAAATCGATTTAGTTATTTAGTCATAACTCCAAAAGTAATGTTGGTAAAAAATTGAGATTTTCTCCATATATCAATGACATATTATTACATACTTGATAAGAGTTTAAAAAAATTTGATAGTTTTGAGCAAAAAATTTAGATATGGATATACCCAATTTTCTAAAAGTTTATTTTAATACATTTTTAAATTTTTAATATTAAAATTTGAAAATGTTATGACCCAACATGAAAATGTAATATGTATGACCTGACTCATATACTTACTCAACAAAACTAAAAAAATTTTAAAAGTTGGCAAATTGTATACGATTTTTACGGAATCTACTGTTTTTACATAAATTTTCAACTTTAAATGTGTATAAAAAATTAACAATCTATCAAATCATTATGAACTTTTGGATACAGATAAAACAGCATGCTTTAAATTTTCCGGTAAAAAATATTTCTACTTTGTTCAGAAATTCATTTTAAAACAGTTTATAAAAACCCTACAATAAATTAGATTAAAAATAGTTAAGTATATGATGGATATAGTTCACACTGAACCTTTGCTCAGAATTCAACTTAAAAAATTATTAATCGTTTCTTTAAAATTCAATACACCCATTACCATAATATTGTCCAAGAATTGTTAAAATTAATTTTGCTCGTGAATTTAAATCGTAATTTTAGGTAATACATTGTATATATATATATATATATATAGTGCACATTTATTTAAAAATATGTATATAATTTATTTATTTACCTGAATGGGAATACACTAAAACTAAGTCAACTTTAATTTATTTATATATATTATGTTCACAAATAATAAGCTTTAATCAGAATTTATTATCAGTTATTTTAATGGTTCATTATAGTTATATTTTTTATATACCATATACTTGTATACATGGAGAAAAATGTATTAAAGTTAATTATAATTTGATAAATTTTGACTTACTTTTAGAGAAATATATGTGTTGTTTCATATAAGAGTTTACTTACTAACACCAATGCTTGTATCTATGTTATATTACTACGTTTTGTATTTGTTTATTTAGCCTAATGACAATTATAATCCGGACGCAGATGACTTAGCATTTCCCAGACAGAACGGCATCAGAGATGCATCACTAGTATTACTCAAAGAAAAGAGTGGACGGATCAGTTTGCTCCGGGTATGTTGATATAAATATTTACTTCAGTGTAAGAAAATAATATTAATTATAGTAATATTAATTAAAATAATTAAATCTACAACTATGATAAATTAAAATTTCAATAGAATAATGCTCATTTTTAATGTGAATTATTGAAATACAAATGTATATGAAAGGTACATGGTAATGTAGTTTATAGAGTTATTTAATATCAACAAAATTCAATTCTGATGACATAACTGTATCATTATAATCAAATAAATTGAAAATCAAATAATTTGAATTTTCATAAATTCTGATTTAGATTTGTAATCAAACATGCTATGATCAAAACTAAAGACGTTCTCAATATTTTTGTGAACATTTTTTCGAAAAATTCTATTATTTGCAAATCAGAAACAGTGATATTTATTTGAATCACACACTCCTATTTGAAAAAAAAAATAACTTATGAATGGATATATTCATCGTAAATAGTTTTAAATTCATAAATACGTTTGATAGAACTACGGTAAAAGAATAAAGTTAATTTTTTTATGAGTAAACTTACAATCTGTATTTAAAAAATACACAATACATAAATATTATGACAATACATTCAAAAAATAATAACAATAATAACTACATAATAGCTTGATGAAGAAGGCTGTCTTATGATATATCCCTTCATATCGTGAAATTCGAATTAGTTTCAGGGATCTTAACTCTGTCATCTTTTGAGATGACGTGGAAGAATTTTATGAAGTGTAAGAATAAGTGTAAAATGAGACGATTTTTATGATACTGGAGTTTGATAAAAATGTATTATAGTATCTTTGTACCTAGTTGGTCAACTTTATCAATTTCTAGATCTTTTTGTAGCGCTTTATTTATCACATATATACCATGAGGCCAATGCTATGATATGTAGAGCTATCAACTGAAAAGCTTAAATACTGCAAGATTGAGATGGTTCAGCGCTCCCCTAGATTTGTACGCCACAAGAAAAAAAAGTGTTATCTATAGATTATTTTAATTGAATTACCTATGAATATATTGTTGCATCTTTTTGTATAATATGAATTATAATTTTTTGAATACATTTGAAAGAGTACTATAAAGTATGATTATTATTGAAATAAAAATCGTTATTTATTAGCATATTATATGTATTTGATTGAGTAAACAATAAAACATGTTTTTCTAGATTTGATTTAAATAATGAATGTTCTCTAGAGATTGTGAAATGATTTGACTCTCACGAAAAAAAACAAATAACTATATAGAGAGTTAAAAACACTAATTTATATTATACCTCCATTGGTAAAAACAGAATATACAATTATTTTAAGATTTTAACTAATTGTTAATTTCAGGAACCTATGTACTTAGATCGATGTGTAGTGTGCTGTGAAAGTGACTGGGATGATTATTTCGAATTACATGAAATCACTACCAAGGACACGTATATACTAAAAGTAAGTTCTTATAAATTCAATACACATTATAGATGTATAAATTCCGAATTCTTGCGTATCAGTAATATAATTCCAGTATGAAATGATTTCCATTTGGTGATATTTACTATATTTTAGCGTTGATATTTAATTCACGGCAAACATATAGAAGATCACGGGCGAAAATTTAAATCCTAAGACCTGACAGTTAAATACTTGATTAATTTATGGGAGCAAATTATGTTTAAATCTAGTATATTACATTTGTCATTTGTTTTCTGTAGAAAAGACGTAAAATAGTTTCGTTGAAACTTTAATGTGAAGTGTTATGAAGCTAACGTCTTTATTGGAGAAAAAATAAAAATTAACTAATTGTATACATTTTTAATTGTTTAGGGTCAAGACGGTGAACAGACAAAAATGTGGTACCGTCAGCTTCAGTATCATTGCCAGACGCTTGGCTGCTGGAGGAAAAGACGAAATGCATTGGCGAACATTATGATAAATAGGAACTGTACTTAGATGCCCAACCATGAATGGAGTGAAAAATGACTCAGTAAACACGCTTACAAGTTATAAAGGATTAAGACGATTATTATTGTTCTTATAATTACCAAAAATACAATTAGAAACTGATAGTCATTACCAATGATATGACTTTTTTTTAACTTTTAAATTATTAATTAGTAAATGACACAATATTATTTACAACTAGTAATTTAGTGATTATATATATATATTTATTTATACATTATTATTATTATTATTATTATGTTAAATCGAGAATTCGTACATGGACCAAATTATACAATGTATTATTTGTTTGGATACTTATATTTGTATATTATAAACATTTTTGTATATTTATTCACATTAGTTCATAAAATATCATGCGATTAACATTACGTATAAACTAGATGTGGTAAAACATTAAATTGTGAAACTTTAAAAACATCTGTATATTTTATAAATTATTAGGATAATGTTCCTTATTAATTGTTTTTGTCCACATTTTTTGACATTATTTCTATCTTATCTGTTATTACTTTAATTATTTTTGATGACTCGCTATTTATTTATTATTATTTAATATTCTTCGTGTTGTTTAAATTACGCACACAATATACAATAAATACAACAAAATTTTAAAAGTGTTTTTTCATTTCATAGTAATATTTTTTTCTTTTATAATATTTTTTAAGTCAAAATTAAAATTGCTGTATCAATAGAGTTGGTAAGTTAACATTAACCATAAGTATAAATTAATGAAGAGGCTAAATGTTTGAACTTATAATACATATCAGCGTTCATACTTAATATGAATTTATTTTTGTATATTATTCATTTTTCATAGAACGAATTCTGTTTTATAGTGATGATTGATAAATTTATAGTGTTAGATTATGAAATGAAATAGTTAAACCTAGGGTATTCGTTATAACGTTCATAATAAAAATATGTAAATAAAAGTAAATAAATGTCGAGGGGGTGTGTGCCGTACCTTCTCGTGGTCCTCCTGTCTAGTAGTGTTGTTAATACTTGAGATTCACTGCATATTTTCGTAATTTTTGTTACTAACTATGTTAACAACACGAAGCCAAACAGCACAAAACAGGCGGCTAAATGTCGAAAGATCTCCCTGCCTTATTGGTGTAAACAGCCCTTTTCAGGTTACCCCTATGACAATCATGCTTCTCATGATATCCGAAAAATTGAAAACAAAAACAAAAAATTTATATAAAGGAATTATATATATATATATATATATATACTTGAATATTTTTAATGGTATTATTCTTAGAAAAAATAAATTATTTATCAAATCATAATAAAAATATGTTGCTTGTTTTCACCCAAACATATGCAATACTGGAAAAACTCGTATACATAGTAAAGAGGTCAGATTATTTTTTTTCCAGACAGAGGTATACTTTTACAAGATATATTACTTTTATTTTCATAATTATATATTTAAATAACATACGAGCTGAAATATTTTAAATCTTTACTTTTTTTTAATCTAGTCAATGCGCATTGTATGAAGAAGAATACTTTTCAAATAAAAACAATTTAAATCAGATCTCTCTACAGTGGGTAGAGATCAAGTATTGTTTTAATAAAGCAGAGGTTCCCAACCCGTGGTACGCGTACCACTAGTGGTACGCGGAAGGCTCGTAGGTGGTACGCGAAGAAAGGTTTTTATTACTATTTGCATTCAATATTATTTAGTTTAGTTTATTTGATATTAGTTAATTTTATAAAATTATTATTTTATAAAAATAAATTAATACAGAATAAATAAATACAGAAGTAGGCTCGATATTCAAAGTGACTTAAGCGTGAAAATTAGTTCTATTTAGCCTGATATTGATGTCCTTGTAAAAAATAAACAACAACAAATATCACATTAATTTCATTTATTTTATTTTATTATTATTTATATTAATTATTTTTTAATTTATTTGAAAATTGTAAATTACAATTTAAATATTTAGATTTAACTAAAAATTATGATTTTTTTCTTTCATAAATATCAAATAATAAAAATGTAAAGAATTGAATGAATAATAAAAATATACGTTAAAATAATTTGACTCCTAATTTAGTTTTAGAATTGAGGTGGTACGCGTATTGATTATAAAAGTGTCTGGTGGTACTCGATGATAAAAAGGTTGGGAACCCCTGTAATAAAGCATATTTTTTAATAAAAACACAGTTGCGCGTAGACACTTTTTCATTTTAAGTTACAAGTATTATTTTTATACATTTTGTAGACTAATTATTGCTATCAAATTCTATAGATGGTTGTATAATATTTTACAACATATTAACATATATCATATAAGATTATAATACAAAATAAAAGATTCAGAAGGTAATCGTAACGAATATTTTATTCAAAATAATGGTCCTAAAGCTTAATCCACTTTTAAACAATCTACTATGCTTCATCAAATATTATAAATTAATTATATAAATAACATCTTATAGAGGCTTAAGTGCCAGGATATGTTATATCTATAATTTATAAACACGCCTGATACGTAAACAATAATTATAATTGATACAAATTAGCATAAATAAATGGGTATAAAATACGAATACGTATATTAGTTTTCCTAATTTATTTTTATGCCTACTAATTAAGATAATTTTCACATCATTTTCCCGACAGTAATTGATCGTCCTTTTTCAGTCATTTTAGTCTCGATTATTTCTGTAGATCTAAATAATAAAAAATAAGGAAGTGAAATTGATTAAGTCATATTTTACTTAAAAATATGAACTTAAAATAAGTTTATAAATTGTGATTTACCTGGGTGAAATGTTAGTTATTAACGAAAAAGTCACAGTACCACCATTATCTGAAAAAAAAATGATATTAGATATTTAAAATGATGTAGATAGTAGCTAGTAGGTGTGATTGCTGATGATAATTTTTAAATAATTAATGCATGTATTACTTGGGTAATTAACAAAAATGAAAATTTTAAACATAAGTCTTTAACAGTAACACGGATGGGTAAAATGTATGTGAATAATATTTTTATATTATTATGTTATGTTTTGTACGTTTTATTACGTTATTTTCATGATATATTAAATATTAATAGTTATTTTCAGTAAGTAACATAGTAGGTACCTATTTTTTTTTATTTTTTTTTTATTTAATTTTTTTTTTATGAAAAACAAATTAATTACCTATGTAATGTACATCAATCTATGATGGCACTTAGGATATCAGATTAAACCATTAACTGTGCATGTAAACGTATTAGATATATATTTAGTTTTTCATAAACCTAATCTAAATATTCTTAATACCGTTGGACGTAGATTATATAGAATCATACAAGAATTCAATATGTGAATGCCACGTACCCTTAGCCTGTCCTTCAAAACCTATTGTTTTACAAAAAAAAAGTGCGAAAAATACGCTTTTTAATTTTTCTTACAGGCTTATATTTAAAATATAGTCGCGCCGCGTACACCGTTTACTACACACGTGTTCTGTAAATCGCTCCGTATACGAGTAAATCCGTGTTACTTTAACCAAAATGAAATAAAAAAATGTTCATTTTACTCCATTGAATGCGTAATGAAAATCTCTACATTAAACTGTTTTTAAACACATCGAGAAATCTAAACTTTGTCGATAATTTAAAAAAATTGAGAATTTACAGTTATTATAATTACCAATTACCAATTATCTACTCACACGACCACACTATTGCTGTCGGACAGCCGGCGGTCTTTAGTCTACACCGTTATCACGTCGCAGTGTCATTAAAGGACCATGAAATGAAAAAATTTTAAATTATTTTATACTTAAAAAACATAGTACTCCGTTTTAAAAAAAATAATGGTCCAAACTAAAAATGTTTACAACTTTTCGTTGGCGATATACAGGCATTTGAAGTTGACGTGTGACGTCATAGAATCTATTCTCCTGGCGTTTATACATGTAAATATTATGTCTTCAACTTTGTTTACCCATTATTATGAATATAATATTCAATATACCGGGTTTAATCTTAGAGATATTTTTAACGTTCATAATTTTCTGTTTCACTTAATGTTAAATAATATATTATGTTATAATATTATATAATTAACTATAACAATAATAATAATTATAGTGGCACAGTCACAAAATATGATTTTTTTTCGAGTAATGTCAATAACTTCTTCATCCAATATTAATTTCGAAAACGATGGGTTTTCTATCACACATTTATATTATATACCACGTAATTTATTTAAAATGTCTATTTCCGAACAGCAAATACACTCGGATCCGTTGGTAATATTGTGCATTTTTGACAATCATACCAATTATTTATTTGAAGTAATGATTTACCAAAGCATTGGCTAAATAATTCATTATGGTTAGTACTAAAATCAGGGGCGTATTTAGTTTTTTTTTGGGGGGGGGGCTGTGGTATTAACTATTTTCTCCAACAGAAATTCCCCAATTCAGCCTATTAAACCGACTTCAAATGTATAATCGTTACGATCAAAATCGTCAGACACGTTGCATGAATAACTTGTTCGTTGTTACTAAAATAATAATTCTTTATAAAATTATATTAAACTTTTACAATATACATCTGATAGGGCATAATAAGCAGACATCATGAACAATTCCTGGATTTGGGGGGGGGGCCCTTAGACACCCATCATACATACACCCCTGATTAAAATAACCATAGTAATCGCAGAAATCTATTTTCGTTGGTTCAAATTGATATGATGAGTTCATATTGATAAGTTAACCACAACCGTAATTTATTTTCAAATTTCAAGTACACTTAAAGAAACACGGAACAATACTAGAATAATAAATACTAATCCAGTCCTAGAAGAAAACGACAAAAACCCGTTTTGTCAGTTAGAACTAAAAATAAAAATAAATATTATGTAGCACGTAATTAATTTTGCACACAAAAATATCAAACCAAAAATAATAATATGTAATATTGTAATAACCAGGGTTCGGATTTTATAGCACCAAAAAGTACTAAAATATGCGCCATAATATGACCAAAAAATCCTTAAAATATGCGCTATAATATGCCCTAAAAATATCAAAAATAGCAACAAAAAACAATTTTTTTGAAATTATCATCATTACTGGTGGTTTATATTTTTATCTTTTGAATTAATACGTATTGCTTAGAGAAAATTGTAAAATCTAAAAAATAATGAAATATATATTAACGAAACAGATTAAAGGGCATAAAATGTATAATATTCGGTATTTCCGAGCTTCTTGAAAATAGACTAACATGTTTAATATTGTATACCTACAGCTATAATATTATGTATGAATTAATTACGAAACAAAATTGCTGTAATTTTTCTTATGAACTCACATAAATCAATAATAATTTTTTCTCGATATAAACGATATTTATGAAAACTACTAAATAAAGCATTATGTAAGAAAAATAGTACCAAAACTTTAAAAATAGCACTAAAAATCTAAAATGCATCAAATATGCAAAAAATAGCTAAATAAAATGTCATATTTAGAGTCCATGGTGTATAAAACAAATTTATAGTCCACCCTGCTATTTTTATCTGTATTCTATAAGAATTAGCAAATGTTATAAAATCCGGACCCGGGTCATAACTAATAATATTATGTAAAATAATAATATGTACGACACGCGACGTACGTGCGTACGTGGAGCCATACTGCAGTCGCAGCGGATTAGATTCTATGACGTCACGCGCTAACTTTAAATGACTATAACTCGCTAACAAAAAGTCGAAGACAAGTTTAGTTTGGACTCCTGTTTTTCTTTAATTAACAATTTTTTTTTATTTACTCCTCTTCCTATATAATAAATATAATATATATATATATATATATATATATATATATATATATATATATATATATATATATATATATATATATTAAATATAAATATAAATATACAATAAATAAGGATTTCTTCCAAGCAACATTAATAAATATTAATTTAAATCATGTGCCAATCAACATCACAGCAGTTAATTGTCCCCCTAAACACAAAATCACACCACCACAATATGAAACATTCTTTAATTCTCTCGGACACTACTTTATCGTAGGAGGTGACTTAAACGCCAAAAATCAAATTTGGGGCTGCCATTCCACAAACCCTTAAGGACACGCCCTACTCCAAATCATTAACTCGAACCACTACTCTACAATAATACCTTCTAACCCAACTTACTGGCCAACATCCCCTAGAAAACGTGCAGACATCTTAGATATATTTGTAATAAAAATCCTAAACAACATCAATCATCAAATTCAAAATTTACTGGACCCATGTTCTGACCACTCTCCAGTTCTTTTATCTATCGATGCACTACCTTCATACCAAAATATTAAACCCACTCTAATAAACGGTCTAATGAACTGGGTCAAATTTCGTAAAACCATTGACCAAAAAATAAACCTAAACACTTGTTTAAAATCACCAGCCGACATCGAAGATGCGGTGTCACACTTCACTGAAATCATCCAATCTGCAGCATGGAAGGCGTCAACCAAAACTCAAAAACACAGTTCTAACTCACTCTTAATACCTACTCACATCCGTGAGCTCATAGCGCACAAACGCCGTGCGTTAAAAATTATTACAACAACCTTACACAGACTCTTAAACGAAAATTATCACAAATAAGAAATGACTCATAGAGCGATTGGATCTCATCACTCACCTTAAAATCTGGATCGTTATGGAAGGCCCCTCAAAATTGTCTCGGCAACAAATAACGCAAACCCCTTTGAAAACTACAAACGGAACTTGGTGTAAATCGGATAATGAAAAAGCAGAAATTTTTCGTGCTCATCCCGCAGAAGTCCACTCTGATTTAGAAAATCACACACATCCAAAATATAGAGAATTCATTAATTTCTCCCTCACCATTATATCTTACTCCAAAACCTTTTGTGGTGAAATCCAACACTTAATAAAATCTTTCCCACTTAAAAAGCACCTGGCATAGATTTAATTACAGCAAAATTAGCTCGAGAACTTTCAAAAAAAGCGTTGATCCACTTAATTCACATATTAAACTCCATACTAAGAATTTCCTACTTTCCACTTTAATGAAAAGTATCAGTAATAATCTTAATTCCAAAACCAAGCAGACCTCCAGACATTGCGTCATCCTACCGTACAATTAGCATTTTGCCTTTCTTTGTCAAATTAACTGAAAAATTAATACTTAAACGTATTTCAAAAACCATAAATGACAAAAAAATAATTCCTAACACGGAATTTGGCTACCGTAATAAACATTCAACTTTACACCAAAAAATACGAGTACACCGTATAACAGACTCTATTTCATATGCACTGGAAAAAAAACTATACTGCTCCGCCGTATTATTAAACGTTGCCCAGGTATTTGATAAGGTATGGTAACCCGGCCTTTTATTTAAACTAAATGCGATTCTCCCTTCTACTTATTTTTTAATTTGTTAAGTCATACTTATAAAATCGTAATTTCGTTGCACAGGTAAGATCAGTCTTCTCAAACTTATCTCATATCTTAGCTGGTATCCCCCAAGGAGCTATTTCGTATCCAATTTTATACAATATATATATACGAGATACAGCAAACCAACCTACCACCCCCCAATCCAATGTTGCTGAATTTGCAAACGATAAAATTATCTTCACCTCGCACGATATCCCGCAAACTGTCTCCCAACATCTACAAACCCACCTTAATATAATGGAACCGTGGTATTCCAAATGGAGAGTAAAAATCAACAATGAAAAGTCCTCGCACATCACATTTAGCCTCAAACAAAATACAATTCCCCCAGTAACTCTAAACAATAAAATCATTCTTCAAACATCTAATGTACGTTGCCTAGGTCTAATACTAGATAAACGTTTAACTTGGGCCGAGCATTTAAAAAAAAAAACGAATCCAATTAAACATCAGACGAAATTTCCTCCATATGCACCTCGGTAAAAACTCCACAATTAACCTAAAAAACAAACTCCTATTATATAAAACTCTGCTAAACCGATGTAGGCATATGGAATTCAATTATGGGGTTCTGCTAAGAAGTCAAACATTAATAAAATACAACGTTTTCAATCTATAACATTACCACTGATTACAAAAGCACCTTTTTACATCTCAAATCACACACTTCACACTAATTTAAACATCCAAACTGTTCCAAAGGTAGCAATATCATTCTACAAATTATTTCACTCCCCTCTAGCAAACTACTCAAACCCTCTGATCCTTGCTCTCGACTCCTATCAACATACCTGGTGACCCGCCAAGAAGGCTGAAAAGAAACTGGTGCAGAGACATAGCAATAACTTAAAAAAGCTGGTAAGTGAGATGATGGTGGTACAAGTTCGTCCTTCGTCCCTTCGGTCCTCGGACAAGATATTGGTGATGAATGTATTAAGTTTTAAAGAAATGATGACTCATTTCTTTAGTATAAAACGATTCTGAGCAAAGCTTCAGTGTAATATAATATATTATTATTTAAATACTGTTTACGTATTTTACGGTTAATTGTATAATTTTTGGTGAGTTTTAGATTCTGAGTGAAGCGAAGGATCTTATGGTTTTACAACGATGTTTATTTTTTTTTTCTGTAAACACTTTTTTGTATAGAAATCCTTTTCCAAAAGTTTCGTCCAGCAACTTTTTAGATTCGAAATTGAACTGAGATGGTACTTTAGAGAGGTCATTTTTCCAAAATCTCCATAGTTTTTCCAGTAATCAAGAATAACGATTGAAAAACCAGTGGCGTATTTGAGGGGGGGGCGATAGGGGCGATCGCCCCTCCCGAGAGATCTTTGAAAATAATATTTTATGATTGTTGAACTAAATATATTAATTGTGTATCTAAATATTTTAATTAATTAATAAATAATATTTTTTGGATGAGAAATTTTTGTGATAACTGGCAACTGATAGGTAATACATATTATTATATCGGATAAATCGGATTACTGATTAGTGATTGCTCTATGATACGCAAAGATGGAACATTTAGCCCGAGTAATGGGTGACGTAGTCGTACCAAATGAGTGATGGAACGGAACGTCACTTGTCGAAATGGTTACTTAGGTGACCATTTAGGGTCACGATAGGTCATTTCCATAGACATAATAGAATGTCTATGGTGTCTGTTCTATTATGTCTATGGTCATTTCGTCTGACGAAAGTGTTGCCAGGTCTGGGGAAATTTCCTCTTTCTGGGGATTTTTGGTGTATTATTTGGTTTTGGAGATTTTTCTGGGGAATTCAAATATTCTGAGGAAATAAGTGCTAAGACTGGAGATTTCTTGCATTTTGATTTTTTACCATGTTATGGAAAATTGTATACGTTGTTATGTTGGTCATAAGTCGTAAACTCATAATACCCTACGCGGACTTTTTGCCGAAAATGAAACGTATAAGCAATGACCATAGATATACAACACTTGTGTGTGGCAATATCTATGGCAATGACCAAGAAAATGCGACGCATACATGGGTTATAAGCGAATATACTCTAGATCCTATAACCTAAAATTGTTATTCGTCGGCCGTCGTTTCTTACTCGTGCAGTGCGAAACTTGAATTATTTTGTTTTTTATTATTGTGGTTATAAGCGACAAAATGAGTGACATTGAAAACTCTAACGAAGGACCATCGTTTAAATGGCCTAAAAAAAAAAATCATATAAGCATACGTTTCGTCAAAGTTGGTTAAAGTCCACAGAGTTCAAAGCGTGGTTAAAAATTCTTTAATAAAAGTGCTTAAATAAATAATAAAAATGCGTTGTTTTTTATGTCTAAAAAAAATGTTTTTAATTGGTGGGGGTGGTTTATTCCTCTTAATATCGCCCCCCCCCCTAGGTGAAGGCTCAAATACGCCACTGTGAAAAACTGAGTAAAAACGGTAAAATCGGTAAAAATCCGCCGTAAACGAGATTTTCACTGTTCAGATTTTAGGTATTTAGTCATAAATCGAAAAGTTTTGAAGCTAGAAACTTGAAAATTGTATCCAAAATCAAATACATACTTTTTTATATTGAACAACATTTTCAGAACAATTAAAGCACTTTTGACTTAAATATAGAACTTTTAATTTACCAAAATGTTTGAAAGTTTTTATGTAATATAATTTTAAATATTTGACAAAAAGTTCTGAAAATTTAATATGACCTTACTCATATACCTACCTAATTATCCAAACAAAAATTCAAAAATCGTGAGTCAGGATTTTTTTTTATACACACTTTAATAAATTATTATAACTCACCAAAAATTATACAAATAACCGTAAAATACGTAAACAGTATTTAAATAATAATATATTATATTACACTGAAGCTTTGCTCAGAATCGTTTTATACTAAAGAAATGAGTCATCATTTCTTTAAAACTTAATACATTCATCACCAATATCTTGTCCGAGGACCGAAGGGACGAAGGACAAACTTGTACCACCATCATCTCACTTACCAGCTTTTTTTTTTCTTTTTTTTTTTTCTGTAAACACTTTTTCGTATAGAAATCCTTGTTCAAAAGTTTCGTCCAGCAACTTTGTAGATTCGAAATTGAACTGAGATGGTACTTTAGAGAGGTCATTTTTCCAAAATCTCCATAGATTTTCCAGTAATCAAGAATAACGATCGAAAAACTGAGTAAAAACGGTAAAATCGGTAAAAATCCGCCGTAAACGAGATTTTCACTTTTCAGATTTTAGGTATTTAATCATAAATCAAAAAGTATTGAAGATAGAAACTTGAAAATTTTATCCAATATCAAATGCATACTTTTTTATATTGGACAACATTTTCAGAACAATTATAGCACTTTTGACTTAAATATAGAACTTTTAATTTACCAAATTGTTTGAAAGTTTTTATGTAATATAATTTTAAATATTTGACAAAAAGTTCTGAAAATTTAATATGACCTTACTCATATACCTACCTAATTATCCTAACAAAAATTCAAAAATCGTGAGTCAGGATTTTTTTTTATACACACTTTAATAAATTATTATAACTCACCAAAAATTATACAAATAACCGTAAAATACGTAAACAGTATTTAAATAATAATATATTATATTACACTGAAGCTTTGCTCAGAATCGTTTTATACTAAAGAAATGAGTCATCATTTCTTTAAAACTTAATACATTCATCACCAATATCTTGTCCGAGGACCGAAGGGACGAAGGACGAACTTGTACCATCATCATCTCACTTACCAGCTTTTTTGTAATTAAACCCTCATAAAATATTCAATTAGATATAACTCATTTAAACTTCAATAATTGTTGTAACAATTATAACTCATTAGAAATAAACTTAAAAGAAATCAGACAATATCGAAAAAAATCGTATAAGAATTTATTAAAGTGTGTATAAAAAGCTGGTAAGTGAGATGATGGTGGTACATGTTCGTCCTTCGTCCCTTCGGTCCTCGGACAAGATATTGGTGATGAATGTATTAAGTTTTAAAGAAATGATGACTCATTTCTTTAGTATAAAACGATTCTAAGCAAAGCTTCAGTGTAATATAATATATTATTATTTAAATACTGTTTACGTATTTTGCGGTTATTTGTATAATTTTTGGTGAGTTTTTTTGTAATTAAACCCTCATAAAATATTCAATTAGATATAACTCATTTAAACTTCAATTGTTATAAAAATTATAACTCATTAGAAATAAACTTAAAAGAAATCAGACAATATCGAAAAAAATCGTATAATAATTTATTAAAGTGTGTATAAATAAAAATCCTGACTAACGATTTTTGAACTTTTGTTAGGATAATTAGGTAGGTATATGAGTAAGGTCATATTAAATTTTCAGAAATTTTTGTCAAATATTTAAAATTATATTACATAAAAACTTTCAAACAATTTGGTAAATTAAAAGTTCTATATTTAAGTCAAAAGTGCTATAATTGTTCTGAAAATTTTGTCCAATATAAAAAATTATGTATTTGATATTGGATAAAATTTAGGATTTCTATACGAAAAAGTGTTTACAGAAAAAAAAAAAAAGAAAAAAAAAAAATAAACATCATTGTAAAACCATAAGATCCTTCGCTTCACTCAGAATCTAAAATTAATAACTCTCATACCCACACAAAATCTCTCACGCCATAAGTACTATTGTTGGGTAGCTCCTTAATCTCATATAAACTCACGTAAAAACACATAAATACCGCATATATGCCTATTGTAAACTGACCTTACAGATTGTATATTTTCTAAATAAATGTTAAATATATGTATATATATATATATATATATATATATATATATATATATATATATATATTTAAAATAAACTACCATTTCATTGCTGCAAAAGTGGCTAATTATTTATTATTGACTTGTGATTTTTTTTTAGTTTCTAAGTGGAACATAGAACATATTGTTTTACAACTCTGTTTTTTTTATGCATGTAATCACTTTGACGGGTAGTAATAATACTCCTAAAGTTTCATCTGGCATCTTTATAGATCAGGAATTGAATTTCATATAGTTAGTACTTTAAAGAGGTCATTTTCCTCTATTCTCGATAGTTTTTCAAAGCGTAAGGAAAAAATACATGTAAATCAACGATATTTTTCTAGAATAACATTATAAAATTCAGAATTGTTGATCCGGTAAAAAGTTTATTTAATCTACTTTCTTTCTAGCTTTTACAGTCCATTTAGGACCTTCGCTGCCTCAATCACATCTTTCCACCTATCTCTGTCTTCGCTACCTTCAATCCTATTATTAATTATTCTGAAATTTCCGTGAGATCCGTTTCCACTCTGTCCGCCCATCTTTGTCTCGGTCGACCCCTAGGTCTTTTACCGTTTAGTTTTCCAATAAACAGATTTTTTGCAATACCTTCCGATCTCCAAATATGACCCACCCATTCTAAACTTTTACTTTTTAGATACGAACTTATAAAGGGTTTATTAAACATTTGATACATTTCTTGGTTAGTTCTTCTTCTATATTCACCATTCTCAATTACAGAGCCATATATTCTACGGAGTACTTTTCTTTCAAATATGTTTAACTTCTCTTCGTCTCCCTTAGTTACCGACCAGGTTTCACAGTCATACGTCAAGACTGGTCGTAATAAGCTGGAATATAAATATTCTTTTGACTTCCTGGACAATAGTTTCGATTTAAACAATTTTGCAAGTGCATTGTTTAAAATACAGATTTTTCATATATATATATAGTTCCAGTTTCAAAAATATAAACTCAATAAATTATTATTATGTGCATTAAAAGTTGAAATTTCGGTAGAAATAACTCTTTTTACGTAAAATGTCAGATTTATTTTTATTTTTTTATCATAAAATTTGTAATTTTTAGTTATAAAATCTGACATTTGTATATAAGCTTATTAAAATTGTTATATTAATCGGGTGCTAGCAGTTTTTTAATACGGTAAAATAAAGCATTTTCACAAATATTATTAAGCCAACATGGATTTTTCTTGTTATTCCTCCAGTAATTTTTGCTGGAAACTTGTAAATCTCATCAATTGTTTAGCGTACAGTTTTTTCGAAAATTTAACTAGTTGATATTAAAATAAATTATTAATTGAGTTTCACTAAGAATAAATTTCCGAAAACAATGATTAATCATTGATTTTTTAATTTAAATAAAATCATACTACACTTATCGTTTACCAACCGTGAAAGTAGATCATCTAAACTCTAAAGTTCTTTAAATCAATCACTATTATCTCATCCAAGAAGCGGAGAATACGCATAGGGTGAAGTATATATCCGGTTTTTTTATAATTTGATTTTACAAAAAGCAAACAATATTTCTTAAATTATTTAGATTTAATAAAACAATATAAAGAAAAAATTGAATTTGCCATAGGAAATATTTTGGTAAACGTCAAAAGAATATGAATTTTTCAAAAAATATTTTAAAATATCAAGATATTTTAGGAAAATATTTATTTAATTTGAAATTTTTTGTTTCAATAAATGAATGCCAATCATTAGTACAAAGTATTTCGTGAAATCGTGTTGTCTTACATTGCGCAGTTGTCATCACACCAGTTGACATTGTACGTTTTGCATCATTAGTCACGGATCGTCTGAATGATACTGTTCTGTTAGTCACTACACTTTGACGGACCATTGGTACTGCGGATAGTGTATAAAGCACGGGATTCACTGCAGCATTCAAGGGTAATATAAAAACTGCCACCCAAGCAAACACCTAAATAAATATAATGACTATATAAGCCATAAGGTAATAGATTAACATAGATTTTACATTAATATGTAATTCATATTTGATAGTAGCCTCTAAACTTCATAAAATGATTAATTACTAAATTATGTTCATATAATATACTTAAAATTAGTCATAAAATTATTAAATTTAAAATAATACATATTTTACAGATGAAAAACGCCAGTCAAATCCTAGATAAATACTAGAAAAACTTTGTCCTTTGTCGGTTCATTCTTTGGACAATACGTATATTGGTGTTAGGTGTAAAATATCTACAATAAACCATTTTGAGGGACGTATATCACCATAAAATAATGTTGTTTAAAAAACTTGATGGGAAAATAACGAATGATATCTCCTTTAAGAATTCACTAAATACCTAAAACGAATTTAAGATGAAGCATGAAGCATAATTTCTTTCATCCGAAATTGACTTTCATTGACTTTTTTTCAACCAAATATGATAAAGTAGATTTCCATTTCACCAACTAATTATTTCACTATTTTTATTTAAGATTTTACGTTTAATATTTTTGAAAGCCTGTCTCAAATATTTATAACTAATACTACCGAAAATTTTTATGAACTCTGGCTATCTTATAATGTGATTCAATAGTATGAATTATTGAGTATTAGACAATTAGAGTGTATATTGTATAGTGTTATCGAATAATAACTCGCCATTTACAAAATAATATGCGATACTATAATATTTACAAGTTTTATTCATTTCAATACATCATTCGTTTTTAATCTAAAATAGTACATAATTGTCGTATTTATTCACTTTATCATAACTTGGGACATTTGGTGCGAGTTTATTAAGCCTTCGACTAAACAATAAAAACAAATGTCTAACTACGTTTTGACAAATAACAAATATCTATACATTATAACATAAAATAAATTTTTGATTATAAAATAAGCCGCTTTATCGTGATGATCTTTTTAGGTAATATTAAATGACTTTATTAAACTTGAATAAATACATAATGTTCAAAATGTTTAGTGTAAAACTGTGGGTGAAAAGAAAAATATAATTTTCAATATTTGAGCGAAAGAAGTCTGCCCAAAGCATAAAGTTATTAATGAATTAATGACATACATATTATATTATGTTACAATAATATCTAATAGGCACCGTAAAACTGATTTATTTTACGTTTTCAAATAGCCGATCATAAGTGTATATAGAATCAAATTTTTAAGTGGCTATTGAGCTATACCCCCCCCCTAAAAAAAATTAAATTACAATAGAATCAATAAAAGCCACACAGTTTTTATCATCATTAAAGTATGTCTAGAAATACATGTTTGTTGTTAATATATTATTTAATATTGTACAATGTACATAACGTAAGGTAGGTACATGATTACTATCACACAAGATTAGTAGGTAAATAATTTAATATTATTACAACTCAATTACATCTATAGATGTATTATATTTATATTATAGTTGTTATTACATTATATAATAAATAGGTATGTTGATATGACATTATTGACTTAAACTGTGATATTAAATAATAGATGGAAAAAATATGTCAGTACCAAACGTAAAAATGACATTTTTATGTAGGTATCCTATCAAAAAATCTCTTTTATAAATAATTTAAATAATTTAAGGGAGAGATATTTTAATTTTTAGGTGCTTAGCTTCTCCATTCCTGATCAATATGGCTATGTATTCGACATTCTGATGTACAGATTATTGTAAATTTGTAAACACTCAAATCATTAATTCAAGTGCCACCATTAAATACTAATGATCAATTTACAACCTGCAATGTCATATAAAAACATAAAATAATCATATTCAATTTTCCACACCAGTTAAGTATGGAAAAATGTCATTTTCGTAAAAGACTTGTTTTATTAGAATTCAAAGATATTCTAATATTAATAAGAAATCGCAAATCAATCAACAAGAGACATCAATAAACAAATAGCAAACATAATTTTTACTTACTACAAATTATCGATTATACATCATTTCTGCAGTCTTTTTAATTTCATATAATTTTTATAATTAAGTTATAATTTTACCTGAGGATGCACGGTGAAACCAGCTAACGACCATAATCCTAATCCTATAATTGGTACCCAACACGCAGCGTCTGTGGCAACCAATAGACTCATCCGCCAAGCCAAAGCAGATTCGCTGAGAGATCGGTGTCGGATCAAAGTTTCTGTAGCACGATGAGTCGTCTTAGCGACGAAAAACATCCAAAGATAGCTTCCAGATATCAATATAAGTGAACCCAAGTTGACAACTGAAATTAAATTTTTTTAAACATTCAAACAACATAAAAAATAAATTAAAAATGTAAAATTAAAATATACATAGGAATATGAAAACAGAATACTCCCAGCCATTAGGTTTATCCGGAGTAATATGTAACGCTAAACACACTCCAGACCGTCCATAAAAGTTTCTGAAAATTAATTTTTATGTATAACATACAGACAAATATCAAATATAAATATAAATTTTCGAATTTACGATTACCGAAAATAATGTATGTTTAATAGAGGTACAGCCGATATTATGATCGCTAGTAACCAACACATAGCCATTAATATACGAGTACAGTCCATTTGCAAACGTCGAACTTTGAATGGAAATATGATTACCAATAACCTTTCTAGCGTGATCACTATTTAAGTAAATAAAAAATTATGTCATCCGTTAGTGATTTTCTGGTATGATTTTACATTGTAGATAAGTTTTAGATATAATTAATTATTTTCATAATACAGCTGTCTAAATTGAACATTTGTTTCTTTTAGATTCCTTTATTTTACGTGACAAGTGTAGTTAATCTCCTTCAGAAACAAAATATCTGTAATCGTTTTTCTTCAACTATCTATTTCCCGCAAGAACAATATTGATTAATTATATTTTATACATTGTCAATAAATTGTCAATTGCAGAAATTCAATTAACCCGATCGTAAATTATCTGCAGTACGGAATATCACAAATTATTTTCAACAAAAGTTCAAATAATATGTTTTTTAGATTTGAGATAAATATCGTTCATTTTAAATTCTGAAAAGGTAAAAGATCTTATGGTTTTACAATGATGTTTATTTATTTTCCTTTTCTGGAGACACTTTTTGCTGATTTAATTATGATTTTTTCATAAGTTTCATTCAGCAACTCTACAGATAGGAAATCACATTCAGATTGTACTTTGATGGTTAATTAAGCTGTCATCTCAACAGTTTTTCTAGACGAGAGAAAAACTGCCGAAAATGGAGTAAAAACGGCAAAATTCGACGTAAACGACAATTTCATTAAATCGACTTTAGTAATTTCGTTAGAACTCCAAAACTAATGTTACTAGAAACTTAAAATTGTCTCCATATATTATTGACGTATTACTTCATATTTTTATTATTAAAACAAATTTTGACAACGTTTAGACTAAAAATAAAACGTTTAAAATACCTTTTTTTATAGTTCATGCCTAATAAAGTTATACATTAGTATGTATATGTATTATATACACTTTGCAGCATGTATAATATAATTCCTACCGGTCAACGTGAACACAGATAGCTCGCTGGAAAATGTACTTATAAAACCAGCCACGTTACACAAAGAACTTCGTCGCCAGTCCGAGTCGTGAATAAAGTATACGCCGCGATAATACCAGTCCACAACGGCAATCACCAACAAATACGAGCCCATTAGAAAGTCGCCCAGTGCCAAGTTAACAATCAGAAACGAATGTACTTGGTTATTGTGCTTGTACTTGGCTCGGAATAATATAACCATAAGGTTAGCCGTGATGGCGACTACGGCTAGTATCCAAATACACACCCGTAACACCATGTTGGACATTAAATCTTCACACGAACTAAATTCGTCTGGCAATGGTCTACATTGTTTGACGTACCGAGCCAAGCAGCAAAAACGAAACTCGTCTGTAAACCTGGGTAAGATAAAAATAAATCAAAAACAAATGTCATCTCATTATCAATGTTTTAGACATGGTCATGTAAAAGATGATTTCAGAATACAAAATCGTCATCCTACGCATGGAAAACCGATACCTACGTAATTACTTGGCTAAATAGCATTAAAAAAATGTGTGATATCAACACATAGTAGATGAACACCTATGTAAGTCGATATCTGCGTAATACGACTAAAAGTAAAACACAACCCTGCCAATTTGAAATATCAGGTTTATTATTATATTGATATTAAATACTAATTTAATAATATATCAATTATAATGATAATGCAATTTATCAGTCAATACCACAACTAAATATTTGGGAACCAGTGTGAAAAATAATAACATGGTCCCTTTAATAAACTACCAAGTCATTATAGTTTATAAATGAAGTTCTTAAATTAATATGTATAGAGGAACGAAAGAAATAATGGCATTTTTTCAAATGTTCATGTTCGATTTCAATACCACTTTTATTGTTGCACTTTTAACATATTTATAACATAAATGAAAATTAATACAATATCAAAATTCAATTGAAATAATGAATACAATTTTAAAAAAATAAAAAATATTTGCTCTAATGTCAATTGTTAAAAAGTTGTTAAAATGGTGGCATACTTTCATTCTTCATCCTTTCGGTTCTCAAATAAGATAATAGCGATAGAAAATTAGTCTATCACTCTCTTGGTCCATTTAAAAGATAATGGTGGCAGGTGTATCGAATGAAAAATAAAAGATAAACCATTAATTTATAAAACGATTTTAATCAAAGCTTCAGTTTAATATACACTTTAATAGCACATAAAGATATATAATATGTATTATATATTTATATATACAGTTAACACAGAAGTATTTTAATTTTCATCTGATTTTTTTTTTTTTTAATAAAAGATAAAAAAAAGTAAATAAAATTTAAAACTAATACATTCTATACTTAATTAGGAATACCAAATCTAATAATCCTACATTATATAAAACAATGATTCAATTCAAACGGAAAATTATTTTGAAATTTATAGTTGAATCGAAAATATACAAGTTATTATTAAGTATTCTAAATATTGAATTTTATGAAATGAATTTAAATCATAACTAAAAGTAAGATATAAAAGTATAATATTAAAAAACAAAGGGGCACTTTAAACTAGGGAGGTCATCTACGTGCACAACTTATTACTAGTTATAAATTATAATCTGGCAGTTGCAGCACTAATGATTGTATAATAAATACAATAATAGTGCAACTATTCAGTTATAATTATTTAACGCAACTCACAGTGTTTCTAGTAAAGGCAAAGTGAAGAAAACATTCTCGTCGATTACTGTCAACTGATTATTCTTAAGGTTCCTAAACAAAAAAAACGTATTTATATAATATACAATAGTGACATATATTTTAAAAATCAAATTTTTAACAAGACTAATTAAATGAAAAATATACTTACAAAAATATCAATTGAGGCATTCCACGAAATGTGCCATCACATATATGAGTGAGTGAATTTTCTGATAAATCTCTAAAAAAACATTTTGATAAGTTAAATAACTTACCCGATAAATAAAATCAACACGTTTTGAATACTGACAAACTTCTTAATGACCGAAGACCAACAAATGCATTTGATTCTATATCCGTTATATTCTGATTACTCAAATCACTATAAAAAAAAAAAATGTTAACTCCAAAATAGATACAACAACCCCAATAAATACTTACAGTGTAATTAAAGAAGACAAACCCTGAAATGCATTAGAATTCACCTTACAAATGTTGTTATCTTGTAAATGTCTATAAAAGATAACTTGAATGTTTCATGAGTTATATACTACTTTATACTTAGTTATAGCTACATAGTTTATTTCTTATTACTTATAAACAGTATAATGTTAATTTTAATTACCAATTATCCAACATAAATCGAAACCTAACAAAAATATAAGTTGCATCTATGTTTCATATTATTTAATAATATGTTTAGTATGTTTAATATTGTCATTTCTAAAAAAAAATAATGTTTCATTAACAAAAAAATATTATAGTTTTGTAGTTGGGAAATAAAATTTTAATATTTATTTTTGAGTAGATGCATAGTTATTTTAATGATAGTTGAAACATGAAAATTAATGAAAACGCAAATGTTAGTTAGTCAAAATGAATGGCTTAACATCAAATTATTTTAAGTTTCGTATTTATATTAATTATATAAAAAGGTAGTCCAAGTATTAGTTTCCAACTATTATGTAGGAGTTACATGGTTGAACCGACCCAACAATGCTTAATAATTAATTAATCTTACAATCCTGTCAGCTGACCAAGTCCCAAAAACGAACCATTTCGTAAAATCGTTATTTTATTTTTTTGTAAATTTAATGTTTTCAGACGCCAAAGTGTGGAAAACACAAATGGTTCCAAATACTTTATAGAATTGTTCATCAAGTCTCTGAAAGTAATAAAAATGATATTCAAACTCACATTATTAATGATATACATATTTACAAATGGAGCAATTGATATTCACTCACAAATAAACCAAGTGATCCAAATGTTCAAATGTTTTTACAGTGAGGTGAGCCGACAAATTATTGCCACCAAAATGGCTATAAAATTGACGATAATTATTTTCTTTGGTTCTATATATTATTTTGTGATATCGAATACTTACAAAAAGGTGATCTGTTTTTCCACGTCGTACGGAAATTTATCAAGACCATGCCCTGTGCAATTTATGTGAATATTTTGACATTGACAATTATATGCTATACTCGAACATATAAAATCTGAAATCCACAATTGTCAGGGGTTCAGTATGGTTTCAATAAAAACCATATACAAACTTACGACATTTGTCTTCATCGTCCCAAGTAAGATCACAGTCCACTTTCCCATTGCATACCATAGATTGATGTATACAAGGTCCTCGATGACATTTATATTCATCATCCATGCATTTTGAATTGACTTAAGTACAACAAAAATTAAATAATCTTTTGTTAATAAAACAACACCATTGTGGAGTATGAAAATTTCAAACTTATTTACAATAATTCGAATTTCGTTTACTTCAGAAAATACAAAATAAAAATTATCGAAATTCTACTAATTATGTAATCAATTATAAACTATTTTGTTTTATTTAAAAACTGTATGTTTGGTTACAAAATAAAAAGGTTAGATTATTGAATAAGTTTAGAACATATAATTAAATTGATAAATAATAAATTCAATATATTACTTGCATTACATGCTTCAGAAAACTAAAAAAAAAAGCTGGTAAGTGAGATGATGGTGGTACAAGTTCGTCCTTCGTCCCTTCAGTCCCCGGACAAGATATTGGTGATGAATGTATTAAGTTTTAAAGAAATGATGACTCATTTCTTTAGTATAAAACGATTCTGAGCAAAGCTTCAGTGTAATATAATATATTATTATTTAAATACTGTTTACGTAATTTACGGTTATTTGTATAATTTTTGGTGAGTTTTTTTATGGTTCTACCTTGAGTCACGATTATTGATATTTTTTCAGTATTGATAGTTTAATATAAGAGTAAACTTGTATTAAAATTTCAGAACTTTCTAACAAATACTCAATATTTCATTAGAAATAAAAAAGGTGTATGAGTAAGGTCATATTAAATTTTCAGAACTTTTTGTCAAATATTTAAAATTATATTACATAAAAACTTTCAAACAATTTGGTAAATTAAAAGTTCTATATTTAAGTCAAAAGTGCTATAATTGTTCTAAAAATGTTGTCCAATATAAAAAAGTATGTATTTGATATTGGATAAAATTTTCAAGTTTCTAGCTTTAATACTTTTCGATTTATGACTAAATACCTAAAATCTAAACAGTGAAAATCTCGTTTACGGCGGATTTTTACCGATTTTACCGTTTTAACTTAGTTTTTCGATTGTTATTCTTAATTACTGGAAAAACTATGGAGATTTTGGAAAAATGACCTCTCTAAAGTACCATCTCAGTTCAATTTCGAATCTACAAAGTTGCTGGACGAAACTTTTGGACAAGGATTTCTATACGAAAAAGTGTTTACAGAAAAATAAAAAAAAATAAAAAAAAATAAACATCATGGTAAAACCATAAGATCCTTTGCTTTACTCAGAATCTAAAAATTCAAGTAAAACTTGCATTATTTTTACGTTTAATTTATACTTATAATGTTTTAAAAAGTTTCGTGAGATGTGAGACAAAAATAATATACGAGTAGTTACTTCCTTAAACTCAATATTAAAATGTTTTCTTTATTTTTTTAATTACACATTATTATATTATACGACTCCTAATGTTATATAAACATATAAACTAATCATTTAATTCAAATTTATATAGTATAATTAATATAAAGTACGTATTAAGTTTACGAGAGTGATATGACAATTTAATATCTAACAGTAACGTTATATTATTAAATTAGAAGGACTAAAATCCATAAAAATAATTGTATACTTCTAAAATGCGTTAACGTATTTGATAAAATCTAATTATACTCTTGATATCTGTTTATTAATCATAGAGTATCCTATATGATTAAAATTGATACACATTAACTTATGAATTTTTAAATGAAATTTGAATTATTATTTAAATAAATTTAAGAAAATGTAAAGTTTAACAGTAAAAAAAGCCGGTGAGGTAGTGAAGGTGGAAATTTGTCCTTCGTTGCTTTGGCCCTTGGCAGTAGCATGTTTATATGGTAGGCCAACTAGACTTGAATCTACCCAGTTTTTATTTTACCTTTTTATTTATTTATTACGAGCAAAAATTTATTTATTAAAATGTACAAAATATGATTTGTTTTTATTTATCTCTCTGTTAGCTCTCTAAATTAATTATCAGGTATGATATTAGATATTATTTGATATTTGTGTTAAGTAATCTCAAGTTATTTTAATTAAATATTTTTTGAAGAATGAAAATTGAAGTTATCTTTTTAATATGTAATGTTCTGAACTCTCATGTTTGTAATGATAATTTAATAAATTAAAAACGTTTTTATCTATTGTAACGACTTTAACTTAAAGTTATGTTAACCATTAATCTCACACAATATGTAGTATCAACGTACATGATTAATGTTGTTTCTGTTTATTATTAGAACTTAGATTTTTATGTCCTAAAAATACCAAAACTGCTCTGTGAAAAAATTTATTAACTATCCAAGATTTCAAAATATACCTTGAAATAATGCTCTAATAACACTTTGTAACAAAAATGGCAATATTTAAATTTTTTTCTCGAAGGATTTCATAAATAATATACCATGACAATGCTTTAGGCGACTAACAATTGGCATAATCAGGTGCATCAATGAAACATAATATGATTTATTGTTTAATGTGATATTTATTTATTAGAAAATACATAATGAAAGTTTTGTGTACTTAGCAAATAAATTGGAGTAATATTAAGGTATATTTGAGAGTGTTTCATTAAAAAACCAGATAACTTGATTATGTCACTTGTAAAAAAAATAATAGTAGGTAGTATATAGGTACGTTTATAATTCAATAAGCAAAAGAAACATATACAAAATATACTGCATTGATTTGTGGAACAAAAAATGGC
The DNA here is from genome assembly GCA_027580255.1 of Therioaphis trifolii. Taxonomy (NCBI): domain Eukaryota; kingdom Metazoa; phylum Arthropoda; class Insecta; order Hemiptera; family Aphididae; genus Therioaphis; species Therioaphis trifolii. The sequence continues at coordinate 6,009,843 of CM050410.1, forward strand.
AAACGACCACGGAAAACAAATTAAGAGAAATTACTCTGTTGAACTATGGCCTAAATACAATGACCTAAACAGAAAAAACGAGTTAATCCCTTAATCGACTACGAATTGGTCACACTAAACTCACACACGGACACCTTATGGCAAAACCAGATTCACCCTCATACCCAACATGCAACACTAACTACTCCGTCAAACCCATCATCGTCCACTGCCCAAACTTCAAAGAAGCCAGGAAACACTTCAACATCCCTGACAACATATATGAAGCAATTGATCCATATTCAAACTATCAAAACACAATTTTATTTCTAAAAAAAATCGAATTATACAACAATATATAATATAATGTAAAATTGTAATACTATTGTAATCAAATTGTAAAGCTAATAACGTTTGTAGTTGATGCTAAACCAATAAAGAAAAAAAATCCAATAAATGGCAATTTTTTTTTTAGCATCATAGTTCTAAAAAAAAGTTGAAAATAGTCTAAAACAATGAAAATAATCCAAATACATTTAAAAATATTATTAAACGCAAAAAATAATTCTTTGTTAGAATAAAAATGTAGGTTCAAACAACAACCAAAGTACAAAAGTTTGCTTTCCGCACCTAAGGCCATCTTTTCATATTAGTAATATGCAAAACTGAGAACGCTTCAGGCCTATTCAAATATTTTGAGCTAAACACGCCAATGGCCTTGAAGCCAAATTTTGATCGTATATTTGTTAAATTTTAATGAAAAGATAAATAATTTATCTAGTAAAACGATGCTGAATGAGGCTATAATTTAATAAATGTGTAGACATCTACGCACATCCATAGTCATAAAAACGATTAAAATATATTCCTAGAGAATCAAAGAATATATTGATTTTAGATTCGTCGTTTAGATCTAATCTAAGGAGCGAAGAATACCCCATGGTATATCTGTTTTTTTTTTAATTATGTGTGTTTCTTCAGATAATCTTTCTTCAAATAATCTTCAGATTATTTATTTTTTTTTTATAATCTAGAACCCATGAAATTATTCTAGTTATTATTCCATAACTTTTTTTACTGGAAACTTGAAAATTACATCAATTGTTTATTATAAGATTTTTTATTTTTCGAAAATTTAACAAGTTTATAATAAAATTATTATGTTCTTGAATTTCGCTTAGGATCGTTTTCCATAAACAATGATTTATCATTGATCATAAATTTAAAATAACATCTTCATACTATACTTATCGTTTGCTAATCATATAAGAGGTTCATTTAAGGTTCTGTACACCCAAGATCATTATATTTTCTAAGGACCGAAGAGACGAAGAATGAACTTCCACCAACATTATCTTAACACTTTTTGTATCATATTTCTCTGGGTGATTAACATTAACGTTAATTCTAAATAACTAATATAGGTACAATCATAAATTAGTAGGCCATCGAAGTAAACTGTGCATGACATTTGAAGTGACAACCGAAAGATACTTCAAATTCATTTTTTACTGTGTTTTATGGGACATAATTTTACATGCTATGAGGATAAAAAGGTTATATTATTTTATGTAATTAACATACTGCAATTTTGTAGGTGTGATTTATCAACACAGCCTATTCGTTCATCTTGAGATTTTCTACATTTAAACTTCAACGGAATACATTGGCCATTATCACATCGAAATTCTTCAGCGTTGCATAACCGATAATCTGTCATTTAAAATTTGTATGATTTTGAAAATATATTTCATTATTGTAATATTGATTTCTTTCGCACTTAAATACTTTCAATGTGAATAAGATAATTAATAACTGATACAACTTAGTTTTAAATGTGTTTTAATTAAATCCATGCTACTTTAATATTATATAGTAATAAACTGAATGTATGCAAAGATTACATACATATATATATATATATATATATATATATATATATATATATATATATATATATATATATATATTTTTATTTATTTATTTATTTATTTATTTATTTATTTATTTATTTATTTATTTATTTATTCATTTATTTATTTATTTATTTTTATGTATGAAATATTGCAACACGTGTGTACCTTTAGTACCTCTTGTTAATTTCCATAAAATGTTTAAAAATTGTCATTAGAATTTTTATGAAATTCCAACTCACCGCAGTTTTCTTCGTCAGAACCATCAATGCAATCCACTCTATAATCACACCATTTGTCTGGTAACACACACTGTTTACCCACTTTGCACCTTAGCCAATTATTGTTAGAACATGGTAAGCTCACTGAAATCATTACGAAAAATATGACAACACATTTATTAAATATTACATAGATAAAACTATCAATTGAAATAAAACATGTAAGTAATAATAGTATTATTATTTTGAAGATGTATCAATGATGAGATTTTATATTTTTAACAAGTGGTCCACAGTGCTGTCAAAGGTAGAAAACGCACATTTAATGCGAATGTATACGTGTATTAATGTTTTGACCACATTATTGTGACATATATCCTCTCTCTAATAATAAATATTTTTTTATTCTATATTTATGAATTCTTTAATATTAAAAGTTATAAGTATTATTAGCTACTTGCTTTCATTATTCAGTATTGTCCGGAGTTTTTAGTTTACTAGTGCTGAATAATATGAATGCTAGCAAGATAAAAAAAATATATCAGAACGTCAAGTTTAAAGTTGTAATCAATTAAAATACGCTATATGCCGTGTAATTAGTACTATATTCCCTAATATAATTCGGTATACCATTCATAAAGAATATGACTGCGTGTATGTATTATATATATAAATATATATAGTTCCCATTATTCTATGCTGTCTAACATATTTTATTAAATTGTAACTAGCTGTAAGTGAAATACCTTGAGGATGAGATAGTGAAGAAGTAAAAAATAAATAACTAATTTTTATAAATCGTGAATTAATACCTATAGAACTAGAGAACACTCACTATAACTTAATAAATAACCAATAAATGCTTCCTGAACCCTGTAGTGTAGGTGACGATTAATTATTACTCAAGTGTGAGATACAGGCAAAAAAATTTTAGTGTCTAGAGTCAAATGAAAATAATTTGACATGACAAATCATGTAGAAAATATCATGTAAATTTGTATTTTAAATGCAAATGATAGGGGTAAATTTTATAATTAATTTGGAATCGTAGTAAGATAGTAAAGTACATAAACTAATTCTTCCATGTTTTTAACTATTATAGTAAAGATATTTATTTTAGAAAAATATGGTGGATTATATATGGTTAAATATCTAAAGTATGATAATTTCTTGACGTATGTATGTTCAGATGTGTATAGTACCCAAACCCTTCAAACGTTTTTACATTCAAATCAAAATGCCTTTCTATTTCGTTAAAAAAACTCACACATACGGTCTTTGCACCTCCTACTGGCAGTATCACCGGTTTTATAATCAAAATACATTTCAAAAGAAGTAATGCTCCATAAAGAGTTAGTGAAAGCTTTATTTTAATATCTAAAAATTATACATATATTTTTTAGGCTAAATTTAAATTATCTTTTGATTTGATGCATACATATAGTTTTTTCATTACATAAATTAAGTTGCTAATTTATTATTATTATAATTATTTTTGTCTACGCTCTTCATGATTGAATAAATTTAGACATGAGAAACGTCACTATCTACCTATATTAAAATTGTATTAAATGAGCCAATATACCATTGAATTTTAAAATGAAAAAATTGTTATGTCTAGAAACCAGTCATTTATCACTATTTTAAGTAACTGTACTTATACGTGGAAAAAGCTATATAGATATTTTCGGTCCAAAAAATCTGCATTTGATTGGTTTGGTTAGGTGTGCTTTAGAAATAAAGACTGTTTTAGATTATCACACATAAAAATAAAATAGAAGATGCAGTGTACTTGTATCTAGTGGCCAGTAATATGAAGATATATTAAAAGAGTTACTCTTGAAAGTTAAGACATAACAAAACACAATAATTTTAATGTGCTGAGAGCTGATTAGTTATACTACAATAATATATAACAGATTTACTGTGTTAGAATTCTAAGACAAATTAGAAAAAATAATTACCAATAGAACATATGAGTGAGAAGAAATCAGTATAAGAGACTACAAAAGAAAAGGATTTAAAAGTTTTTGTAATAACCAATAGCGGATAAAGTATGGTGAATGGAGAAAAAAATTAATGGAAAGAAAGATTTTAAAATATTTACATTTGAATATCTAGGTGTCAGTCATCACAGAACAGAGACACTTGTTGCTTGTGTTGTATAGTTTCGAAATTGAATAACTTAATTTTTTTTTATAAAGATTGCTTTGAATATATAATATTAGATAATTTTAAATAATTTGAATAGGTATACTTTTTAGAACAGAATGGTGAAAATGTACACTAATTAGAATAATATACAGAGTGATTCATAAAGTGCATTATAGAAATTTCACCAAACAAATATTCAAAATGAATTAAATGAATATTATGAAAATTTCTTTATTTAGAGAAACATAAATGAAAAAAGCCGATAAGATAATGGTGGTGGAAGTTCGTCCTTCGTCGCTTCGCTCCTCGGACAAGATAATGGTGAGGAGTGTATAGCACTTTCTATCATGGGATCACCTGGTTTACGATAGTTTAGTTGTATGGTACTTTACATTTGAATGCAATGATAAATCATTGTAAGTTAAGTACAGGATACAGTAGTTGGGTGGGATACACGAGATGCATTGCTAGATTAGGCATTATTGGATAGATTTTGGAATTATTTTATATTATAAAAAAAAAAAACGATTCTGAACGAAGATGAAGATGTCAGCCTTAAATTGTAATATATATTTTATTTTAATATCCTAGATTGGGTTAAATTTACATTTGTCTATTCATGTGACTTCTGCTCGTGAGCATTGGACAAACCAGGATGTGCATAGATAGGGCGTAGGTAAATACCATATTATTTGCCTAAATGCACTATCGTGACGGTACCACCCGATCCCGCCGTCCATATATGCTGAATGCTCCGTGGCTACGTCTATTTAAATATTAATAATTAATAATAATATATAAAATCCGCATGTTTATGGAACTGATACACACATTAAAATAACTGGAAATTGGAAGTTAGTAACGTTCTATTCAACCATGTAAAGGTACGTTATACACCTTGTGTTTACAATCTACCAATATTTTGTATAGAACAGCTGTCAGCTACTGATTATATTATAATAAACTTAATCTATTTAATTATCTTTATCAGCTGTGATATTACATAATATTTTCATTTCTTATCTTTGAATACAAAATTTTTTATACATTTTCAACTACAAAATAATTTGCAAATATTCGTGATTTTGACAAATTTTGTCGATTTTTGAACTTCAACTGCTTATAAAAAAAAATTGTGCCTATGTATTTGAATAATTTTTGAATCACTCTTAGATCAACTTATTCAAAACCTTCTATTAAATTTTCAAGCGATTTGGTAGGGCCAAAAAATTGTTATCGACTTTTATAAAAAAAAATCTAAGAAAAATCGAATTATTCAAATGCCTATAAATAGCTAAAAAATAAACGAAATATTTTGAAAATACAACTATGTAAAGAAAATGCCTATTTAAACATTTTGTAAAAGTTTTAAGTTTCTACGACCTATACTTTTTGAATAAGAACAAATATCAAAAATCAATGATGCCTAAATTGTTATTTTACGCGATTATGTGAAAAAATTGTAATTTCAAACACTCATAAAAATTTTTGATTTTATTCCAGTGCAAATTTTTTTACAGATAATTGAAGGAAAACGTATGTCAAACTTTGTACCGAATTTACAATTCTTAGTTTTGAATACTTAAAATTTTATGAATTTTCAACTGCAAAATACATAGCAAATATACATGATTTTGACGAATTTTGTCAATATTAGCACTTATAAACGCTTATAAAAAAATTTTGTGCCTATGTATTTTTATAATTTTTGAATGGGAGTTAGAACAACTTATGTGGACCCTTCTATTAAATTTTCAAGTATTTCGTCCCAGCTACATTTTTTTTATCAACATTTATAAAAAAAAAAATAAAAAAAATCGAATATTTCAAATGCCTATAAATTGATTAAAAATGAGTGAAATCTTTTGAAAATAAAATTATATAAAGAAAATGCCAATATAAACAACTGATAAAATTTTCAAGTTTCTACAACTTATACTTTTTGAAAAAAAAAACAATTAGCAAAAATCGTTTGAGGCTAAACCGTTGTTTAACGTGTTTTTGTAAAAATTTAAATTTCAAACACTCATAAAATTTTTTTGTCTGAATCCGGTAGAGTTTTTTTTGCAGATAATTGAAGAAAAACTAATGAAAAACCTTGTACCAAATTTTCAAAACTTAGTTATAAAATAAAAAAATTTTACGATTTTTCAACAACAAAATTATTTGCAAATTTTCGCAATTTTTACATATTTCGTATAAATTGGAACTTTGAGCACTTATAAAAAAAAATTGTGACTTACGATTTTGGATTTTTTTTTATCAGTTATGGAACAACTTATAAGAAACCTTGTATTAAATTTTCAAGATTTTCTGGCAAAAAAAAAAAATTTTATCGTTATTTTAAAAAAAAATACTTAAAACAATTGAAAATTTCAATTGTCTATAATTAGCTCAATAAAAGTCAAAAGTGTTCAAAAATTTTACCACGTATAGATGATTTCAATATAAACATTTGGTGAAAATTTCAAGTATCTACAATTTTTGGTTTTTGAGTAACGGCTAAATAAAAAAATCGATTTCGTCGAAAACGGGTTTTGCACAAAAAGTACCGGTTTTTCCTCATTTTTTGTTTGTTTTTCCCGTGGCATTTGAAAACTTTTGGGAATTTTCACTTGTGACCTCTCTAAGGTACCTCCGATATTCGTTTTGCCACCGAAAACATACCCTGAAGTTCAAAATTGAAGCATTATTTCGAGTAGTTATGGTGTACACAGACACAAAAACAAAAAAAAAAACAAAAAAAAAAAAAAAAAAAAAAAAAAAAAAAAACAAAAAAAAAAAAAAAAACACACATCATAGTAAAATCAATACATTCTTCACTTCGTTCAGAATCTAAAAAAATTTAAGTGGACTTAAGCGACTGAGAAAATTAATTGATACAAAACTGTACGTTTAAGAGTGATTTTAAATTGTGCAGTATTGTACGTGTTAAATGTATTATGACTAACCGCATTGCAAATGCACCGCATCATATTTTTATTGTATTATACAATATCTAAATACTAAAAGTCGTTCTCAAACCTAGATTTTTGCATCAATTAATGTTTTTCAACTTCTTAAATAAAATAACATATATATCTTCGCATTATGTTAGTAAATTTGATTTTCAAATGTTAAATAAATGTATTAGCACTGTAATAAATAAATCTATAAATCAAATTATTATTGTTTTACGAAAAATCAAAAGAAAGGTGACACTCGTTAAATTTTATTGAACATAAATTAGTAACCTCCCCCCTCACTTGTATCTTCTAAGCACGGCTCTGTTACAGGTATATTATATTAATTCAAAAAAAGTAAATTTTTCTATAGTATTACTTACCACATCCAATTTCATCACTCTTATCCCAGCAATCGGTATGACCATCACAACGATACTCAGATTTCACACATTCGCCACTAAAGCACTGGAATTGTTGATTATTACATGCAAAAGAATCACAATCTATTTCATCATCACCATCTAAACATTCAACTTTGAAGTTACAACGATGTTCAAGTGGTAACCAACGACCATCTTTACATTGAAAAAGTAAATTATTTGATTTTGATTGCGAATTATCTACGAAAAATATAGAACATATTACATTTTTTACTTGTATAACATGCTGTTTAATGTCAATCTGATGCAATTAATCCTGTAACAGTAACACTTAACCAATAACCTATACTATAACCATCTAACCTAACCTATAATTTTTTTAAATTTAATTCCTGATCTTAAAATTTTAAAATGTATTGGTTTTGTAATGTTTTTTGTTTTTTTATTGAAAGCTAATAATTTATCAAAAAAAAGTATATGAAATTGACATTTGATTGGAAAATGAACCAAGAATACACTTTTTTATCAAGATAATTTTTTTAGTTTTCTGTTTGCTCCAAGTTGTGAGTCCTCAAAAACCTGTATGAAAACTTTTAAATCATAAGATATTTATGAAAGAAATTGCATTAAAATTTATAACGTTTGACTTCAAGTCATACCATATAATTATAACATCACTCATATTATGTGGTTTTAATGATATGCAAAAAATTGTAGCGAGGTTATGTGGGATATCTTGTGTTCATTGCTATATTGTCTAATACTTAAATGTATATAGGTACATAAAGAATAATGTATTAAAAAATTATATTATCAAGGATGGGTTTAAACCCTTAATAATGTATTACTTTGACAAGCATTCTATAGTTCAAAAACTATTTATAACGAGCTCAGTGTTTATTTTGAATAATTTATCGGAGGGCAGTTTGGTATCTTGAGAGAGTTCTTTAAAAGAAGATAAATGATGAAATTTTGTTATTGAAGAAAAATAAAATGTTTGGGTAAACGTTTAAACCCTCTTACTTAAATTCTTAGTATATATTTAGCTGGTATAAATATTAGGTATTCCGATTGCGCAATAAATCATTTTATGTATGGAATAACCATTGTTTTAAAATATATAATAATATAATACAACTGTATTGTAGTGAATGATCACCACCTTGCCTTCTCTCACTCTATCCAAATATAATCTTTAATTAATACAATTACTTATTACCCATTTTTTTAAGGTTTGAAAGTTCTTTAGTAAATTTGTCATCCAGTATCTGGTCAAGCTTTTGAGTTTTATTGATTTATTTTTGTGAGCAAGGTTATAAGTTTATATATTTTTCTGTATTCTGTACTAATAAACATTAAAAATATTAAAATCATTCCTTAAACACTAAGTTTCTAACAATTGTGTTTCATTTAGAAATATTTTTGGATTAGTATAATTCATCACAATCAATGCTTTTAAATAATAATAATATTACGTCACTTCATTTCGATCAGTAAGCGAGGTGATTGAAACAGTTTAAATCTTGTGAGTGTTTTCAACCCATATTTAAATATTATCTATATTTTTTCCATATTAAATTTTTTCATTTTCATGCTAAAATTCATATTCTTTATGAGTAATAAATGCGATACAATGTAAAAACTAATAATTTAGTCGATCAACAAAATAGTTATAAAATATTAAATTTAAAAAAATACACTACTTCTATGTTTTTATAAATATGTATGTGAGTGAAAGCAATAATTTATAGATATGAACAGTAAAGAGCTATTATGGGTCACGATTATTAAATTTAATTGAAAAAAGTGAATTAAAAAACCATCGATCAATTCGCCATAAAATACGGCATAACTGAAATTATTTTTTTTATACCATATTACCGTCTCTAGTTCACCTACCACTAATATAAAGTAATTGTCAATCTACTTTATACACATCTACAAACTAACCACAAACACATTGATAAATATTGTTGAATAATTTATTAAGTCGATAACAGTAGAAGAATTGGCATTAAGAACAACCTTTTAGATTTATCTTTGAAATATTGACATATTTCAACGTAATACTAATATATAGAAGAAGTCATGAAAAACATCATGTTAGAAATTAAATTAAGGTATACTGAAATAAATATTTTCAGTAATATTTTATTGAAATGTTAATAATATAGTACGTTTATAATTTTACCCATAAGTTAAAAAGTCAAAAACTTTACAGTAAATATAACTCATTTACACATATTATTTCTCAAAAAGTTACATAATTAATTCATCATTTGAAATGATTTCAATTATTTTATTGTATAGTATTATTAATAAAATAAAATGTATCAATTGTTTATAAAATTATGCATTAGTATAATTTTTTTAAATAAGTTGACGAATTAAAATAATTACTAAAAACTTTGTTGCAATAACATAAATATATACATATTAATAAATAACGTATATTAACATAGGTAAACACACTATATATATATATATATATATATATATATATACGTCCGTATCATCTATTATTATTGTCAATATTTTTCTTGAACTACAATTATTGGTATTAAGATAATAGTAGCGTATTTACAAGAACAAACAACGTAGATAGATTTACATCAAGGGATTTCATTTTATTTCGGTCTAAAGAAAAATAAATTATTATTTAATGCTACATACCAACAGCAGACATGTGATTCTATCACTTATGAATTGGTCATGAAAAAATGATAATAATTTTAGATTTTTAAATGAATTCCTGTTAGATAGATATTTATTAGTAATTATGTAGTTTATATGAATATTCGAATGATACAATCAAAATAAGACAGTGAAAGGAGCATCTTTAATTAAGTTCGCATAATAATTAATTCAATTAATTAGTAGGTACCTCGCTGTCACAAAGAATCGTAAATACATCTCTGCGATCCGGTAAAATTTGTTAATGCATATTATGGAATTTGATACCAATCATTTTTTGAAGGGTTCAATATAAAAATAAATTAATAATCCAATGTAAACATTTTTGAGAATAGAGGAAAACACCTCTTTCAAGCATACAAAATAAGTAATTCATAATGTATTGAAGGACGGAACATTTGTAAATAAAGTATACCACTCAAATAAGTCATTCATAAAAAAGCCGATAAGATAATGGTGGTGGAAGTTCGTCCTTCGTCGCTTCGCTCCTCGGACAAGATAATGGTGAGGAGTGTATAGCACTTTCTATCATGGGATCACCTGGTTTACGATAGTTTAGTTGTATGGTACTTTACATTTGAATGCAATGATAAATCATTGTAAGTTAAGTACAGGATACAGTAGTTGGGTGGGATACACGAGATGCATTGCTAGATTAGGCATTATTGGATAGATTTTGGAATTATTTTATATTATAAAAAAAAAAAACGATTCTGAACGAAGATGAAGATGTCAGCCTTAAATTGTAATATATATTTTATTTTAATATCCTAGATTGGGTTAAATTTACATTTGTCTATTCATGTGACTTCTGCTCGTGAGCATTGGACAAACCAGGATGTGCATAGATAGGGCGTAGGTAAATACCATATTATTTGCCTAAATGCACTATCGTGACGGTACCACCCGACCCCGCCGTCCATATATGCTGAATGCTCCGTGGCTACGTCTATTTAAATATTAATAATTAATAATAATATATAAAATCCGCATGTTTATGGAACTGATACACACATTAAAATAACTGGAAATTGGAAGTTAGTAACGTTCTATTCAACCATGTAAAGGTACGTTATACACCTTGTGTTTACAATCTACCAATATTTTGTATAGAACAGCTGTCAGCTACTGATTATATTATAATAAACTTAATCTATTTAATTATCTTTATCAGCTGTGATATTACATAATATTTTCATTTCTTATCTTTGAATACAAAAATTTTTATACATTTTCAACTACAAAATAATTTGCAAATATTCGTGATTTTGACAAATTTTGTCGATTTTTGAACTTCAACTGCTTATAAAAAAAAATTGTGCCTATGTATTTGAATAATTTTTGAATCACTCTTAGATCAACTTATTCAAAACCTTCTATTAAATTTTCAAGCGATTTGGTAGGGCCAAAAAATTGTTATCGACTTTTATAAAAAAAAATCTAAGAAAAATCGAATTATTCAAATGCCTATAAATAGCTAAAAAATAAACGAAATATTTTGAAAATACAACTATGTAAAGAAAATGCCTATTTAAACATTTTGTAAAAGTTTTAAGTTTCTACGACCTATACTTTTTGAATAAGAACAAATATCAAAAATCAATGATGCCTAAATTGTTATTTTACGCGATTATGTGAAAAAATTGTAATTTCAAACACTCATAAAAATTTTTGATTTTATTCCAGTGCAAATTTTTTTACAGATAATTGAAGGAAAACGTATGTCAAACTTTGTACCGAATTTACAATTCTTAGTTTTGAATACTTAAAATTTTATGAATTTTCAACTGCAAAATAACTTCAAATTTTCGCGATTTTCTACACATTTCGTAAAAATATGAACTTTTTATGCTTATAAAAAAAAAATTGTGCATTACGCTTTGAATTTTTTTTTTATACCGATAATTTCGACATATTAGGTACCTTGTATTAAATTTTCAAGAATTTTTGTCCAGTCAAATTTTTTTTATCCACATTTTAGAAAAAAAAACAAAGAAAAGTTGAAAATTTCAATTGTCTATTAAAAGCTCAAAAAAAGTCTAAAGTTTACAAAAATTGTACTACGTATAGATGATTCCAATATAAACATTTGGTGAAAGTTTCAAGTTTTTTCGACTTATACTTTTTGAATAAGAACAAATATCAAAAATCGTTTAAGGCTAAATTATTATTTTACGCAATCATGTAATTATTTCGTAAACGTTTGAACTTTAGATCCTTATAAAAAAAAATTGTGACTCACGATTTTTGATTTTTTTTAATAGCAATAAGTACTTCTAATGAGGAACCTTGTACTAAATTTTCAAAGTTTTATGGCCAACCAAATTTTTTTTATCCACATTTCAGAAAAAAATAAGTTCAAATTTTCGCGATTTTTCAATATTTCATAAAAATTTAAACTTTTTATGCTTATAAAAAAAAAGGTGTGCATTTCGCTTTGAATTTTTTTTTTATTCCGATAAGTACTTCTTATGAGGAACTTTATATTAAATTTTCAAGATTTTTTGTCCAGCCAAATTTTTTTTATCCACTTTTCAGAAAAAAAAACTAAGAAAAGTCAAAAATTTAAATTGTCTATAAAAAGCTCAAAAAAAGTCAAAAGTGTTCAAAAATTTTACCACGTATAGATGATTTCAATATAAACATTTGGTGAAAATTTCAAGTATCTACAATTTTTGGTTTTTGAGTAACGGCTAAATAAAAAAATCGATTTCGTCGAAAACGGGTTTTGCACAAAAAGTACCGTTTTTTCCTCATTTTTTGTTTGTTTTTCCCGTGGCATTTGAAAACTTTTGGGAATTTTCACTTGTGACCTCTCTAAGGTACCTCCGATATTCGTTTTGCCACCGAAAACATACCCTGAAGTTCAAAATTGAAGCATTATTTCGAGTAGTTATGGTGTACACAGACACAAAAACAAAAAAAAAACAAAAAAAAAACAAAAAAAAAAACAAAAAAAAAAAAAAAAAACACACATCATAGTAAAATCAATACATTCTTCACTTCGTTCAGAATCTAAAAAAATGTAATAAACTTCATTGTAAAACTAATACGTTCTTTACTTCATTCAAGATTTAAAATTACCTATGAAAATCTAAAGAAAATTCATTATTATCTAATCCGAGCAGCAAAGAACGAACATTCAACCACCATTATCTTATCTTTTTTTTTATTGAATCACAAGTTTTATTAGTTATAAGTAGAGTCCGGATTTGTATGCATTTACATAATTGTAATGAGTGTATGCAGTTCGATGACAGTAAGAAATGTGGACGATTTGTGTAACAGATAATGCATAGGAAAAAGTTTATTTTGCATATAAATGCATATTTCAGGGATGACGGCATATTTTAAAATGTTTGCATATTCAAGCATATGTGGTACCTATTAAAGTATTAAAGTTTATAAAATCGTGTTTTTTTTTAAATTTCTTTATTTTGTATTTTTATTCAAAAATATTTACCAAAGAAATGGTATAAGAGGATTTAATATGATTTTATTTATTATTTTTTACTATTCCTAATAAAAATATTTGTTTTATTTGTTGAATATATTTTTACTATTTACTATTCCTCAACTAATATTGTAAGTTGATGTCTGCAATCAAAAAATTAAGTTACCTGTCTAATTTAGTTGAATTATTATTAATGAAAGAAATTAAAAAAATTACAAAAAGATCATTTAGTGCGTAAAAAATTATGCAAATAAATGCATATATTTTGGGAAAGAGTATATTTTTGCATATAATTTTAAAAAATAAGAGCATATCAAGTGCATATTTAAAAGTTTTTAGATGCATAAATGCATACTATTTTAGGTTTTTTGAGTGCATACGAATCCGGACTCTAGTTATAAGTAAACTTTCCATGATTATTGGCAATTTTATAAGTTTATTTTTTTATTGGGAATAGATTCAAACTAACTGGTTCAGTAATGTTTTTACAAAATGAATAACTATACACAAGCATATTTATATTATTTGTATAAATATTTAACATTTTAAATTGAAATGAAAACAAGTTTATGCATTTGAATAAAAATTATAATAAACATCCATCAAATGATTACTACACTATCAGCACTACTGTTGAAATTGCAATCCTTTCCTCTCGTCATCTAGAAGTTGACCTATATTTTATAGGTACTCTCTATTTTAAATAGCATCCAAAATGTTCTTTACTGGTTTTTCTCTATATACTTCAGTCTTCAATGTTCCCTTACACTTCACAAGATATCATTTTCTGTTTCACATTCCTTTTCACTTCTTTTCAATGACATTTTTTTTATCATAACACTATAACATGATTGGGTACCTATATAATGAAATTTCTACCTAAAATTTCTTAGAACGTTTAGAATACCTACACGATAATGAAAATGAATCAATTTTTCCCTCGACACAATTTAGTGACAATTGTATATTCATTTGCATTTAATTGTGTTAAGGGAAATAAAATAATACGTTTAGATACATCATAATTCCTAACATATTTTCCAATTTTAAAAATTTTAAATTTCAGCAATTTGTAATTTATGAAAATATTGATGTGGTTCTTGAATGATAAACAATATGACATTTGTTTTAATATGACACACGTATGACTCAATATATTCTGTCAGTTATTAAAAGGGGAAATAATTTAAATATAGAATTTTAGGTTACGTAATGTTTAGTTCATGCTACATAAATTTACACGTAAAATACTTTGATAAATTCTTATATTCAATTTGATTTTAAAATAAATAAATAAGTATTGATAATAAATGTACCTTTTTAAAAAATTTTTTTTATATGTGCTTAAACGTTTCATTTGTATTTGACCGATCGTTACATACATTTAATACATATAAAATGTACGTATACATGTCATTACTTAATGTTCCCAATCATGTCAAATGTTAGTTACCAAACGTGTTACATTTTAAGTCAATTAACCTAAACCACTGAATAGATGAAATCAGAATGGAAACTCAGATAATTTAACATGGGAAGTATAAGGCGAATACCATATTAGCCGCGGCCATTTTCTCGGTGTAGTGAAAAACAGCTGTTCACTTATCAGTCATCATCTATCATGCATTCGAACTTAAAAAATATCAAATTTATCCGTATTACATTATTTCAAACATATAAGGCCGTTCTTAAAGTGTCTTCAAAAGTTTGTGTAATGTGTCGGTAACATAACAGCAACGTCTTCGTAACATAACTGCAACGTCTTCCGATAAAGTTCTGATTTCAGTAATCCATAATTACAACTCAAAGTTACTTACAATCTAACTCTAGGTTAACCATAGTATAATTAAATACCAATTGTATTGGTTTACGTATGCGAAAACGTTGAATTTTCGGTTTTTATAGTCCGTTGTGCCTATTGTAAGAGTTGTCAATTTAAATGAAGTCTTTTCTGAATTGAAAAAATTTAATTCTGTCAATTGAATCTCTGAATTATTTATTTTATTAATGAATAATAATATAATAAGCTATAGTACTAAAATATTCTTTTGACGAAGAAAAGAAACAGTCAACAGGGTGACCTAAAATTACATTAGATTGATCCAACATTTGGTTATATAAATAATATTTTGTGAGTATATATATATATATATATATATATATATATATATATATATATATATATATATATATATATAT
This sequence comes from Therioaphis trifolii, assembly GCA_027580255.1. NCBI lineage: Eukaryota > Metazoa > Arthropoda > Insecta > Hemiptera > Aphididae > Therioaphis > Therioaphis trifolii. Next base: position 6,025,782 of record CM050410.1, read on the forward strand.
ATATATATATATATATATATACAGGGTGTTTCTGAAATTAATAAGCAGACTAGTATAAACATGTTCATTGTGACGGCCTGATGAAGAATTTTTTTAAATTTTTTTTCTATCTTCAAAATCTCGGTTTATTCAATGTAATCCTTGAATGTTATCTTAAACGTAAAAATAAACATTCGAGTGCTTTTTTCTGCAAAATTCTCTTATGAATTGAGGTGTAACATCGTTTTTGCGATTTTCGAGCGTTTTTCACGCTCGAGTCGCCGACCAAAAAATTTGATATTTAAAATTTCACGATAAATAAATGTCACCACCGTTCATATTGCAGAATTCTCATACAAATTGATAGGTCACACGATTTTTTTTTTTGTCGGCAACTCGAGCGTGAAAAACGCTCGAAAATCGCAAAAACGATGTTACACCTCAATTCATAAGAGAATTTTGCAGAAAAAAGCACTCGAATGTTTATTTTTACGTTTAAGATGACATTCAAGGATTACATTGAATAAACCGAGATTTTGAAGATAGAAAAAAAATTTTAAAAAATTCTTCATCAGGCCGTCACAATGAACATGTTTATACTATATACTATATTATATATATATATATATATAATATATATATATATATATATATATATATATATATATATATATATATATATATATGTATATTGTTTGGTCATATTATAAGAACTTACACTATTCATAAGCTTGCGCAGACATAATTGGCAGAGTAGTCATACACACAAACAAAATAATATACGAATATAGTCAATTTATTCATGTCTACGTTTACAAATTTACAAATCTTTTAGAAAACAATTTATTTAAAACTATTTTTTTTAACTTTTTACAAAAATTAATATAAAACAATATGTTTTATTTATTTATTTATTTATTTTTATTTTATTGATAATATATACGCCCTGTCGGGCCCAGTACAGTACATAAACAAATTAACTAATACTAATATTATTGATATAGATTAATGATTATACAGTGAACTTAGTAATATACAATAAAATTAACAAGTTTACTATAATAGAATATTTAATGTACAAAATAATTAAATTATATGTTTTAACCTGGTTGAGTTGTCATAAAAGAAATCGAAATTTTTTAACATGTTTGCCGTTGTTAGTATTCTATTGATTGGAGCGTAAAGACTGTAATTTTGGCGGTGGGTAGGGAGATAAAATGTATGTGATACGCGTGTATTAACGCAAGGGACATTTAACGGTATGATGTTCAGTAGTTCTGGGCAGTCGATTTGAGAGTTAAGTAATTTATGGAGCCATATATTTATGGAGCCATATATTATAACTCCATTCGTCTTTGGGTTGGTGTGTTTACTTTAAAATGTTCAATTACTTCGTCTACATCTATATTATAAGCAATATCTTGTTCGATGAACATAGTTGGAAGTCCATCTAATCGATCTTGTTCCATTGTGCTACGTAATTTTGATTTCACAATGTTAAGTTTGGAAAAAGAGCGCTCACATGAGCAACTAGTAACTGGAATAACTACAAAATATTTAATAAATTTGAAAAAATTATTAAATATAGCTATTCTACCAGCATTACAACTTGTCAGCCATTGTATCCATTCTTCACATGCTTTTTGGTTACTTTCTTTGGGTATATTTTTCATTTTTTTTAGATATATAATTTCTGATTCTAGCTGAGAAAAGTCCAATTTTAAGGCTGAAGCAATCATTTTAATATCTTCAGTTTTAGTTTCTAATTTAAGCATACTACCAACACACTTAATTAACTGTAATGTTTCTTGGTTGAAGCGTAAACTAATAGTTGACAATTTGACATCATTTGATCTAATGTAACAAAATACACAGCTATTTTCATTTCATCTTTTTTTGTTGATATAAAATATTGTGTATCGTTGCCATCAATTTTAGAATATATTCGTCTTTTTTTCGTATCAGGAATAGAAATACCATTCTCATCACATATTTCAAGAGTTTTATTGTATATATTTGTAAATGAATCTTCGTCATCTCTCAGAGACTCTAGTGATAGTTTTAATGATTTTACAAGAGAAACTGCCGTAATAAGATCCAAATTTGAACTTTGTAAAGCCATACTTACTTTTAAAACAAGGTTAAAGATTGAGTGCAACATTTGTAGTGCGAATATAAAATTAAAAGTTTTCATCTGATGAATTAATCCTAGTGCTTTGGCTCTAACATCTAGTTGTTTGGTGGCATCAGCTATTTCTTTTATTGCAATTAATAAAGGTTCATAGTCTGTTTTTATAGCAGAAACAGCTTCAGCGCGGCAATCCCAACGTGTATTTGATAAGGATTTTATTGTTTTCAGTTTTATATTAGCAGAGTTAGCAACTTTTTCAAGTATTGCATGTCTTGTTCAGTTACTTTCTATAAAATTATAAATCAACTAAATTGTGCCAAAAAAATCAGAGGTCACTCTATTTTGTCTTCCCAGTGAATCAACTTAACAAGGTTGAGACAATGTCCATAACAATGTACAAAAACTGTTTTATCATTTTTTTCTTTAAATTTGGCCTGTATTCCATTCAAAGTACCTGCCATTCAGGGCTTATTTTAACGTGCGTTTAACACATTTTGCGTAACTCTAATTGAAAAATGCGCAGCTCTAATTTAAGAAACGCGCAGTTGTAACTCATGATATTAATATGTTAATAATATGCTTTGTTAAAATAGTCTATAAATTATTTTATATAGATTTAGTATAGATTTATATTTAGAATATTGTTTTTATTCACAAAAATAAACCTACATACTCGTAATATAAACAGTGAGATTTCCGGGATTTTAGATTAGCGTAGCATCGAAGTTGTAATCGGATTGTCTATCTTTACAATTTAAATATTACTATGATACGATATAGACTGTTTATCGATAAAAAGTAATAATAATACTTGAGGAGGAAGGTCATGTGTGTTTTATAGATTGTGTGTGTGTGTGTGTGTGTGTGTGTGTGTGTGTGTGTGTGTGTGTGTGTGTGTGTGTGTGTGTGTGTGTGTGTGTGTGTGTGTGTGTGTGTGTGTGTGTGTGCAGTGGCGTAGCCAGGAATTTTGTATGGGGGGGGGGGGCTAAGTCTCACAAAAAAATTGAGGTTTCAGTGTTTGAATCATGTTGTAGTTCTTCGAGTGCATTAAGTATAAAAACATACAATTCTTTAAATGTCATCAAGGAGTCATGACGTTTAACCCAACGTGTCTCGCACAATGTTTTAAGTTTAGTCTTTCTCTGTTTGTTGGATTCTGTATTTGAAATTTCTGATTCTATAACAGATTTTAATGTGTCTGCTCTTTTTGCAGAAGCAGAGAAAAAAGATGCAACAGCACCAATAACTCCCATCATATGCTTTATTGAAGACACTTCGCACGCTTTAGTTATACATAAATTAAGTGAATGACTGAAACAATGGGTATAAAATGCTAATGGCTGTTCGTTTAAAATTAGACCCTGAACACCATTGTTTATGCCTGCCTTGTTTGATCCACTATCATAGCCTTGACCTCTGAGATTATCTAAGCTAAGCCCTAGTTCTTCTAACTTTTGTTTAATAGCGTTTTTGATTGAAGCTCCAGTGGTAGAAGTCATTTTGACAAAACCCAAAAAGTCCTCTTGAATGACACAATTTGTTAAATCTACATATCGAATACAAACGGTAATTTGTTCTTCTGTACTTAAATCGGTGGTTTCATCACACAAAATAGAATAAAACTTTGAAGATTTAATTCTTTCAACAATTTTTTTTTCAATTACACTGCCAATGGCTTCAATTACTTCATTTTGAATCTCTATAGCCCTCTTAGCCCCCCCTGGCTACGCCACTGTGTGTGTGTGTGTGTGTGTGTGTGTGTGTGTGTGTGTGTGTGTGTGTGTGTGTGTGTGTGTGTGTGTGTGTGTGTGTGTGTTTAAAAGTATATTTTTTATATTTTATATTTGATTATATACAAGGAATAATTTCTTGGGAGTGTGAAAGGGGCGTTATTTTTGCGCACTTCTAAAAAAACTTTAAAATAAGCCCTGCTGCCATTGCAGCTGTCAAGTGTGGAACATAATTTTCGTAAAAAAATGTTCAAGCTCGCAGAGTAGTCAAGTCAACTTTAACCATAGTGGAATATGTTATTTTGTAACAAAATTATTTCTACATTTACAACACTACATTTGTATTATTAGTAGATGTTTTTATTTTTTTTTTCATAACCTTAAAACGTGTAATACTACTTATATGACTAACTCAAATCAAATAAATGACATATCTTATAAGCATATTTTGAAAAACACTACACTTAATTGTTTTTATGACTATTTTAATTTTAAAATTTCTACGGAAATCTAGAAGGGTAAACTTAATTTCTAAAACTTTTTCGAATATGATAATGATTTTAATATAAAAAGTCCCAATAGGACGAAAAACTGGGAGATTTTTCACTCCACATTGTTTTTCTTAGTAGTTATTTTTGTTCCATGTGGGAAAGATGATATGCATAAATTAAATTTTCTACCTAGAGCCGTATCAGTTATTAATTCTTTCTATGGTACTGCATCAACAATAATTAGTTATTACACCATCACAAGATAAAATGGTTTCTTTTCAAAGTCATCAAATACTAGACATTAACAATAAGCAATCACCTACTATATACCACTTTCGACACAAAAAATCAACAAGTGGTCACCGAATGGAAAATCAAGAGCAAAACTCGGTTAAAACATATTACGACTATTTTTTAGCATAATTATATTATGCCTATGGATATATATACCTAGGTTATAGACATACCTATCCATTGATGCCTGAATCAAAGTGATATGATCAAAAAAAGGCAATTAAACAATAACACTATACACATTATACGTAATTAATACATTATACGTAATTAATACATTATACGTCATTACATAACCAAAATACGTGTTTACGTTTTTGAAAATGCATAAAATTTGAAAAAAAAATTTTTTCACGTGTCTAGTAGAACATTTTTTTATGTATTAAAGGGTCAAACGAAAGTTTGACCACTTTCACTACCTAAAAACGTGATGACACATCATTACACAAGTAGCAACTTAATGACGTTTCTGATCAATAGAACCGAATGAAACTTTTGGATAACTTTTTCTACTCGAATAATATTTACAGTTAAAAAAAGAAAACACACACACACACACACATACACACATTATTGTGAAATCAATAATGCGTTCGAAAATATTTTTCGATTCACTCAGAATTTAAAAAGTAACTTATAGAAATAATGTTTAAATAAATAAAAAATGTGTAGTTGAAAAAAATTATATATGTTAAAAAAGTAATGCTTACTGCAACCAAACTCATCTGAAATCGAAAACCCATTAAAACAGTCATTATGTCCATCACAAATATACTCTTGACGTATACAACGTGAAAGAATTCCTCTTGGCATCCAACAACTAAGTGATGATCCTTTTTGGCAAACAACTACCGCTGAAAATAAAGTAAAAAATGTCGAACTTATAATTTAGATTCTTAATCAATCACACTGTAAGTAGATATTTAGAATAATTAATGCCATTGATCAACAATATAACCATCAATATTCTCATCGGGGAACACCCAATAATAATACTATTTCAAAAACCATCAAAAATAAGTATTACCTGATTTTTTTTTTTGTTCACTGAATCAAAACAAACACTTAGATTGGTAAATTAGCAGTTTTCTGTATAGATATATATAATCAAGAATTACATTCTTCTTTAACTAGTATACATTTTGAAACGATTTCACATTGGTTTATCTTTTTAATTTCTTTATCATTAATCCTGAATTTAAAAAATATATTATATATGACAACCCTTTATTCTAAAATTTTATTCTACTTTTTTTCTTTTTTTTTTTTTTTGTTGCTTGTAACATAAATCTACTTAACAAAATAAACAGTCTGTACAAATATCAAAAAGGGACGTAAGTACTTAATGGTCTTGGCTACCTGCTCCTATCATATTATTTTCAAAAAAACTGAGTATGTACTAGCAAATACTTCAAAACCTATTACCCTCAAAAATTTTACTGTGGACATAAAATATTTAGGATACTTAATTGTTAGTTAAATCATAGGAAATTAATTTACCGTACTATTTGTGCCTATATATTGTCAATAACGTTTAAGTCAATATAATTAAGTGTTGTAACGGATAGTTAAGCATCTAATAAATTAATAGTTTGGAATATTTCAAATTAAAATAAATCATACCATCTTGTTTCTTATAAAACTCCGAGCAATCTATCTCGTCAGCACAACTATCATCGACACTCTTTAAGCAATCGCATTGTCCATCACATACGTTAGCTTTGTTAATACATCTTCCATTTGGACACTGAAATTTATTGGATGGACACATTACGTTACCTAGATATATTAATATAATTAATAATTACTTATTAATAAATAAATAACTGCTTGTATTAAATTGGGAAAAACTAAAAAACATATAAGGTGTATTTAAATAATTACACGATAATTCATCAGCATGATTATCTGTACACTCTGGCCAACCGTCACACCAGAATGATCTGTGCACCAATTGGCTTCCGCCGCATTTTATAAAATCACCTGTAATCCACAAAAATAAAAGCAATAGTTTGTAACAATTAAGGAAATCATTTTGAATTTTGGCTTTAGCTAAGCCAAGAATTGATTATTTTACAATATTAAGAGTGTTTTTCTTTTTATGTATGTAATTACAATTTCGGGTAGTGAAAATTGCTGTCCCAAAGTTTCATAGAACCTCTTTAAAAGATTAAAAATTACAACAACTTGATAAATTAAAGTAGTCTTTTTAGAAATTCTTAATAGCTTTTTCAAGCATTTCAAGAAAAACTGTCATTAATTCGAGGAAAAAAAGATGGTAAAATAGTCCGTAAACTATATTTTTAAGAAATCAATTTTAGTAATTTAGTTGTAACTTTAAAAATGACCCGATAAACTTGAAATTTGCATGAATAAATTATTTTTATTATATAATATTATTATAGTATCTTGAAAATATTTATATGATTTTGAGCTAAATAAAGAATTTCGAAAAAATTTTAAATAACTCATTTCTTGAACGTTTTGCACTAAACATATTTTAATTTTACACGCTATTCATATTTTTTATCAATGCATTCATCACATAGTTATTTACTCATGTACAAAAAGTACGTACGTACTTCATAGGGTGAAACCTATGGAGTATTCTTCGCTCCTAGGACATGGTAATAATGATGGGTGAATTAAATTTTAAAGAAATGATAGAACATTTCTTTAGTTAAACGAGTCCGAGCAAACCTTCCAGTATAAAATAAATATACCGATGATTAAGGCTTGGATTTTGTAGCAAATTAAATCCTTAAAAAGCATTTTAAGTAGCCAAAAAAGCAACAAAAAAAACATTTATTAAATTTAATTCTAAAAACACAAATTTGAATGACACATTAAATTAAATATTAAAAAAGGAATTTACAACCATATATTTGATCAAGTTACTTTTGTTAAAACTCATTCTATTAGGTGCTAATATATTTGTATACATAGAAAAAGACCTTTCCACATCAACTGATGTAATTTGTGAATTTATGTACATTTCATATAAACTAAATCATTTAAATAATACTGTTCCAGATTAATGTTTAGTTGAGTGCCATTATGAATTCTATTAACTTTTCGGAGTTTTACCCATCCATTATTCTTTGAAAAAACACGATTGCACTTTTCTAAAACAATTTCTCTACTTTACCATTAGTTTCCTCTAACTTATGTCTTACTTCTAACGCAGTAGCTATATTTTTTTTTAAAGGTTCGTCTAAAAAAAAAAAAATAATAATTTTTGTGTTATAATTTATTTGCATTTATATTTAATATATTAATGCAAATACTTTATACAAAAATAAAAAATACCTCTGTTTTTCTAATTTTGTAATTGCACGTGGTATTTATTTTTTGGTTTTTCACTGGTTCTATAATTTCTGGCAATAATGATATAGCCCAAGTATAATAAACATAGAAATATGTTAAATTTTCAGGAATATTATGTAAAAATTAAGAAAAAACCAAGTAGGGAAAAAAGCAAAAAAAGCACGTTTTATGGAAAAATAAATCAAAATAAAGTTTACTACATCGAAATTGGAATGATTCAAAACGTATTTATGTATAAAAATTATCTTTATATCAAATTCCCACCAAAAGAAGTATTTTCCATAAAATCCGAGCCCCACCGATGATATTTTTAAAAAGTTTCAAAGTTGCATTATGATTGAATGGATTATTCCTTTAAATAAATATTTTACATTAAAAATTGTCACAAAAATATTATACTATGTATAAATTGTAAAATAATATACTTAAAAGCTTACAAAAAAAAAAAAAAAAAAATCCTGAGTAATCGCTTTTCAATATAATTAGAAAAATGTATGAGTAAAGACATATTGAATTTTCAAAAGTTTTTGTCAAATTATTAAAACTTATTTAGGAGTAAACTTTAAAAACAAGGTATTTTAAAAGTTCTGTTTTTAGCCCGAAAATCGTTAAATTTTTTTTGAATCATTATTCAAAGTATGCAGTTAATAATATAATATGGTCAATAATATATGGTAAAAATTTCAAGTTTATAACAACATTAATTTTGGAGTTATGACGAAATTACTACCTAAAAATCGATTTAATAAAAGTGTCGTATAAGGCGTATTTCGCCGTTTTTAATCGGTTTGTTGGTATTTTTTTTATCGCCTGGAAAAACTATTGTGAGAAAAGCATAATAATAAACCCTCAAAGTACCATCCACATAAAATTTTCGGTCTACGGTGTTGCTTGATGGATCTTTTTGATAAAGTTAAGGTGAGAAAATAGTATATCCAGAAAAAAAAAAAAAAATAAAAAAAAATAAAATAGAATAAACATCAGTGTAAAACCAAAAGATCAGTCGTTTTACTCTGAACCTAAAATTCTTAGAGATATTAAGTCTATCCAAAGGTTTAGGCTAGAAAATCGATTAACGCTTAAGTCAATTATGGATAAAAACTGTTAGGGTGTAAGTACACATCCAGCCACCCATAAATTACATTACATCCTCGTTATTATGAACATTTATACATGAAATTTGTAGTTTAGTTAAATATATGAAAAAATATAGCACATTTTATGTTTGAATAATGGATATTAAAATCTGATGTTAATTTTGAATATTAAATATGAAAGTTTTTTAAAGTTTTAGTAACTGTGACTACTGTTAATACGTATAATGACCGATTTTATCTAGTCCCTTGAATATTAGATATTATATACGATATTTACTGTACTCGTATTTGAATACCATAATTAATTTTTTAATTATTCTTTGATAATTAAAAGATGAAAGGCGATTAATTTTCTACGAAACGAAATTTTCGTACAATACACTCAATTATTTTAACGACAATTTTGTGTTTTTCTTATTATTTGAGAAATATTTTTTTAGTGTAATATTTCTGAACCAGAAAAATTTACATGAAAATGAGATATTTTTATTTTATTATTTTTATTTTATTCGGAAATTTTACATTAAATGTTCATAGGTCGATACCGTAAAAAATACATTCTACATTTATGAAAATGTTCCCGTTCTCGTGACCCCTACTACCTTGCTTCAGTGTCAAATAATTATTTGGATGATGATCCTCTAAGGAGAGCTATGTCTTTAATTAATAGTCAAACTAGCTAAACATTTTTTCTAATTTAGGTTTTTGTTCAGTTAAATTTAATTTTCAGGAGCCTACTATGTACTACTATATAATTCTAATTTATTGATACTCAATGTGTTATGTTTAAATATATAAAAATATTGCATAATGTATATTCATTATTAAGTAATATATTGTAAAAACTGATGGCGTTTAAAATAAAATAAAAAAAATAATATTTTTAATGATGATTTTTTTCTCTTACTTTTTTCGCAATTTTCTTCATCAGACCCATCAATACAGTCAATTTCACCATCACATAAATATGCGGGACGAATACACTGCGAATTGTTACACTTAAATTCTTTGTGCCAACACTCTCGATGCTCTTAAAAAATATAATAGATATAGTATAATATGTGTATCAATGATAAATATATTGTCTTAATTATTATAATTTTTAAATAATTAATAAAACATTATTTTAAACTCACTGCAATGAAGTTCATCTGATCCATCACCACAATCATCTTTGAAATCACATACTTTATCAGTAGGAATGCAAAAATAATTTGCGCATTTAAAATGAGTAATTGGGCAAACGAAGGTTTCTAAAAATAAATACAAGTAATATTGGTGCATTTAGAAAAATTATTTTATATCTATGAAAAACCATTAAATAGTTCTGTAAATAAAAAGTACATCACACATTTAACTAAAAATATTTACATACCTAATTATTGATATAGTATACTTTTGGTAGCTTTAAAATTAATTTTATAATATTATAATTTATAATTTATAATATATAATTACCGTAGAAACTAATATGAAGATGGTTTATATTCCTAAGTTTAATCACTATAGAAGTCTGGATAATATAATAAATTTATACGACCCTTTAAAATCACTTTAAACCAATGATTTATGATTGTGATGAAAATGTATTGTTAACATGCTTAACTTTATCACTATGATGAAGGTAAACCATAATTATACTATAGTTATCAAATGTGTCTATCGTTTATCTAAAATCAAAACTCAATTCAATACGGAAGTTATTTTTCCTATTATTTCTGTATAATTAATTAAAAATAAATTTTTGAATATTTAATGTTATTTAAAAATAAATTGTTCCTTAAAATGTATTTGATGAAATCTATGTTTTTAAATGTATAAAATATAAATTATATCCAAAGGCGACCGAGGGGGGGAAAAGCCCATTGCCCCCCTGGGAATTTTCCGAAACTATTTATAATTTTATATTATGTCTATTAAGTATTAATTATAACTTCTTCGCATTCGACCATTAAGACCATACCGTCATATATAATTCTTGACACTTTCTTCTAGCCCTCGCTAGAACATTCCAATCAGAATCCGGCTCAACCCTTTTTTACATCCTTTTTTACTTGGTCTTCCCACCATAATCATGGTCACCCCAAAGGTCTTTTCCTTTAAATGTACCGTATTAAACCAACTGAACAAACATTGCCTCTTTTCTCAACGCATTTCCTGCCATTAGAGTCTTCTTTTTTTTGATTCCCTAATAACATCAGGCATTTAATACAATTGTCTAAGTTCTTCATTTTTACGAATTCTCCATACTCCTGAGATTTCTTCTAAGCATGGTCCGAAAATTCTTCTGAGTGCCTTTCTTTCGAAAATCAATATTTTGTTTTGCTCAGCTTTACGTAATGTCCACTTTTCACACCCATACATTACCAATGGACGGATGAGGGTGCGATGTAACTGTATATCTTGAGATTCTTCGATATTTTTCATGCCTTTAACGCCTTATTTAATCCGTAGCATATTACCGGACTGTAGTCTTGCTTTTTTTTGGTAAGTTCATCTTTTTTTTGTGTCAAGATCGATCCCAAATATTTAAACTCTTGTACTCTCTTAAACTTGAACGGTCCAACCTCTAGATACGGATGAACATGATCCGCTATCTTTCCTCTCCGCATGACCATATTTTCAGACTTTTCAACATTTATATCTAAATCAACTACTCTTTTTGCTGAATCTAATTTAGATTATAACACAATTTTAAATAAATATGTATTTAAAAAGTGTTAATACTATATTATAAATCTATTCGTATAACTGTATAAGGACCTTATATGATATAATAACGTTGTTTACTTATTCAGTATATTTAGTACTCGATGCTATCTTAGAGTGAAGATACTGGAATATCTTGAAAATATATTATAATGAAAATATAGAAATATACAAAAATTTAAAATAACCATTTTAGATTCTGAGTGAAGCGAAGGATCTTATGGTTTTACAATGATGTTTATTTTTTTTTTTTTTTTTTTTCTGTTAACACTTTTTCGTATAGAAATCCTTGTCCAAAAGTTTCGTCCAGCAACTTTTTAGATTCGAAATTGAACTGAGATGGTACTTTAAAGAGGTAATTTTTCCAAAATCTCCATAGTTTTTCCAGTAATCAAGAATAACGATCGAAAAACTGAGTAAAAACGGTAAAATCGGTAAAAATCCGCCGTAATCGAGATTTTCACTGTTCAGATTTTAGGTATTTAGTCATAAATCGAAAAGTATTGAAGCTAGAAACTTGAAAATTTTATCCAATATCAAATACATACTTTTTTTATATTGGACAATATTTTCAGAACAATTATAGCACTTTTGACTTAAATATAGAACTTTTAATTTACCAAATTGTTTGAAAGTTTTTATGTAATATAATTTTAAATATTTGACAAAAAGTTCTGAAAATTTAATATGACCTTACTCATATACCTACCTAATTATCCTAACAAAAATTCAAAAATCGTGAGTCAGGATTTTTTTTATACACACTTTAATAAATTATTATAACTCACCAAAAATTATACAAATAACCGTAAAATACGTAAACAGTATTTAAATAATAATATATTATATAACACTGAAGCTTTGCTCAGAATCGTTTTATACTAAAGAAATGAGTCATCATTTCTTTAAAACTTAATACATTCATCACCAATATCTTGTCCGAGGACCGAAGGGACGAAGGACGAACTTGTACCACCATCATCTCACTTACCAGCTTTTTTATATTTGGCTATTAAATTTTGATCTTGCTCCTCAAGCGATTTTATCCTGCGGGCACGCTTGATTATATTATAATTTATGCATACTTATGTAATAAGTGCATATGATATACATGCACAATAATAACGAAAATTTCCAGAAAAAAAGTGTTCTTTTTCATAAAAATATGACATAAATAATAATTGCCATCAAAAAAATTGAAGAAAAAATTCACCGCAATAGAAATACGTAAAAAAATTGTGTTTCATTAATATGATGTAGTTTTTTTTCAATCTCTAAAATTTAGTCCAAAATGACAAAAAATTTAAAATGTATGCTAAACACCTAATAAAATTGTAATTCATAAAACCTCATGAGTCATAGAACTCGTTTACACTATCATGTTTATTGCTCTGATAAAATAGTCAAACATAATCCTTAGATTTCTAATCGGTAAAAAGTAATTGTGGCTAAATTTATAAATGTACTACGCTGAAAGTTTGAATAAATTCTTTTGAAACATTTTTGACCCAACATTAATAACATACCAAAGTAACTTTTAATCTTAATTCATTTTAATGGTTTAGTTAATAAATAGTTATTGACTATTGTGAAGCTGTATAAATGACTGTTTACCAGTTATTTAATAGAGTAGAAACTATAATAAGGTATAAAAAATGTGTAATTTATCTAATTTTAAATAAAATAAACTTTACAAATAACAACAATAAATAAACTTACTACAATCGATCTCATCTTCATCGTCAACACAATCAACAATTTTATCACATCTTTTCACCAATTCAATACATTTGTTCTTACATTGGTATTCATTCAGTAGACATCCTGTAAATAATTGTATATGAAATCAATCATTCAAAATAAATTAATCTAACATATGTATGAATAGATTAAAACTGTATGAGCTATAATTAGGTATTAAGTATAGCAAATAATTACAAGATAAATTAATAGTAATAATTCTAGGTTCTTAAATAGTTAATGCATAATGCTTAACAACAGTGTTGTAACAAAATACTTTTAAAAAGTTACGTACTTCACCAATTTTCGTCTAATTTTTGGAAGATTTTTTTTTTTTTTTTAATTAACTTAATTTTTTATGTTTGACAAAGAAGACAATTTTTTTCATAAATAATATTCGAAATCTCTTGTTCTCTTTGTATTCAAAGTTTCATTATGTTTAGATGGACTAATTTCTTTAAATAAATTATTTAAGTTGACAATTAACGTAAAAACTACAAACGTGATCCACGTTCACAAACGCGGAAAATATAATTTAACTGTTTGTATTAGAGTTTGATTATTCATTTTTAATCGAGTAATCTATTGTGTTAGTTTCTTACTTTCACAATATTAAGTCAAAGTTACTTTTGATGTGTGCCTCGTATTAGTTATAAAAGTTGTACGAATAAGTTGTATAAATAGTTATATAAACGCATATACGGTACAATAAAAAATTACTTTATTTATTTAACAAGTCCAAAACATTGAGTTGCGCTTAAACAACATTGTTTTTTCAAAATAATCAATTTATATTCTGAGTGGAGCGAAGGAGAATTTATTGGTTTTACAATTATGTTTATTTTTTTTTTAGATTCTGTGTGAAGCGAAGGATCTTGTGGTTTTAGAATGATGTTTATTTTAATTTTATTTTTTTTCTCTGAGACACTTTTTCGTACATTTAACTTATAAACCAAAAATCGCATGTAGATGGTACTTTGGTATTTCATTTTCTATCTTATCAACAATTTTTACTGGCATGAAGAAAAACTGCAGACAAATCTAGTAATAACAGTACAATTTGACGTAAACGACACTTTCACTAAATCAATTTTAGTGATAACTCCACTAATAATTTTGCTAGAAACTTGAAATTTTCACCATATATTTGAGATATATTTTCTCATAATTTACGGAAGTTTAAAAAAAAGAAATCACAACTTTTGGACAGTAAATAGAACTTTGAAAATACCTTATTTTAGATTTTAATTGAAACAAAGAATGTATTGGTTTTACAATTATGTGTTTTTTGTGTGTATGTCTTAGGCGTGTCTGGGCCGGACACGTGTGGAGATCGGAGGGGCCAATTGGACAGGTTACGAGATAGAAGCCAAATACAAAAAGGCCTAGAGGACGTCCTAGACAGAGATGGAAGGATAGAGTGGTCAAAGACCTGAGGGAACTTGGAATAGAGGATGGGGAAGAACTGGCAAGAGACCGAGACAGGTGAAGGCAAGTGGTTGTTGCGGCAATGGGCCTGAATGGCCTGTAAACGCCTAAGAAGAAGAAGAAGTCATAGGCGTAATCTGGAGGGGGCAAGAAGGGGCAACTCCCCCCCCTTGGCATTTAACTGGGGGGGCAAAGGTATTATTTCCCCCCTCTACCATCAGTTATAATTCAAATTTTAATTTAATTAAACTAATAAAATACTTCATTTTTAAATATTAAAAATTTTAACGTATAATATTTTCTACACTTTGTATGGAACATCATACAATTGTATCTATGCGTACTTAAACTACATATAAGTTCTGTTATTATATTGTTTATACAGTAAACATTGATTCGAAAACTTGCAATATATTTCTTGTTATATTTGTCAATATTTGAGCATTAAGCATTAAAATGTAAAAGTGGAAGTACAAATTAGAAAGAAAAGCTAAATTTTTCAAGCCCTTCAAAATAAATATAATGCACACAGTTCTCAAATTTGATAAGTGTAGGCTTTGGAGTTTTTCGCTATATTGTTGAAATGTTGGTTAAAAATAAATACTGCCCCTCCCCTAGAATTTCTCCCTAGTTACGCCACTGATGTATGTAATCACTTTTTTGAATAGTAATAATGGTCTAAAAATTCTACCCAGCAACTCTCTACATCAGAAATTTTATCGATTTGGTACTTGAAACTGGTCATTTTTATCTTTGTTCATAGATTTCCAAGCGTAAGGAAAACTTACTTAAAAATAGAGTAAAAACTGTAAAATTGTATGTAGACAATATTTCATAAAATCCGTTTTTATATTTAGACATAAATCCAAAAATAATGGTGCTAGACTTTTAAAATTTTTATTTTACACTTTCTAAATAAGTTTTACTTATATTTCATAAAATGTATAATTTGTTAGTTTTAAGATCTGAAATTAGTAAACTAGTTTTTTATAGGTTGCCTAAGCTATATTTCCATTTTTATAGTAATAGGAGGCGTTATTATTATTTTTTTTTTATATAAGCTGGAAATGACTGAATGTGAAATGGAGCATTTTTAATAATATTACTTAATCGATATGGATTTTTCATGATATTATCCCAGTGCTTTTTCTCTCGACACTTGACAATTGCATCAATTGTTTATCATGAGGGTTTTCATTTTTTTGAAAACCTAATTAGTTGAAACTAAAATAAATTATTACTTGTGTTTCACAATTCTCATTTTCTGAAAACAATGATTTATCATTGATTTCACATATAGAATAAAATAATTCTATATGAATAGTTCACTTTTAGTAAAAGTAGCTAATCTAAAGTTCTTTACCTTCATCACTATTATTTTGTCAAAGAAGGAAAAAATACCTATAGTGTGAAGTATATCCAGGCTTTTGTTTCGTTCACCTTTCAAATTGTTAAAATTTTAATGAAAATTATTTTTTCTAAGTAAATGAACGTTTTTTTAAACATAAATCAAATAAATCTTAAATTCTAAATTCGATAAAAATTTGTTTCTCTACAATACCTCACGTATATTTAAATCTATATTCCAAATTTCATAAAGGTTAAGTTGATGAATTAATTTTTATACATCACGTTTAATATTAGAATTACAAAAAAAATAATTTTTTCACTAAATGTTAGAATTATTTTGATTTTACTGCATAGCTCATAATATTTGAGATTATTGATTGAAAGATTTGAAAATTTATACAAGCTTTTTTATGTATAAATTTACATTTTTATTAAAATCGGTTGACACAATTTTTCGTAAGCACTTTAAATTTCTAAATTAAACAAAATGGATCATTTTCATGAATACGAATGAATTATTATTCCAAAACTGTTGTTGATTAAGACTTGAAAATCGAATTCTTTAGTTTATTGAAAGGGTTTTTCATTTTTTGAAAAACTAAATTAGTAGATGATAAAACTATCAATTGAAAACTCAGAATCGTTTTCCGAAATTAATGATGTATTGTTCGTTTCAGATTTAATGTATAACACCACACAACACCTATGTATGTGTGTCAGATGAATCAGTCGTTTTTTTATATATATATTATGGCCAGAGTAAACAAGGATCAATTAAAAAAGCCGATAAGATAATGGTGGTGGAAGTTCGTCCTTCGTCGCTTCGCTCCTCGGACAAGATAATGGTGAGGAGTGTATAGCACTTTCTATCATGGGATCACCTGGTTTACGATAGTTTAGTTGTATGGTACTTTACATTTGTATGCAATGATAAATCATTGTAAGTTAAGTACAGGATACAGTAGTTGGGTGGGATACACGAGATGCATTGCTAGATTAGGCATTATTGGATAGATTTTGGAATTATTTTATATTATAAAAAAAAAAAACGATTCTGAACGAAGATGAAGATGTCAGCCTTAAATTGTAATATATATTTTATTTTAATATCCTAGATTGGGTTAAATTTACATTTGTCTATTCATGTGACTTCTGCTCGTGAGCATTGGACAAACCAGGATGTGCATAGATAGGGCGTAGGTAAATACCATATTATTTGCCTAAATGCACTATCGTGACGGCACCACCCGACCCCGCCGTCCATATATGCTGAATGCTCCGTGGCTACGTCTATTTAAATATTAATAATTAATAATA
This sequence comes from Therioaphis trifolii, assembly GCA_027580255.1. Lineage (NCBI taxonomy): Eukaryota > Metazoa > Arthropoda > Insecta > Hemiptera > Aphididae > Therioaphis > Therioaphis trifolii. The sequence goes on from CM050410.1 coordinate 6,043,375, forward strand.
ATATATAAAATCCGCATGTTTATGGAACTGATACACACATTAAAATAACTGGAAATTGGAAGTTAGTAACGTTCTATTCAACCATGTAAAGGTACGTTATACACCTTGTGTTTACAATCTACCAATATTTTGTATAGAACAGCTGTCAGCTACTGATTATATTATAATAAACTTAATCTATTTAATTATCTTTATCAGCTGTGATATTACATAATATTTTCATTTCTTATCTTTGAATACAAAAATTTTTATACATTTTCAACTACAAAATAATTTGCAAATATTCGTGATTTTGACAAATTTTGTCGATTTTTGAACTTCAACTGCTTATAAAAAAAAATTGTGCCTATGTATTTGAATAATTTTTGAATCACTCTTAGATCAACTTATTCAAAACCTTCTATTAAATTTTCAAGCGATTTGGTAGGGCCAAAAAATTGTTATCGACTTTTATAAAAAAAAATCTAAGAAAAATCGAATTATTCAAATGCCTATAAATAGCTAAAAAATAAACGAAATATTTTGAAAATACAACTATGTAAAGAAAATGCCTATTTAAACATTTTGTAAAAGTTTTAAGTTTCTACGACCTATACTTTTTGAATAAGAACAAATATCAAAAATCAATGATGCCTAAATTGTTATTTTACGCGATTATGTGAAAAAATTGTAATTTCAAACACTCATAAAAATTTTTGATTTTATTCCAGTGCAAATTTTTTTACAGATAATTGAAGGAAAACGTATGTCAAACTTTGTACCGAATTTACAATTCTTAGTTTTGAATACTTAAAATTTTATGAATTTTCAACTGCAAAATACATAGCAAATATACATGATTTTGACGAATTTTGTCAATATTAGCACTTATAAACGCTTATAAAAAAATTTTGTGCCTATGTATTTTTATAATTTTTGAATGGGAGTTAGAACAACTTATGTGGACCCTTCTATTAAATTTTCATGTATTTCGTCCGAGCCACATTTTTTTTATCAACATTTATAAAAAAAAAAATAAAAAAAATCGAATATTTCAAATGCCTATAAATTGATTAAAAATGAGTGAAATCTTTTGAAAATAAAATTATATAAAGAAAATGCCAATATAAACAACTGATAAAATTTTCAAGTTTCTACAACTTATACTTTTTGAAAAAAAAACAAATAGCAAAAATCGTTTGAGGCTAAACCGTTGTTTAACGTGTTTTTGTAAAAATTTAAATTTCAAACACTCATAAAATTTTTTTGTCTGAATCCGGTAGAGTTTTTTTTGCAGATAATTGAAGAAAAACTAATGAAAAACCTTGTACCAAATTTTCAAAACTTAGTTATAAAAGAAAAAAATTTTACGATTTTTCAACAACAAAATTATTTGCAAATTTTCGCAATTTTTACATATTTCGTATAAATTGGAACTTTGAGCACTTATAAAAAAAAATTGTGACTTACGATTTTGGATTTTTTTTTATCAGTTATGGAACAACTTATAAGAAACCTTGTATTAAATTTTCAAGATTTTCTGGCAAAAAAAAAAAATTTTATCGTTATTTTAAAAAAAAATACTTAAAAAAATTGAAAATTTCAATTGTCTATAATTAGCTCAATAAAAGTCAAAAGTGTTCAAAAATTTTACCACGTATAGATGATTTCAATATAAACATTTGGTGAAAATTTCAAGTAACTACAATTTTTGGTTTTTGAGTAACGGCTAAATAAAAAAATCGATTTCGTCGAAAACGGGTTTTGCACAAAAAGTACCGGTTTTTCCTCATTTTTTGTTTGTTTTTCCCGTGGCATTTGAAAACTTTTGGGAATTTTCACTTGTGACCTCTCTAAGGTACCTCCGATATTCGTTTTGCCACCGAAAACATACCCTGAAGTTCAAAATTGAAGCATTATTTCGAGTAGTTATGGTGTACACAGACACAAAAACAAAAAAAAAAAAAAAAACAAAAAAAAAAAAAAAAAAAAAAAAACACACATCATAGTAAAATCAATACATTCTTCACTTCGTTCAGAATCTAAAATGTTTGGTCGTCGAAAATCTATGAAAAAATCAAAAATTACTAAAATATGTACAAAATATGTACTTATTTCCAAATATGTAAAAATATGTAATTATACCAAAATATGTAAAATAAAACTAGCATCATTTTAATAGTAATGATTTAAATCATGAACATTTCTTATCGAATCTTAAATATCTTGTTTTAATAAAAATATGTATTTACACATAAATCCGTTCCCTAGTGATTAGTGTATTAAATTTAAAAAAAAGATTAATCATTACCTCAGTTAGACGATTCTAAGTATCTAAAAAATATATTTCTTTCAAGTGTTAAAAACATTTTGAGTGTCTAGCACCATTATTTTTGGATTTATGGCTAAATATCACAAATGGTTTTTATGAAAATCTCATCTACACTAAACTTAATTGTTTTTACTTAATTTTTGGGTAGTTTATCCATATGCTTGAAAAATCTATTGAAAATAATCTAATAATAATCTAGAGAAAAATGTCTTCTTTACTTTACAATCTAGATTAAATTTCTAATCTACAGATGTGCTAGGTGAAACTTCTGGGTGAATACAAGGACATGAATAAGTAATTTTTAACAAAACAAAATGTGGTAATCGACATACAAGAACACACTAGATATTGTAAAACCAATTCATTCTTTATTACCATTCAGAATCTAAAAGTATAGTGTTACAACATAACAATTATACAAAAAAATAATTGAGTTAACTTTTAGACATGGCCTACGAAAATTATACAGTAGGAAGATGTAAAAAAAAACAAATAACATTATATTAAATATTGACTTCTTTGAGAACTCGTTAAAGAAGTAACACAATTTCAACTAGTTTACACATGTCATAATCGGTGGTTTAAAGAATTATTCCCAAGAACTGTAGATAGTTAAAAATAGACAGGTGTCCATCACTCTAATGTCAATTCATACGCTTTACTACTTTAGGTTTGATTGTAATATCATCCTTAAAGTAACACACGTGAATATTTTCATCAAATGTATTAAAAATGTTTAATTTCTCTTCGATTAAATTTCCCGAAATCTTCGAAATAGTGATTTCCATGTTGATATTGTTGTCGTGTATCTATAGTATATTTATAGATGAAAATATTACGTGTACTCTAACAAAATGTACCAATCATTTGGCTTCTACTATGACGTCTATATTCCCTCGGGCCGTAGCAATAGGATGTATGTTGACATATATATATAAGAAATAAATAATCTATACAAATTATACACAGTAGTCAGTAAGTAATATGTTATATGTAATATGTTGGATAGGGGTAATAAAAAACATTTTAGGGTTTCGTGATAAAGAGCCACCCAATAGTAGCACTTAACTTGGAGTTTATTTGTTATAGGATTAAGTTGAATGATCTCTACACCATTTTCTTTTTAATCTGCGATTAGGATTTCCAGAAAGTGTCGAGATGTGTAAGCTTTTTATCAGAGGAATTTCATGGTTTCCTAATCTAGTATAAAAACGTTTATTGAAAACGGCACCTTCTTCTTCTATTGTTTTATACCTAGGTCTTTGTGAAGGGTCAGGTTAGAGACAAAGGGTGGAGCATTAGTAATTTTTCTTAGTGTAATATTTCGGAAGGCCTGAATTTTATTTAAATTTGATTTTTTCGCCGATCGCCAAAGTTAGGTTCCATACGTCCAACTGGATTTCAGAAGAGATTTATATATGAGTAATTTAGTTATTAATGTTGTAAACTTATTTTTTGAGAGTTACATTTTTAATGATCGGGAACGAGTATTGAGTTATAATCTTTTTTTCTTGTATGATTTTTCCATGTTAGTCTTTTATCCAGATTTAGACCTAAGAATTTAACAGTATCTAGAGAAGGAATAGGTAGATTAACGGCGATAAACGTAATCCAAGGCTATTACATTTTTCTCGACTGACTATATTAATAACAATCAAAAACCCTTCGGTGCACTTGACCAGCCAGGCCGATAACAATATCTAGATTACAAATATAATAGATATAACATAATATATTATATACATGTATATAATATAATTCAAAAAATTTGATATCGATACGTAAGTACGTAACACTCGTAAGTCGTAACAGCTTTAAGTTTAGTATGTCGTTCACTTTTGTGCCGAATAGTGTGATTGTATTTTTCTCGTGATTATAGTGACTACATTTTATAAAAATGGAAGTTTTAGAAAGTAAAAGAGGTGGTCGTATGGTTCTTTACAATAATTTTAAGTATAATTTTGGGTCGATTTATAAAAAAGACAACTCAACTCGTTGGAGATGTGTAACAAGAACATGTGATGCAAAATTATATACAGATAAAAATGATGCTTTTACTTCAGTAGTCGGAGAACACAATCATAATGAATATGATAAATCGAATATTAATCGCCAAATAATAAACACAGCATGTAAACGAAAATCTTTAGAAGATCTCCATACAAGACCGAAAAAAATAATATTAAAAGAAATTGCTCAAAACGACGCATCATCATATTTAAACGTAGTTGATATAAAAAGGTTAAGGAACAATATGTATAAATCTCTTGCAAAAGTCCTCCCTCCTAACCCTACTGATATAAATGAAGTTCATCAGTAGGTATATTAACGCAACTGAAATAAACACTACAAGAGGTGAACATTTTGTATTGAATAACGATGAAAATAAAAATGTTATTATATTTTCCTGTGAAAAAAATTTACATTTCTTGAGCAATGTTGAAAACGTATACGTCGATGGCACGTTTAAGTATTCTGCAAGATTTTTTGAACAAATGTTCACTATTCATGGATATAAAAATGGCCATTATTTACCATTAGTTGTTTGTCTATTAGTTGATAAATCGGAACATACATATGAATTTGTGTTTAAAAAAATCACCGAAAAATGTAATAGCCTTGGATTACGTTTATCGCCGCTAAAATGTATGGTTGATTTTGAATATGCGATACATAAATCAATAAAAATTGTTTGGCCAAATACGGAAATAATTGGATGTAGGTTTCATTTAACCCAATCATGGTGGAGAAATGTGCAAAAATTTGGTTTGGCTACACACTATAAAGACGAGTCTTCAGATATCGGTAAGTGGATACACTACACGTTTGGTTTACTATTTTGAAATCCTGAAGAAGTAGGTGATTGTTTTATAGAAGATTTAATGAGTGACTGCCCTGAAAATGAAAAACTACAAAAGTTTTATGATTATTTAACTGATAACTATATATCCGATGAAAATATGTTCCCACCAAAGCTTTGGGCAGCTAAATCGTCAGAGTTAATCAGAACAACAAATGCATGCGAGTCCTTTCACTCATTTTTTAACAAAAGTTTTTATAGTAATTCTCCATCAATTCATATGTGGTTGGCTGTGGTACAAGAAATTCAAACTGATGTTTATATTAAATTAAATAGTATTCACTTACAACACTTTCCCAAAGACAGACAAGTAAGAGAACGCCAATTAAAAAACGAAGAAACAATTGAAAAGCACAATAGAGGAGAGTTAAGTCGGTATGAGTTCATTAAATCAATGGCATTCAATTATACAAAAAATGTAAATACAAATTAAATCCATGAATAACTTTTTTTTAACGACGTCGTAAAAATAAATGACAAATACCTAAAATATTAACTTATATTAACGAACTAGTGATCACTATTATTAATTATAGACAGTGGTTTCCAAAATGTAAAACGTGAAACCATGGGCGAAAAGAATGCAATTATTTTTGGGCGAAAAGAGGAAACTGTTTTTTCATTTTTGGGCGAAAAGAGTACCGCCCATATATTTACAGTTATATTAGGGCAAAGTCCGCGTCTAAAGGTGATTCAGTCGTCACAATGAATTATTTTGGGTGATTAACCTTTTTATTTCAATTTTATCTAAAACTTCAAAATTGTATATATTTTTTTCTAGATAAAAATGTGGGAATCAAAACTTTATATTACTATAACATTTATATATCATAAACTTATAATATTGCTACAGATAAATGCTCTTAGTGCATTATGTTGCTCGTGGACCCCGGATTGCTGACTCCTGATCTAAGTAATGGTATATACCTACAAGGACAGCGATAGGATCGATCACTCCGCTGGTTAGATGGATATTGTTAAATTTGTTTCATATCATTTTCCTATTTAGTATTATTAATAATTTGAATTTAAACATTTTTATTTTTTTTTTTTTTGTCAATAAGGTTGAAATGGTGAAATCAAATTTGTCAATACTTAATCTTAAAATTTACTAACTATTATAATATGTTATCGTGATATATTTATATATTTGTATGTATGTAAAAGTTAAACAAAGTTATTTGATTTATTAGTTGTGTTTTTAATGTTGTTTAAGGTCATTATTGATACTATAGAAATGTATATGTATTTATTATATAAAAGTGGATAGAAATTAATTATTTATATTATAAATTATGAGTGAACGAAGCATTCTACAAATTTTGAACTGTCAATTTATTTATAATCTGGTAAAACTGTTATTTAAAAACATATGCTTTTATAAGTATGATTTAAGTTCAAATTTCGCCCTCTCTCCTCTCAGAAGATGAGCTAAAAACGCCGCTGAATCTAAGGTACTTAATACTCACCACCATCATCTTTTCCATGTATTAAATCGACTAAAGATGAATTTTAAACAAAATTATCTTACTGAATCAAAGATCCTGAGTAAAGTGAATGATCTATTAATTTTATAATTATGTTTTTTTTTTTTTTAATACACACTTTTGGGTAATAGTCTTTGTCTACAAGATACACTATATCTCTTTAGGGATCGATGCTTTAATCTGAATGGTACGTAGTAGGATCAAAAAGTTCCCGGAATTTCGTTTTGTTTTTTTACGCATACAATTTAAACTTAAACTGACTTGATCCCCTTCGAAATATCGTCTTTCGGCATAGACACACTTACTCCGACGAATTCAGCATCTGCCGAAAACGTCTTTGGTATGCCTCTATCGATAAGGCCCCGAGGTTCGCTATCGCATTGACTTCAATGTCTTCTACGGAACCGAATCATTCACCTTTGAGTCTTAGTTTTAATTTTGGAAATAGCCAGAAGTCACTCGATGCAATATTTAAAGAAAACGGGAGTCGTGGAATCATGGTAATTTTTTTATCGGCTAAAAATTGCCGAACTGCAAAGGATGAGTGACACGGCGCCTTATCGTGATGCAAAAACCAACCATATTTCCAGCCTATTTCGACGAATTGAGTTTCTCGAACGTTTTAAAACTTCAATATGAAAACCAGAGTTTATTTTTTTTTTGGATTCGGTACACATTCCACGTGAAACAACCCTTCGATGTTGAAGAACACAATCGACACGACCTTCATGGTCGGCCACTCCGCTCTTCGTCTTCGAGTGACTCTTGACCATTTTTGAAACGATTAAACCGTTCAAAAACGACTGTTTTCTTTAAACCTTCATTTGTTGTAAACTGTTTGCGAAAATCCGAGCGTTTCTGCAGCAGTTTTGCCAAGTTTAAAACAAAATTTAATGTTGGCCCATTGTGCGAATCGTGACATTTTGAAAAAACGTGTATACCCCGTTTCGTATGGACACGAATACGGCAAACGAGAGACTAAAATAGTTTTGACAATTTAACCATAAGATAGGAAATCACGTCTTCTTTTGATTCCAATAACCAGATATTTGACAAGAAAAATAGTTTTTTTTCAATTTATGAATTCCGGGAACTTTTTGATCCTACTACGTACATTTAAGAAGTTTTTTTTCTCGACCCTAAAAATATTTTCCAAAATTTAAGAAAAACTTCCGATAAATTGAATAATTAAAATGGTAAAATTAACTATCGAAATTCGTATTAAATAAATTTTAGTCATTTAGTATAGAAAAATACCAATAATAGGAATTTTAAATTTGTATCAAATATCAAAAACACATTCACAAAACGTTTGAAACGATATTTAATAGAATTGACTACTTTTGAACTAAATATATATCTTTTGAAATACCCATTTTTTCAAACATTGTAAAACTTTAATAACATTTTTAATTTTTTGATTTCAAGAATTGAAAATGTAACAACAATTTATTTATATAGGTATTTGACTAAAAATATTAAAAACCCGATTTAAAATTAAAGTTTTATAAGGTTTTAACTTAAAAAAAACTTATTAATAATTCTATTAAAAACGGTAAAATATGTAAATGATATATACCACTCAGAAGCATTGCTCAAAGCATAATAAAACGATTTATCGTTTCTTTAAAGTTCAGTACGCCCATCGCCATTATCTTGTCCAAAGACCAAAATAATGAAGTTTTGATTTACAATATTGTAAAATTTGTATTTTAAAATAATAATACAATGTATAAATTAACTTAATAATAAGTTTATTACATTACATTTTTTTTTCAATTGGTTGAATTAATCTAATAAAAATGTTGTCAGAAATCAGTGATGAATTAATTCTCAAACATAATTTCAAAAAATACATATAGTTTTATTTTAATTTCACGAATAAACTTAATTAGATAGGTACCAAAATATCATTTTATAGTACAGTTATTCAGTAGGTATAGGTACAATACTATTTAAAATTACAGTAAAGTACTCAAAAATGTTGTTTTGGTTTATAGTAATAATTTTACAGTAACTGCTTAAACTAATATTTATACAGTTTGCTTAAGAAGCTAAATTTAAATACTAACTTTCATCAACTCGTAACTATTGGGTCAATTAGTCAAGGCTCAACTTAGTTACATCCAACTTTGAACTGAAAAACTTTACGGTGTAATGAAATTTGTTCATTTGTTTTACATTTTAATTATTTTTAGTCACGTAAACCTTATTGGTACATTTAGAAGATGAAAATATATTTTGTAAAAATAATAAGAAATAAAATCAACCATATTTTAAGTATCGACTTAATATTTCAAAATTACTCATAATTTTAGTAGCTACTGATTGTATTACAGACGAGAGGAAAAACTGCCGAAAATGGAGTGAGACACTTTCATTAAATCGACTTTAATAATTTCATCATTACTCCAAAAGTAATATTGCTAAATTTTTACCATATAACTATTATTGACGTATTTACTAAATAATCTGAAAACTGTTAAAAAAAAATAAAATTTCGGGCTTAAACTAGAACTTTGATGACACCTAGCTTTTTTAAGTTTATCCTCATCAAAGTTTTAAATATTCAGTAAACAATTTCAAACATGACTCAGAATTTTTTTTACTAGCGTTAAAGTAAAATTCAATATTAATTTCAACATGTCAGAAACTAGATATTACTGTTAAACCTATATATTATATACATAGATATTAACACTTATTAAATCAGTTTTTTAAATTAAATACATTGCATTATAGGAAATTATGTAAAGAATATCAATAATAATAACAATAATGATAATATTTATTGTACTCGTAAAACATGATTTTTCTTTTTTACATATAATATAAGGTAAAATTAAATAAAAATATTTTAAACTCGATAACACATTTACAGTTTATAATTACAAATTTTATTTATTTTAATGTATATTAAAGTAATATGCAATCTTAATGATTATACATTTTACGTACTTGTTAACTGAACTTTGGATTACAACGCATTTCACAAAAATTGAAGTAAATACACTTTTTTAATTCAGGCGTGTAGTTACATGAAATAAATCATAACCAAGATATATAAATTAATGATAATAACTGTAAGACAAATTTCTATTCATGTTCATATTTTTACTGTGGTGAATGGTGATGCATGTATAAAATCGCCAATTCAGTCAGCGTATACTTATTCATCAACTATTTATCACTGATCACCAATAATTAGATAAAACACCAAATGTGAAAAATTGATAAGGTTAAGGACAAGCATTATGAATATTTTGTGAAAGAAGTACGAAATATCTCGCGGTGAAGTCATGTGGTTGAAAGGGTAGGGACACTTTGGAAAATTTCATATTTTGCTATCCATAAGCTAATACATTTGCAGGCTTAACGTCAGTAACTTAAAAATCAATACTGTATGAATACAAATAAATATTATCATATGTGATAGTGTAGTGTTATTAGTAAATTTAATTATTTAAATAATGTAACATGTCCATTCGTGTGTCTTATCACGTGAAGTTGGCACCACCAACAATAAAACCTTTTTTTCGGAAAAATAGCAAATATGCAAATTCTGAAAATCACTAAGCAAAATTTAGTAAATTATTTGCAAAATATTTGTGAAGGTTTGAAGTCCCTAGCGCAAAGTGGTGGTGCCAGCTTTACGTAGATAGGAATTACGGCTCAAACAACTCTTTTTACGAAAAACGTCAGATCTAAAGTTATTTTAATTTTATAAAATTTATACTATTTGGTTATCATTAGGGCTAGGATTTTAAAGCAAATGCTACTTTATATATATAAGACATAAATCTAATTTTTATATATAAATTCATTTCACAGCATTCTGATCCCAAATAAACGAATTTATTTTTGCTTTTTTTTGTGTAAATGCTTTTTTTGCTTTTTTATTGCTTTTTTCAGTTTTTCTAGCTGTGGAACTTTTAAATTATGTTTTTTATGCTATAATAATAAAAAAATGTTTATTTAATTAATAAGAAATATGAAAATTTCGAGTAAACTAAATCGTGTTCTTTTGAAACACAAACACTAGAAACAATTACTGGACATTAATGCTATACTATGTGGCGTTTCAACAAACGAAATTAAATATCATGGTTTGATTTAAACGAAACCTCTTGTATGAAGTATGCACCGATCACTTTGGTGGATGTAGAGCATTCGTTTTCAATTTATAAAAACATCCTATCGGACAATAGGGTCAGTTTCAGTAATGAAAATCTTGCTAAATACATGGTAGTTAATTGTTTTTTTAACATAAATTAATTTTTTAATTTTTTTTATTCAGTTTTATAAAATTATTACTAATTAATGTTAATTTTTAGTCGTGCTTTTTTTTGCTTTTTTAAAAAATAAATATGCTTCATTTTTGCTTTTTTACAACAATTGTGTGCTTTTTTTGTTATTTATTATACTTTAAAATCCGAGCCCTAGTTATCATATATGGAATTTGTACACAATCTTCTTTATGAGTAGCCTTAACTTTATTCATATTTTAATCTTCATCGGTTACGATGATATGTTTGTTTTTTATAAGCTAGATTATAGCTAGAACATAGAAGTTTTAAGTATCTATATACAGTAAAATGGATCATTTTTAACGAATATTATTAAATCGCCATAGATTATTATTCCAAATATTTTTTTGTTAAATCTTGAAAATTGTATCAATTTGTTTGATATTATTGTGAGTTTCACTTAGGATCGTTAAATCAAAAATAAAGTTTTATCATCGACTTCAAATTTAAAACAATATACTACATGTATCGTTCATCAAAATTTTCAATCAGAAAGTCATCAGATTTTCAAGTTGCAGAAGATTACTTAAAGAATTTTATTGCATCGTCTAATTATGCATCTGATGACGTATTTTATAATGTAGACGAAACTGGTCTGTATTATCGAGCTCTACCAGCTAATACTTTTGATTTTAAAGGGAATACAACCAATGGGTATCAAAAACAAATGCAAAGACTAACAATTCTGCTGACTCGCAACATGACTGGTACGGATAAAAGACGTCCTTTAATAATTATTTGTAAAAGTAAAAATTCACGTTGTTTTCGATGCGTTAAAACATTACCCGTCGTATACTTTTCAGTTGTTTCAAAAGTACAGATATGTACAGTGTATATTATTATATTGTAAACAAATAAACAAAAAAACATGAATATGAATATTAATTGTAGTTTCATTTAATTTCAGGCTAATATGGAAATGAAATTAGTAGACTGTCAAGTACAATAAAAAATAGATTGCTTCTTTAAATTGTTTTAAATGTATTTATTGTATTTAATTTTAATTCAAGCATAAATGTATACCTAAATATAGAACCCTTAAATATGAAAATGTAAAAATAAATAATTTAAAGTGTTATAAATTATAAAATTGGTAATTATAAATAAAAATTTAAAGAATCGACCTCTTAATAGAATCAAAATGACCTGCCCCAAAGTGATCACATTAAGCGGAACCCACTGTAGTCAGGGGCGTGTGTAGGGGGGGGGGGGGACGAAAAATTAAAATAATTGTTAACAAAAGTTATACTTAATATTATAATATATATATATATATATATATATATATATATATATATATATATATATATATATATATATATATATATATATATATATATATATATATATATATATTCAATATACTTACATAATATTATAATGTATAATATATGTATATATATATATACGTATCAGTAAAGTACGTGTAAGTAAAAATATTGACCCCCCCCCCCCCGAAAAAAATTTCTAGGCACGCCCCTGACTGTAGTATAAATGAAAAGCAACAATATTAATTAAATTTATTTTTGTATGAATTACATTAGCTTACTTTTTGAAAAAATGTTGACCATATAACGACTAAATAATAATAATAGCAATATTGACCCACAATACACATATGTCGGTATTAAAAAATATAAATACCACGGTGATCAAGGCGATATTATTGTTTTCAGGGCGCAGTGGCGGTAATAATATGCTACTCTTTTTTTTTTTTTATGAGATTTTAATGTTACATTATGATATCTCGACAGTTACAATTTATATAAATACATGATATTTGTAAAGCTCACACCATTAAATTTGGAGGCCTGATTGTCTTATAAAGTATAGTGTGTGTATAATTAGTATAATATTGTTGGTTGAGACGACGTTAATAAGGGAAAAATTAATACCGAAGGTGGAAAAGAAACTTTTTGACTGAGATCTTTGGATTTAGAGAGATGGGCAATTCAAGAGTAGGTGTTGGAGATCACAGTTATTACTACCGCAGTTGGGTAGGGGACAATACATACTGCTGTTGAATCCCAATTTAAAAGAATGGTGTGGTAGTAGGCTGTGGCCGATGCGTAATCTGGTGAATTTGGTTATGGCAGTGCGGATCATTTTTAGCGATTGAAACCATGGTTGGGTGGGTACGTTTTTGAATAAAGACCTATAAAATACAGCATAGGACTCTGGAAGGGAATCCCATTCCAACTTCCATACTCCTGTATTGATATTCGATGTATGGTGACTAGATCAGTATAGGGACACCACAAGGGGCCCGAATAGGACTGATTGGCAGTAGAGTCGGCTAGCGAATCGGCGCGCTCATTGCCACTTATGCCTATATGCCCTGGAGCCCATAGAAAAGACCTGATTTTGAGGGATAGTAGTAATGCGCGGATTTTTAGGACTATGGGAGAACACTTAGAAAGGAACGGGTTGTCGACGATAGCTTAAATACTAGCTTGAGAATCTGAAACAATAAGGAAATCTCCGCATGGAAAAGAACTTATGCAAGTAAGAGCTTCTAGGATAGCCCAGCATTCAGCAGTGAATGAAGAGACGCAAGCAGACAAGTTGGAGGATGACTGTATATGTGATTCCGGGAGAAAGTAAGCAAAAGCCGAACCTGATTGTGAGACTGAACCATCAGTGAATACCAAGGTACACGAATTAATCGGCAATGAACTGTCTGAATAAACTGTTAATTATACATGGTGGCATAAGGCGTAAATCATTAGGGGTGTGTCTCAGGAATTTGGGAGACACTATCACGTCTGGAATGAGCGTTAGTGCATCAAAGTTAATATCATATAGAGGTTGTTTGTGAACTTTGTAAACATGAAAAAAGACCGTCGAGAATGCTTGAGTCATAGATGCGAGTAGTGGTGTGAACCTTCGAACGAATTTCCATTTTATATTAATCGTGTTAAACATATCGATTATCGGGGAATTTGAAAAATATGAGCATTTTAATATAAATTTACCAGTGAGCCAGCGATATCTGATTGGAAGTGGTGGGCAGGAGGCCTTAACATTCAGTATAGAGATAGGGGTTGACTTTAGCAACCCCAGTGCTGTGCGTAAACAACTGGCCTGTAGTGAATTTAATTTATTGTGATGTGACAAGGCGAAGGAACCAAAAAAACAACAGCCATATTCAATCTTTGTTCTGATGATAGACTTGTAAACTTGAAGTAAGGAAGCAGGATGTGAACTCCACCAGCTACCAGCTAGAGACCTTAACAAATTTGCCCATTTGTAGACTAAAGAAGTTAGCTGAAATAAATGAGCCTTCCATCGGAGATTGCTGTTCAAAATAAGACCCAAGTATTTAATTTCAGAAACAACAGGCAGTAAGTCACCATCTAAAAAAAATTGAGGGGGGACGAATCGGCGTTCCCTTGTGAAAATAACTACTTTGCATTTGTGAGTCGATGCCAAGAAATGAAGCTTGTTCAAATTACTAGCCTGAATAAACAGAGCGTGGTTGAGGAGCAATGATGCTTGATGTAAATCTTTATGGAAGTGGAATATAACTAAGTCATCCACGTACCTGAGGTACGGAATGTTAGCTTCTTCCAGAGCGATCGCGATAACGGACATGTATTTGTTAAATAAAAGAGGATGAGACAACTGCCTTGAGGTAATCTTGTGTGTGTGGTTCGGCATGAATGAGACCCCGAAGGGGAGATAAAAGTTAGTTCTCGCGTGAATAACAGAAGACCTATGAAATGAACCAGGGAGGCAGGTACGCTATGTGAGTGTAGTATATCAAGCAATGTAGGGATTTGGATAGAGTCGTATGCGCTTCTCTAGGGTGCCGCGACCTTTACAAAAAACAAATAATTTATCGGGTAGTACAAATAGATGTTCTACCCACCAATCCAACCTAGTTTTTATCATATGCTCCGTTATTTTGCAAAGAGTTGAAGAAAGGGCTATGGGTCTGTATGCAGCCAAGTTGGCATTTGGTTTAGGTATGGGGATAATCTTTAACTGCTGCCAAGAACCTGGGACATTAAGGTTGAGGAATAAACTTTTAAGTATATCTAATAAACAACTAATGGCTCTCTCCGGTAGGTTTTTTATGAGAATGGATGAAATAGAGTCAAGCCCAGAAGCAGGAGATCTTCTGGAGTTAATAGCATTTAGTAGTGCAATTAGTAAGAAAGGTTCAGTTAAGATTTGGTCCTCTTCATGATCTTTTGTATTAGCACATTTGACGTGATAAATTTCATTGTACATAGGGACATAATCTGGGGCAACTTAAGAACAGAAATTATCGAACCAATCTTCATTAGCAGCTGAAGAGGTGGAAGAGATCATTTGTCTGAATTTTTTAGCGGTGGACCAGAATATTGAGATAGGAGTACTAGGGTTAAGTGAGGCGGTGAATTCTCTCCATGCAGATAATTTGGCGAGTTTGAGTGTTCTCCGAGTGTTTGCGCATTGATTTTTAAAATCGGAAAATCGGCAAGAGTTTTAGACTGTCTAAACGAACGGAATGCTGTAGATCTAGCTTTGACTGTAGCTGTGCAATTATCATTCCACCTGGTAGGGGAAGCCCTAGCGTGAAGAGAGGATTTAGCTTTGAGTATGCTTAAGTTAGCTGCACTAATGACTATATCTGTAAAAGAAGCGTACGCCTCTAATGGATCCTCAGAAAATCTGGGAAGAATGCGGGTTTCGATCAGAGAAGAAAATAGAGCCCAATCAGCTTTATTGAAGTTGAACTTATGAATTTATTGAACCTTGGGAACGAGTTTATCAGGAGGCACCTGAGAGTGGGGTAATCTTATTATGATGGAATAATGATCGCTGCCATGCAGGGAGTCAAGAACTTCCCATTGACTAGTTAAAAGAAGGTTTGGAGAAGAAACGAAAATGTCGACGATCGTGTCAGAAAAACACGGACGATTAAGTCGTGTGAGAGACCCATTATTAAGTACGCAAAGCTGCAAATTCTCGATGGCTGAATGAAAAAGACACCCTTGGTGATCATTCCTGTTGAAGCCCCAACATGAATGATTGTCATTGATGTCGCCGCCAAATAAGCAATAATTGGACATGACATTGAATATATTATTTACCGTGGATTGGGAAATGTTGGAATGAGGGGGAATAACCTAACCATATATCCAATCCCGAGTTATTGTTTAATAGGATTTTCACACCCACTAGATTTATATTTAGACTTGAAAGTGACCGATTTAAATCAGGGTTGATGTCGAGCACTCGGAACTTAATATAATTTTTAACGGCAATAGCGGCGCCACCATAGCCATCAGGTCTATCGTCTCTAATTAGACGATAACCAGGAATGTTGATCCGTCTGCTAGGAAGCAGCCATGTCTCTGAAAAGAGGGCAACTGAAATATAATTAGACGAAAGTATATGCGGAATATCTTTTAGACGAGCATGAAGGATCCTGGTATTCCATTGAAGGATATTGAAAAGAGTGTTGGATGTATTGTTAATACTAGGCATGAGGATGAGAACAACTAAGCATCCAACCCTAAGGTCGGATTGCATAAGAAATTAACAAGTGATGACTCAATTAAATTAGATAACGTTTCAGGGGATATAGGCTCCTGGTTGTTAGAAATAACATTGGCAATGTGACTCGACAAGGCCTTAGAAACCTCTGATAGGAGGGGAGCGTTAGCTGAGCTCTCTGTAAAATCTCGAGAGACATCGTTTTTTCGGGACTCAACATAAGCTATGAAAGTACCATTAGGTGCTGATGACGACACTTGGTTACTGTTATTTTTCCTCTTTTTTTTTTTGATGGATCATTAAATTGTTGTTATAATTTAAATCCGGAAATGAGGAAGGATTACTGGTGATATTTGAGGGAATTATCGTGGACGTGTTGGTACTAGACAAGGCATTAGGTGTAGGGCGATCATGTGAGACAACTTGAGAAAAAGTGTGAGCTTTACTTATGTACAAGGTTATTTTTGTTGAATTGAGCAGCTTCTGGAAAAGATAAATTTTCGACAGCCATGATTTTCTTGATTTTCTTCTGTTAGATCCACTCTGGGCAGCTTCTGTCAGATGCGATGTAGCTGCCCTTGCAGTAGAAGTAGGTTGGGTCCGTGGTGATAGCCATGGGACACGATAGGAGGTTGTGATTGGTTTCAGAACAATGTGAACACCGAGGTTTGCTACGGAAAAATCTTCCTGTGTAGCCGAATCTTAGACAGTTGGAACATTGGACCGGTGATCTTATACCCCAGTGGTTAAAAATCATCAATTGATGTAGAAATATATTTGACAGTTATTTAAAATTTTACCTCATTGCACATATTAAATGATTGTATGCCTAACCGTACTGCACACGTACGATGATCGTCAAACAATTTCTAAAAATTGCTAATTTTTCATAACAAATTATGAACATTATAAAATTTATTTTGTAAGCTCATAACATACTAAAAATTTAAATATCATAAAAATCTAAAATTCAACTACAGTTAATGTGCTTACTTTGTGTTTCATGAGAAGTTAATTTAATCCTCTATTAAATCTAACTACACCAAATAATCGTATCAATAGTAATTATTGTACCAAAATCAATATTAAATGAAATTTATTTAAATCATAAACATTTCATTTATTTCAATAACGTTTAAACTTGAATAATTTTTTTTTGAATTAAAAATATATATATATATATATATATATATATATATATATATATATATATATATATATATATATATATATATAAAAAAAAAAAATCTATTCAAACAGATATATATTTTAAAATAAAATTATTATCTGTATAGGCAGGCATTTTATACACTAATTGGTCAAAATAACTAGTTTAGTTAAAATAGACTTTAAAAAAACTTTCGAATAAGTTTACGATATAAACTAATATCCTATCCAGAGCCTAATTTAACGGGGGCAAGGGGGGCAATTGCGACGGGGTTTTGCCATTTCCCCGTCAGACGTTTCCCCGTACCCACTTCCCCGTAAGACATTTCCCCGTCCAATACGTTTCCCCGTAAAACATTTCCCCATCCAATACGTAAAATTAAATAAATCATAAAAAAAATTTATTTAATACCTATAAATAAATTATTTTTGATAAATAAATTAATCAAAAAAAATTTAAGGATACAACTGCACGGATTAAAAAAATAATAAGTTCTTACCATGAACGAAATCTAAATGAGTATTTAATTGGAATCGCTCATAATTTACAATTATAAGGTATTTATTTATATTATTTTTTTTATTTTTTTTATTAGATTTTACAAAATGTTTTAAATAAATGTAATTTTTTAAATAAAAACGTTTATGTTATTATTTGGACGGGGAAATGTCTAACGGGAAAGTGGTTACGGAGTAATGTTTGACGGGGAAATGTCTTACGGGTAAGTGACCGGGTATCGAGTTGACCACCGTCCATCAAAATACGGCGAAGTAAAGCATTTTTGCAGATATTACTCGTATTAAATTGACATGGATTTGTCCGGGTATTATTCCAATGCTTTTTAATTTGAAGCTTGAAAAGTTGAAAATTGCATCAATTGTTCATCAAAAAGTTTTTTAATTTTTTTGAAAACTTAACTAGTTGACACTAAAATTATTACTTGATTTTCACTCGGAATCGATTTCTGAAAACAATGATTTCTCATTGATTTCAAATTTAAAATAATATTCCTATACTACCTACCTACACGCAATATTCGCCAATCTCAAAAATGACTTATCTAAGATTCTCTAAACCCAACAGCTTTATCTTTTCAGGGTACTAAAGAATATAACCCATTGCACGAAGTATGTCCAGCAATTTAGATTCTGAGAGAAGCAAAGGAAATCTTATGGTTTTACAATGATGTTTATTTTTTTATTTTTCATCTGGAAACACTTTTTGCTCAACTTAACTTTGTCCAAAAGTTTCATCCAGCAACTCTATAAATCAAAAATTCGATGTAGATGGTATATTGAGGGTTTATTTAGCACTCATCTCAATAGCTTTTTCAGTTGAGGGGAAAATAGTCTAAAATGGAGCGAAAATGGCAAAATACACCGCAAACGGCACTTTCATTAAATTGAAATTAGTAACTTCGTCATTACTCCAAAAGTAGTTTTACCATAAGAGAAACTTGAAATTTTCACCATATAATACAATTATTACGTTATAAACTGTTTTTACGTCAATTTTTAACTTTAGCAATTTATTTGAAGAAATTTATCGATCCAAACATGAAACTTTGAATACAGATACAACAAGGAGTTTAGAATCTTTTGATTGAAAAAAAATTGTCTTTTTTGTCAAAACAAAAAATTTAAGATAATTTTAAAGAAAAAACCTACCGATAATTAGACGAAAACGTAAAATTTATGAACGGTATAGATTATTTGTTATATTTGACGGAAACTCCTTAAAATTCAATATTACCTTACTCATATACTCCACTAACAAGACTCCAAAAATTTAAAAAATAGCCACACAAGAATTTTTTATAAGCATTCATGTAGGTAAATTAATTTACAATTGTTTAGTAATAAACCGTTTTTACGTCAATTTTCAACTTTAAATATTTATTTAAAGAAATAGTTCAATGCAATTGGTACAGAAATTACCTATCATTTCTTTAAAATTCAATAAACTCATCCCCATTAACTTGTCCAATGAGTGAAGAATATCCCATGGGGCGAAGTACGTATTTTTTTTTTTATATTGTTTTATGTATTTTCAACATCTTACCACATTCAGATATGGTTTCATCTTGTGCCATAGGACAGTTAGGTATGCCATTGCAAAGTAAAAATTTCGGTATGCAGTGTTTTTCATCACAGTAATATGTCTTATGCGTCCAGTTGAACTGACATATATCGGCTTCTAAACATTGATCACCTGCCAAACAAAGTATAAAAAAGCCGATAAGATAATGGTGGTGGAAGTTCGTCCTTCGTCGCTTCGCTCCTCGGACAAGATAATGGTGAGGAGTGTATAGCACTTTCTATCATGGGATCACCTGGTTTACGATAGTTTAGTTGTATGGTACTTTACATTTGAATGCAATGATAAATCATTGTAAGTTAAGTACAGGATACAGTAGTTGGGTGGGATACACGAGATGCATTGCTAGATTAGGCATTATTGGATAGATTTTGGAATTATTTTATATTATAAAAAAAAAAACGATTCTGAACGAAGATGAAGATGTCAGCCTTAAATTGTAATATATATTTTATTTTAATATCCTAGATTGGGTTAAATTTACATTTGTCTATTCATGTGACTTCTGCTCGTGAGCATTGGACAAACCAGGATGTGCATAGATAGGGCGTAGGTAAATACCATATTATTTGCCTAAATGCACTATCGTGACGGCACCACCCGACCCCGCCGTCCATATATGCTGAATGCTCCGTGGCTACGTCTATTTAAATATTAATAATTAATAATAATATATAAAATCCGCATGTTTATGGAACTGATACACACATTAAAATAACTGGAAATTGGAAGTTAGTAACGTTCTATTCAACCATGTAAAGGTACGTTATACACCTTGTGTTTACAATCTACCAATATTTTGTATAGAACAGCTGTCAGCTACTGATTATATTATAATAAACTTAATCTATTTAATTATCTTTATCAGCTGTGATATTACATAATATTTTCATTTCTTATCTTTGAATACAAAAATTTTTATACATTTTCAACTACAAAATAATTTGCAAATATTCGTGATTTTGACAAATTTTGTCGATTTTTGAACTTCAACTGCTTATAAAAAAAAATTGTGCCTATGTATTTGAATAATTTTTGAATCACTCTTAGATCAACTTATTCAAAACCTTCTATTAAATTTTCAAGCGATTTGGTAGGGCCAAAAAATTGTTATCGACTTTTATAAAAAAAAATCTAAGAAAAATCGAATTATTCAAATGCCTATAAATAGCTAAAAAATAAACGAAATATTTTGAAAATACAACTATGTAAAGAAAATGCCTATTTAAACATTTTGTAAAAGTTTTAAGTTTCTACGACCTATACTTTTTGAATAAGAACAAATATCAAAAATCAATGATGCCTAAATTGTTATTTTACGCGATTATGTGAAAAAATTGTAATTTCAAACACTCATAAAAATTTTTGATTTTATTCCAGTGCAAATTTTTTTACAGATAATTGAAGGAAAACGTATGTCAAACTTTGTACCGAATTTACAATTCTTAGTTTTGAATACTTAAAATTTTATGAATTTTCAACTGCAAAATACATAGCAAATATACATGATTTTGACGAATTTTGTCAATATTAGCACTTATAAACGCTTATAAAAAAATTTTGTGCCTATGTATTTTTATAATTTTTGAATGGGAGTTAGAACAACTTATGTGGACCCTTCTATTAAATTTTCAAGTATTTCGTCCGAGCTACATTTTTTTATCAACATTTATAAAAAAAAAAATAAAAAAAATCGAATATTTCAAATGCCTATAAATTGATTAAAAATGAGTGAAATCTTTTGAAAATAAAATTATATAAAGAAAATGCCAATATAAACAACTGATAAAATTTTCAAGTTTCTACAACTTATACTTTTTGAAAAAAAAAACAATTAGCAAAAATCGTTTGAGGCTAAACCGTTGTTTAACGTGTTTTTGTAAAAATTTAAATTTCAAACACTCATAAAATTTTTTTGTCTGAATCCGGTAGAGTTTTTTTTGCAGATAATTGAAGAAAAACTAATGAAAAACCTTGTACCAAATTTTCAAAACTTAGTTATAAAAGAAAAAAATTTTACGATTTTTCAACAACAAAATTATTTGCAAATTTTCGCAATTTTTACATATTTCGTATAAATTGGAACTTTGAGCACTTATAAAAAAAAATTGTGACTTACGATTTTGGATTTTTTTTTATCAGTTATGGAACAACTTATAAGAAACCTTGTATTAAATTTTCAAGATTTTCTGGCAAAAAAAAAAAATTTTATCGTTATTTTAAAAAAAATACTTAAAAAAATTGAAAATTTCAATTGTCTATAATTAGCTCAATAAAAGTCAAAATACTTTGAAAATTTAACGGTGTATAGAGAACGCTAATCTAAACATTTGGTGAAAATTTCAAGTATTTACATCGATTAGTTTTTGAGTTATAGCAAAATAAAAAATTTGATTTTGTCGAAAACTGGTTTTGCGTAAAATATACCGTTTTTCCCTCATTTTTTAAGGGTTTTTCCCGGCGCGTTAAAAAAATATTGAAAATTTTTAACTTTTGACCCCCCAAAGTACCAACTAGATTCAATTTCCTTTCAGAAAAGTTGCTATATAAGGCAATCGAAGCATTTTTACTGCCCCAAATCGTGTCGACAGACACAAAAATAAAAAAATAAAAAAAAAAAAAAAAAAAAAAAAAAAACACACATCATTGTAAAATCAATACATTCTTCACTCCGTTCAGAATCTAAAACAAAGAAAAGTTGAAAATTTCAATTGTCTATTAAAAGCTCAAAAAAAGTCTAAAGTTTACAAAAATTGTACTACTTATAGATGATTCCAATATAAACATTTGGTGAAAGTTTCAAGTTTTTTCGACTTATACTTTTTGAATAAGAACAAATATCAAAAATCGTTGAAGGCTAAATTATTATTTTACGCAATCATGTAATTATTTCGTAAACGTTTGAAGTTTAGATGCTTATAAAAAAAAATTGTGCCTATGTATTTTTATAATTTTTGAATGGGAGTTAGAACAACTTATGTGGACCCTTCTATTAAATTTTCAAGTATTTCGTCCGAGCTACATTTTTTTTATCAACATTTATAAAAAAAAAAATAAAAAAAATCGAATATTTCAATTGCCTATAAATTGATTAAAAATGAGTGAAATCTTTTGAAAATAAAATTATATAAAGAAAATGCCAATATAAACAACTGATAAAATTTTCAAGTTTCTACAACTTATACTTTTTGAAAAAAAAACAAATAGCAAAAATCGTTTGAGGCTAAACCGTTGTTTAACGTGTTTTTGTAAAAATTTAAATTTCAAACACTCATAAAATTTTTTTGTCTGAATCCGGTAGAGTTTTTTTTGCAGATAATTGAAGAAAAACTAATGAAAAACCTTGTACCAAATTTTCAAAACTTAGTTATAAAAGAAAAAAATTTTACGATTTTTCAACAACAAAATTATTTGCAAATTTTCGCAATTTTTACATATTTCGTATAAATTGGAACTTTGAGCACTTATAAAAAAAAATTGTGACTTACGATTTTGGATTTTTTTTTATCAGTTATGGAACAACTTATAAGAAACCTTGTATTAAATTTTCAAGATTTTCTGGCAAAAAAAAAAAATTTTATCGTTATTTTAAAAAAAAATACTTAAAAAAATTGAAAATTTCAATTGTCTATAATTAGCTCAATAAAAGTCAAAATACTTTGAAAATTTAACGGTGTATAGAAAACGCTAATCTAAACATTTGGTGAAAATTTCAAGTATTTACATCGATTAGTTTTTGAGTTATAGCAAAATAAAAAATTTGATTTTGTCGAAAACTGGTTTTGCGTAAAATATACCGTTTTTCCCTCATTTTTTAAGGGTTTTTCCCGGCGCGTTAAAAAAATATTGAAAATTTTTAACTTTTGACCCCCCAAAGTACCAACTAGATTCAATTTCCTTTCAGAAAAGTTGCTGTATAAGGCAATCGAAGCATTTTTACTGCCCCAAATCGTGTCGACAGACACAAAAATAAAAAAATAAAAAAAAAAAAAAAAAAAAAAAAAACACACATCATTGTAAAATCAATACATTCTTCACTCCGTTCAGAATCTAATAATTAAAGAAATAATTTGTTAAATAATTTAAGACAACGGTTTTTTTTCTAGATTTTAGTTCACTAATTTTTTGAATTAGATCTGCAAAATCAAGTGTATTAGTTATATCCCTTTCAGAAGATAGACGAACGAGTGAGTTTATTTTTTTTTTTTTGTGAAGGGACGTTCTCTGGTGTTTTCAATTAGCTCTAACTCACGAACTCGACTAAAAACTAATTTAATATCACGACAGTCGACGGAATACTAGTAAATAGTGTACCGATTGTACTAATAATGCGAAACTGACCATCAAAATGTACCTATGTTAAGATAAATTGTAATCATAATGATATAAAGTGACCAACTTTATCTTAAAACTTAATACCTTATTTTATTGATTAGAGAATAATCATAAATTCGGAAATTCCATTACGATACATGACTAACAAAGTTTTGTTAGTCACGTAACCAGTAATATCATACAATTATTTCAAAATGCCACTTTAATAATTAAATATCAGCAGGAGCCCGGGGCCCCAAATAATATCGGGGCCCGGGGCTGCAGCCCCCCTAGCCCCCCCCCCTAAGTTGGGCTCTGATATTCATCATATTTATGTATAGAATTTTCAAACTAATAATATGATATTGCATAAGCAATTTGTAAAAAAAAAAAGTATACCTACTTTAATATGCATTAAAGTATATACTAAAAATAAATAGTACGTTCATCGATCCATGGAGTATTCGCTCCTCGGGCAAATGAATGGGGATGATTGAATATTGAATTTTACAGAAATAATATGATAAGGAATTTCTTTAATGAAACAATTCTAAGCAAGGCCATTTTGAATTAAAATATACTGTTTGAATTTCTTTTAAGTTAGTGAAGTGTATGAGTAAGATCATATACAATTTTCCAAAGTTTTTGTCAAATATTGAAAACTTTATTAGGGATAAGCTTTAAAAAACAATGTATTTTAAAAGCTCAATTGTTAACCCAAAAACAGTAAAAAAAATTTTAAATTTAATTTAAAGTATGCATAACTGCATAAGTCAATAATATTTTATGTATGCAATATGTGTAAATATTTCAAGATTCTAGCAACATTACTTTTAGAGTTATGACCATTTTCTAGTCATGTGGCACTACTGAGGGTCTTCCTTTTCAAATATTTTTAAATATTATTAAATCCCATTGTCATCACACTTACTCATGGTTCATTGGAAATAGATTGTAAATATATTTTCTTCAATAAATAATTTAAAAAAAGTTATGGCGAAATTACTCAAGTCGATATAATAAAAGTGCTGTTTACATTGAATTTCGCCGTTTTTACTCCATTTTAGACTATTTTCCCTCTCGCCTGAAAAAACTATTGATATGAGAGATATTAAACCCTCAAAGTACCATCCACATGCAATTCTCGGTCTATAGAGTTACTGGATGAAACTTAAGGCGCGTTCTCATGAGTCAAGTTTAGTTGATCAAAAAAAATTGAATATAAGTTGAATCACTTTTTGTTCACACATTGCAACGGAACATGTTTCAATTTTATTTTCAACTCAGTTTAACACGTAATGCCGCGGTTGACACGTAGTCGACGCCACTGTCGAGCTAATTTTATACATTTCTATCGAAAGCAGTTGTATGTGAAATAGTAAATATAATAAGTATTTTAACAAAAGAAGAATTAAACACGATTTTAATTAATGTGTGTAAAAATCGCAAAAAACGTCGTTTTTGGGTGAGACAATGGGTATTACAAAGAAATCAATTGGGAGCTTCGAACAATTTAATTAAAGAACTAGCATTAGTGGATAAAGAAGCGTATAGAGATTATTTGAGAATGTCTGAAGAAAAATAAAATATAAAATGCACGTGTGACTGCCACCCGCTGGTTGAAAACAAACTGAAGTTCAATTTGAATCAATTGCAGTGTACGTTTATGTTCTCACGTGTCAAGACAGGTTTCAACTTGAAAGGAATTGGAGAACAACTCATTACTTGAACGATAGAGTTTGACTGGGTCAAACTTTTTTCGATCAACTAATTAGTCGTTCAAGTTTATTGAAACAAAGGTTCTCACTACAGATTTTATTCAATTTTTATTGATCAACGATAATCGGTCAACTAAACTTGACTCATGAGAACGCCCCTTTAGGACAGTGCCAAGTTGAGCGAAAAGTGTCTCGAGATAAAACAAAATCTTAAAAAAAATTGAAAATAAACATTATTGTAAAACCATAAGATCCTTCACTTCACTCAGAACTTAAAATTAAAATAATAACAATGAAATATATTTTATAATGTCTAAATAATTTTATGTGACAAATCGAACAAAATCGTTGACTAAAGATCGTCAACTTATATTAATAAAAACTAGGGGTCAGTATAACAATTTAATACTTGTATAAAATACAAAACAATAAAATAATTTATGAAAATTTGAAATTTTTAATATAGGTAATTATTTTACAAATTATACTAGAAGAATAAAATTCAATCCGATTTTCAACGGAAATCCATTTTATAAACTTAACAGATTTTTTTTAAAAATAACAGCATAAGTTTTAATAAAATAGAATATTTTAAAAATATAAAAAAATTATTGATTACATTAATTATTTTTGTTATATAAAATAATATTTTTTATCAAGTTGAAACTTTCATTCCTTAACTAAGATATACATACATAAATAATATGGTAATTCAAATAAACTTACATAAAATAGGCGTAAGCGTTGTAATATTATTTTCCACTCCAGTAAAGCTATATCCATTGTCATGTTTAACTATTAATAGTAACAGTGTTACCAAGAAAAAATTAAAATTCGTCATTTTTTATCCTCTTCTAATTAAATATTCTTTGAAGTGCATAGTAGGTATTTGTTCTAAAAAAAAATAATGAAACATAAATAAGTTAACATGTAATGTTTTTAAATGTTCAGTGTAATATATTATCGTATATAATATCAATAAAAATATAGGTATAAATTAAAATGCAACATACCAATTAATAGCTAGAACATTAAACACTGATTTAACAGTAGGCCTTTAATGTATTAGCCTTTAATGTTTAAAGTTGGCCGTAAATCTAAAAATAATAATACTAGATACTTGAAATATTCACGAAATATTAATAATATGATACAGATTTCACAATATTTCAAAAAAATTTGACTTTAAATAAAAACCTGACAGCAGATTTTTGAATTTTTTCAGTATCATTAGAAAAGTATATTATTAATTAACTCTTAATTAAATATTTTAATTCAATAAATTAATAAAATTAAGATTAAATTATATTTGTAGATCTGAATATCAAGAGTCGTAATTTAATTAGATAAACATGAATAAATATTTTCAATATTCTATGTTAAACTCAAAGTGGTCAAATATTTTTGAAACTTTTTCCTAGTCTGAATATAATGTTAACTGTTGAAGATATTTGATAGAAATTATGATTTTCTATTAACATTGTATTTAAAATCATCACAAAAATTCTCTCTACAAATAATCATTTAGATAAAATTACTGGTATGTATAGGAATTAAACGTAACTCATATAAAGGGCCAAACATTTAATTCAAAGTAAAAACAGTCCCTAAAAATTTAAATAAAAATAAATAGTACAAATTAAAGAAATAAACATTTATGTTAAACTAATAGATCTTCGCTTTGATTGGAATTGAAAATACAATGTTATAAAAAGAAAGTTATATTAAATAATATTTATCATTTTATGCGAATATTTATATAAACGTACTGCCTAATTCATCAAAAATAAAAACTGGTTAAAAATGTACAGAAAAAAATTACTAAGTGCAATTATTTTTAAACAATTAGTTCTACATGAACATATGTTAATGTAAAAAATAGTAGATAATGAATTTGATTTCTAAAATGATTGAAATTAAATGTGTTTAATATTCTAAAATATTTATGAGTTAATATCTTACAATTTAATAAAATACACAAAAGCCAGTAAAATTATACCATAATATTTTATAATATTTTTACTCAACGAAGTATGTTTTGATATTGTAATTTAAATAAATTACGTAACGTTAGACTTACCTCTCCAAATAATACGCACGATGAACAGACGACATTCTCCAAGTGAAACGAAACGTTATTTACTGAGCACCCGTTGCACAGCAACACAACGGACAAGCTAAAAACGGTGGCAGTAGTGATCTGCAGCGTCGGCGCCAAAAAACAATCCTTCATCAAATCACACGTAAAATTTTGCATAGTGATTTTTTCATCAAACTACTTTGAAAACTGATTTTAATATTTACAAAACGTTTTTAAAAACCATATATTGCCATTTGGTATATTCTGCATTACAAAAATTATGTTAATTAATTATTACATTAAATAGATAGAGTAGAGCAGCGGTTCCCAAACTGTGCACAGCGGTGTCCTAAGGGCACCGCGAGCACTTTCTAAGGGTACCGCGGTCTAGGGTTCATAACAAATAGTTTAAAATGTATAGATTTTTTTCGTTATTGTTTTCGTAAAAACGTCATAGCAAATAATGTAATATTTTCTATTGTATATTCGGACATTGTAATTTCAACCTTATAAGTGAATTCGTAAATGTAATTTTAGTTAAAATCGTATGTGAATATTTTTATTTTTATTTTTAATATTTTTATGTAATAATTATAATCATAATGGCAATCACTTTTATTTATGTATCTTTTTTTAAGTTTAAAATGCATTAATTTATAATTAAATTAGCTGTGTAGCTTAGAGAGCTTAGATTGTATTGGGTTTAATAAAATTAATAAAATTGGTTATCAATGAGTACTTTTTTTTTTGTTCTGTCTTTCACGTCATATACAGCAGGGCACCGTGGCTAAATTCTAGCTCCTAAAAGGGCAATACGGAAAAAAAAGTTTGGGAACCGCTGGAGTAGAGTATGATTATATGATTCAAATATAAGAAATCAAACAATTTCGAAAAAACCTATGTGTTTATTCTTTTTTAAACATTTTTCAGAGCACCATGGCATACAAAGAGTTTTATAACTAACAGTTCTTCGGTATATTAAAAGTAGAAACAACGGTACCACATACTTTAGAATTTTTAGAAAATGCCTAAAATTTTAGTAAAAACATTATTATCATTATTATATTTGAATAAATTGTAAATAATCACCATCAACTATAATTTGATTTAGTTCAATTTATATCTAATTAAACTTAATGAAATTTACTGAATTTCAGTACCGTAGAACTTGAATATTTATGTACACTGGAGACATGTAATTTAATCCGATCTTATATTACTAGCTACACAGTAAAATAGGTAGAGACTAAGGACTAGGGAATAATATGTGTTACTTAATATTAAATAATTAAGTTTATATTAAATATTTACTTGTTTTTATTTAAAAAACAATTATCAAATAATAATAAAAGTTCAGTAATACGAACAAAAATATTGAAACAATATAAAAAAAATATACTTTTAAAAAGCTGGTAAGTGAGATGATGGTGGTACTAGTTCGTCCTTCGTCCCTTCGGTCCTCGGACAAGATATTGGTGATGAATGTATTAAGTTTTAAAGAAATGATGACTCATTTCTTTAGTATAAAACGATTCTGAGCAAAGCTTCAGTGTAATATAATATATTATTATTTAAATACTGTTTACGTATTTTACGGTTATTTGTATAATTTTTGGTGAGTTTTTTTGTAATTAAACCCTCATAAAATATTCAATTAGATAAAACTCATTTAAACTTCAATTGTTATAACAATTATAACTCATTAGAAATAAACTTAAAAGAAATCAGACAATATCGAAAAAAATCGTATAATAATTTATTAAAGTGTGTATAAAAAAAAATCCTGACTAACGATTTTTGAACTTTTGTTAGGATAATTAGGTAGGTATATGAGTAAGGTCATATAAAATTTTCAGAACTTTTTGTCCTACACTTTTGTCCTTTTTTAACCTAAAATTATATTACATAAAAACTTTCAAACAATTTGGTAAATTAAAAGTTCTATATTTAAGTCAAAAGTGCTATAATTGTTCTGAAAATGTTGTCAAATATAAAAAAGTATGTATTTGATATTGGATAAAATTTTCAAGTTTCTAGCTTCTATACTTTTCGATTTATGACTAAATACCTAAAATCTGAACAGTGAAAATCTCGTTTACGGCGGATTTTTACCGATTTTACCGTTTTTACTCAGTTTTTCGATCGTTATTCTTGATTACTGGAAAAAGTATGGAGATTTTGGAAAAATGACCTCTCTAAAGTACCATCTCAGTTCAATTTCGAATCTAAAAGTTGCTGGACGAAACTTTTGGACAAGGATTTCTATACGAAAAAGTGTTAACAGAAAAAAAAATAAATAAAAAATAAATAAATAAATAAATAAAAAAATAATAAACATCATTGTAAAACCATAAGATCCTTCGCTTCACTCAGAATCTAAAATACTTTGCACCATGGGGTATTCTTCACTCTTTAGATAAGAAAATGGTGATGAGTGTATTACATTTTAAGGAAACGATAGGTAATTTCTTTAGTTTAACAATTCTGAGCAAAACTTCAGTAGAATAACGTACTGTTTCTATATTTTACCATTTTTAGTCGAATTGTCAGTAGGTAAAAAAAAACTACTATTAAAAAAAAATCAATCCTGTTTAAAGTGTTCTTGTTTAAAGATTTTTTTTGCCAAAAAATTAAAAGCATGTTATTTTATCAATATCCAAAGGTTTATATTGATTGAATGATCTAATAATTTTTATTTGCATTTAAAATTTAAAATTGATGTATAAATAGACTATTCCGTAAGAATTGTATAGTAATTTATTTAATGCTTAAAAAAAAATCCTGAGACACAATATCTGACATTTTTCAATAGATCCTTCACTTCACTCAGAAACTAAAATGAATAAAAGAAAAATTCTAGAAAATTTGAAGTTAACTAAAATGTATATTAGGTACAACCCTAAAAAGTAAAATAATACTGTACAAGTATTACTATAACCATTGATTATAGAATATTCTATAATCAATGCTATAACCTACAACCGTTTAAACACTTTAAAAAAAACTGTAACTGAATTGTTTTAATATTTGTAACTTGATATTTTGTAGATTTATCAAAATATTTGAAAATAATTTAAAATTAAAGCTTTTAATTAAATTAAATTTAAAATATTACATTAGAAGTAATATAACATACATTTACGCAGGTGTTTTATTTTATTTTTAAACACACATTTTGGTAGTGTACAAGTGTTCTTAAAATTATATAAATTATTAAAGTTAATTAAGTCAAACATATAACTTTAAAACCTACTCAGTAAATTTAAAAAATGTTATGTTTATAAAATTTGTGAAAAAAATTTGACAAAATCATAAAAATTTGTATTTCGTAAATACTTTTAAAGAGCCAAATGGACTAAAATCTTATGTTAAACCTGCGCTTTATTTAACTAAGAAAGAAATATTAACCACATGCATAATTAAAATAATGAGGTAATATGTAAGTGAAAAAAATGAATTTTAATTTTAACTTTAAATTATTATTACCTTTATTAATGATATTTAAGTTATATAGAATGTAGAATTCTACTACCTACTTCATAATAATAATATTCATCACAAATCATTTATAACTTTTTAATTTATTATTATGAATCGAATAGATCTTAATGAATTTCATCTTATAGTAAACAATGAAAATATACATAATTTGTTTACTTAAATATAAATAAAGAATATGTTATATTGTTATCATTAATTTATGATAAATTGTATATTTTAGTATTTATTTTAAATATTAATAATATTAATCTTCATGTAACTCATCCTTCATCAGGCAATTGTCTTGATAAAAACGGATTCAGTTAAATAAACACTTTGAAGCTGAGTATATTTCTCTGCCGAATAAAAAAATAAATGTGCAAAAATATTCTACATTTAATTTTGTGTTCAAACTATTTGACATATGACTTACATGGATGGTTTGTGCCCAGTTCGCCGACACCCAATTCGCCGACACCCGGTTTTTGATCAAAAAACCAGTTTTTAATATTTTTTAAAAATAGCCCAATTCGCCGACAACAAATGATATTGGCAACATGCTACGACGGTATTGCAATAAAACTATAATACTATCATAAGTAGGAGAAATTCCAAACCTAAACCAAGTTTGAAATTTCGCAAGCTCGAGGAACAGTTGAAAAATGTTAAAGAAAAGTACGTAATATTTTTTTTTCTATCATATACACTCACCGGGTGAACATACTTTTATGACTTTTAAAAACAATGTTATATTTTAAATAATTATATTTCACTATTTCAGGTTAAAAGAAAACAAAATTTCTCTAATTGAGTATATTGATACCATAAAATATCATATCCGCCTATAACTTTTTATTTTTTATTTATAATTTTTACTATATGATACCTAATGACTACCTAATGTAATATTACCATTTTATTTTTTTTAAATTTGTTGTACTATAATCAGGGATTTATTGGAAAATATGATGACTATTAATATTATATGTCTGGAATTTTTTATTCTGTAATAAATTTACTATTTTATATTTTTTTATATCATTTATATATTTTTTATAACTAAACTGTAACTATTGAGTGTCGGCAAACTGAGTGTCGGCAAACTGGGTGTCGGCAAACTGGGTGTCGGCAAACTGGGTGTCGGCAAACTGGGTGTCGGCAAACTGGGTGTCGGCGAATTGGGTGTACGCCACATGGATACATTTTATATTTTACATTTTAATATGATTATCAAAGTATTAAAAAAATATGTAAATTCAAGAAAACCCTATCCTATGAAATCTGTATATAATTAATTTAGATCATATATAAAATGATACGAGTACACATTTTTAATATACATATACTAGCATTATCTACTATTTAGTAATAAGTAGTAAATAATACGCATTAGCTTTAATTAAAACACAAAGTACATAAATAAATTAGTACCCAAGTATTAGTATAATGTCGTATTGAGAAAATATGTATACTAGGGGTTATATATGTGTGTGTGTGTGTATGTGTGTGTGTGTGTGTGAGTGTGTGTGTGTGTGTGTGTGTGTGTGTGTGTGTGTGTGTGTGTGTGTGTGTGTGTGTGTGTGTGTGTGTGTGTGTGTGTGTGTGTGTGTGTGTGTGTGTGTGTGTGTGTGTGTGTATTCCTCACAAACATGTAGGAGTGAAAATATGAATAATGTTAAATATTTGTAAAATAGTAAAAGAAGAAAATAATAAACTTTATGTTTAAAATATTTAAATCCATAAATACGTTCACTATAATTTAAAATAATGCATCCATAAGTAAATATTCTTAATTTTTTCCATTTACTGTTTATGACATTATTTAAAATATGTAAATTGGTAATCAATAGGGCTCGGATTTTAAAGCATAATAAATAACAAAAAAAGCACACAATTGTTGTAAAAAAGCAAAAATGAAGCATATTTATTTTTTAAAAAAGCAAAAAAAGCACGACTAAAAATTAACATTAATTAGTAATAATTTTATAAAACTGAATAAAAAAAATTTAAAAATTAATTTAAGTTAAAAAAACAATTAACTACCATGTATTTAGCAAGATTTTCATTACTGAAACTGACCCTATTGTCCGATAGGATGTTTTTATAAATTGAAAACGAATGCTCTACATCCACCAAAGTGATCGGTGCATACTTCATACAAGAGGTTTCGTTTAAATCAAACCATGATATTTAATTTCGTTTGTTGAAACGCCACATAGTAAAGCATTAATGTCCAGTAATTGTTTCTAGTGTTTGTGCTTCAAAAGAACACGATTTAGTTTACTCGAAATTTTCATATTTCTTATTAATTAAATAAACATTTTTTTATTATTATAGCATAAAAACATAATTTAAAAGTTCCACAGCTAGAAAAACTGAAAAAAGCCAAAAAAAGCAAAAATAAATTCGTTTATTTGGGATCAGAATGCTGTGAAATGAATTTATATATAAAAATTAGATTTATGTCTTATATATATAAAAAGTAGCATTTGCTTTAAAATCCTAGCCCTAGTAATCAATGATAAAAATAAAAACCAATTAAGTTGATGCTCTTCTAACATTAACAAGAAGAAGTGTGTAAATAACAAAACGTAGGTTCGCTAATAATTTTCAACCAAATACTATCACTATGGACTATATGGTGCGCTGTTACTAAAAGCTAAGTGTTAAGTTTGATAAAAAAGGACGTACTTCGCACTATGGAATATTTTTTGCTCTTCAAACAAGATAATGGTGTTAGCTATGTTGAGTTTTAAAGATAAGATAGATCATTTCTTATGGTAAACGATTCTAAGCAAAACTTCATCAGTATAAAAATATACTATTTATAATATTTTACCATTTTCAGTTTAATTGTCAGTGTGGTTTTTTTTCTATCAAAACCGTTAAATTATTTTCTTCTGAACAAAGTAGGCATTTTTCTTTTACCAAAAGATTCAAAACATGTTCTATCTGTCTCTAAAGGTTCATAAAGATTGGTTGATGCAATAATTTTCAAACAAAATTAAAGTAGAAAATGTATATAAAAACTATCTCTTCCGTAAAAATCGTAAAATGTTATTTTTTTGAAACTTTCATGAAGTAGGTATGTATCAATAAACTAATAACACATTTTTAAAAATTGAAGTTATCAGCTACATTACTTTTGGAGTTGGGACTAAATAACTAAAACCGATTTAGTGAAAGCGTCGTTTACGGCAAATTTTACTATTTTTACTCGAATTTCGGCAGTTTTTCCCCATGCTTAGAAAAACTATCCAGAGTAGAAAAAATGTATTTATTATAAGTACCGACAAGAAGAAATTTCTGACTAATAGAAATGCTGGATTAAACTTTTGGAGCATTATTACAACCCTATAAAGTGAACACAAAAATAAAAATTTTTAAGTACGTATTTCGCCCCATGGAGTAATCTTCGCTCCTCGGACAAGTTGATGAGGATATATGTATTGAGTTTTAAAGAAATTATAGATCGTTTCTTTAGTTAAAAGATTCTCAGCAAAACTTCAGAATTAAAATATACCTTTCATATATTTCACAATTTTTCGTTTAATTTGCATAAGGTTTTATTTTCAAAATGATCTACAATTTTTTTGTTTAACAAAGAAGATAATTTTTTTTACAGAAAAGATTCAACTCTTCTAGTTTTAACTATATTCAAAGTTTCATTATGATCGGATAGACCATTTCTTCAAATGAATTCTGGAAGTTACAAATTTACGTAAAAATAGTTTATTGATTAAACATTGGATGATTATTTACTAAACTAAACGTTTATAATAAAAAATTCTGAGTCACGATTTTTGAAATTATTTCAGAATCGTTTGAGAAGTGTATAGGTATGATCATATTAACTTTTCAAAAGTTGTTGTCAAATATTTAAAACTTTATAGGAATAAACTTTAAAAAACAAGGTATTTTCAGTTCTATGTTTAGCCCAAAGTTGTCAGTTTTTAGATTCTGTGTGAAGCGAAGGATCTTATGGTTTTACAATGATGTTTATTTATTTTAGATTCTGAGTGAAGCGAAGGAATTGTTCAGATTTTAGGTATTTAGTCATAAATCGAAAAGTATAGAAGCTAGAAACTTGAAAATTTTATCCAATATCAAATACATACTTTTTTATATTTGACAACATTTTCAGAACAATTATAGCACTTTTGACTTAAATATAGCTAACCACCATCATCTCACTTACCAGCTTTTTTTTTTTTGGATATGTAGTAATACCTCATTAATATATGGTTAAATTTCAAGTTTCTAGCAACATGATTTTTGGAGTTATGACTAAATTACTGAAGTCGATTTAATGAAAGTGTCGTTTTCGCTTCACTCAGAAGATAAAAAATTATCATTGTAAAACCAATAATAGACTAAAAGTCAGAAAATACGTAACAACATGTTTTTAATGGGAATTATCTGTTTCATGAGACGTATGTAACTGTACACATTAAATTTGATTTTAAAAACGCGCTTTCAACAAAAATAATAATATTCAAAGTCCGTATAAAATCCTGAATCCCGGGTGTTAATTTATTATTTCAGAGTAATGTTTTTATATATTTTATTTATGTATATTCGCTGGTATAAATAAATATTTTATAATATGTTTTCAACAGTTATTATGAAAGTTTACAAAGTTATTAAAGAGATACCTACTGATGTATACTAACACTACATGGAAATGAAAAAGATTCCAATGAATGACATATTTCCGAACCATATATACCAGTATATAATAAGAGGTCCATTTCCCTGGCACCCCACTTTCAAATTTTGGAACCAAACCCGAGGCTTTCGATTGTTCTTCGTTTATTCTTGTTTGTTCCTAAAATTTCGTCGTTTGTTCCATCGCCGTTCCCGACTTATAGCCCATTTACGGTGGTGGTGCCAGGGAAATGCATATTATGGGTGGCCAAAATGTGGCTGATGGTCTCATCTTTAGTGTGTCGTTTTACCATAATTCAGCTACCAAATTTTTTTAAAAATGTAATCAAGAAATATTTAAAATATTTCAACTTTACAATATTCTAAAATCTAAAGATAAATTGTTTCAAATTAATTGATACTAATAAAATAAGTAATTAATTAAAATGTATTTTAATAATCAAACGGTACAAAATTGTGTAAATATAAAAACATAAGCTATTTAAAAAATAATAAATAATATATCGTTAGACTATTGAAACAGTTATAAAACTTATGAAACTAAGAAAAATATTACTAAACTAAACATTAATCCCTTCACTTTTAAGTTTCATATTCTGAAGGAAACAAAAAATGTTTTGATTGTACATTGATTTGCTGTTTTATTTTATATATTTTACCACGTTTTTGTAACATAAAATACGAATCGTTTATTTAAAAAAATTATATATCATTCCTTTAAAATGCGATACACCCATCCCCATTAACTTGTCCAAGGAGCGAAGAATACCCCATGAGGCGAATTACGTACTTTTTACGATTATGTTTATAATAATAATTGTAACTATAATACTTTCCCTCATACAAAGTCTTTGTAAATGTCTTGATTCAGCGTATTGTATATTATTTGTCAACCACTATTAGTACCCATGTTCAGTCAATCGATTTAACAATTTTTAAATATAGCTTATATATAACGTATGTGGAAACATAATAGGTACCTATACAATTTGCATTCCCTATTGTTACTGTTGAAAAATATCAATACATCTACCAGCTGATTCCCACATTTTTCGAGGGCGTTAAAACAATAACATAAAAATTGATAATGATGATGATATATGAAACTAATGCCTCAAAATTTTGATTTATATTATTATACCCTCCTTACTATTTTTGATTATACCCATTACATTTTTGATTGAGGATTTACTCGTCAAAATATTCACGGTTAAATTACTGTCACAAAACTGAAAACAACGCGTCAACAACAAATGTCAAATAATTTTTTGATAAAAAGTATATGGTAAATAATAATGTTAATGTATATATTTCATTATACAAATAAATTATGAAGTTATAATTAAAGTACCTACTAATATAATAAAAAAAAGGCTAAACCTTTCCACAGAAGTAATATGCAGAAGTGAGAACTCTAAGGAAATATTTCGAACTAAACATGCCTACTACTGGTTCTGGGAAAAAAATTTAATCATAGATGAATAGAACGAAATTGGGGGCTTCAGGGGCTTCTGCCCCCTTGCATTTTAAAGCAGACGTCTTAGCTCCGCTAAAATTATAAACGTATTTTTAAAAAAATTAATATATGTAAAAGTATTTAATACAAAAAAATGGAGTAAACATTACTATTTAGTGAGATATTTGTTTCTCAACTCGTTCACTAAGCTTTTTTAAATCAATAGAAATGCTTGTATTTGCACACCGTAATTGATGTTGCAAGTTTTCATCTGTTAGGTAACTTTTGTTGCGATTACGTTGTTAATAATACAGATATCGCGTTGCGTGGACATTCCAGAATATTCTATCGGCACAAAAATAATTTTTTTTTGTAAATATTTGATAAATGTCGCGGGCGGCAAAACTTTCCGAGGAGGGCCGCATGCGGCCCGCGGGCCGCGGTTTGGCCATCTCTGGTCTATAATGATAAACAATCAAGTAGAGAACAATCATATTGAAGTATCAAGTAATTGAGATCTAAATACTTATATATCTGTTTTTAGTTTTTATAATTAATTTTATACAAAAAAATGATGAAGTTGATTCATTTATTTTTTTATATATATTTAATAAAATTACGTATAAAGAGTATTTTTTTTTTTATAAAAGCTATATTTACAATCTGTACAATAGCACAATATGTGAATTTGATGATATATAATACGTAGTGATAATAAGATAACATGATTTGCTTGAGGAGGATGACCGTCCATCAACAATACCTCCTGATTTTGGTGGGTTCATATGGAAATACCACTTTTTTTTTTTTTAGGTGATACCGTCTCTTGGCCATTTTCTTTTGAGTCTCCTTGGAGGATTATTGGGAATGGTAAAAGAGGACATGCGATATAGATAAGAGGATTTTAGTTTAAATGGAGTTTTGAGTGGAGCTTTTTTTAATTTCGGGTTGCTATTTCGTTGACTGTTGGGATTTGTAGATCCTTGTGTAGTGCGTCGTTGGTCATATACCATGGGGCTCCAGTTTTTCGTCTAAGATATATAGACTGGAAGGAGTGGAAGGCTTTTTGGTTTGGCTGGTAGTGACATAGATAGTGGACTGTTAAGAAAAGTTTGAACGTTTTTTGCGTGCGTTGTTATATTATCACTTGTCTCTGAGAGTGGTTGAAACATTTCGGATAGGTGATTTCCGAATAAATTTGCTTTTTCTTTGTCGGTAATGGCTAAAGTGTTGATAGGGTTTGTTAAAGGGGGAACTGTGTCTTTTATTTTGGTTTTGTTTTTTATTGATTTCCATAAGAAACTATTGACAGGTGTAAGTGATGTTAAAAACGAATGAAATCGATTGGCCTTAAAGATTTTGCAGTGTATAAAGTATTAATTGATTTTTTTTTTAATTATTTTATTTTTTTTAATATTTTTCTAAGGATAGGCAGTAGGTACCAAACTACAAAGTATTAAATGCAAATAATTTAAAAATTAATTGATTTACTGTCGTAAGTGGATCAAGCTTTGGTCGGTTTAAGTTTTATGAGCATAAAAAACTTAGCCCCCCAGTTTTTACACCAAATGTCCACCCCTGCATAGATGAGTTAAATTTTAAATAAATGATAAATAATTAATCTAATAAAATGATACAGAATGGGGCATTAATGTAATAAATATTTATGCATACTCATCGTCGTAAAAACGAATATATAATAAACTCTAAGAGTTAATAAACTAAAAGAGAACCGAAGAATATATAGATTTTACTGATTTTAGATTAGTCGTTTAGATCTTGTCCGGGGAGCAAAGGATACCCAATGGTGCGAAGTACGTACGTACTTTTTAAAAAGCTTATTTCTAATAACATTTTTAATATTTAGTAAAAAGTTCTGAAAATCTAATATAACCTTACACAGTTATACATATATTCCATTTACAATACTGAAAAACTTTCAAAAACCATGACAGAGAATTTTTTGTATAAACGTTTAAATAAATTATTATTCAATTTTTATGGAATTAGGTAGGTAACTGTTTTTATACCAATTTTCAACTTTAAATGTGTATAAAGAATTTTCGGAACAACCAATCATTATTATCCTTTGGATACAAATAGAAAAACAAGTTTTGAGTATTTTGATGAAAAAAAAAAAATGTTTTCTTTATAAACCAAAAAACTTAAAACAGATTTTATAAAAAAAAAGCTGATCGACAGTTAGAATAAAAAATGGTGAAATATTTAAACGTTATATTTTCACACTGAAGCTTTGCAAAAAATCGTTTAACTAAAAAAATTATCTATCGTTTTTTTTTAAAATTCTATCCCTATTAGTTTGTTCTAGAAGCGAATAATACCCAATGGTAATATTATGTATGTCCGACTTTTTTCATGATAAAGTCACTTGGACTAGTAATTAAAAATCTGATTATACTATTCGATAATCAGTCAGTATTTCTTTCAAAGAATGACAGGAAGGTGTATATCAGTATATATATATATATATATATATATATATATAAGAAGTCTGGAGAAGACTACATACAATTAAATAATAGCAGTGTATGTCCTAGGAAAAAGAAGAGGGGAATGAAAAAATAAAAAATAATACTACTGTGTTCAAATTTTTGTAATACGCATTTATTCTACGTTTGGAATAACTGATCCTATAATTTTCGGGTGAGAAAGGAGGATGACACCACCTTCCTGCGTCTGAATAAGAGTAGGTATTGTTCATTAACTCAACTACAATCTAACCAACAGAATTAATGTCATGTTAGCGTTGGCCGTCTGATACGATGGGCGCGACGGGGGTAAAAAGCGCAACGTCGCAGCCCATAAATTATCAGATTTATGATATTAGACATTATAGGATCTTATTCATGTTTCGCTCAATCATATATCCGAAATCTGATATTACGATAGTAAAAAATTATTATGTTAAAAATGGTTATAGTTGAAACGTCAGACTTCACTAAACATGAACAACACACAACCTTGGAAACAAAAAAAACTAATTAAGGAAACACTAGGTGCCCAACTCTCTCCCCACTATTGTCCATAGTTTTTTTAATTTAAAAAAAAATTTTTGTTAAATTATCATTTATGACCGTCGGCACTCACTGACTTAAAAAATGCGAAATCCAAACAT
Organism: Therioaphis trifolii; assembly: GCA_027580255.1. Lineage (NCBI taxonomy): Eukaryota > Metazoa > Arthropoda > Insecta > Hemiptera > Aphididae > Therioaphis > Therioaphis trifolii. The sequence goes on from CM050410.1 coordinate 6,083,944, forward strand.
GCCGTGTAATTCTATAATGCATGTTCACATAAGTGGTAAAGCTCACCAAAAAAATAAACTTGAATTAGTTGAATAAAATTTATTTAAAAACCTTCAGTTCAGATTTATCAAAAACAAAATTGAAGTATTAACTTTAAAAACAAGATATTGGTGATGAATGTATTAAGTTTTAAAGAAATGATGACTCATTTCTTTAGTATAAAACGATTCTGAGCAAAGCTTCAGTGTAATATAATATATTATTATTTAAATACTGTTTGCGTATTTTACGGTTATTTGTATAATTTTTGGTGAGTTTTTTTGTAATTAAACCCTCATAAAATATTCAATTAGATATAACTCATTTAAACTTCAATTGTTATAACAATTATAACTCATTAAAAATAAACTTAAAAGAAATCAGACAATATCGAAAAAAATCGTATGATAATTTATTAAAGTGTGTATAAAAAAAAATCCTGACTAACGATTTTTGAACTTTTGTTAAGATAATTAAGTAGGTATATGAGTAAGGTCATATTAAATTTTCAGAACTTTTTGTCAAATATTTAAAATTATATTACATAAAAACTTTCAAACAATTTGGAAAATTAAAAGTTCTATATTTAAGTCAAAAGTGCTATAATTGTTCTGAAAATGTTGTCCAATATAAAAAATTATGTATTTGATATTGGATAAAATTTTCAAGTTTCTAGCTTCAATAATTTTCGATTTATGACTAAATACCTAAAATCTGAACAGTGAAAATCTCGTTTACGGCGGATTTTTACCGATTTTACCGTTTTTACTCAGTTTTTCGATCGTTTTTTTTTTATCCTTTATAAAAAAATATTTGGCTCAACAATTAAAGTATCTTACAGCTAAACAGATTAAATAAAACAGTATGTATACAGTGTTAACGAGTTAAAAAAGAAAAAAAGGAAAAACGAATACAATAAAATATATAAATTGTATACCATTATGTATGTCATAGTGTTATTCAATGGAGAAAAATATCCTGGAAGAATTGTAAGTATATCCAAAAAAGGCCCAGTAGTAGACTGTATGGAAAAAAGACTTAAGTTCTGGAGATGGCCACAAAGAAAAGATGCTATAGTGTATGATTGGAAAGACGTCCTAAGAAAAATCAACCCTCCTAAGATAGTTTCCAAACGGAATCAATTTTCAGTTTTCGAACTTGAAGATTTTGTTTGAAATTATATTAATTTTATTAAACTGTTTGACATTGTTTTTTTTAAAGTTACTTTTTTATTTTTAATTCATTTGTTTCTTTAGAAGGTTTTCTTAAACAAAAAATAATTTTATTATGTATATTCTTGGGTGATTAATAACTTTGAGACTGAAGTTTGTTTTTTTATTATTTGATTGTATTAGCTTTTAACTTTAAACAGTTAAATTAAAGAGGGTTTTTGTTATTATTTTATAAATTTGTTATAAATTGTTTTTTTTAATACTTTAGTTTCTTTAGGAGGTTACCTAAACTCTAAATAATTTTATAATGTTGTATATTCTTAAGTAATTCATAACTTTGAGACTGAAATTTGTTTTTTATTTTTTTTATTAGGTTTAAAACATAAATTGTTAATTTTGTTTATAAAAAAAAGGTTTTTTATTATTTTTAATCAAATAAATGTTGATATTTTGATTGCTTTAATATTTATTGTATACTAGTTTACTATAACATTGGCCCAAATCATAAATAACACCGTTTACAATGAATTTAATGGTGTGGGACATAGTTACCCTAATTGCAGGTAACATTGGCCCAAATTTTTGAAAAAAAATTGTAGGTTATTCAAGTGTTGAAATTTCAAAATGACTTATAATATAAAGAAGTTGATTCATATTTTAAAAGAAAAAAATATAAGGTAACCGACTTTAACAAAAATGTTACCAATATTCACCAAAATATATAAAAAAAAAGCGAAATCTGGACCAATGATACCCCATTCTACATTACACATAAATATTAAATTTAATATATAAATAAGTACATGAATAATATAATATAATAAATAATGGATAAATAAAAAGAAAGGTCAAATAATAAAGCCTCCTGGATAAGAGAAACAATAATAATAACAACTTGTTCAGAATTGGAGTTTAAAATAGAGGAGAGATTGAAGAGTACACTTAAGGAATTGAGAGAAGAAACTAAATAAGAACATTTTATAGAGAGTGAAGGACAGTCGAAAAGGATATGCGATTGATCACAGAGGCTTTTGTCCAAGTGAAGCATACAAAAGGGGCAATCATTTAAATTTAATTTATGAGCATGGGAGGGAATATTATATAAACAGGTTAATAATATCAATGTCTATGAAAGTGTGAACTATGAAAATTAGTAGTGTTATAGTATACAATCAGTAGCGATCACCTAATATATTATAATTATGACCACGGGTTAAAAAGCGATTATGTTGATAATAATTATTCAAGTTCAAAATGTAAATAATGAGTACCGGGACCGTTTGGGTAGGTACTAAATATTTGAAAATTATTTCTGCTTTATCAAGAAAAAAACTTCGCGCCGCCACTGTATACAGGTAACTATGCATAATGCAGTATGTCCTAGAATAACTGTTGCAGTACCTCAAGGATATTGACATTCAGAATTTTTTTTATATTAATAGGTACTCAAGGTAAAACCATTGTCAGATATTATTATTTCTACATAAGCTTGTTAACGGATCCATCAATGCACCTGAGCTTCTTGCAGAGGTTAATTTTAGAGTTCCGTACAGATCTTCCAGGCTATGTGCCCCCTACTATGTCCCTCGTCATTCCACAAATTATGGCCATAACCACCCAATACACCGTATGATGCGTTTAGCAAATGAGAACCCCTCCTGTTTTTTGTAATTCGTTTAATCATTTCGTTTTGTATACATTAGTTATGTAAGTTTCTCCATTAAACTGTACCTTGGGCAGCAGCCCGTTATGTAATATAAATAAAAATAAAAAATAAAATTATTTCAAATTCTCCACTTGTAAAGCATTTTAAAAATATATCTACAAGAAAACAACACTAAAAAAACTTATAAGTAATATCCATTTTGTAGGCATAATTTCTCTAATTTTTGTAAAAAAAAAAAAAAAGTACACAGGTACTTTACAGTTTACACCATTAGTATTCTTCACTCCTAGTACAAGATAATGGTGATAGTTATGTTAATTTAAAAAAGACAATAAATCATTTCTTAAGATAGGGTATTTTCATGATTTTAGTCTGATAGTCGACAGGTTTTATTTTATTAAAACCGTATAAAATTTTTTTGTTTGATTAAAAGAAAATTTTTCTATCAACAGATTTAAAACAGATATTCAATTTGTTTTCAAAGTTCCATAATTATTGGATGGATTATTAATTTTTTATACACATTCAAAATTGAAAATTAATGTAAAAACAGTACATTCCATAAAAGCTGCATAAGAATTTAGTATAATACTAATAAAAATAAATTCTGAGTAATGATTAATGAAATTTTTTTATTTAGTTAGTTGAGTATAAAAGTAAGAGCATGTTAAACTTTCAGAAATTTTAATCAAATATATATATTTTATATATAATATATAATTTATAATAATATATATTTTTTTATCTAAACGCTTTGCCTTGTCGCTGCAACCATTCTTCTCTAAGGAAGTTGTTGCTTGTGAAGGAAGGGTTTTACTGTGCAGTGGTTTCCCGTTGCCTTCTGCACAGGGGGGATGGCGGCCGCCTCTCTAGAGAGAGCCACCCGTGACCAAGATTTGAACAGGCGACAGTGTGCGTCAGCAGTGACGCCTAGTTCCACTTTGTCACTCAGTCCTCCAAAATCATATATTAAAAATTGTATTAAAAAATAAACTTCAAAAAAACGAAATATTTTCAGTTCTATTTTTAGCACAAATATTCTCAATTTTTTTTGAAACTAATGTCAAGTACGAAACATTGTATCATTTATAAATGGTAAACATTTCAAGTTTCAAGCATCATAGCTTTTGTAGAGATGACTTAAAAATCAATCAATCTGGTGAAAGCTCATCTACACCCTACAGCAATTGTATCATTTTTACATGATTTTTAGGCAGTTTTTCCTTACACTTGGAAAAACTATTGAGAAGAGGGAAAAATAAACCTTAAAAGTACCATCTACATAATACTTCTGATCAATGGAGTGGCTGGATAAAACTTTTGAAGTTAACTGCCCCAAAAAGTGTCTCCTGAAAAAAGAAACATCATTGTAAAACCAATAGTTGCTTCGCTTCACTTAAAATCTAAAATATCTGAAATCGGTTAAATTTTTACTTGATGCAAGCGGTTTTAATTTTCATGTTTTGAGTTAATTTTTAAAACTCATACTCACTGAAAGTTTCAGTATAAATAACTATGTTTTATGTACCAATTCAATTAACGAATGTAGCATAATTTGGTTTGTTATATAACTTATAAGAGATAATTTAAAATGTCTATTGTTATAATAGCTATTTTTTGTGTGAGCTTATTTATCATGTTGATTGTGTCAATGAACACCAAACAATATATTTCTATATTTAGTACTTTACATCAACTTTCAACTCAACTTGTTGGTGTTTTTACACACCCATACAGCCATATACCAACATTTGACAGTCATTACCAAATGTGAACTTTTACAGTAACATTACACAGAAAGCAGTAAAAAAAAAAAAATAACTTTATTTTAAGATATCTTTTTTACATTCATAGTAAAGGAAAATGAAATCTTTTTAGTTTTTTATTAGTATATATTTAATAAAACAAATAACATATGAACTCAGAGCCGGATTAAAGGGGGGCAGAGGGGGCATTTGCCCCCGGGCGCAAGAATTTAAAGGCGCAAAGTTTTGAAATAATGTAGGTGCCATTTACAGCAGGGGTCCTCACAAGGATTTCTGAGGGAGCCAAGTAGTTCATATCAAATTTTCCTCAGTGCCGCATGTACAAATTGTACAGTTTAGTCAGGGCCTAAACCTAAACAGTATAGGTTAATATTACAAGACATATTTTTCTTATTGTTATAATACACTATGAAGTGGCGTTAAATGACTTACAAACAATATGATTATAACATAAGTTTATTAAATCAATAAAATTAACTTTTCTGCATATAAAAAAGTAGGGAAATGTCTTTTACTTAACTTCATGAATATGCCTACTTGAATTTATTAATTCGTTGAACACGGAGGGCGAAATCTTTCACAACTCTCTAATATGGCATCTATGTAATAGCAGGTTGGGAAGAAACTGAAATTCTCAAAATGTTTCAACGTTCTCACTTGTTAACCTAGATCCTGTACTTGTTTTTGATGAACTTCAGCTTACTGAATGTAGATTCACAGACATACGTAAATTAGCATTTATACGTAATTAACATTTGACAAATACCAAATTATAGTAAAAAAATTTTACGTTTATAAAAAAATAGTTCTTAATTTTAGGTAGATTTGCCCCGGGGCGTGAAATATCTTAATCCGGCCCTGTATGAACTTCATAAAATTCAATGATTACTATAATACTGTCACAAACTATATCATTAGTACGTTCATTCAGTTAAAAAATATGTTTTAACAGGAATGTACAAAATACTTACTTAATTAGCTTGTTTTTTCTAATTTACTTTTCAAAAAGTGTTTAAAGTATTAGCTGCTTAATGTGATTATAATGAGAACAATGATATGATTATTTTTTCTGTAATGTATAAATTATTAATTTTATTAGTTAAAATGTTCATGAAATTTTTATTAAATTTAACACAAATAAAAGCGCAATTGTAAAGATTTAATATGAAAATAATAATAATATAATACATTACTATATAAAGAACATATAAATTTAAGTATATAATATTAAATTCCATTTGATTTTAATGGCAAACAAAGATTATAAAAAGTATCTTTTTTCCAAAATGAAGCTTCTTTCCAATAAACCCCTTTACCAAGAATACTTTTTATATTGTCAGAGCCTGTATAATGAGGATCCAAAACCAAAAATTTGACTGCGCCCAATTCTTCATTAATATCAACTCCTAATATAGTATGAGCAAGTACTCCACCACCTTAAAAAAATATTTAAATTATACAAAAAATTAAATCACATATGCATGTCGTAGTGATCTATTATTTATTTACAGTCTACCTCTAATAATACATGATATCAATTGCAGTTTACTACACTTTTAAATTAGAAATCAAGTTATTAATTATTACATTGATTTATTTATTTAAATCATTACACACTACTTATAATATTTCAATAAATAATTAGAAATATTTTGTTTTTAAATTATTAGGTAGATATTATATTTCATTTTTTTACAAAATAACTTTGTTTTTTACACTGCAATATTAGTTGATGTTTCTTAAAAATCATTCAAACATTTCTCCACCTGCATTTTTTAAACGCCGCCATTGTTCAGTTAAATATGAAGATAGAAAATAAGAAGTTCTATGCAAGATAACTAATAATTATAGTACCCAAATTATGATGAATTGTATTAGTTACTAAAAACAGATACATAAATCATGTACAACACAATAAAATAAAGAGTAAACCACAAACGACATAAATACCATCAAAAAATTTGATATACCTATCATAACCGGAGTTCCATGTCTATTAAAATGTTCGGCCAATTCAAGACACACAGAATTTAATGTATCACCTTGTCGTAAAGACATTATACGACATGTGACATCTAAATGTGCATTTAATACAAAAGAAACTTCCATTGAACCAATCCACTCATTGGACCCAACAAAACTTTTATTTTTGTCACCCAAATCAACCAAGATTTGTTGAATGTCACGAATAGAAGGCACAGGTTTATTAGTCCATCCTTGCCATCTATGTAAACATATGCATTTAACAAAAACAACAGCATTCATAATTTAATCTAATCAAATAGAAATTATTCTTTAAATTTAAATATTTAAGTGTAGAATTAAAAAATTATGATTAAATAAATCATACATTAGAAAAAAATTTAATTCTCAAATAATGAATCATTATTAATTTAAAAATAAATTATTTTTGCCACAATATAATCAGCAAACAAATATAATATTCTACAATAAAATTAAGTATACAATTTTATTAATACTTTATACAAATTCACAATACATACTTGAACCAAGAATATAATGTTTGTAAAGATCTATAAGCACAACCCCACTGATGATCATTAATACCACCATGACCATAATGGTAAAATGTATAAGTCCCCTGGATTAATGATATTTGTCCATTTTTTACTAGAAATAGAAATTTGATTAAACAATAAGTATTGATAAACAATAATATATAAACAGTTAATAGCTTTTGAGTCGATTGATTGATTTAATTAGATACAAAAATTGATAAACCATACTACAGTCTGTCCAGCGAGAGAACGCGCCACGCGCCTATCAAAATTGGTCAGTTTTCGCGCATTCCCGCGCGTACCCAGCCATGTGTGTCCCCACCAGGACGGCCAACCGACGTTAATTAACCGACAGTTAATTATAGCAACAGGTTCCCGATTTCCGAGGACCGATCGACCGTCTTCGGCAAGCCGAGAGAGGGGGAAATGGGGCCTCAGCGCTCGCTCGGTCGTCAGTCTACATGCGCAGAAGTGGCGCGTTCTCTCGCTGGACAGACTATATAATACTTCTATAGAACATATAAAATTAAGCACAACGAAGAACAAAGAATTCATCTAGACATCCTAACATCGTTGCCTTAATAAAACGCAAGAACTAGAAAAAGAGGTATAAGAGGTATAAAACATACGGTAAGTTAAATATAAATTAACTCTATCATAAGTTTTCATTTGAAAATAAACTAATATATTTTCAACTTCATAACAATAAAACATCAATATCTTTTCTTGCTCATACATAAATCTCATGAAAATTACATATGATAGTACAAAATAAAACACATAGCATATGTTAAAATTTTCAATCATGATTCAGCAGTTTATTTCTCAAACTATTAATGCTCTGAATTTTTTCATTTTACTATCTTCCTGTAATTTTTTCTATTATGATGCATATTATTTACATCCCCTCAATAAAAAATCATTCATTCTTCTTAGAAATTCAAGTAGCTCTTTCTCTTTCTCTTTTTAATGTAATTTAAAGTAAAATTGTGGCCAAAACCTACAGTTTTCAAGTAAAATATACGTATCACTAATACTATCTGTTAAAATGAATTAAAATAGTTTTTTTCTTACTTCCAGAAGAAGATAGTTCTTTATGTACATTAGTTAAAAGTCCATCATCATTCACAATAGACTTCCTATCAAATAAATGAGCATTAGATATTCGAAACAATGGTCTGTTCTTTGACAAATAAAAGGCATTGTGTAATTTTTTTCTTAAACTACCTATAAAAATAGAATCAATGAATTAAATATATTTAATGTATAAACAAATATACATTGCAAATTTACATCATATGCTATCTAGAAACAAATTAATATTTATTAATCAATTCTGTTTTTTTTTTTTTATGATTTTGCCCATAAATATAAAAGTAATTAATATACTTCTTAAACCCCTAAACTAACATCTAACTTTTAAAACTTTTGATGACTTCTGAATGTTTTTAACAGATTAGAGGGTAAATTAAATACATATTAATATTATACAATCGACAACTTTAACGATAGGCTTAAAAAAATTGTTTAGCAACAAAAGTCATAATTAATAAATCAAATGAACTCTACTAAAATTACCTACCACCTATATTATACAATTAACATTCTTAAGCAGGACTAGAGGCTATCAATTAATATAACATAATGACTTTGAAAGATTTTTGAATACATAAAAATTAAAATGTATTAATTAACTTAAATATTTGCCTAAAAGTGTTTTTTTTAAATAAATAAAACTACAATAATAATATTTGTTGGAACTGATGAACTACTAGTAGATAGCATACAAACCATAAGATTATAATCAATATTAACATACTGTAAGAATCAATTTGATTATGTGAGCAAACAATTGTAACAAAATGGCATAATGATTCAGGTAAAAAATGATATACAGCAGGCAAATCCTTGGGATTTGAAACCAAAAATGACTGAATTGATTTAACATTCTTAATTATACTACCATAGAGTAATCTGTATATCTGAGTAAAAGTGGTATGTTTAGAAACCACACATAGTGCATCGAGTTGACAACAAACAAGTTCTTCGTTAAAATGTTCTAAAAAAAACATATAATCATAGTTCAATTTATTTCGTGTTTAAAGAAATTTTTTGATGTACTAAAATGAAACTAAACCATTTGTTTGATGAATTATAGGGAAATCAGATACATCAACATCTTCAGTTTGGTGTGCGTAGGATAAATTTTGATGTACAATTATATTTAAGACTTCATAATCCAATTTACTGAATTTTGATTTTAATTCAGCAATAACTTTGTTTTCCTTAGGCTTACTAGTGAGATACTGATTATGTTCTTTAATATAAAAAAGTGGTTTTAAGCCAATCTAAAACAAATGGAATATATAGAGAAATCCAGAAGTTACACATCATAAATTAGTAAGGGTAAGTAATTCATTTTTAATTACATTTCAATTATATCACCTCAACATAATATACATAAAATAACTACACTATTCAATAATCAGTAATATATACATGTATTTTTACAATGATAGTGGTACTGCCAAATCGGGATATTTCCAAAAATGTATTAAGTACATGATGTTGAGTTCACACAGACTAAGAAAACAAAACAAATCCTGAACTTTTCCTAAGACAGATTGGACATCAATTGTTTTTATAAATAGAAACAAAACAAAAGCTAAACTAATAATGAACCCAGTATAAAATTAATATGTAAATTCATTTTCAACAATAAAAACTCATTGTTTTTAGGAGTATTATACACGTCAATCCTGGGCATGCTCACATGGGAGGGAGGAGTTCAACCTTCCCTATTGACTGTATATTTAAATTATTTAAAATTACAAAATAAATATGTAATAAATCTTTATAATACATAAGTATATATATATATATATATACAGTGAAAACTGTTTAAAGCGGACCCTGAATAAAACGGAAAACTATCCAATACGGAATTTTTCTATGGTCCCGGCACGTATCTATAGTTTTACGTAGACGCTCAACCTCAATAAAACGGAACCTTCAAAACGCGGAAACGGAACGATTTTGTAAGTCCCATTCAAGTAAAAACCTTGCATAAACCGGAAAAATGACACGCGCGTGTCAAACCTAAACCGAAAAAAAGGTGTAAAATATAGATATGCCGATATGCGTATTGCGTATGTACATTGTACAATGTACATCGTTAAATATTGATAGATAAAGAAGATAAAATTGTTCATATGTACATTATATGTACATACAATGCATATTATCGCATCTTAAACGATATGAAATGTCTTCTTTGTAACTGTGAAACAGTCTTACACCAACAGTCGTACGTACAATTTTAATTTTATTTTATCTTCCGTTCATCGTATTAAATATTAAAATTCCAAAATATAAGTGTCTTTCATTAAATGAAAAATATCAACTGATCGATGTGAGTACAAAAGGACATTCAGTAAGACAATTACAAAATATATTTAATTGTGGAAAACAACAATTAATACATACAAAGAAGCATTAATTCAAATAAAAAATCTACATTGGTTTGCTATTGATCAACAAGATGATAATCTTCTTCAATTGGTTTCATCGATCAAACAACATACAGAACAAAAAATAGCAGCAACCGTAACAAAACAAAAAACTCTTCATCATTTTTGGAAATGCTAAATGTTTATATGTAATATTTAATTGTCGTCTTATATGTAGTATGTAATATGTAATAAAAAACCTATACATGATTTTAGTTTAAATTTAATGAATTTTAAAGAATTATATTATGTATTAAAAACAATAAATTGAAAACTATTCTTTGGTATGTATTTCTTATTTATTTGAATTGAATAATCCGGAATTTTTCCGTTTTATTGAATAAAGCGGAAAACTGCTTAAAGCGGAATTTTTTGTTGGTCCCATCCGCTTTAGACAGTTTTCACTGTATATATATATATATATATATATATATATATATATATATATATATATATATATATATATATATATATTTATTTATTTATTTATTTATTTATTTATTTATTTATTTATTTAAAATGGTAATTCCTTTGAGGTAAGCTTAGTAAATATGAGTTTTCTAATTTACAGTAATTTACACGTATTAATAAATATTATGATTATGATATACTGAAATATAAATAAACAATAAACATTTATACATGTACAATTTAATGTACTTGGCTATTTGCGTACTTGTGGTAAAAAATGCACGAAAACGTTGTAATATTGTAAACAATATCATTATCAACGCTTTTTTCATTCAAAAAAATTTTTAGAATATTTAAAATCTTTATTTAAAGAATTCCTAAATGATTACCTTACACATAACAATAGAACCTTATAAATTATGATTAATACCCATATATATTTTTTTTTTAATTACAATTAAAGAAATCATTAAAACTTTTTTAATTATTTTGTATAAAATATACCATTTTCAACATTATTTTTTTGGCTCATGGCATTTAGACTAATGAATGTTTTTATTTTTTCTATATTTAATATAAGAAAATTTGTTTGCATACTTATGGTTAAAATAAATGAGATTTCCAATATTTTATTTTTAAGTATTATGATTTTATGTTAAATATTTATTCTTCTTAAATTGTTTTAAATCTGTGAGAAAATGTTATATTAATTATTAACTAATAATGAAATAAAAAATTTTAAGGAAAAATTAAAAGTTCTTACTAATAGTACAATTATGTTTTTGCTAACTCCACAAATGAAGGCATGTATTTTTTTAATAGATATATTTTAAAGAAAAAAATGAATTATTTTAAAACATTACCATATAATTCTAAATATTAGCGTGTATAAATATGAGGATAGTTAATAAAATGGTCCCCTTAAATTTTCAAATTTTATTGTTAAAAAAAGTGTACGAGTAAGGTCATGTAAAATTTTCAAAAGTTTTTGTAAAATATTTAAAACTTTATAAGGGATAAACTTAAAAAAAACAAGGTACTTTCAAAGTTCTATTTTTTACCCAAAGTAGTAAAAAAAATGTTTTAACTTTTTTTATAGTATGCAGAAGTAAATCAATAATATATGGTGAAAATTTCAAGTTTTTATCAACTTATTTTTAGAGTAATGGCAAAATTACTCAAGTTGATAAAATGTTTACAATGAATTTTGCCGTTTATGGTCCATTTTAGGCAATTTTTCAGTTCCCTTAGAAAAACTATTGAGATGAGAGCTTAACGAACCCTCATGTACTATCTACATACAATTTCCGATCAATAGAATAGCTGGATTAAACTTTTGGACAGATTTAAGTTGAACAAAAAGTGTACCCAGAAAAAAAAATATAATCATTGTAATACCATAAGATACTTTGCTTCACTCATAATCTAAAATTGTATGTGCTAATATAAATAGTATATTGAAATTAAGTCAAATTATAAATTGTATAATTGAGTAGTCTGAGAAACAAGCTCATCCAAAAAATAAAGCATTCAAAGCAGGAATCTTTTAAAATGAATATCACAACAGATCTATCAACATAAATTCAGAGTGTACAGACAAATACTCTCTGCAGTAACTTCTGAAGGAAACATCAAAATCACATCTGTGAATATTACTTTAAATGAATAGACAAGCTCAACTTATCTCTCAATTCTCAATTTTCTGCATGATGAAGAGATTGTTCGCAATGCTAATAAAAATTATAAATGAACAATACTACAGTCAATCATCGAGATCTTTTAAACATAATCCAGAACAATATCAAGACATGATTTTATAAGATGTCTTTGAGTTAGTACTTTAAAACTATTAGACATAAAGAAAAGAAACCTTCACCCTATTTAATCTTTAACTTAAATAAAAATTATTCATAGCATCATAAATACATTATACATTTGTACGTTCTAATCAGACTTCTATACAATAAAAAGATAAAATTTATTGTAATTTTTTTGTTCAAGAAATTAATAAATACCCACCTTTTTTTCTACTAAACTAGCAATATATGATGAGTCAAAATCACTTATTTTTCGATTTAGTTCCAATTTCATGCAAGTTTTTAAATATAATAAATTGTTCTTTAATTCATCTTTAGTCTGAACTTGGAACTCAAGTTCTTCAAATTCATAGTCATCATTATTTATTTTTAATTTCATGAGTCGTACTTGTGAATCAATTATATTTAAATACAACGACAGTGTCTCATTAAATTGATCCTAAAATAAATTACATAAATTACTAAAAGATAATAATTCATCAACTTATATTCATATACCACCTTAACATATTGCTGGACATCTTCAATTTGCTTAGCCTCTCCAGCTATACCGCAAGGGATCAAATTATGAGGACAATTATCATCTACATTAAAAGATGAATCCACAAAACCAACTATATAATATTTAGATATATTTTTTTCATAGGCATTAATCCCCAATAAAACAAATTGATTGATTTTGGTTGCATTATTTTCTTGTAAGCCCTAAATTTAATATAATAATACTTTTTACAATTAATAAATTAAACAATAAAAACATAATTTTTGTATTTTAGAATTTCAATACTGTACAAATATAAAATCAAATCTACTATACCTACCTGTAATACGTCTTTGCAAATTACTGCTTCGCAATGAATCATATCCATATTAAAAAATAATGGAAGAATCAAAATATACCAATATTGCAAAAATTTAAATAACTATGTCACATCATGAAAATGTATCGAACACGTCATCTTGGGTTAATGGGTGAAAGCACTACAATAAAATTGTAAACAGAATATTTGTTATTGTTAGTGATGGGAATAATCGAATGAAATAATCGAATCATTCGATTTTTTGAATAATCGAATCAATTCGATTATTTTAAAAATCATTCGAATAATAAAATAATCGAATGAATTAGTCGAATGAAACATTCGAACGATAAAATTAATAGCATTGATTAAATATACTATAAAAAATACTATTAAAAAAATATATATAATAAATGTATATTTAATCAATGTTAGTAGATAGTAAAAATCATGACAAAATAAACATGTTACGGTAAAAACCACGGCTATAGGTCTAGTTATTGTTATTATTTCAATAATTGTTATCAAAAAATTGTATCAATGAAATGTCATCACATTGCAATTGTTACCAGTGTTACATTAGGACAATGTTATGGCATTACCAATTACCATGGCTAAATGGATATAAGAATAATATGTACATTGTACATTTTACATATTATAATGGATCTATTTAGTCATGACTTCATGAGTATTACAGTTACTATGATCTAAGCACGAATTAAGATAGGTATATCTTATCACCTTAATTCGTGGTTCTTGCCGTTCTTGGACTGTGATTATCATGGAATAAAGAATAAGTTAAAGGTGATTATCACCTTTGATATTTTTTGGCATTAGATAGGTTCCAAGATTACATTCTGTGGAACAAATCTAGTTTAGCGCCCACGCAAATTTTTCCCTTTTTTTTTTTTGAAACCTAAGTAAATCAACGTTTTAAAAACGATGGTGCAAACCAAAATTGGCGCTGATCATTAGTTTTTGAGTTATCGCAATTTGAAAATGGACTTTTTTTACGGGACTATACTAAATACGTACTTTTATATCAATATTTGTATGTTTAATATTGGTGCAGTTCCACTGTACCGATGACTTTTACGATAGTGTATAGAGTTCGAATCCCAATGTATAATTGTGATTTTTTGCACTTTTTCTCGGAATTTTTTTCCAAATTCATGTAAATATATAATACGAATAATTATTTATAACGTATTGAGCGTCGCTTCGCTCCGCAGCTCCGTTCGCTTTGCTCACTTCGCAAAACTCCCCTCGCTTGCTTCGCAAGCTCATGTCGCACCCGCTCGGCTACGCCGAGCGCATTCAAATCGATAGCAACCCTCGATTTGCTGTGCAACGTGGGGATGTTTCGGTTTGATAATCGTAATGTGTATAAAATACTGTGTATCTCAATATGGAAAACAATAATAATAACAAATATTTATTATACTTTCCCCAACCTTAAAAAAAAAAGTGCAAAAAATCACAATTATACATTGGGATTCGAACTCTATACACTGTCATTACAGTCATCGGTACAGTAAAAGTCCATTTTCAAAGTGCGATAACTCAAAAACTAATGATCAGCGCCAAATTATTATTGCATCATCGTTTTTAAAACGTTGATTTACTTTGGTTTCGAAAAAAAAAGTTAAAAATTCGTGTGGGCGCTAAACTAGATTTATACCCATTCTGTAAACGTAAAGTGTATACATGTATAATATGCAATAAAAATGTTCGTATATTGAAATAAAGTTATACCATTGATTATACTTATACATGAAAAACCTACCATTATAGCCTATAGGTTTCATTTTCAATAAATAAATATTAAATCTTATAATTTTTTCACATACATACTATTACTACTCTTAATATTTCTTATTGACACTTATTTATAATTTTCATTATGAATGATTCTAAAATCATAACTATAATAATAATCAGTAAATTTTGATAGTTGTGGCGAGTACAATTCACAATATTATGATTAAGTAGGTACTAGTTTTAGAACTTAGTTGTATTTTTGTAAGAACTTATTAGGTATATAGGAAAATGTTTTGGAAAATGATTCTGAGCAAAACTCAACTACTCAAGTAATAATTATATTACCTATCAATAGTTAAGTTTTTGAAAGAATCAAAAATCTCAAGATAAACAGTTGATACAATTTTCAAGTTTCAAGTAAAAAAGGTTCTGAAATTATAAGAATAATTTGTAAAAATGCTCCATTTCATCGTATATATACTTCTGACTTAAATAAAAAAATAAAAAAATATTGCAGCCGATTAATATGAAAATATAAATATTAACAACGCAAGTGCCCAGTTATATAAATACTAATACAAAAATTTCAAATTGTATACCAAACCAAAAATTACCAATTTTACTGTACGTAATACAGTTGTTATTAAAGTCATAATTTCAAATATGAATGCAAGAAAAAATTATTTACATAGTTAATCTTTATCAAATTTGAACTATAGATAGAACTATAGGTATGTAGAAAGTCTTATTGGCGAAAGACAATTTTTAACGGATTAATAATTCCAAAGAAGGTATTTTTTTTATTTTTTTTTAAAGGTATTTACAAATACTTGAAATTATTGCAAATTATCCAAAAATAATAAAAAAATAAACCTATTGACTACTGTTATAATACAATACTTATTAAATATTAAAATACAATTTTACAAAAATATGTCATTGAGCCATTCAAATTTTTTTTAATTACTTAAATGTAATTACTATGTTATTGTTAGTAAACTTCTGTGGTGTTGTTATTTTCTAAGGAACACTGTAAAACCATTAGAATTTTATGTGGATAGAAAAACTAGCTCTATTGGATCTCATAAACTGAAGTCAAATATTCACACATAGACATATAATATAATTCTATTATACGTCTATGTATTTGCAGGTTCATTATTTTACCAGTAAAAACTATTTTCATAATAAAAATACAAAATTAAAAAAGCTAGCAAGTGAGATGATGGTGGTATAAGTTTGTCCTTCGTCCCTTCGGTCCTCGGACAAGATAATGGTGATGAGTGTATTAAGTTTTAAAGAAATGATGACTCATTTCTTTAGTATAAGACGATTCTGAGCAAAGCTTCAGAATAATATTATATATTATTAAAATACTGTATATTAAAATACGTATTTTCCGGTTATTTGTCTAATTTTTGGTGAGTTTTTTTGTAATTAAACCCTCATAAAATATTCAATTTTTCACTCGGTGGAAATTTTCTGTTACCAAAAGATTCAAAATATGTTTTTACATCTATATTCCAAGTTTCATAGTGATCGGAAACACTGAAAAAGTTTTATAAACATTTTAAGTTGAAAATTAACGTAAAAACAGTCGATTTTCGTATACGAAATTATAAGAATTTATAAAAACGGGTATAAAAAAAAATCCTGAGTCACGATTTTCAAATATTTGTTAGAATAGTTAGGTAAGTATATGAGTAAGGTCATATTAAATTTTCAGAACTTTTTGTCAAATATTTAAAATTATATTAGATAAAAACTTTCAAACAACTTGGTAAATTAAAAGTTCTATATTTAAGCCAAAAGTACTCTGATTGTTTTGAAAATTTTGTCCAATATAAAAAAGTATGTTTTTGATATTGAGTAAAATTTTCAAGTTTCTAACCCTAATAATTGCTGAGTTATGACGAAATAACCAAATCTTAATAGTGAAAATCTCGTTTACGGCGGATTTTTACCGATTTTGCCGTTTTTACTCAGTTTTTCGACTGTTTTTCCTCATTCCTGGATTAACTATGGAGAATTTCGAAAAATGACCTCTTTAAAGTACCATCTCAGTCCAATTTTGAATCTAAAAAGTTGCTGGACGAAACTTTTGGACCAGTATTTCTATACGAAAAAGTGTTTACAGAAAAAAAAAAAAAAAAAAAAAAAAAGAAAAAAAAAAAAAATAAACATCATTGTAAAACCATAAGATCCTTCGCTTCACTCAGAATCTAAAATAAATCATACTTTAAATTTATGGTATTAAATCTATCCTAGCATATTTTAATATTATATTATATTATATTAATTTATTATGGTACAATCATAATAATAATAATTAACTTAATACAAAATAATATTAACCATTGATAATAGATTAGGTATTGATGTCTTTTTAATAAAATACTACGTTGTCTCTAAGACATAGTTAAACTTTATTTTTTTAGAGAAATACATTAATAGCTTAGAAATATTAAAACCAATATTGATGATTGCATTTTATTTTATATTTAAAAAATTTATCTACAATACTAATATTACAGATTGTAAACTATATGGAAATAACAATTAGTATAATAACCTGAAATCATCAACATATAATTAGTGACATTTACATAATAAATAATTGATTAAAACAACAACAATTAAGTTCATTATTTTCAAGCTTTATTAAGAATAAAAACAAATTCACATGGTAAATTTAAATGTTTGCATAATAGATTTCACTATTGAGTACCTTATTGACTTAATTTAAAATGAGCGCAAATCATATTTGTTGATGTTATATAAATATAAATACATAGGTATGGGCTGAAATTGGTAGAGTATAATAACAGTTCTCATGCATGTGAGTTTGAGTCTTCTATAAACCCACAAAGACAAAACCATTCAGTTTTCTTTTGCTTTTATATAATATTTATATACTATATTGTTTTGTATTTTATACGGGTATATTTATATCACAACCAAGACACACATGCACACACACACACATAAATGTATATAATTAATCAGAGAATAAAATAACATTCTATAAAAAGTAATTGAACTAAAAAACAGTTTTTTTTTCTAGTTTGAAGTAACAAATTTGGGTACCTAAAATAGTAACACAAGACATATTATTTGTGGAGGTACGTGTAATAGAAGCAAATTTAATATATTTAGGACATAATCATAATTCATAGCATCATAGGTACCTATGTACAATAAGTCCTTAAAAAATAATACTGCTTAATATGAAAATATCCAATAAATATTGTGCTAATAGAAACACCGAACAAATGTTTATCATTTATTAAAGGCTGATAGACAACAAAAGTACTTTTTTTTCATTTTTTAATTTTCCGAAAAATATTTATTTAATTATACAGACATTTTTCCTCAAAGCACCAACATTTTCTGAGATAATATTTTATGTCTTATGAATTATTCATAGTAAAAAGATCACAATTAAATAAAAACAAGCATAAAATGGTCATCATTTATTTGGATGCAAATATAATTTACTACCAACGAAAATCGCAAGAAATTTTCATTTTAAAGTTAAATGAGTTTTAATATTTCAATATAAATTTGAAACGGCAGCATCCAAATTGAGTCCCGTACCTGAAAATTTACATCCAAATTAGCTCCGGTTATTTTATGTGGCACACTTCCGAATAGGTTTTTAACATATTTTTGTAAAAGGCCATCGAAAAAATATTAAAGTAATGTTAGGATTCCGTATATCTAATAATTTTTCACATAATATAAATAAGAAATAAATACCTATTTAATGATGAAGGTAATCGTTATCAGTGTGGTGCGGATGAATATCTGGTCGTTAGTGTTGGATAAACATATCCATCAACAATCATGTAGGTGAGATTGTGGAAATTGTGAAAAAATAATTTGTTATAACTTTTTAGTTCATTTAATTAGACCACTTTTTGTTTATAAATATAAAGTTTTTGTCAAGTGAAAAAAAAATAAGAAAATTTGTTGGCTTGGAAAGCTTTAAATTTAGATTTCATAAAAAGTTTGCAAACGATAATGAACTTCAGATAAGTGTAAAGAGATAATGTATTTCATATTTGAAAATAAATTATTTAAATGTAATTATCGATAAAATTGTAACACATAGTTATGATAAGAATGATAACAAAATACTCAATGGTACAAAACAAAAAACAATAAGCAAAAATAATTTTTAACCATACCTACTAACATATAGATATTCTTAAGCCAGTATAAAATGGTTAGGAAAATTAAAAATTGCTTTAAAAACTATTTGGGAACCAATTAGGATAAACACTTCGTAATAACTCCAGAACCTATTCAAATATACCTTCTGTAACAACGCAGGAACCAATTCGGATATTTTTGAACTAACTCGAAAACACCTATTTTTATCATATCATTAAATTTTGAAATTAAAAAAATTCAATTCAGTACTTAAATAATTATAATGAGTTTTTAATTACTCTGAATTTACAGTAAAAAGTTTGAATAGTTCATTACTATAGTTTTAATACGTATAATAAAATTCAAAATAAGTTTGCGCCCAAATAACTCATAAAACAAAAAATTTATAAGGGTTATCAGTTGTCTATTCTGATATCCTGATGAGCACACTTATAAATACACATAGACATATACATACTTAAGATAAAACAAGAGATCAAATAGAAAAAAATAAGTAACAATAATATCTTTGCTGTCTAAATATCACAGATACATTAAAAAATTAAGTATGACCAGTCAGACTTGTACATTATTTCAGTGGATACTTGCAGTTCTAACACATCACAATGGCTGCAAGTATTTTATTTCATCTCAACTAGTTGTTGAATGAGTTGGGTGATGCTGATACATTTGAATCTGCGGTGCAGGATACTGTACCAACATAATTTGAGATACTGGAGTAGCTTGAACTTGCTGATTTGACGGCTGCTGCTGTTGTTGCTGCTCCTGTTGTGGCTGCTGCTGTTGTGGCTGCTGCTGCTGCTGCAAGTGATGTTCACTCTGTGTGTCTGAATCAACCATATCATCACAGTCATCATCTGGATGTCCAGCTCCATACTTTACCCTCTTAAATCGACCATATAACGAAGAATATGGCAGATTATAATGTATAGCTGCTTGATTAATACTCATATGGCCTAATCGTACAGATTCTAGTGCTTCCATCATAGCATCTTCAGACCATGGTGTTGGATTGCTACGAGACAACTCAATTTTCTCACGTTTGCAGCGACCATATAGAGTACCAGATGGAATGCCATAGTCAACTGCAGCTCGTTGCACAGTCATTTGCCCAGTTCGTATGGCATGCAATGCTTGGTCTAATTGTTCCTGACCCCATGATGTTGGTGCAGCATTAAATGGAGCAGCTAATCGAATTCCTTCTCGCCGAGCTATTTTATATAGAGTGCTACTAGGAATACCGTACGCTTTACTAGCTTTATTCGCTGAAATTGTACCAGTACGTAAAGCTTCTAATGCAACATTTAAGGCTTCATCATTCCATGATTTTGCAGGTCCATCTTTTTTAGGAGTGTCTATTCCAGCTCGATGAGCTCGCTGCCATAGTGTAGTAGAAGGAATTCCAAATGTTATGGATGCTTTAGTCAAAGACATGTTATGTGAACGTAATGCTTCTAAAGCATTCTCCATGTCATCAGCTGTCCATCCTTTACTTCCATTAGAACCAAACTGTTTATTTATATTGTTACTAGAACTATCTTCACTAGCATCTGTAATTTAATAATTCAACATAAGTGATAACCAGGATTTGGTGTGTTTAAAATTATCAAAATATATACAGCATACTGGGCATTAAAAATACAATAATATTTACTCAAAATGATTTAAATTTGTTAAGTTTTCTTAAACTTGGACCAAAAGATCATTTTATATACATGTTTATTAGTAGATTAAAAAAAATATATATATATACAAACAAAAATACAAATGCATAAAACCTCTGATATTTAAAATAATTATAGGGGTATTGATAAATAGTGTATTGTGTACACAAATTCATTTCAAAATAATTTTTAGTATTGTAGTTTTGGTGTACACCATAGACCATAAATATTAACACACAATTGATTATAAATAAAGAAATTTTTATGATAAATATTTACTATTATTGAATAAAAATTTAAATATTTAATATAAAAAATACTATTAACACTCATAGGCACTTAAAATATACTTTAATACAGTGGTCGGAAACTGGCAGCCAGCGGGCCGCATGTGATCCATGTGGCTATTGAATACGGCCCGCTTTAAATTCTAGAACAATGAAATTTAGTTGAACATCATATTGTATAAATATAATTGAACGTTGCGTTTTTGGTACGGGTATTTTATATCAGTCATATTTTATTATGGTAGGTATACCTTGACAATTACCCATAAGATAACATCTCCACCATGTTCTAAGAGCAGATACAAGTAATTTTAATGTGGAAAATAAAAAATTAATTAACAATATCCAACAACAAAAATCACATGAAGCATTTTACCAGTACATTACATTTAGTACATTAGCATTACCATTAACAGTACATTACATCAATTTTATCTCATACATTTTATTATTTTAAGTTTTAGTCTGTATTTTTTTGCATAATAAATAATTTAAGAACAAAATATTTTTATTTGGCCCGCAAACTTTTTTTAATTTATAAATGAGGCCCGACAGTTCAAAAAGGTTGTCGACCCCTGCTTTAATATATTTTGGACATACATATTTCTTTACAATTACTGTTAAGGATTCATGCTCCAAATATAGTCATAGATAAGAGTTAACACATTTGAAAAACAATAAGTTTATAGTGATCATTGATTTATATTTTTATTCTACTTGATAAGGTTTCAGATGATTCAATTAGGATTTTAAATGTATTCCTTATAACTCAATAACCCAAAATTTAAGCAGCCTACAAATGTTTTCACAGTAATAAAATTCTAATTATGTTTACCAACAATAATCAATATAAACATAGTAGATAAAGTATTATTTTATTTGAAGTACCTCCTGCATTAGAAGAATTTGGTAATAAGCCCAGTAGTTCAGGAGTTATCATCATTGTATGCATTGAACTATCTTCATCATTCATATTCTACAAATACAAATTGTAAATATAAGTAAAATAATAATCACCAAAATATTACAAAATATTGTTACATGGTCATTAGAATGTTGTCTTTCTATTCCAATCCCATCAGATGATTGGTCAAGAGTACGAAGTGTTTCAAATTTAGAACTTTCAAATTTTACTTCACTTCCATCATTTCTCATCACATCATTTAAACATGATGTACCAACTAAAATCAAAATTAAAATGTCACAATTCAAAATACTTTAAAATAAAAATCAATTAAGAGTATTAAACTTTACTTAACATTATTTCATATACATTTGTAATATAAGTAAAGAATATTTGGAAAAATCTCAAATACAGAGAAATACTTTTAGAAAACCACGCATAAGAACAGATCCCATGATATTCTATAAATATTTATACTTCAGGGGATACACTTGGCTAATGAATTCAATTAATTTTTTAAGTCAATCACTAGACATATTTTCATATTTGTATATTTTTTTTTAATAGACAAAAATACCCTTAAGAAAGAAACAATTACTTAGATTTTAAAATTTATTTTTGATGAATTATAACCAATAAAATTCAAAATAATTTTAATTTAATTATTTTTAACATAAATTACAAATTAAAAAATATGATTATAAACAATTCAAAAATTGAGAATCTAGGTACACTTAGCAATTTTTTTTCTTTCTAGCTAAAAAATAATTGTTTGAAATAGTCAAATAAATTTATATATTCTTTCATACCACAATTTAATTACCTATTTGCTACTCATGTTCAGGTGTTTCTAATGTGAAACGCCTTCACATGTCTCGCCATTATTTATGTATAATATTATATAACATTTGCTCAGTGTACACAACTGTATTGATTGAATACAAATAAATTAAAAATTAAAAAAATAGCAAAATTATAAATATGTTAATTATTTTAAACCGTACAAATATATCATCAAACAAGATTTACTATATTACTTAAATGTTTATAATTAAGTATGCTCTATTGCTATTTTACCTATATATATATATATATATGTGTGTACATATGATACCTACAAATTTATATAGTCAACTGATATCATTATTATAAAACTTTAAAATTGTCAATATGTATTTTATATGAAAATCTTTTACCTGCCATATCTCTATGTGTAGGAGTAGATGATGGACTTGTATTATTTTTTACAGATACTGGTGTTGCCCTTGGTCCAACAGGCTGCATATCAGGTGTTATGTCAGCATCATTAACTGTCATAACAGGGCCTGTGGTAATAATCATCTAAAAGAGTAGAATGTAGTTCAATATAAAAACTAAATTAGTTAAACTCTAAAAATAAATCATTAATATTTCACTTGTGAATGAGTTTGAACAGCAGTTTGTTGTAACTGTGATTGATTTGAATGTTGAGTTACATGACTCAATTGTTGTTGAGGTATAGGTATATGGACTATTTGAGGCTGTTGTTGGGTTTGTAAACTTATAGTTGGATGTGACTCTAATATGACAACTGGCAAATCTGTTAATGTGGATTTAATATCTTTCTCATCTTCTTCAGTAGATGTAGCAACAGTCATACAATGGATAGACTAAAAAAGTAACAAGAAAGCACTTAAACCTTTTAAAAATTATTATATATTTGATGATATTTACATTCATAGATTTGTTCTCCTGATCAACATTATTAGATGCAAATCCAGATTGTTCCATTCGATAATAGCTTCGATGTAACTGATCCTGTTGTACATGACTGGGACTCGATTTTTTCAGATAAGGTGAAGTTCTACGCTGTAATTTGGTGAACACTCGTCCACCACTTTTTAATGGCCCCAGAGGAGTTACTTCAGCAATGATAGATGTATCACGTTCATCTTCAGGTACTTCACACAGTCCCTTAATCTTCAATTGATCAGCTGTCTTTAAAAGAGACTAAAAATAAAATTATTTAAATATTCTAGATGAATAAGCATTTTTACTCTCGAATAGTTACCTGTAATTCAGCTTGGGACACATCGATTTCACCCCTATACACAAACTCAATGATAAACTTTAGGTCATTAAAACAAACATCATAAGGTAGTATAATGGTTGGATGTTTGCATGGGTTGTCCATCAATAGTTTTTGGAAGTAAGAAGAACATGCTGATAAAACTACCTACAAAAGTAAAGCAGTAATAGAATAAAATAATTAAAAAAAAGTATTTATAATTTACTTTGTGGGCTTTAAGAGTACTTTCATTGCATGCAAGTGTGACATCAACAAAAGATTCGTTTCGCAGGAGTTGATGAAACACAGAAGTCATGTTTGATTGGTAATTGTTCCAGCGCAAACAGTAATGCTGGCCGTTAACTGTCATCGTACCTCTGAAATATTTAAAATTAAAATAATAAAAATTTCAAGTGTAAATAACATTTGAAATATAGCTGAAAAAAATTAAAATATTTGCAAATAAAACCATCAAAATATGGGCATTCGTGTAACAGGTAATCTACTACCTTGTTTTAGGTGTATCAGGTGATCTATCGTATTATACTAGGTGTAGTTAATGATCTACAATTATATAATTAATGATATTATTACCTATTATTAAATTATATTATATTATTCTAGGTGAGATTTAAATTTGTTTTATGAAATGGCCAAATTTAATACTAAGTTTGAATTAGCATATTGGGCAAATTTTGTATTATTTTTATTTTTATAAACCTAAAATTGTCGGGAAAAATCATAATTGAATGGTCGTAGTTTGTTGTATCTAACACGTATGTCTGTTTACGATAGTCTCTTTATCGCTTAATAATCAACCTTTTTATCGACAATATCGACAATTGAATAGTTGTGGTAAAACTTAATTCAATCAGAACAGAACTATTACATCGTCATCTGATTGAAGCATGGTGGAGATCAGTTAATGTTCAAAATACTTTTTTTTAATTTTTAAATGATACTAAAAATGTTTACTGTAATTAAAATTTGTATTATATTTGGCTAATTATTTTTTATTTTTTTATATTTGATGAATATTTTTATAATAATATTATGACGTAGGTACTCCTAATAAAAAATATTATGTGTTTTTATAATATTAAAAAATTATTTTTTTAATTTGTACGTAGATCACTCGTCCTAAATTCGCAGATCACTCTACTGCAGTAGATCACCTGCTACACGGATGCCAAAATATGCACTGAAATTATAATATTAATTCTATTTGCATTAAATAAATAAGTTTTTTGAATCTCCAAGTACAATAGCATACCTTATGAATAATTTTAAATAGTTATAAAATATTAAAATTAAAATCTATCAAAATGAAAATTTATTTTAATTTTAAAACTGCAATAATTCTTTTGTTAATAGTATTTTAATCATATATCTTACACATTACTTTTTTTATGTAAAACTTAACATTGTTATTTTTACAAATTTAAGATACTAAATTTGAAGTAAAATAGACATTTAGAGTCAAGATTTGCATAAATATATAATGAAATATAAAAAAAAAAAAAACTTTTTCTCCAAATTTTAATTAGTACTTAGATAAATATTTCAACATCAATAATAAAAGATTTATCATTATTTTATTTAAAATTTATAAACGAAATAAGGCTATTATATAAATGTAAATTTCATATTATCAAACCAAAATATTTAACAAATACATTTCTTCAAACAAAGTAATATTTTAATATTTACTAATTACCAATTTTAAAAACTAAAATGTGCTAAATATTTTTTATTACTTGGTTAAAAATTAAAATATAAAATGAGTACCAACTTTATATGAATGATAATTACACATTCTAATCAAAAAATCCTGGGAATAACTTTCGTAAATTTATATTAACAACAGTTTCCTTTATATACTTTTGTAATATATAAAAAAAATGTAATTTAAATACAATATTTTAATCACTAGGCAAAAAGTCCCTAAAAAACTGACAATATGTTTAGCAGTGTAGTAAGTTTATCTATATTGGATCATTGCCATAACATAATCCAATATTTGGCAAATGACAAAAATTTAAATATTACTGTTAGCAGTATTATATTTTCAATGTATAAGTTGGTATTTACAACATTGTTATTAAATTTTTTGTATAAATAGTAAATATTATGAACAAAATTTAGAAAAATGTATTTTGAAACATAATGCATATACATTGAATAAGATTTAAACTTATATAGTTTAAAATAATAGTAAAATCTTCTGTAAAATAAAGATTAAATAATGACTCTTTTTTTATTCTTTTCAACATTCAACTGATTAGGTATGAATAGAACAATGAATAATACAATTAATAAAACAGTCAACGCCTAAACAAAAAGTTGAATTCAATAAAAATCCATGAAAAAATTCCGTAGTGTTCCTAGGGATAATGAATAGTAAACTCTGAATGATAAGCAAGTACATTTTCCAAAAATATAATATCAAACAAAAACAATTGAAATATTTTTAAATAAATAAAATAAATAAAATTGGTTTTCTGATATTTCAATTTATAACTAGTGCACTAAGATTTGAATTCAAAAAGATAGGTAGGCTGATATTACAATTAATATAAATAGTTCAATTGTAACATTCGATGTAGCTTTAAATGAAAAAATATAAGACTAAGATTTGAATAATTTCAATGTTCAACATATATATACACACATATATACGATAAATATAAATTACACAACTATTCGATAATTGCATATGCTTATCATATCCTAAAAAATCATTTTTTGTGATAGATGACAAACGTAACGTTCGAATTATAAATTTAGTAAATTTTCAGTTAATAAAAAAAAAAAATTGTTTAATTTAGATTGCGAGGAATTAAAAAACAAAACTAATCGACGATGAGCAGAATATTAAATTAAAATTATCTCCACCCCATGAAAAAAAAAACATTTTTTTTTACTATTTGCAAACATGGACATTGCGACACCATTATTCAAGGTTTTGCGTAGTATTAGAACACCGAAGAGTGATTATCATCGATTGTGTATAGTACGAGGTTATCGATTTTAAGACGCGGCCGGGACGACGTTTCTACCGCGGCGACAACACTTTCTAGTTTCTACTCTATCCACCACTTTCTAATTCACAAGTCTCAACCCACAAGTCACCCATTTGAGCTGTTATTCATGATTTTATTTACATAGCATACAATATATTGTTTATACAATTAGGCAACCGTCGGTGGAAGGGTATGTGGATAGGGTGGAGACGTAAAAATCGTCGAATGATACAGTGTGGCGTACACTATTGTTATTTCTTTGTTGGGGGCACATACGAAAGACTTGAGTGAAACGAAACGTAACATGTGAAGGAACCTGCAACTACAGTATACGTTCACCCGGTCACCCCACGAAACCTAGCTGGGCCAAATAAAACAAAGTAAGCAGCTAGCGGCGCCACCAGTCTAGTTAGCAAACAAGGTAACCGACACGGGAAAACACTACAATAAGAATACAAAGGTGATTGAAGAGAAGGGAGCCAACAGACCAAACGTGTAATCGGCGCCTACCACCAAGCAATGCACCGGCCTCAAATGATGTTTGCGGAACGAGTGGCGGTGATAGTGGGAGGCGAGTAGAGGCGGAAAAAACGCACGCACACGGATGGCGGCTGTGGAAGAAAAATGAAAATAAATATACGACGAAGGGGAAAAAAAAGAGAAAAAAAGAATGTTTATACACGACGGCGGCAACGGACGCACTATTACATACTTACACGGAGTTTCCAAACAAGGAGGAACGGACAATTTGAACGGCTGGCACAAAGCGGGAACTGATGATAAGCCTACATTTCGTTGTCGACTTCGTTCGTTCCGTTGTGCGCCCGCGTTCGCGTCGCCGCCGTGATGCACACACACGCCCGACGTGGTCGACGGCGCACGTACTCCGTCCGACCACCCGTTCCACCGACCCAGTCATCCTCACCATACTGGTTGCTCGGCAACCCTATAGTTTCTCTATACGCTAATGCCTCCGCCCCGTCAATAAACAGTAACGGGAAAGAGAGAGCGCTCGTTCATCTTGGTAGCGATGATGGTGCGGCGTGTGCTATGTGTGTGTGTGTGTGTGTGTGTGTGTGTGTGTGTGTGTGTGTGTGTGTGTGTGTGTGTGTGTGTGTGTGTGTGTGTGTGTGTGTGTGTATGGTACTATGGTAGGCGCGCACGCGTGTTTAATGTTTAGTGGAGAGAATGCCCTGGAACAACAGAAAAATGACTAGACTGTGAGTTCCCACTTCTCGGACGAAATACCGGCTGACAAACGATGTTCGGCTGATGCCCGTCAACCACTTCCCGCTACCAATCCAAAAATCTATTGGTCTCGGCATTGTAGTTTGTAGCCGTTTTTCTTCTCTTGATGTGCGCGTGTCCATGCGTGTTTGTACAAGTTGCCTGATGTGGTGCCAATTGGCAAATGCTCAAAAGTGATTTGCAGTAAAAATCAATGAATGATTAAAATTCTGAGATTTCAATAAGCAAGGAATAAACGAAAAATTAAAATTTACCTATCACTAATCAGTAGGCCACTCTAATTCCGGCTTTTATCCATCAAAACAAGGGAACTCTGATTACTACTTACTAGTACCATTGATTAAATATATTTAATTAATGCTAGTACACTAAAGAAAATAAAATTATACTACGAAATATGTCTAATTGTTTTTTTTTTGTTTTAATCATTGCTTAATAAATTGACTAAATTTTATATGGTTTAATTAAAAAATAATATTAACAATCCACCTATAAATTAGAATTAATAAAATTTACAGTGATAATACGTTGTAAGTTCATTTCAATAATAGAAAAAATCGTTCTATTTTAAGGCTTTTTAATTCAAATAATTAAATAATTCTCGTCTGGAAGTATAATATTTATGCCTATGATTAGGGTGAACAGACCAGTGATTAAACCCGGTGGCAGATTTAATGGGGGAAAAATCGACATTTGCCGCCTGGGCCCGAAAAGGCCACCAGGCCTAAGTTTTAGATTGTAACATCGAGTAATAACAATAGGAAATCAGTAATTACACGTTACAAATACACAGTTGCGTAATTTTTAAGTTTTTTCTGGGGAGGGGGTACCGAAAAGTACTTTTTATGCTCTGAGTGACCGTCTTTATCATTATCACTGGATTCCAAGTTATAACGAAATAAAATAAAAATATACATAAATACACTATAATTATTTCTTACACCCGGCTGTTCGTACGGCAAGTGCGGAACGAGTTATGAGTTCTTTAAAAAGAATCAAAGAACATCGCCGTGCCACTTTCGGTGAAAAAACCTTAAATGAATACAGTATACTTTTGTTGGAAAAATCAGTGGTAAATAAAATAAATCTAGACACAACTATTGAAATATTTGCTGAACAGAAAGCCAGAAGACAATATTTAAAATTACTCGAATTACCGAATTACGTAATTGAGATACAGTAGAACCCGTTTAAGACGCTCTCCAAGAGACCAGTTGAAAATAGCGTCTTAAGAGGGAAATCGTATGACGCGGGTACACAAATCTTTTTTTATATTTTACAATAAATCCATGTTATATACGTACAAATTATATTTTTTACTTTACAGAGTGAATTTTAACGTATAAAAATATTTAAATTGAATTAAAATATTTGTAGTATGTGTTTAACTATATACATATTTTTTTTTTTTTTAATTTAATAATAATTTTGATAAAGTCATTTAGTTTGGACGGTTTAAATAAATGCAATTATGTTTTACTTTGTTTCAATACCTATCTAGTTTAGGTTTTTTAAGAGGAAAGTCCCTTTAGAGTTAGTGTTTACGACGATTCATAATTCTTGGGCCATTTATATCGCATGCCACCTGGGCTTTTATCCGCCACTGATTAAACCGTTCAGAATTATTATTTATTTTACCAATGAAATGTGTTCATAAATTAATTTTCAATTATATTTTACAGTTGAGGCTTAAAGATTGGTACTCCTATTTACTTTTAAATTAATATCGAAAGCATGAGAACACCATTTAAAACTAATTTTCTCTTATAAAATCTTTAATAAATTAATAACTTGAGTTTCATTAGGTACCAACACATCTATACGAATAACTTAGTATTTTTTGTATTTTTTTTTTTTTTGTTTACGGCCTTTTAGACCACACATCCAAACATTCCAAACATAAATGACTCCATTCATCACGAAATAACTTAGTCATAGTGGCATAATATATAGAATGCTATACTGATACAGTACTTAGAAGTTCCTTATGTTAAAACTGAAAACGTATTTATACTTTAAAAGGGTTTTAGAAATAATTTTAATTAATTAATACTACTAATAAGTATGCTTTAAGCTTTTTCTATAAATTATCAAAAAAAAAAAAAAAAATCAAAGCTTAATTAATATTTGTTCACAAAATTTTCTTTGTTGATATCATACATAGATTAAATAATAATATGTGTATTATTTTCATAAAATTTAAAACTAAAATATTTAATTTAGACTCAGTATATAAAGCTCTATAAAGCCACATTTCCACTACTGGTGTACTTGGCCATTATTTGGTACCTACTGACAGTGATACCTATTGACATATGTATTTCAACAATTATTTGTCATAGGTGCCGCTTCCGAGGATTGACGGTAAGTATGACACAAGTCAAAGGATCAGCCAATATACTTATATTAGTGATAATACTACCGACTTGTGTTGGACAGAAAAATAGTAACATGCTGATTTTGGTACATAGGTGCAAATATTAGTATAATTAATAAAAATATAATAATTTTTAAATGTACATTTTTATATTTAATTTTTTTGTTTTCAAAACTGTTGATGTTTTTACATAAGTTTAAGATCAATTGTTTGTTAATTTTTAGAATTTATTGTCACGCCCTTAGTATTTGGGTTTATTTTATTAAATATTTGATAGATCATAGTTCAAAATTCAATTCAAAATCAATTTTCGTGGTAAGACAATTAATACATTATTTTACAGTTTTTTTGTTTTTTAAATATTCGCCACACAACAATAATTAATAAATAAAGCACAAAGTTGTGCTTTCTCGTTCTCGCTTACCATGATTCAATAAATTATTTTAAATTAAAATTATTTAATAATTAGCTATTTAGTATAGTAAGAATTTACCATACAAAGATTAGGATCACATAAACTTCTAATTTTGATTGTAATCAAACAAAATGCTAAAAATATTAAATTATTTTAAATCTCTGCCACCAATATTTGCCATAATAGCGAGTTGTGTGAACGGTGTACGTGGCTACTTGTACAAGTGTTCAAGTGTTGGTGTCATTGTCAAGTACGCCAGTCGTGTGAACACCAGAATTGTTCACAAGGCCCAATGTACAATTATTGGCTTATTTGGCAAGTACACCAGTCGCGGGAATGCGGCTTTAGATTGGTATCTAGTATTATCTATTAAGGCATTAAGAAGTAATATAGTATATGTATATATGACATATATAAAATATATTATAAATACCATACCTACATTTGGTATAATACTATAATATTTATAGATACCATCATAAAGTACCTACTTAGTGTACCGAGAAATCTAAATACAAAACGTTTCTGTCATGAAAATTAATTTTTATTAAAAACGTGTATGGGTTTTTCGTATTGACTCAATTTTTATAGTCATTTTCAACAAATTTCAATTGTGGTATAATATTAACTGTTAGTATAAAATATACAGACATAACAATTTTGAAAAATATGTTTGCGATGCTAACACAGCGCGTCTATGTTAAGTTTGTTTGGAAAATGAACGCTTTTTGTTTTGAATACTTACCAAAGTACCAACAATTCTTCAAGGAATTATATTACATTTTATATTATAAATGTTTAGTAGGAACTTGAAACTTAAAATTCATGAACAAGAAAATTAATATTAGACGACTGCATAAAATACATGATTGCAAAATGCTTTTGAACAATACGATTACATCAAATAAAAAACCTAACCCTAACGATATCATTTCTATATTGTTGATTGACCTTAATATCAATTAAACGTAGTTATTATAGCGTAGTCAAGGGGGGGCACTTGGAACACGTGCTCGGCCTCCGAAATCCTTTTTGTCGTGGGCTGAACTGCCATAGTGAAATGTTGGTTATTATTATAATTTTAGTATATCAAATACTAATATTTTGTTGCTATAATATTTCAATTTTGTTTACTTTTATCTATTTTGTTTATTTATAATATGATAAAAAAATATTTTGTTATGTTTTTAATTTGTTTATTTGTTTCATTATAATCTATTTTGTTTTTAAAAATCCCACATGTGTATGATGAGCTATGACTTGTTTTATATAACTGTACATAATTTGTTGTATATATGATAAAAAATATATGGTGTGGTCTTGTCACTTGTCAGTGAAACTATTTGAAATTTGAATGAAATATGAATTATTATTATCACATGTAATATTGTAAAAATATACTTAGATTAATTACGAGTAATTAATTGATCCATGTTTTACAATACTCTGTTTAAAATGTCATATAAAGCGTATACCAAAATTGCAAACAGAATTATTCAATTAAAAGCAAAAAGTATATCATACGTTTATTCACTGTTAATAAACAAAGACGTCGAGTTAGGTATTCGATTGTAGGTAATAGGTGATGAGTAGGTTTTAAAGCATTGCGAAAACTAGAGAAAATAAATAAGTGCTTTCTCTCAAAACATTTTCTGGGTACGGTAGGTACGAGGTTAATATTATATGTTCATATACCTAATGGTTAATTATTTAGTATTTACATCTTGATAATAAATAAATAAGTATATCATTTACAACAATGCTGTTAGAATTTATCTATAATCTACTTAGTTACCTATCTATCTAATATATGTAATAAATAAAACAAATCGAAACTAAATAATTGTTAAAATATTATAAATTAAATTTTATTTTGTTATGCTCTATAGAAAATAAACTAATCTGTATACCATATAGGCGCATTTAGAACTTTTGCCGGTGAAATAATAGCGTCTGAACAGGGTTTTGTCTTTTCCGTTTCTTCTGAAGTGTTTTTAGGTAATTTAAATCAATTTAAAAATATAAGAATTATGATAACTAAAGGTAGTTATTAATTAATTTATAATCAAATCTCATATTTCAAATTTATTTCATGTACCGTTTTATAAAAATAATTATAGCTCTATTTTTTTCTTCTCAACAGCTTTTTAACTAGGAAATCTTATTCCTGATAATGTAGATTTTTTACTTTATGACACGTCGTGTTTTTAATTGAAATGTATATTTAGCCTAAAACTCATTTATAAAATAAGTAATCATTTTCAGTATTATATTATTTATTTCGTGTTGGTTTCTTTGATACTATTATGATTTATCGTTGCCAAATTATTATTATTTTGTACCTGTATTTTACTATTTTCATTATTATGTTTTGAATTTTAGTTCTTACTGCAAATACTTAAAAAATGTATACCCATTGTTGCTCACATAAAAGAGTCATTACCCGTGTATTTTACATAAATAAATAAATATTAGTTAATAGTTCTTGAATAGCGTATAATACGTTTGAAGAAATCGCCAAATATTGGTAGATAGATTCTTCATAACTGATGAAAACAATAGCTTTTATTTATTTATTTATTTATTTATTTATTTTTTTATTAGATTTTGTATTACAATTAATCTTGGAGGGTGACATAAATTGGGGGTAGATATTAACTTAAATAAGGAAGCCGGAATGGTTGAAGAGAGATAAGATTGGAAGTATTAGGTTTGGTTGAGGTGAAGATAGAATGTGCTGGATATTGAATGGTAATATGAGGGAGTTAAAAAGAGATATTAGATCGGAACGCTTGAGGGCTAGTTTTGGGCAGTCAAAGAGGATGTGCGAGATGTCACAGATCGCGGGATTATTGTGGAGTGTGCAGAGGTTAGAGTCGTTAAGTGAAAGTTTGAAAGAGTGGGAAGGAAGTAGGGTATGACCTAGACGAAGTCTAGAGAAAGAGCTTATAGATTTCCTGGAGAGGTTTATATTGTGGAACCAGGGACAACGAGAGGTCATTGGGGAGATAGATTTATACCATGAGGCAAAAGTAGGAGGTAGCGATTCCCAATACTTTTGCCATAATTTATCTATGCATAGACTGAGATAGGGATTGAAGTCGGACCAAGGGGTTTTGGTGAAGGGTGGGCGTCTAAGTGAGGCTGTGAATTTGGCTAAGTGATCTGCGCGTTCATTACCAGCTATTCCTGCGTTACCAGGTACCCAAATAAATTGGATGTCGAAGCCAAATTCTATTAGTGAAAGTAATAGGAGTCTGATCTTGATTATGAGTGGGGAAGGTTTAGATTTGAAGATATTTTAGGAGAGTGCTCGGAGACATGAGAGCGAGTCCGTAACAATAAGAAATTTATTAGGTGTTAGTAAGGAGATTGTTTGGAGTGCTTCTATTATTGCGAAGCATTCCACTGTGTAGGAAGAGGCAGTGGGTGGAAGGTTATCAGAAAAAGATATGTATAGCTCAGGGATGTAAAAAGAGAAGCCTGCTGAGAGCGGAGAAACAGAGCCGTCGGTAAATATTAGAATAAACAGTGGGATGGAGGTGTGAATGAAGTCTAGGAAAATACTATTGGCATTGTTAGGTGGTAAAGATTTTAAGAAATTTGGTGAGTGAATTAGGAAGTTTTTATTAAAATGAATTGAAGGAGTGAGTATTAGAGAAGAGAAATTTGCTTCGTATATAGGAGGTTTGTTGGAATTAATAATATAGCTACGGGTAACGGTTAAGGAGTGTGCAGTTAAAGCTAGAATTGGAGTCGATTTTTTGACGTAACGCCAAGAGTAATATAAATCGAGAAAAGAGTACAATATGTAGCAGTCTTTGGTGGATAAACTTTTAAGTAGGAATTTACCTGCGAGCCATTTGCATCGAATGTTGAGGGGTTGACAAGCTGTTTCCACTTCGATCTCAGGTGAAGGGGATGACTTAAGGGCGCCTAGGATCGATCTTAAACATAAAATTTGAAGTTTTTGGAGATTATTACGATGTGAAAAGGCTGTAGAGCTTGAAAAGAAACAGCCATAGTCTAACTTGGAGCGGATAATGGATTTGTAAATAAGTAACAAAGAGGATTGGTGGGATCCCCACCATGCGTTAGCCACTGATCTTAGGAAGTTGGACCAGCGGGAGGTGAATTTTGTCAGTTCGATTATATGTGGTGACCAACGAAGTTTAGGGTCAAAAGTCAAACCTAAATATGTGTGGTTTGAGACGAATGGTATGGTATGGCCATTTATTTTGGTGGAAGGACAGTGATGGTAACGGCGGCGTCTGGGAAAAATTAAAGATTTGCATTTTTCTGGAGCTATGTGGAAAAAAGAAGAAGAAAAAATGTTATGTAGGGAATTGAGCGCATTATTCAGAGAGTCGATGGCGAGATCTATATGACTTTTATGGGAGAAAATAACAATATCATCTGCATATACTAAAACTTTATGACCAAGTGAGTTGAGATGGTTGACAATGGAACTCATATAGATATTGAATAAAATTGGGCTCAAGCAGCTACCTTGGGGTAGGCCTGTGGAAGTAGAACGTAAATTGGTGGAACTAAAGGGTGAGAAAAAATGTAGTGTTCTACGGAAGAAAAGTTTGAAAATGAATTTTATGAAGCGGAGTGGTAGATTAAGAGATTGAAGGTGGAGGATTAGAAACGGGATATTGACAGAGTCAAACGCACCGCGAATGTCAATAAACGTTGCAACCAGAAATTCTTTGTTGTTAAAAGAATGGTAGATTTCACTGGTGAAGTTAGCGAGACAGTCGGTGGTGCCTCTTTCTCGTCTGAATGCGAAAAGATTATCGGGGAAGTATTGGTTGGATTCTATCCACCAGTCGAGTCTGTTTTTAAAAATGTGTTCGACTATTTTGCAAAGCGCAGAAGCAAGGGCAATTTGATGGAAGGAGTCTTTTGAATGTGATTTAGGGATTGGAATTACTTTGTAGAAGGTCCAAGATTTTGGAACATTGTCGGAGTTAGTTAGGTTGTTAAAAATTGAAAGAAGTAATTCTAAGGCATTGGTAGGTAAGTGTTGTAACATTAGTGGAGAAATTCCGTCAATACCTGCGGCGGCTGATTTCCGAGAGAAGATAGCGGTCTTTAGTTCACTGAGAGTAAATGGTTGATTAAGGATGTGGTCAGGGAGATGCGGATCATTTGTAAGAACATTGAAAGATGTTTCTTGTTCTGAAGGGACATAACAAGGTGCAACTTTGGTGCAGAATTTTTCGAACCAATCATCGTTGTGGGGATGTGTGGGAGGTTGAATGCAATTACGAAAGCGTTTGGCTGTACTCCAAAGTGATTTGATGGATGAGGAGGGATTGAGATTTTAGCAGAATTAATTACAGGCGTTTTTTTTCTAGCTTTAAGTAGGTGAGTGGTGGAGGCGCATGCGTTGTTATAATTATAAAAATCTTGAATAGAACCAGAGCGACGATAAGCTTTAAAAAGATCGCTGCGATTTTTAACAGCTTGGGTGCAAATGGAGTCCCACCAAGGGGGAAGAAGGATATTTATTGGAGTTTTTGATTTTTAATGGAATAGATTCCTTGGCGGAGTCTAAAATTGCTTGGCTGAATTGTTCATAAGCTTTAATTGGACAGTTAATATTGGTAATCGAAGTAATTTTGAGACTGATTTGCTCGGAAAATGAGTTCCAGTCTGCTTTATTTAAATTAAATTGAGGGGAGGAGAGTGGATAAGGCGTATTATTTATGTTAGAGGGAGTAGGGGATTTAGGACTATTGAAATTGTTTGGGGTTAGAGAAATCATAATGGGAAAGTGGTCACTACCATGTGGATTGACAACAGTCGACCATGTAGAAGACCACATTAGGTTTGGAGAATAAAAGGAAATATCAATGGCCGAATCGGGGTGGTTTGGTCTACCTAAGTGGGAAGGAGAGCCTGAATTTAGGATACAGAGTCCTAGGGAATTAATGGTATCATATATTTGATTACCGCGTCTGAAGGCTAGGGCTGAGCCCCAAGCAGGGTGATGAGCGTTGAAGTCGCCTCCGAGGAGATAATTATTGTTAGTTAGTTGGAAAAGAGAGTCCCAAAGGTGCATTGGGATTATGGTGTCATTAGGGATATAACAAGACCAAACGGAAATATTGAGTGATTTTAGAGAGTTTAAAATTTCAATACCAATTAGATCTATTTTGTTGTTGGTGAAGGATTGTTTGAGGTTAGGATTAATATTTATTGAGCGGACCTGTAACGAGGTGTGGGTGGCTATGGCAGTGCCACCGTATCCATCTGGGCGGTCGGATCTGAATAGGTTAAAATGTGGAATATTAAACTTCCTAGTGGGAAGGAGCCAAGTTTCAGATATTAAAGCAATTGCAATTTTATTGGAGGATAAAAGTTGCTGAACTGAAGGAGAGCGGACCGGGAGGCTACGGACGTTCCATTGTAGGATATTTAAGGATTCCATATTAACAATTATATTATATAAAGGTTGAGGCAGGATGATAACTGTGAATTTTCAGGGAGGAGTTAAGTTAATGTGGAAAAATTGGGGATAGCTAGAAGAGTGAGAAGGGAAGACTCGATTAAGTTATGAAGAGAGGTAGCAGTTTGTGAAGCAAGAGGAGAATTGATTAACGATTGAGTTAGGTTGGCTGTCAGTGTATTAACCCAGGAGAAATCACTGTTTTGGTTTGAATGTTCATTATTAGAGCGACAGTTGCTGGCGTATTTCAAGAATGAACCATTGGGGCCGGAGATACTTTTTTGGGAGGTGATTACAACTTATTTACAGACCGGTGTAGGAGAGCGAGGTCTAGATTTTCTTATAGGTTCTACCAACGTAGGAATGATTGATATTTATGTCAGTGGGTGGAGAAATAAGATGTGTTTGAGGAGAGGAAGTTTTCGGAAGAGATACCATTGGCTTCTTATTTACAATATTTGAGTAACTAAAAGCTGAGGTGACCTGGTTTTGTTTCTTGAAGAGGACTGCATCGCGGAATGAAATATTTTCGGTGGCCATGATTTTTTTTATGTCTCGTTGAAAGTCCTACTCTTGGGATTTTCGGTTGGTGGCAAGGTGAGGAAGGTGACAGTATATGCAGCTGGGATCGGTGGCTTGAGCAATTGGACATTGGTCTACGGAGTGTTTGCTTTCACCACAATGGCTACATCTTGGGCTGCTACGACAGAATTTTGAAGTGTGTCCAAAACGTAAGCAGTTGTTGCATTGTAGTGGGAAGCGTATACTTGGTGAAACTTCAAAAATTATGTTGAAAATTGAAATTGTATGCGGGATTTTAGTAGATAGGAATTTTAGTTCAACAATTCGCGTAGGTTTGAGCTTATTGTCTTTGTTGACGACTATGCGTTTGAAAGCTCTAACGGGTGCATCGCTAACTGCACCTTCCCAAAAGTCCTCTTCTGGGAAAGAAATGTCGAGTTTGATAATACCGTGAGAGTAAATTAGAGTTGAAGGTATTTATGCGGAAAGGCTGTGCTCGATGAGAAGTGGAGATTCTAGACAGATGTTAGCGTGAAGGATAGTCGAAAGTTATTTTAACTTTCTTGTGGCCATTTGGTTTTATATTGTTGATACCTAGAACATTATTTGTGAGGAACTTGGCCCATTTTAGTGGGTGCCAGGAACCAGGAGATAAATTTGTATCTGTAAGTTCGATTATAATTATCGGTGGGCCGTTGAAATTAGAGTTGAATTGTTTGAGGTGTTGATCTGCGTTATGTTTCGTATGTGTGTTACTGAGTAACGACGAGTGGGTTTGCTTAGATTAGATTAGATTAGATTAGAGTTTGTAATAACGCTCCCGGGTATTGTCGTATGGTTGATAATTATTGTTTCGTTATCGGTAAAACTATCATTAATTTGCTTTTCGACAGTGGAGTCGTCGGTGATCATTAGGCGCGGTGTCCACTAGCGCGATGCGATAGGCAATACAACTAATATCGTCCGATACGATTTTTATCGGCGCAACACTCGGGTGTCCATCGAAGCAAACCGACAAGCGATACGATACACATTTTCAGTTATAATCATGAGGATGAGCTCTTCTGAGGAGGATGTCATTCTTGCTTACCGATACTTACGTCAGCGTAAATTAAAAAAGAAAAAATATTGGATACACCCATATAATGCAAATAATATCGTACACAGTTCGGCAGTGGTGTCCCGCGAACTCTCTCAACTCGGACAGAAATTTAAAGAATTTTACCGAATGAGCTTCTCGAATACTGTTTTAAAGAATAATTCCATAAACACGGACTTTTTTCAACTAATTTTACAAAAGAAATATCAGCGCTGCAGTCTTCTTGCTGAGTCGACATCGTGACAAATCGCGCGATACTGTCGCCGAGCGACCGACAAGTTGTGTCGCCCGCATCGATACGACACCGATAATTATCGGTTTATTTATATCAAGGGTCTGTATATCAAGGGTCGGGTGATTATCAAGTATATGTTGAAAATTCGGCGAAATTGGATAATTTACTTGAGTGGTTGTTACCTTTGGTTGTGACGACTTGACATCTTTTTGTTTGTATTCGGCTACTTTTCGATCTGTGTCGTGGTTACGAGCTGAAAACGAACTGGCTTTGTAGTTTGTACTTATTTAGAAAACGGCCGTCGCCGCTGGACGGCAACGGCATTTGAATATAGAGTAATTAACTATTATATAACGCGATAATTCGGTGCAATTAACAGGTGGAAAGACAACCGTTAATAACGAGCAGTGAATCGCGACTAAATATATTTTTATATTTATATCTCGTTTACGGCGGATTTTTACCGAATTTACCATTTTTACTCAGTTTTTCGATCATTATTCTTGATTACTGGAAAAACTATGGAGATTTTGGAAAAATGACCTCTTTAAAGTACCATCTCAGCTCAATTTCGAATCTAAAAAGTTGCTGGACGAAACTTTTGGACAAGGATTTCTATACGAAAAAGTGTTTACAGAAAAAAAAAAAAATAAACATCGTTGTAAAACCATAAGATCCTTCGCTTCACTCAGAATCTAAAATGCAGTACATAATAATACACATAGAATTTGGTGGTGTGACGGGTGTAAAGAGAATGACTTGTCGCTCTGTATTGAGTTTATCACAGGTCTCAATACTTATAGCCAGTGCCGCAATTACCGGGGGTGCTGGGGGTGCGCGGCACCCCTAAAAAGGCCCTATCATCGTATTTAGGGGGCCCTTTTCAGACATAAAAGATTTCAGATTTTAAACTAATATTAATTTTTATTCCAATTTACAACACATGATGAAAATTGAAATTTTTCGATATCATTGTGTTACGTCCAACATCTAATATTATGTTTTTCTAGTATTGATTATACGTATGAAGAAAATATTTTATACTATACGTTTTTAACTATTACTTGTACTTCATATTTTATTTTTGTCTCGATAGTTTCAATTTTGTGTTAAATAATAGTTTTCGATTCAATGCTATTATCAATGATGTTATCTGTTAAACGACTGAGAAAAATAATTAAGGCATACAATTTTTTTTAGTAATAGTGGACCACGATGGGCTTCCTTAACGTTTGGTGATAATGTAGCGAACATTAAAATAAAATAAAGTTTAAAAAAAGTGTGTGTCGCTAGATGGGAGGCAAGACATGATTCAGTTTATGCATTAAAAGATAGACACATTGATATTTTAAAATCATCAACTAATATTTCCTTGACCAGTCAAAAAACAGAAGAAAGAACAAAAAGCATTGGGGAAAAAAATAAATGAAAAACATACATGGTTTTAGGTTTACATTTTGAATGGAGGCCTATGCATAAATTATTTGTTCTATTTTTGTAAGTAAAATTATTTAAAATAAATTGATGAAAATCGTTTTGCTTTTTTAAATTTGTACTTGGTATGCACTATGTATAGGCATTATTGGGAGAGCCAAAATAAAAATGTTTAGCCCCCTGAGATGGGAAACCAAGTGTCTATTATTTTCGGGAGTTTTTTTGTTACCGGGGGGTTTTAAGCCCATCATTAATTACGCTTT
The DNA here is from genome assembly GCA_027580255.1 of Therioaphis trifolii. Classification (NCBI taxonomy): domain Eukaryota; kingdom Metazoa; phylum Arthropoda; class Insecta; order Hemiptera; family Aphididae; genus Therioaphis; species Therioaphis trifolii. Next base: position 6,125,541 of record CM050410.1, read on the forward strand.
TGCCCCAATTACTAAATCAATTTTGTAAGACAAAAGTTTGAAATACGGGGCCCCAAAATATGACTCGCACCTAGGCCCTTTTATCTCTAGTTGCGGCACTGCTTATAGCTCACCAGAGTCACACATGCCCACAGCATCTGTATAATAAAAAATAAAAATAAAATAAACATCATTGTAAAACCATAAGATCCTTCACTTCACTCAGAATCTAAAAATGACAACATAAGAAAACAAAAACAAAATAATCCACATAACGGTATAAAAATCTATTACAATATTATATTAACAAGTTTATCAATAAATTACATTTAAAATTCATGACCTTATCGATAATACATAAATAATTTAGAGATATTAATTAATAATTTTAAGTAATTTGTAATCAAAAGTTACAATACATATTAGACAATATTTATAAATTTAAAGCTGATTTAATATCATTAAATGAACAACAAAATAGATCTACTTGAATATTATTTCCGACCATCATTAAGGTATTAGCTGGGGAAGAAAAGAGATACTTGGCTTTTATATTATTAATGGCAAATTTGTTTTTAACTCTTGAGTTTTTATAATTTATTTTAAAATTTATTTTTTCTAGCAATTGAGGGCATTGAATTATATAATTTATTAATTTATATAAGAATATTATACTAAAATAATTTCTTCGGGTTTTTAGTTGTAACATTGAAAAAACCTAAGATACCATCATATTATGAGGAATGAGAAGGTCTTTGAATATTACACTTATAAGAAATGAAACGTAGAAAAGAGTTTTGTATAGATTCTAGGTGTTGTATATCAGTAATGTTATTGGGAGACCAAATAAAGGAAGCATATTCTAGATTGGAACGTACCAAAGAATTATAAACATTTATTAGAGCATGTGCGTTATTAAATTCAGAACAGCTACGCTTTAAAAAACCTAATTTGATATTGCTTTATTTCTTATTTTATCAATACGATGATTAAAATTTAATTTTGAGTCAAAATAAATGCCTAAATAGTAAATCATTAATAATAAATACACGTTGGATAACAGAGTTTAATAAATTGTAATCATAAATTGTAATAATTTTTTTATAAGAAAATTAAATTACAGCACATTTATTAATATTAAATTGCATATAATTATGAATGCACCATTTATGGAAACAATTTAAATCTGATTGTAAAAGCATAGTATCTGATTTAGAATGAATTGTCTTGAAAATTTTCGCATCATCAGCAAACAGAAGTGAATTTGAAATTTTTATAGCTAAAGATATGTCATTAAAAAAAATAAGAAATACAGTAGGTGATAGATGGTCGCCTTGAGGAACACCAGAATTAACTGAAATTGGATTAGAATATGAGTTGCCATATTTTACTATTTGAAATCTATCTTTTAAAAAGGAATTAATCCAAGATAATAGAGGGTTGTTAATACCATAATTTATTAATTTTTCAATTAGTTTGTTATTGTTTCCTTTGTCGAAGGCTTTCTCAAAGTCGGTATACACTACATCGGTTTGACAAGAAATTGATGAATTAAGTAATTTGAGATTTATAGGAGCAGTAGAGGGAGGTTGAGTGTATACACTTGGAAAATACTTGCGAATAAATTGATCATATCTTGGTTATTATCAATTTGAACATTATTAAAATGCATTATATTTGGAAAAGTGTTTTTTGCATTTTTATCATTGAAAAATTTCCAAAAAATCTTGGGATTATATTTAATAGATTTTTGAATACTATATAATTAACCTCAGGCCCGACTCAAGCGATTTTACATACCTAGGCAAACTTAAGTTTTGCCGCCCCTTATACATGTAAATACTAAATCAAATATTTTTTCACGTAAACATTAATAAAATACAGTATTTATACTGAGTTCATTATATTTATTTGTATAAAGCTAATAATTGATTAGACTGATAATTAAGTAAATCCCTACTAATTTTATTAAAAAAAAAAAAAATAAAAAAACAATTAAAAAATAGTTGTATTATAATATAAAAGTTAATGAAAACACAATATAAATGTTGACATCGTATTAAAACTTGGCTTTTCTTGCTTTTGCGTTAGTGAAATCAGATACAACTTCTTCTATGTCCATATTATAGGCCAATTCTTTCTAAATTGAAATCATTGCAGGGCCCACTAAACGATCAATAACTTGTCCGATCATACTGACAAAATTTCATATTTTTATATTGACTTTTATTTTTCACTACACACGATTTGATATAAGTAAGGAATTTTTTTAAAAATTATCTAATATACAACAATTTTAAATGCCGCCTTAGGCGTGGACCTATATCGCCTACCCCTTAAGCCGGGCCTGAATAATTTATGACTCTTAATGATTGAGTTCTTAAAATAGTGAATTTTAAGTAATCATTAGCTGAATGAGTTTGTTTATATATAGTAGGAGTGTGCTTATTTTTTAAGTGATATGAGATGCTTCAATTTTTTACTAAACCGTGATGGAAAAGATGATCGTCAAGTCACTGCAGTGCCCAGTGTCCCCGACGAAGTCGCTGAATTCCGCTGGTTCAGCGGAATTCATCCACTCGTCCGGTCACGTAGGCCATACATTCTAAGAAAATGACTAACTTAAATCTACCGAGTGTTAACAAACTAATATAGTCTACAGGGTACAACAAAACACAAAATTAATCATCAGTTATTAATTTTTATGTAGTGTCTGTCAGTAATTTAAGACGTTCAATTTAAAAAATAATAGTAAAATAATAAAATAGGGAGTAATTTTTCCTCTTAATTCCTTTAACATTACTTTCGAACGTGTCTTATGCATATGGTATAGGTATATTTACTAATATTGATGAAACATTGAACTTGTACTCACATATTTAAAAAAAAATTAGAATTGTTCCAAATTTGTTTTTGTGCGTCACGTGAATTAGGCTATTAAAAAACCCGTTATATAGAACGAGTGGTCAGTCAGTAAAACTGTGAAATATTGAAATGTCAATACTCAATTTACATTTAACTGATTAAATACAATAATTTAACAATAAGAGAGGCAGAGTAATTATGCATGTGTACTGTGTATACATTAGAAGTGGTGCTCATTCACATTGAACTTTTATTAAAATATTGAAACAGGTATTACGAAAAGTAATTGTCTAGAACAGCGGTTCCCAACCAATGGGCCGCGAGCAGCACGGTACTGGGCCGCGAGCCATGGTATAATATTAAATATTATATATATATTTAAAATGATATTATAATATATTTTTCGGCTCTTATTTTTGAAAATAAATTAAATTAAATGAATTGAAAATATCAGCTAGTGAAGAAGATTCGTTGATTGAAATGTCATGTGATCAGACTTTAAAATCGTATTTTAAAAGTACACAATTAGTGCCATTTTAGTTAAATGTTCGGAAAGACCATCCAGCAATCGCTAAAATTACACTCAGAAACTTGTTGGGCTTTTCGACGACTTATCTATGAGAACATGCTTTTTTTTAAATTTATTTAAAAAATAAATATAAGAATAAACTGAATGTTGAGAGTGAATTAAGAATAAAACGAAAAAGTTTTAATCCAGATATTGACTTTCTCGTGAAGAACAAGCAATGTCAAAAATCACATTAAATTGTTTATCTTGTGATTAAGTTTTTTTTAAACAATCGTTTTTTTTTTTTAATTTTTCTTAATTTTTTATTCCTAATAACTATACATACATGTATATAATAAATAATATAATTTTATGAAAACGTACATAGGTATACGATATATATATATATATATATATATATATATATATGGATGGGCCTCAAATATTTTTTTACAAAAAAAGTGGTCCGCGAAACTAAAAATGTTGGGAACCGCTGGTCTAGAATAAGAATCGTTGATTAAAATAATTATCAGTAATCATCGTATATAAAAGATCCGGCGGGAATTGTGACAATGGTATGGAATAAGTACGAAATATCTGTTCAACAGTTAAAGTGAAAAATAGTGTTTAGAACGAACGTACGATAAGCAATTTAGCATATAATATTTAGTAATCAGCCATTCGTGTAGTGTAGTATAAGTTGACCATACGTCCCGTTGTCCCCTGGGAAATCTTCGGGACGCTAAAATGTCCCGTTTTCAAAAAGCAGACAAAAAAAATAATGAAAATAAATGTTCTTTGACGAAATATCGTTTTTAGAAAAATATACAAGTATTTAATTTTATAATTATTACACAAAAACATTTTGTTTATAATAAGTTAATTTAATTTTTTTGTTCTTTAAAAACATTAAGTACCACAGAAATTCGCTAGTAATATTATTAAATTAAAAATATTTGTTTGTAACAAATAATTATGATTTTTTTTTTTTTGTCCCGTTTTGATTAAAAAAATGTATGGTCACTTTAGTGTAGTACCAAGCGGCTGCGGACTGACAGGTCCGTGGGCAGGGCGGGGAACGGTTGTCTGTTTTCATCGGTTTCTGGCCCGATGCCGAACATCGTGTCGTCAGCCCGTAACCGTTGGGTCTACCCGTCACCTAACACGGTTGGGTATGAAACCATGGCGCGCGGAGAGCCGAATGGCCGGCCGCCTTACTTGCAGCTGCCACAAGCCACACCCGTTGACGGACTCGTGTTCTGTTCTTAACACTACGGTCTACGTTCCCCACGCGAAATGATCACGGATCACTACAGACTACAGAGTAACGCAGTAGTCGTACGGTCGGTCGTTCGGCGATGGTTCGTCACAGAACACGAGTCCGGCTTTGGGCCACCGAGTGGCGGTCGGTGTATTGTGCGCACATCCTTCGTTTTCAACGTTTGCGCATGACTCAGCGTTCGCCGACCTGGACGCGGCCCCTCCGATTGCTTTGTTTCGTACTTGATGTGAAGCTGGACGGTCGTGTTGGTCCTGCTGCTTTCAACTACCCCCCCGCTATAAAGCTACAATTTTTTAATATTCCGTTCGCTTCACAGTATCGCATCAGACGCACGTTACGTAACAAGTATTTCTATTTTCTAGTATTCTTCGACAACTACATACGCTATTCGAAGGCGTTAGTTTTAATGCCTTGACAAAGTGGTATTCAGTATTAACTTAAATATAATTAAATCGTTATTTGTTTTACTTGTTTTATTTAAATTTAATTTTGTAAATGTTCAAATAATAAGGTGAGTTGGTAATATATTGTTTCTTTGTATTATAATTTTCCGCACTCTTTTTAACGCATTAATTATATTATGTTCTAATAGGACTGTGATAAAAATGGCGGGAGACAACCAACATTTTTGTCTTCGCTGGAACAACCACCAAAGTACACTGATAAGCGTGTTCGATACGTTGCTGGAAAGCGGCACACTGGTCGATTGCACGTTGGCAGCCGAGGGTCAATATTTAAAAGCCCATAAGGTTGTGTTGTCGGCATGCAGCCCATACCTTGAGGTAATTGAACATATTTATTGTTTCTATGTCGCGCTCGATAGCTTCTTCCATGGTGGACCAGTCTGTTTTATGTTATGTTATTAATGATAGTGAACATTTATATCCATTAATGTGTCTTGTTTCCAGCTTCCTTCATTCTAATTGTCTTAGAAGCATGTCACTTTTTTTGTTAATGAATTCATAACATAATTTTTTTAAGATAAATTTCTCCGTAAAGTTCAATTGCATTTAGTAGGTTCTTGTATAAGGTTAGGTTAGGAATAATTAGTTCCCATCTTTTTTATTTGTAAGGTAGATGTCATTTTTATTATTTTTGTTCTTGTGATTGTTATCTATAAATTGAATTGCAACATTTCCAGTTGTTTCCTCATCACTTATTTTCAACTATCTGATACCGTTTTTTTATGTATTTTTAATTAATATTGTTACCTGAATTCTTATTATTTCATTTTATTACCAAAACTTCTCAATTATTTTTTATTTTAAATATTGAGCCATCACATACTGTATTGACTTGCCGTTGGTATATATGTGTCTTACTCTGATTAATATAATATTTATAACTGGACAATCAAATATAAGCAGTTAATTTCTAGCACCTCCAAAGACAACTATCATTTTAATATTTATGTTCATTTTGCTTGACCAAAATGCTGTAATTAGTTTATATCCTGATAAATGGTGAGTAATATAATTGTTGATTTTTAAATGGTGTTTCGTTCTTTTACGTTCATCACGAAAGTCTTGTTTGTTATTGAACTTATTCTTTAGATATTGATAAATGTTGAGGAAACATGGAATTTAAATGCTTAAAACTAAAAGGTGAATAAATGTACTATTAATTTTATTATTTTTGATAATACGATAATTTAATAAATTAAAATGAGATGTATAGATACCTGAATTAGTTAAAACATATACACTATATTTTTGCCTTTTAATGATAAAATTGTTCTTAAGATTTATTTTTGTTGTAACTAATCGGTTTCACTAAACAAGCCAATCGATCCCACTGTGTGTGACCTATGTGCTGTTATTATTAGTGACAACTTGCTACATATTATAAACACTGATCTTAGCTATAACATACTAATATTATTATACTTCAGTTTTGAATGTGTCATGCCTTACAAAAAAAAAATTAAGGAACCCCTAGTTTTTTTTTCAAAAGCACTGAAATTATCTTATTATTTTGATACTTGTTCCTGGTATATTTCAAATTATTCAAAATTTTTATTTTCGACAATATGGATTCTAACCAGTTGATTTTACATTTTTAAATGTACCTATATTTTTCGATTAATATTTTATTATTATTTTAATTTAGATTTTAACATAATTTTTCCTTTTTCAGCTTTTACTGAGCCAACACTATGAAAAGCATCCAATAGTCATACTCAAAGATGTTAAGTTCCAAGAACTTAAAAGTATGATGGATTATATGTATAGGGGGGAAGTCAACATTTCTCAAGACCAGTTAAGCACGTTCCTGAAAGCTGCAGAATCCCTGCAGATCAAAGGTCTGACTGATGGTGGTGGCAATGAAGATGGCACACCTTCGACAGCACCAGCCAAGGCACCCATTGCCACCCCTGTTAGGAAACCTGTTCAACAGTCTGTAACACGTGGTCATTCTACACCAGCACAGGGTTTAACGATAGAGAGGAGGCCAGAGAGTCCACACATAAGGTCACGTGATGATAGTGCCTCACCTACGCCAAGAAAACGCAGGCGTAACCAGCGCAGGCCGTCTACAAGTGACGATCCTGACAGTCATATTGATACAAGCAACTCCTGTGATGTACCGCCCCTTCAGTCCGGAGCCCTGAGTGGCGTCGGTGTTCCTAACATTCCTGCCACCATAACTAAGGGTGCGCCGTTAGATGACGGCGATCATGAGACTGATAACAGCCGCGTCAACAACCATGATGCATCAGCTGCTGAAGGTGTGGCAGGACCAAAGATCGAACCAACAGGTGAACTGATTGAACCTAAGACTGAGTATATGGAAGAAATCAACAACGAGGACAGTATAGAAGACTTGACATTGGATGATGATGATGATATGGATAATAGTATGGATATATCAAGAGCCGGCCCATCACATGATAACTCTAACCAAAGTATGTGCCTTAAGTCTTAATTTTTTCTTACATTTTTTATTTACGTTTTCATTTCTTGAATTTGTATTAGGTTTTGGGCAATGGCCGATGTCAGGAAATCAAACAACGGATGAAGTATTCATGTCTGCGCAAGATGCAGTAGGAGCTCAAAGGGATACTCAAGGTAAGAATCATTATCGATATTAAGACTTCTAAGCGTTAGACTTAGGTCTCTGCGTTTGGAAGTTTTGGAAAAATTTGGTTGAATTTTTATTTTTTCATTTATTTTTTTGATAAATTGGTCACAGCGTTGATCAAATTAACTAATAGTAATTAATTTAGTTTAGTATTCACCAAATTTTTTCATTTCTTACGATAGATCTTTAGCTGTGGCAGAACCTTAGGTAAGGTTCACATATGGCGTTTCTTATTGTAATCAAATTGCTCAGTCATATATGGACCCAGCCTTGGTTCAGTTTGAGCTTTGAATGGTACTTTTTTTTTCTGGGCACTTTTTGGCTGTAACTTAGTAACCTGCGGTGTAGGAGATCATTTGCTAACCACTTTTACTTCTCCATACTTTTCTTTTAATTTTTGCAATTACTATTCCTCATTATCTTGTTTTAAACAAAATAATCTTTTGACAAAGACTATACTTAAGTAGGTCATGATAAATCTTGAGAGATTTATTTATGGTGAGTGAACATAACTTATTTACTATTGAACCCTTGTAAAAATCTCTGTTTGGATTAGTTTTTACTTATTTAATTATTTATTCCATGTATGTTGTCAATGTATCTTAACATACCTATATTGTTCAATCCGTCAAAAGTTGGACTAGAGCGAAAGGAGGCTCGTAAGTTATTCTTTTGGGGCGGATTGATCACATCTCTTCTACATTCATCCTTCCTTGCTTTCCTCATTAAAATTGACAATACCATTTATAAATAATGCTTTTATTAAGTATTTCTCTTTGGGCCCATGAACTTTGTTTTTGAGCTTGTGTTTTAGGTTCTGTGGTCCTGAGAAAGACTTAAATTCAATATCCTTACAGGGGTTTTGCATCATTTCATTCATTATGATTAACTAATTTATGTATTATGCATAAACATTTAAGTAATAATTAATTTTGGAGCTGAACTTTTGAAGAAATTATTGCAGTAGGGTAGGGGGGTGGGGTTTGTAGTTAAGTAAGATTTCAATGTGTTATCAATTTTTGTATAAGTGAAAAAAAATTGACTTGAACTAAGACAATTATATCTGATCAATGACAATAATTTCTCAATTTTACCACTTATCAAATGTGAAACAAGATTTTTGACAGAAGAATCAATTTAATGAATATGCTGATAAAGGTAAGTATAAGGTAATCGGTAAATAGGGACTCTCCATATACCTATTATTAAATTCCCTTAATTCCTTTCTACTTCTATTATCCTTACTCTTAGATTTATTTATTTTGTACTTATATATTTAAAATTTTAAGTTTTATTTCTTATAAGGCCCATTTGGGCCTTTTATGTAACTAATTGTACAGCATAAGTAGGAAGGTAATATTTTTTCAGTCCATTAGTTAAAGGTGTAATGTTCATACTATTACAAATGAAGAGAACATACCTCAGGTAATAATTTGAGTTTCTAATGAGAAAATGAAAAAAAATTTTATGTCGTTTTTGAATTATTTATTATAGTGGTATTTTTTTTTATCCCTATTCTTTCTAAACTGAATGAGAGAGAGAAAGTGAAAATAATGTTTGAGCTGAGAATATTTAATCATTAATTTAAATGGATATTTCTATATATAATTGCAAAATTACTTCGAAGAATTTATCATCAAAGGTAAGTGATATTCACAATTATTTTATCCTTGACATTTTTTTAGAAGAAATTTTACATGTGTTTGAATATACTTTTTTTCAAATTTTTAAAACTGCATAGGTTGAGAATTTTTTGAATTATGTCATCATTATTAATAGCTTAGATCATATTTATTTTCAATGATTTGATAACTTTCAATTCCACATTTTTATCTTAGATTTCAATGGCTAGTTTAATTTGGTAATATTTAATTTTAATAATTATTTCTATTGAAATTTTTTCAAGAGATGCTATGCGTTAATTTTATCTAAGATCATATTTCTTACTTTGAAAAACTTAAAATGTGCATTTTAAAATTTTTGCCATTAATTTTTTAAGTTTTTGTTGAAGGTTCTAGTCGTTTTGTGAAGAAATTCTTTGTCCATTTTAATACATGGAATTTTCATTGGCATTTGGGGAATTTAATTTTTAATCTTATTGAAAAAATAAATAATAAATTATTATTGAAATTTATTGTCAAAAATATTGAATTAATTATTCGTATTAGTATAGGTTGAATTAACTAGCTTTTTCCAAATGAATTGATTATTATAGATTAAAATTTAAATTCTGGGTTCATATACCAAGCAATTTGTCATGGTCATCAATTGTGAAAAGGGATGATTGATAATTTCAAAAAATTGTTCTGGAGTGTCAATTAACTAAATTTGTTTATTTTAAGAGCGTTCACAAATCTAAGCTTTGTCATGTCGACATCTCTCTGAAACTGAAAATAATATTTATCAGGGTTTCTAAAATTGATATTACTAATTCACTGAATGGGGACGAACGTTATTTACATTAAAGGAGTACTTTAAATTTTGTAGCTGTTCATGAATTAAATTTCATATCTACATGATTTACCATTTTCTGTATTAACATGCTTAAGCTAAGTAACAACCAAGGCTATACATATTTTTTTCATTTAAAGATCAGTTATTACATAAATAATTTGCAAGGATTATTTTAATAAGTGTAATATTCTAGAATTTTAATTAAATTTTTTTAATGTTCTTCATTCAAGTTTCTGTGCTATCAATATAATTATCAATTTGTATTAACATGTCATACTATACTCAAAAAAAAAAAAAAAAAATCTAAGCGTTACAAATGTTGGTAATTTAGGATATATTGACAATCGTTTCTCTTCCAAATTGTACTATCAATAATACGCTACATATCTCTAAATTTCTATCAATCTTCCTCAATATTTTTATATGATTCTTATAACTAGGGAACGGATTTTAATTTAGTTTAAAATCAAAAATACTTAAATATATATTTGTTTATTACTTGATAAATATTTATTTATAAATGAATAATATTTAAATTGAAAAAAAGATAGAATTATTAAATTTTTAAAAAATATAAAAAATCAATTCAGAATCATAATCTTCATGTGGATAACAGAAGCAACATATAACTTGAAATTTTCTAGTGGCGGCGGTTTGGTCCTCAAATTGCTTTGTAATGGCTGAATGACCCCTTAACATCAATGGATGTGACAGGTGCATATTTCATACACTTTTTTCTTTTGCAGTGTATTTAATAATTCCTGAATAATTGTTCTTTGGAGTTTTATTTAATAGTATGTCGTATACTGAAATTACTACCTACTAAGATGATTTACTCTAAGATATCGAATCGTCGTTTGATGTCAAAGGTGTACAATACAAAGACCTAATCATATCGAATATCGTATCGTAAAATACTGAAATAAAAAGGAAATTCTAAAATAATTACAATATACACGAAAATTTTACAATATAAATCTATTTATTTGTAAAACTAATTCTAAAATATTTAAAATAAAATTAGCATCAGATTACTTGAAATTAAATAAAACTTATACATATATCGAAAACTTTCCAACGCTATTACTACATAAAAATATTTATTTGAATTAAAATCCGTTCCCTACTTATAATACTTTCTTCAATGTGGATCGATTAATATTGATATGAATATTTAACAATATTTTGATCGTGTAAGGGGTCACTTAATTGATTTAAGTATATAATATACAAAAAAAAAAAAAAAATGACTAATTTAAACAGAGAATACAATAATTAATCGTAAACTATCTGTCAATCAAATATTTATTGATCTCAATTCTTAAATAAAATCATTAAAAACCTAACTTTGCTAATCTAATATATAAATCGTAATGTATAGTAATGTTATTTTTATCGAGTTATACATAGGATAGGTTTTTGAACTTGAAATTCGTGACAATTATGCGTGAACAAGTATATGACAAATCAGTTTCTCCAGACTAATAGATAGTAATTGAGCGTATAATCTGGTCGTACTAATGTCCCACATTTATTCGGAGTGATAACTAATAACTTATATTTTTGATCCATTACTACATACATTTTTTTCTTCTGTTTATGGTAATGATTAAAGTGCAGAGTTTTAGGTTCTTAAAACCTAAAAAATATATTTTTTAAATTTGTGAATATGCAAGTATGATTTTTTTTTAAATAGTTCAATAATAAAATATAATATAATAATTCAATAGTTTTATTACTTTTTTTAAAACTAATAAATAACTGCTGCATTCCTTTGATAATAGGAAATTATTGAACGATAAAACATTTTAATCAGTTTATACAAAGCTATATAACTAAAATAATTAAATAGTTAGTCAAAAATAGATAACTACTATTCCTTTGGAACATAACTAATTCGATTACAGATGAGTTGATAATTTAATAAATTTGAATTTTTTCACTCTTTAATCAAATTATTTTTTTTCCTAGAAAAAATTTCTGGCAATAATAGAATATATAAAATATGAAAAATGGAATATTCTCGAATATATGCCGAAAATATGCTTTATATGCAAAATTATTTTTTTCTATGAACTGATAGAATCCTTCACATTTTTCTCCATCGTGAAGTTTCACAGAATCGATAAAAAATATGTAACACTCTAAAGAACCGCTCTTTAGTGATATATTAACTTTCGTAAACTCGATTATATACTACGTTTACATGCACAATTAAGGTCTGTTTAAAAACTAAAGCGGTATAATTATGCACCATGTATACGCTTTACAGCGACTTTGATAACAAACCGTTTTAATTTTAAGGACGCCCAAATATGTGGTTTAACCAAATTAAATCTAATAAATTAAGTTTGCTATATTACGACGTTGACGATCAAAATTTTTCGACGTATACACACCAATTGGAAGATTCTTTGATAAAACTAGATATATCCATTTTAGCAAATTTTCAGGAAAAGAAACAGGGATTTATTATGATTTGAATGTTTGAAATTATTAATGTACTTAAAATTCTAACAAACAATTCCACTGTTTACTTAATTTTATAAATAATTTATGGTTATTTCTTGGCCGGAATTTTTAGTTGATTTTTTCTTAGTAAATCTATGAGTAATGATTCTTATTTTGTTATTTTTAAATTTATATATCATAAATTATTCAATTCAGACATATCTATACTCTCAAGTTATATTTTTCTTGCATATTTATCATAAATCATTATAATCCCATTAACCATTAAAAAAAAGTTTGTTTTTGCTCAGAACCCTTCAATTAAAACAATTGTGTACAATTTTACTGTCGCCTGACAGCTGGTTTTGGTGCGAGATGCACGCTGTCGAACGTACACCGGTCGCCACCAGGTAAGTTTTGAAATGGCTGCATGTTAGTTGCGTCCCGTTTTGGGGGACGCAAGTCAGCCATATTATTATTATCTATATTAACCACATCGATATCAAAAATTATTAAATTCGATAGTATAGAACACGGTCTTCTAAGACCATGGTATAGAAGGTATAGGAACATATATGCATAATACATCTTGTTGGTTGTTAAATTCAATAAGATATAGCAATTACGTCGATAATCTTTTGTATTTTACTCGCATTATATTTTCACATTTTACTTTAATTCCGTATGATTCGGTCGATTCGTCTTAGGCTAGGTTCACATGGACGCGCGTATACGCACGCCACAAAACGCGCGTATGACCGTTCAGATGGCTGCGTGTAACGCGCGTTGTACGGGAATGTTCTATTCAAACTATACGAATAACTTAGTATTTATTTGTTAGTACAGCCAGAGCCCAACTTGGGGGAGGGCTGCAGCCCCGGGCCCCGATATTATTTGGGGCCCCTGTTGATATTTAATTATTAAAGTGGCATTTTGAAATAATTGTATGATATTACTGGTTACGTAGTTTTGTTAGTCACGTATCGTAATGGAATTTCCGAATTTATAATTATTTTCTAATCGATAAAGTAAGCTATTAAGTTTTAAGATAAAGTTGGTCAAAAGCACTTTATATCATTATGATTACAATTTATCTTAACATAGGTACCTACTTATTCAAAAATTTAGTGAACTAAAATCTAGAAAAAAACATTTTTTTGAATTAAAAACTGTACCAACACTTCTTTATTTATATTTTTAATTTCATCGTTTTATTTATATTAATTGTCATTAAATAATTACTTATAACCTTATTATGGTGTAATTGATTTATAGTCTTATAAAATAAATTGAATATAAGATATAACAAATCTATATAGCATAAAGACTACATTCATAATTTAAGTAGATAATTTAAAATTTAGATAATAATTAATTTTGGGGCCCCATTAGAAAATTTGACCCAGGCCCCAAAATTGCTAAGTTGGGCTCTGAGTACAGCTCAGATTTTTATCGAAAATGGATGTGATAGATGCTGTGTTTGTGGGCCGTCTACCGAAGGATGAGAAGACGCAGACACATGAGCAGGGCCGGATTTAGCACAAGTGCCGTCATAGGCACCGTTAAAATTTGCCGCTCCTCCACCCTATATCTCCATTTTTTCCTATCACAAAAAAAGCAAATTTGAATTATTGAAAATTTGTTTTAATGAATTGAAAATAAAATAATAAGAAAAATTTGATTAAATAATAATTATTGAAATACAATTTGTAAACGTGATGAATAATATACAAACATTTTTTAAAATTTCATTGTTTACAAAGTCTTACGACGAACTTTTCTTGAGGCAAAATCATCAATTATACTGTCATAATTCATATCATACAGCATTTTTGATTCGATATGTAAAATTGCCATTGAATTCAATCTATCTGCGCCTGTGGTTGAACGTAAATATGATTTGATCCTCTTCAATGCCGAGAAAGAACGTTCAGCTGAACAGTTGGTTGCAAATGTACATGAAAAGATACGTAACACTGTGGTGACATTTGGATATACATCTATTAAATTATTTTTATACAAAATTTCACACAGTTCCAGAGTTTTTTTTTTGTGTCATAAGATTTAGAAAAAAGATAATCACGAAAATGAAGGCATTCATTTGTAAATGATTCTTCAATATCATTAGGGTAATGTTTTACTAGAGCAATAGTTTTTTTATGAATAGTTTCTTCATCAGTACTACATAATTTTGATAAAAAGTCAAATTTAAGACACAATTCTTTATATGAACTCTTACGCTTACTAAGTTCAGCATTCAATTTATCAACAACAATATAAAATGCATTGATTTTAAAATCTTCTTTTCCAGTAAGTGTAATTTCATTATTAGTTTCATTAAAATCACGTTTTCTTTTAATAATTCTTTTTTTATCTTTTTTATATTGTGATTCACCACACATTTGTATTGCTCTTTCTTCATACGCTTCATAAGCATCTCTAATTCTAGATGTATAATATTCTAGGGATTCATACAACTCAACAACCATACCCAAATCAATATTTACTGATTGCAGTTTCTTATTAACAGCATCAAATCTTTCTAAAACTTCATGCCAAAAAATAGTCATAAAACACATTTCTACGCTGTTAAAATGTTTTAAAAGTGCTAAAGCTTCATACCTGGTTGTAGATTTTTCAGTATCATCATTATTTATAGCCTGTAAAGCGTATTTAATATCATTCCAAGAAGTAAATAAACATTTACTGGCTTCATATCTTGCTGACCACCGTGTCACAGACAAATTTTTAACACCCTTTGACTTTTTTAAATAAGATATAAGAATCTCCCAACGATGAATTGATGCTGTGAAATAATTATATATTTGTTGGAGAAAGTTAAAACATGCAACTGAATATTGACAGCAGTCAGCAGCAGATCTCCCGACAAGATTCAGCGAATGTGCCGAACAAGGTACGTAAATAGCAAGTGGAGAAATCCTTTTAATCCGAGCTTGAAGTCCGCTATACTTACTCGACATGTTACTGGCATTATCGTAGGATTGCCCTCGACAATCATCAATATTTAAATTGTATTGCTTAAGAGTATCAAATACTATATCGGCAAGTTGTTCTGATTTATGTCCTATTCCGGAAATAAACTTTAAAACCCGTTCTACGGGTGTACCATCTTTGGAAATGTATCTTATGATAAACGATAATTGATCAACGTGGGATACGTCGGGACTCGGGTGTCGAATCAACGCTTATAGAAAAATATTTTGAAATTTGAACTTCTTCGACTATTTTTTTCGTAACCTGATCTGCCATGATCTGTATGAACTCTTCATATGTTTGGGAAGAAAGATATGAAGTTTTACCACTTCCGATGTTACCATAGCGTTTAATATGCTCTGACAAAAATGGGTCAAACTCAGCCAACAGTTCTAATGTCATAATGAAATTACCGCTATGAAATTAACCAAATTTTTCGTCACTGCCTCTAAGGGGTAACCCTCGGATAACTAAAGAACGGACTGTAGCAACTATTCTTTTTAAAATATTTCGCCAATATTTAATTTCTTGTTCTGTTTGTAAAACAATTTCTTGATTAATTTTACCACCAGATTTCCCCCTTTCTATTAATAAAATTGTAGAAGATTTATGATGAACAGAATTTTCATGTTCAGTTACTCTACGCAAAGCATTTTTCCAATCGTTAAATCCAACTGTTTCTAATGTCGATGAATTTGAACTTCCAAAAAGTCGACAAGGTGCGCAAAATACTGAGCCAGTAGATTCAGAAAAAATTAACCATGATCGTAACTGTATTTCACCATTTATACGTGTTCTGTAAAATAATGTTTTATTTAAAAATCTAGATTTATCGGGATAATTTCGTTTTGAACACGTAATAAAATCACTATCAATATTTTGATTTATCCCGTGTTTTGCCAAATAATCACGAGTCACGTCATTAATAACCCATTTAGCTGGATCATGACTTACAATAACTGTATCAAAAGTTAAATCTGATAAATCGTTACATACATTACCTACAATGTTCAGTTCACTAACCACATTCTCATCTAGATCATTTTCTTGAACATTGTTATTTTGTGATTGACCGTCATTTGAATTGGAAGTAGTAGAAATAGTAGTAGTAGTAGGTTTAAAAAAAGTACTAAGTTCAGGAATCTTATTTAGAAGTTCGCACTCTTTGTTTAGTTTGTTTTGTTTCCGCGTTTTGTATTCCGAACCCCTTAAACGATTACGTCCGTCACTCATTTTGTAAATGAACAGTAAAACAACAGGTCGATAGCGTGAACTAATATGGTCGCGTACTCGCGTATATAATCGAAATAAAATATAAGTGTGTAATATTTAATTTATAATAATAAGAAATAACATGATTTTAAAGTCACCAACACAGATAAGATTATAGAACGACAAATATTGGTATCTACTTATTTTTGTTGTTCGACGAATTCTATTTTTATAGTGCAGTGCCACAGCGCGGCAACAATACACGCATGTGCATCCACATATTATATAAGTAATATAGTATTATTAGTATGATATAATGATAGACGATATTTTACGAATAAATGTAGACAAAAATGATACACCCGAAACCCGAACAATTTTTAATATGTGATCTACAAAAAATAAAATATAAAATACATTAATTTTTTATTTCAATATTTTGCCGCTCTTCAAATTTTGCCGCCCTAGGCCCGAGCCTCACGGGCCTAGGCCAAAATCCGGGCCTGCACATGAGGGAAAGGAAGTATTGGGTTCATCCTATTTAAAAGACAAGGCTTTCTTTAAGTCTTTATGTCACGTTACATTATCCTAAACTTAGAGAGCACGATGACAAATTTTTCAACTTCTGAATCCTCAGGACCACCAAACATAAGCAACAACTCTTCCCGACTTTTTCTTTTAATGGTTCGGTTTGAGTATGCATGCGTTGTTATGTCCCATATAGCATTATTTTTCTTCGTTAATTAACGTATCTTCGTATCTATTTCGATTTCCATATTTAAAAAGCACTTGTTTTCAAAAACTATGGACGAAAATTCGATCGTTCGCATTGAAACGCGCGTGTCATCTGAACGATCTGTATTGCAACAACAGTATTTAAATTCGATGTATCACGCGCGTCTACGCGCGGAAATAGAATCTTGCGTCGTTACCGCGACCATGTGAACGATGTATGCGGAACCCGTAAGTCTAAATTAGGGCTGCGCGGTTATTTTATATAATCGATTATTATAATCGATTAATCGATTATTTTCTGTCCATTAAAATAATCGATATAATCGACGTTCGATTAGTTAATTATTAATCGATTATAATCAAGTCGATTATTAATCGATTATAATAAAATTCGGTTAATGAAAAAAGAACCGATTATAATTGAAAAATGTTTGACAGTGCAAGCTACAAGTGTAGGCTCTGAACGTGTGTTCAGCAAAGGTGGCTGTATTCTAACCAATATTTTAATTTATTTTAATTATTTTATTTTATTTTTTATGATTTTACAACACAGTATGATTTTATTTTAATATTTATGAGGAATTTGATTTAATTTAAATTCATTTATTTACAATATAAGTTGGTCAAGTTGTACTTTAATATTTTATAAATTTACTATGTAGTACCTATTATTCTAGTATTTACTAAGATAATCTTTTATTTTAATTTCTGTTCTAGAATAGTAAATAAATTATACATTAAAAAAGTTTTACAATTTTTTCTAGGAACAGCAAAATAAATTAACAATTTTAAAATTAATATTACCTACTTATTAAACATACTTATAGACTATGGTTGGAAAGTTATGGACCTATAGTGACCAGATACAGTGTCCTAAACAATAGGACTTAATAGTTAAGTACATGGTATTGTACTCTTTTTTTTGGAAAACGTTATAGGTTAATACATGTCAATTATTTTTTCTATGCTTTTTCTATTATGGTTTGACCTAATGCATATTACTACAAAATTATATTTACAACTTTGTCAGATAGTCGTAGTCAGGTAGTAATTCTATTTTGGGTGGTGATATCAACGGTCATAATCCGGCATGGAATGATAATAACAACATTAATCATCGTGGAAATATTATATATTCCTCTATCTCCAGCTGTGGTTTAAGTCTCCTTAACTCAGGTGTCCCAACACGCATAAATCGCCCCCCTTTTCCTAACACAGCTGTCGATATAACTGTCTCTTCAAGTTCATTATTTTGGCCGCTCTCCTGGCTGCCTCTCAACGTTCCTCATGGTAGCGATCACTTCCCAGTGATCATCGAACACACGGGCACACTCCTTCATTCTTAAAAAGATGCGTAAAGCTCCCCTCTCAAACTCAATTTCTCCAAAGCCGATTGGAGCCAGTTTTCTTCCAACGTCGATTCACTTATCGATTCCTTCGAAACTACCCCTTCCCCCATAGCGAACTATAATAAATGTATTTCCATTCTGACAAATTCCTGCCTAAACTCCATTCCTTTCAAAACGAACTCCCGCAAATTCCCTTCCACCTCCCCTATATGGTGGAACTCTTCTTGCGCCGACGCAGTTAAAACCCGTTCCGCCGCTTTCCAACGTTACAGAACCACTGGTTCCAGTAGGGACTTTATTTCTTACCAAAAAGCCAATTCAGTCACCAAACGCACCCTCAAAACTGTAAAGAAGAAATCCTGGCAGAACTTTTGTTCCACCCTTGATCACTCTTCATCTCTTCAAGACTTATGGTCGACCGCCAAAAAGTTTAAAAATTGTGTCAACCGAACAATTCCTTCCATCAATGAGGAATGGTTTCCTGCATTTTGTGACAAGGTATCTCCTCCTTATGTTTCGACTTTCCAGGAAGTCCACCTTATTCCTACTCCAATCCCTAGACATTTTGATCATAACTCCAATTTTCTTACCGCTCCATTCAGCCACAAAGAACTCACCTTAGCAATTTTCTCACGGTCCTCACCAGCTCCCGGTCTCGATGGCATATCTATCATTGCTTTACAAAATATTTCCCGCAAAGCAACCGATTGCTTACTACGCATCCTCAATGATATATGGGTCCAGGGTGTCATTCCTCCTTCGTAGAAGGAATATCATGTTATACCCATTCCAAAACCAAATTCCTCTCCAGCCGTTTTTAGACCCATTGCTCTTTCATTCGCTCTCTGTAAATTAGTTGAATATATGATAAAGATCCGCATGGAGTGGTTCCTCGAAAATAACCTCCTTCTTCCCAATAATTTATATGGCTTCCGTCGTGGCATCGGTACCATGGAATGTTTGTCCTCTTTTGTTGGCTCAGTTTACCATTCTTTTTGCAAGAAAGAATTCCTGACAGCCACCTTTGTCGACGTTAAAGGTGCATTCGATTCTGTTCATACTCCTACTCTAGTCTCATGCCTCGCTTCACTGAACATACCTAATGCTTTATGCAATTTTATTTCCTTACTATTCTCTCAACGTTTCTCACATTCTCCTCGCCTTCCGGAATAATATCTAAAAGATCAACTTATAGATGCCTACCTCAAGGCAGTTGCCTTAGTCCCATTTTATTCAATGTCTATATGTATACTATCAACCATTCCTTAGCTTCTCCTAACTACCATCTTCTCCTATAGCCGACGACATAGTGTTATTTACATCCAACAAATCCCTTGACCATTCCGTCGTAACGTTAAATGATGCTCTAAGAAGATTGTCTATCGCTCTTACCGACTTATTCCTTGTTACAGCACCCGAAAAGAGCAAGTTCGTTATATTTACTCGTAAACAAATTAAAACACAACCTAATATTACTTTGGATAGTCAGATCATCAAGCCCACTCCCACCGTCACCTATTTAGGCCTAATTCTTGATTCTAAACTCAGATGGGTTCCTCATGTTCAGTACCTTTATGGAGTAACTTCGCGGTGGGCCAATTTTCTTCGTTCCACAGCTGGTATAAACTGGGGTTCACATCCTTCTTGTCTTCTTCAAATATTTAACGCTGTTATAAGATCTAAATCCGATTACTGCTCTTTTCTTTTCGCATCTGCTTCCTATACGCACCGCAAAAAACTTAACTCGATTATTTCTTCTTGTCTCCGCACGATAGTAGGTGCCATCCACTCTTCTCCATTAGATAGTCTCGAAGTTGAATGCTCCTGGCCTCCAATGGAGCTCAGAAGCAGACGTTTAGCTGGTAAAATGCTTTTAAAAAATATGTCTACCTCCAATCAAAACATATTTAAAACATTTTGTTCCATCAAATCTACTTGGAACTACATTCCAAAATCACTTCCAATACTAGCCTCGGTTGCCTCTTCTTTCATTCCTTTTAGTTCAGTAATTTACAGAACGAATCAACGGCTTCAACTGTATGATACCCCCTACTCCGCGATTATTTTTACTCCAGAAGTTCTTATCTCCTAATTTTCTTGGATACAATCCTAAGGAATTGTCTCGACTTCCTCACACTCTAGTTGATTCAATGTTCAATGACTTTACCCAGTCCAATTTCCCTACATCTCTTCCGGTTTTTACAGATGGTTCTGTTTCACCCAAGTCAGCTGGATATTCATTCTACTTCCCTTCGCTTAACATTTCTTATGCCGATAAGCTTGACGCTTTCTCGTCATCGTTTACCGCGGAATGATATGCAATTATCTGTGTCCTTCAATTCATTCTATCGTTAGACCATAATAACATTTTAATCGCCTCTGACTCACAATCCTGTCTCCTTGCTTTATCATCAAATCCATTCAACTCTTCTTTATCTCCCCTTGTCCTTCTCATCAAATCCATAGTTTTTCGACTCTTTACCGACATCAAACGTGTCCAATTCCTATGGGTACCTAGTCACTTCGGCATTGCCGGTAACGAACGTGCTGACGCACTTGCCTTCTCTACCAAATTCCACATTCTAAATTCTCCTTTTAAAGTTCCAGCTTTCGATCTTCTTCCTATTCAACACAAATTATTGCATAACGCATGGCAATCCAAATGGGCCTCACTCCTCCCAAATTACGCCTATTGGCATAGAAACCTATGTCCCACTATCCTCCTTAATCCCTGGTTCAGAGGTTTAAACATCTCTAGACATCTTATTGTCGCCTTTACTCGCCTCAGAATCGGACACAATTTACTTCCCAACCATTCTTTCCGCCTTTCTTTAAACTCTTCTCCTCTTTATACTTACCATCTAACAGAAGCCATTTGTGACCTCAATCACCTATTATTCCACTGTCCTGATCATTCTAGTAGACTTCTTCTCTTCTCGCTCTCTGCTGCACTTGGTTACCCCAGACCTGATACGAAACTCCTCCTGAACACCGGTCCCCCATTTTGATAAACTCAATCACAAATTTTATTATCAGTGCCGGCTTTCTAATTTAAACCATATATAATGAAATAATGTATTTTATTATTATTGTGTAATCGTCTTATTCCATAGCTGTAATGCTTTTTTTAACAATGGCAATTAAAAAAAAAAAAAAAAAAAAAAAAAAAAAAATACTCGGGGATTTTGTTATTTTCAATGTAATTATTACCTACGTGTGTACTTAATAGCGTACTGTAATATTCTTCGTGGCCGCATTATTAAGTACTCTCGTTTAAATAACATAATATATCTGTATGTCGTAACGTATATCATAAATAAAAATGGAGAAGTTGGATGACGATATCATGGCGGCTGTTGGTTGCTTGATGGCAGTGAATTGTTTGAAAACTCGCGTGAAGAAACGTAAGAGAAAGGTATGGGTGAAGGATAGGTTATCAAAAAGTGCTAACTATTCACGTATGAACCTG
This sequence comes from Therioaphis trifolii, assembly GCA_027580255.1. Taxonomy (NCBI): domain Eukaryota; kingdom Metazoa; phylum Arthropoda; class Insecta; order Hemiptera; family Aphididae; genus Therioaphis; species Therioaphis trifolii. Next base: position 6,147,920 of record CM050410.1, read on the forward strand.
CTTACTGAACTCAGGATTTTCCCTACACTAGCAAAATTATTTGAGAATAGACGAGGATACGTATTTAAAATTATAATTTGATACTACACTATCATTGGTCATTCCTTTCATAAAAAAAAAAGCTGGTAAGATAATGGTGGTGGAAGTTCGTCCTTCGTCGCTTCGCTCCTCGGACAAGATAATGGTGAGGAGTGTATAGCACTTTCTATCATGGGATCACCTAACCTAACCTCGGACAAGATATTGGTGATGAATGTATTAAGTTTTAAAGAAATGATGACTCATTTCTTTAGTATAAAACGATTCTGAGCAAAGCTTCAGTGTAATATAATATATTATTTATATACTGTTTACGTATTTTTCGGTTATTTGTCTGATTTTTGGTGAGTTTTTTCGTTATTAAACCCTCATAAAATATTCAATTTTTAACTCGTTAGAAATTTTCTGTTACCAAAAGATTCGAAACATGTTTTTATATCTATATTCCAAGTTTCATTGTGATCGGACACACCAAAAAAGATTTATACAGATTTTAAGTTGAAAATTAACGTAAAAACAGTCGATATTCATATACGAATTTATATGAATTTGTTAAAACGTGTATAAAAAAAAATCCTGACTAACGATTTTTGAACTTTTGTTAGGATAATTAGGTAGGTATATGAGTAAGGTCATATTAAATTTTCAGAACTTTTTGTCAAATATTTAAAATTATATTACATAAAAACTTTCAAACAATTTGGTAAATTAAAAGTTCTATATTTAAGTCAAAAGTGCTATAATTGTTCTGAAAATGTTGTCCAATATAAAAAAGTATGTATTTGATATTGGATAAAATTTTCAAGTTTCTAGCTTCAATACTTTTCGATTTATGACTAAATACCTAAAATCTGAACAGTGAAAATCTCGTTTACGGCGGATTTTTACCGATTTTACCGTTTTTACTCAGTTTTTCGATCGTTATTTTTGATTACTGGAAAAACTATGGAGATTTTGGAAAAATGACCTCTCTAAAGTACCATCTCAGTTCAATTTCGAATCTAAAAAGTTGCTGGACGAAACTTTTGGACAAGGATTTCTATACGAAAAAGTGTTTACAGAAAAAAAAAAAATAAAAAAAAAAAAAAATAAAAAATAAACATCATTGTAAAACCATAAGATCCTTCGCTTCACTCAGAATCTAAAAAACTTTACGGTAAAGAGACAAGCCATTTCACCCCATGAAAGGCTCTCGGTGACTCTGAGATTTTTAGTGATAGAAAGATTGATGTTGACTGATTTGGCATACGCAGAATCTTTCTTGTTCCTGTCATGGTAATCTTTGATTTGATGTGCCAAAGACAAGGCTCGCTCTCGTACAATTTAATGAATACGTCAATAAATTCACGGTTCGTTTTAAAAGGATAGGTGCACACGAAGAGGAAATATTAAACTTTAAATATTTATAAACATTTGCTTGCCGGTTAAAACAAAATGAAAATAATAGTGATATCGCATGAATCCTCAAGGCAGCCCTCACGGTGCCTACACACGTGCGAATTTGAACTGTACAGTCTGGCCTGCACAGTTTTTCCTAATTGAAATTCGAAGAGGATTTTTGGACTGCGCAGGCTGAACCTTGAGGATTTCCTCTACGTGTGTACCTACCTATACATATATATTTATTAAATTATACTAAGTAGAAATCCTTAATATACATAAATTGTGTGTTTGTTTTATTGAATTGACCGGCCCGATGTTAACATGATGAGACTGAGAACATATCTGCGACATGGCGTTATTCCTTGTTAAACAACAGACTTTTACAAAATATCTGGTTATTTTTTAATAGTCGTGCAAACCTTGACTTTTCGTTAAAAATGTATTGCAGACTTCTAAATCAGCGTTTATTAAATAAATTAATTATCATTTATCGCCAAATAAAATATTATGCCTACAAATTTATATATAAAAAAAATTAATAATTTCAAGTTGGTAATATTAGTGTCATTTGCTTAGAAAATTATTCAGTTAAACATTATCTTATTTCTGAACGTTTTATTGTTTTAGGCGAATATAATTCAGAAATGTGTAAGTGAAGCATTTGAATTCTCTTCATTTTGGTACTTATGCTTCATAGCAACGATTTAACTTAGTATGATTTTAGATTCTGAGTGAAGCGAAGGATCTTATGGTTTTACAATGATGTTTATTTTTTTTTATTTTTATTTTTTTCTGTAAACACTTTTTCGTATAGAAATCCTTGTCCAAAAGTTTCGTCCAGCAACTTTTTAGATTCGAAATTGAACTGAGATGGTACTTTAGAGAGGTCATATTTCCAAAATCTCCATAGTTTTTCCAGTAATCAAGAATAACGATCGAAAAACTGAGTAAAAACGGTAAAATCGGTAAAAATCCGCTGTAAACGAGATTTTCACTGTTCAGATTTTAGGTATTTAGTCATAAATCAAAAAGTATTGAAGTTAGAAACTTGAAAATTTTATCCAATATCAAATACATACGTTTTTATATTGGACAACATTTTCAGAACAATTATAGCACTTTTGACTTAAATATAGAACTTTTAATTTACCAAATTGTTTGAAAGTTTTTATGTAATATAATTTTAAATATTTGACAAAAAGTTCTGAAAATTTAATATGGCCTTACTCATATACCTACCTAATTATCCTAACGAAAATTCAAAAATCGTGAGTCAGGATTTTTTTTTATACACACTTTAATAAATTATTATACGATTTTTTACGACATCGTCTGATTTCTTTTAAGTTTATTTCTAATGAAATATTGAGTATTTGTTAGAAAGTTCTGAAATTTTAAGTTTACTCTTATACTAAATTATCAATACCAAAAAAATATCAATAATCGTGATTCAAGATTTTTTTTCCAAGCATTTAAAAAATTATACAAATAACCGTAAAATACGTAAACAGTATTTAAATAATTATATTACACTGAAGCTTTGCTCAGAATCGTTTTATACTAAAGAAATGAGTCATCATTTCTTTAAAACTTAATACATTCATCACCAATATCTTGTCCGAGGACCGAAGGGACGAAGGACGAACTTGTACCACCATCATCTCACTTGCCAGCTTTTTATATTTTCCTATATTACGGTTTGAATATTGAGTGGCTTATTTAACATCATTAGAATTAAGCAATGATGAATTATAGATTGACTCATAGCATTTAATGTGAAGATCTAGGATAAATTGATAGACAACAGTTAATGACTTTTTATTAACTTCTTTATAAAGGTTTACACTTAGACCTTAGTATTTAGTACTCCTGTAATAATATAAATTAATGTTAATTTTTTGCGATAGTAGCACCTGGTAAGATTGTGAATTAAAAATATTGTTTGATAACAGCATGGTTATTATGTGCTCTGTACGGTTTTTTTTACATACAGTTTTATTAGGTTAGTTATATTTTAGAATATTTTCTGGAGGTTTAACGTAATGTTAAGGCTGGGGTCATACTATGCGTTTTCTGCCGCAGCGTTTTAATCGTTTTAAACGCATGCGGTGACCGGATCAAACAGGACTACACGTTTCTACGACATCGGTCATACTATGCGTTGCGACGGACCGGTAGCCGCATTTGACTGAGCATGTCCGGTTGAAAACGCTTTGCCGCAATCGTACACGTTTTTGCCACCCTACGAAACTCATTGTTTTAAATGAGTGATGTCATACAAAGCGTTTCACCGCTCCGGTTTGGCGCCAAAAAAGTACAACTTTGTTTATCCCCTCTGTCTTTTATCAATTATAAACACGGGAACGCGTTTACAAAACGCTAACTATGACAGTAAGCGGACGGTGCGTCAAAAACACTTGACGCAAAACGCTGCGGCAGAAAACGCATAGTATGACCCCAGCCTAATACATAAAGTCGGACCATTTCTTGTGGTATTTGCAGGCATAACAATCCAGTTCCTGTTGTTTGTTGATGTTGCATACTAAGCATTAATTATAATTCGTATATATCAGATTACAACCGGTGGGGACTGTCTATCGGTTGGTATCTCACACACACTTGTAAAAACCCGACACTCTATTTTGTACTGTCAATAATAAAAGACATAATACCTAAGTTTGAGTCATTATTCATATTAATAAGACTTAACAAATTGGCGACGAGGAAAACAATAAGTGATCAATTATATCGATTTATTTTTCTTTGATTTAAATCATATTTTTTTTCATACAAGTAGTGTCAAGTGTTGTATTTATATTAATACAAAATGTCAAGTTCCAAGGAAGACATAAAAATGAATCTCAATCAAATTATTGGATCTCCAGGCACATTTGAAACAGGTATGGATATCACCATTTTTGAATCGAAACTGACAAATTTTTTTTTGGCAAACTCAATCGCAAACGCTATTAAAAAAAGGGCCATATTACTATCATCTGTCAGTGAAGAAATTCATAAAGTGCTTTTCAGTTTGTGTGTTCCGAGTACGCCTAACGATGTAGAGTACGATACTTTAATGAAAAGTTTGAATAACTATTTTAAACCTGTTGACTCGTACTTTGCGGCGAGACACACTTTTTATCAAGCAAAGAAACGACAAGACGAATCGGTGTGCCAATGGGGCGCACGAGTCAAAAATCTAGCGTCCAAATGTGGTTTTACGTCAGAACTCGCCACATTGGTACGTGACATATTTGTTGTCGGAATGGGCTCAGGACCAATCCAAGACCGTCTTTTAGAAGAAGATGCGTCAAAAGTTGGCTTGACGTATTCAAAATTAATGGAAATTGCAACAACCAAAGAAGCAGCAATGAACAACAAAAGTGATTGGAAAAGAGAAGGACACTCAGAACTAAACTACCACAGCAAAACCAGGGGACCGGGTCAATCCAAGCCGAATTACAACGCGCACAAGGAATCCACGGCGAAGTGTGGGGTGTGTGGCCGTTCCAATCACTCCCAAAAAGACTGCAGATACAAAGACTACGAATGCAACAACTGCGGCAAAAAAGGTCATCTGTCCACTGTCTGCAAAAAGGGTAAGAATGTAAAGAAAAACCATAAAACGCAAAATAAATTTTTGGCCAATAATGACGAGGATGACGAAACAGTTAACTATAACCTTTCCAATACTTTCTTTTCAATAATTGATCAAAGTTTTCAAAATAGAGCTGTAAAACCGTTCACAGTAGATTTAATTGTTGAAAACAACAACATTAATTTCGAAATCGACACTGGTTCGCAACACAGCGTTATTTCAAAAAAAGTATATAGTCAACTGTTTAGTCATATCACATTAAAAAAAAAATGATATCTCTCTTACCGATTACGTAGGCAATGAAATTGAGCCAATGGGAAAAATAATTGTAAATGCTGAGCATAAAAACAAAAAATTTTCTATGTGTATATACGTAATCGATAAGGGTGGTCCTCCGTTAATCGGTCGTAATGACATAACACTAAAACGAATGGTTGTAATTTGTTTAGTATAGAAAATGATAAATCTATAGATAGCATAATTAGCAAATATGAAAATGTTTTTAAAGACGAAATAGGAACCTTTAATAAATATGAAATTTCATTAAATGTTACAACTGAGGCGGTACCTAAATTTTGCAAACCCAGGTCTATTCCGTTAGCACTAAAAAACAAAGTAGAAACTGAAATTGATCGTTTAGTCAAAAGCAACATTTTGGTTCCCGTTGACCACAGTGAATGGGCAACACCTATAGTCCCAATATTGAAATCAGATGGCACGGTAAGAATTTGTGGGGATTTTAAAATTACACTTAATCCGGTATTAGTGGGCACCGAATATCCTCTCCCAAGAATAGAGCATTTGTATGCAAATATAAGTGGATCAAAATATTTTTCAAAAATTGATTTAAAGGATGCCTACCAACAAATGGTAATCAAAGAATCTGATCGTAAATATACCACCATTAACACGCACAAGGGATTATTTAGCTACACCCGCAACCCTTTCGGAATAAAATCTTCGGCAGGGGAATTGCAAAAAGCTATGGAAATTTCCACAGCAGGTTTAAATGGCATAGGTATATTTCAGGATGATATTATTGTAGCAGGTTCGACAATCACAGAGCACAATGCTCGATTAAGTAAACTTCTAGAAGTTTTATCAGATTGCGGTTTAAGAGTAAAATTTAATAAATGTAAATTTTTACAAAAATCAATCGAATATCTAGGTCACAGAGTAGACGAGAATGGTTTACACACGTTAACAAAACACACCGATGCGATAAAAAAAGCTAATGTTCCCGAAAATAAAACGTTGCTTAAATCATTTCTAGGCATGGTAACGTATTATATAAAATTTATCCCTAACGCAGCGGATATTTTAAAACCATTATATATGCTTTTACGTGATGGAAGCAAATGGCATTGGACACCAAAATGTGACCAAGCATTTAAAAAAATTAAACATATTTTAACTTCAAAACCCGTATTAGCGCATTATGACGCTAAACTTCCAATTAAACTGGTGGTAGACTCATCATCTTATGCACTTGGTGCAGTACTTTCACACGTATACCCTGATCGTACAGAAAGACCTGTAGCCTATGCATCTCGAGTTTTATCCGGGTCAGAATGCAAATTTCCACAAATCGAAAAAGAAGCTCTTGCAATTATTTTTGGAGTTACGAAATTCTATGATTATTTATTTGCTAGGAAATTTCAATTAGAAACTGACCATAAACCACTAATATACATTTTTGGTGATAAGAAATGTATTCCAATCTATGCTGCGAACAGACTGCAGCGATGGGCCTATGTTTTATCATCGTTTGATTTCGAAATAAAATATGTTAAGTCTGAAAATAATATAGCTGATTTTTTATCACGAATAAAAATTTCCAAATCTATAATCGAAAATCAAAATGAAGAATGCATTAGTTTAAATTTCATTCACGAACAATCACCGTTTACACTTGACTGGTCTAAAATAAAAATTGAAACGAGCAGAGATACAGTTCTCGCTAAATTACTTAACGCTGTCAAAACGGGGGGTAGTCAAAATGGAGTAGTGATTTTGCAAATAATTTAGAATTGAAATCTTACAATTCACGAAAGACTCAAATTTCTCTCGAACAAGGTTGCCTTTTATGGGGCTATCGTGTTATTATACCAGCTAAATTTCAAAACAACATACTGAAAGAACTTCATTCTTGTCATATGGGCGCTTCTAGTATGAAAAGTTTAGCTAGATCATATTTTTGGTGGCCAGGGAGGGACAAAGAAATTGAAAATATTATTCATAATTGCGAAAATTGTCTCAATGTTAGACAAAATCCTCCAAAGTCAGTAATATCTCCTTGGAAATGGCCAGAAAAACCGTGGACTAGAGTACATTGTGATTTCTTAGGACCATTTCAAAATAAATATTTTTTCGTAATAGTTGACGCGACCACAAAATGGCTTGAGGTTTTTCCGGTAAATTCTATGACGGCAGAAATCGTCATAAATAAGTTTTCGGAAACTATAGCACGATTCGGTATTCCAAAAACAATTACGTCAGACGGCGCAAAATGTTTCACTGGTTTCAAATTTCAATCATACTGTAATAGCTTAGGTATAAGGCATATGACAGGCGCACCTTTTCACCCAGAATCAAACGGTTGTGCCGAATCAGCAGTTAAAACAATAAAAAACTTCTTTAAAAAATGTTCGACGTCAAAACCTCATTTAAACAAATTTCTGTTAATCTATCGCAATACACCTCATTCAACAACACGTGAAACCCAGCACAGCTAATGTTAGGTCGATCAACTCGTTTACCATTTGACGCTTTAATGCCAAACACTAGTGAAGTAGTTATTAAACGACAAATTTCACAAATAAACAATGGGGGTAACAGAATAATATCATTCAAAATAGGCGAAAACGTTTTAGCTAAAGATTATAGAAACAATAATGCCAAGTGGCAAAAAGGAAAAATTACCAAATGCATTGGGAATAATATGTATGAGGTAGAACTCAAAGACGGGATGGTGTGGGAAAGACACAAGGATCAGCTACTAACTGATAAATCCACGACACCTTTAAGCAATTCTATTTCCCTCACACCAGCTAGAGATACAAATGAAAATTTAGAACACCATAAAACGGAAACAGACCCAAATCCCGATCCCGTATCAGTAATGAAAACACCCAGGCCAATGAGATCTAGGAAACCGCCTCAGCGATATTCCCCTAGCGATTATGACTAGTAACAACTATTTGTATTAGTATTAAAGTTTACATTATATAATTTCATTTGCAATACTAACATAGAAATTAAGAAATAATTAAAAATAAAATATATAATTAACTTTATTTTTTAAGGAAAGAGACGTTTGTATTAGTATTAAATTTTACATTGTATAATTTTCATTTGCAATACTAACATAGAAATTAAGAAATAATTAAAATAAAATATATAATTAACTTTAATTTTTAAGGAAAGAGATGTTGCATACTAAGCATTAATTATAATTCGTATATATCAGATTACAACCGGTGGGGACTGTCTATCGGTTGGTATCTCACACACACTTGTAAAAACCCGACGGCCGACACTCTATTTTGTACTGTCAATAATAAAAGACATAATACCTACGTTTGAGTCATTATTCATATTAATAAGGCTTAACAGTTGATATGAAACAACATTAATGTCATATCTACTACCTATTATTTAATAGACTAAATATTAAAATTTTTAATTGATACAAAGCACTTTTACGTTGTGATGTTTTTTTGTTTTGTAAAACATGAGAGTTTAATATATAGAAAAAAAAATTACAAAATAATACTTAATTTAGAGTGAATAGAGAATGTAAAATGTATAACAATGTAACACTTACCTATAACCACAAGTCTGTTACCTTGCTCAAATTAGTGAAGATGATTTTTCTATTAGATCGAAATAGTTTCAAGAGAAATACATCAATTTTGAGTTTGTATTGCTAAATTGTAATGAATGAAATGTGAAAATATAATGCATAAAAATTGGTAAATTTTGATTTCTCAAAGATCCATTAGTCAGTCTGCTCATAAAATTAAAATCCAAAATGTTAATTAATTATTATTATTAGTGTTTTTAGTGAGGTGAATTCGGTTAGAATTAACCATAATCATACGCTTGCGCAGACTCCAGTTTCAGGTATGGCTTTCATTATGTTTGACCACCCACTTCTTTGAATACCCCTCCCCTTAAAATAAAATTGACATACTGAACATAGGTGAGTAGAAATATAATGTATAATAAAATTGAAATATATGTATAGATATAAATAAAACTTTAAACAAATAAGTTGGGATGTATAATCTATACACATGTTTGAAATTAATGGTACTAAATTATCATAATTTAATAACAATATAAAATCTATAGACTATAATCATAATATAAAGCAAATATTGAAATAAATACCACAAAACAATGTTATAACCACAGTCTACCTGTATATCTATAACAGAAACTATGTAACTAACTTCACAGTGTCAATTTTATAAATATATTCTATGCTACAACTGAATGATAGCCTACCATCTGGAGTGTAATAACACAATACCAATCCCAAGTAATACAATTGATATAAAAATGTCTAATTTTCCGAAATAATGAGTTATTAGCTGTGTTTACCTTAATACCTACCTAAAAATACAGTCTCAAGTGTGGCTATAGCCCCATAAGCCATCTGTGCACACGCCTATGACCATAATGGTTATTTAACAATTTTAACACCTATATTTATTGTTTGGAAGTTATTTTATTATTTAAAACATCCGATGGTTTATTGTAATTGTTGAGACTAATTTTAAAATTATTAGTTACAATAAAATAAAAAACAGCTGGATACATTTTGGACCATTTATATTACAACTAAAATGTAATTGTATTCATAACACAAATAAATCTATACATTTTAATTTTTCTGAGAACTGTATTACAATAACACAGTAAATTAATGGTGGGCATATCCGGATTTCAAAAATCTGAATTATTTAGATATGTCTAATCCGGATTTCACGGATTATGCGGATTATTCAACTCGATTTTGCTGTTCATTGACTAATTTTTATATACTAATAAAATTTTAATTCTATAACATAATTTTCGGACATAGGTATAAAAATTTAGAACACATTTTAAATAGCAGTGATGTTTTGTGCTTATTAAGCAAATCCATAAATCCGGATAATTCGGGAAATCTGGATAAGGATTTGATTCAAATCTGGATTTGGATATCTGGATATTCGCATAATTAAGATATTAGGATTTCATGCCCATCCCTACAGTAAATTGATTTACTTAGAATCTATGTCTTTATGAACATAATAGAAATAAGAAAATAAAATATAGAATTGCTCCATTATATTTTTGTTACAGATTAGTAATAATAATTAGCATTTTAATTAAGATGAAAATATATTTAATAATTGCATTATTTCTTAAATTATAAACAATATATTTAATATTACTTCTGAATTTATATTATGAATGCAACATCTATTATTTTTAGGTTGGAAAGATACAAAAGTTGCAAAGAAAATTTAATAAAAGATATTTGTTCTAGTTTTTTCTTAAAACAAAGAATGTTTACAATAAAATTAAGTCATATTGTAAATTTTTAATAATTTAAAAAATAATTATGCTAAAAATTTCAAAATTTGTAGGTATAATGTAAAATTATATTATATTATATATATATATATATATATATATATATATATATATATATATAGTTTTTATTTTATAAAAGCTCACTGATGTCATTCATTGGGTATTCATTAAACCTTCAAACATTTCGGACAAGTTTTTATGATTTTATAGAAATCATTTGCAAGAGTACACAATTTTTAAATATATTAAGTAGAATTTATATAATAACATAATGTTACTAAACTATGTGATTAGCCATGTAATATTAGATATTAATAGAATATACTGAATTGAATTTATTAAATAAACATATCAATCAATGTCATAATATACAACTAATATTTATTGCATTAAAATTATCCTATATATTGACATTAATATAACTTAAAATATTGACTTAAGCTTTTAATTTAAGAAACACTTTAGCACATAACATTTTGTTCATAAGTTGTTTCTAAATATTTACTAGAAGTCCATAGAATTTGAAGATGCATACACATGTTATGCAAATAACGATGAAGTAAATTATGTTTAACCATAAGAAAAAGTAAATAACACAAATAGTTATACTCGGAAACTAATATATTTTATAGTTTTTTTTTAATGACAAGTGTTTATCAATTTTTTTTTAAATTACAACATATTGCATTATACTACTCTTAAATTTTATAAAAACTAAGCATCTAAATTTAGTGCACATTACATATTATACACATATTTTCTAAATAAAATATTTGTTCTCATAATTAATACAAATAATAATAAAAGTAATAAAAAAAACAGATGTATAAAAGTATGCAGAAGAAAATTCAATAATACTGCTCGTGTGTATATGTTGTGTGTGCTTACAAAACAAATTAAAAATATAAAACACAGTTGCATGTAAAGAACACTTATTGCAAGTATATTAATGCTTAAACTTAAAATTGTTGTATTTAATAATCAATAATATAATATTTGGAAGGAAAATGTCTTTGAAAACATTGTGAGTGCTAGATCATATTTATTAAATGCAAAACATCAGGTACTCATAGATTTACATATTTTAAGGTGTTTAAACAATATAATTGTCTAATTAAATGAACACGATTTGTATGGTTAAAAATAAAAATATAAAAAGTAAAATGCATAGTTTGTCTAAAAAATAGGAACTATGTAGAAAAAAAACAAAATGTTATCTTATGTACTGTGATAGTGGTAAAGATTTAATTATTCAAAATAAATTTAAAAAGGAAAAAAGAAAATTTGAAATGTTTAAAGAATCAATATTTACATTTATACATACTATACAGTTTAACAATAATGTGGTTGAACCATATTAGTTTTTAGAATTTGTTTGTACTTTAAGTTAATTAATACTATAAATTAATCTTGTACCTTCAATGATTGATAAAAAAAAATATTTATAATAAACGGTTCTATAAATGACTCATTGGACATACAAACTTAAATTATTTTGCTACACAAAGTTATTGCCTTTTGTCTAAGTCTCATGTCCAACTGGGTTATAAATATATTGCTTTTTCAAATGACATTGAATTATAATATTTCAATATTTATGCACAAATCTATCATATCATCTAACTTCATAAGTAAATGTTATAATATTGTTTCTAGATCATAATTCTTAGTTTCTCCAAGGTAGAAATATTATAAATTTTTATTTAGGAACAATATTACCACTGGAAAAATAAAACTTATACAAGTTCTTTCATCAATCAATCAGGTAAATCAATAATAATGTATAGCGACATAAAACTGATCCCCCAAATAAACTAACTATTAAAACCCTACATATTACATTAATATTAATTATTAATTTGAATAAATTCCTGCAATCGCAAATTTGTACTTCAAGTGTTGGTTTAGTCTTGATGGCTTAACGTCTAATGCAATAAGTGATGTAAAATCAATAATAAATAATATTTGAATAAAAAAAAAAAAAATAATAATAATAATAATAATATTGTTTGTACACATTGTTATGGATTAAAGCTATTTATATAAGGTAGAATTGTTCTACACAAATAAAATTACAAAAAAAGACGAATACATACATTGATACATATACATAAAAAATACACACACACACACACACACACACGCACATTCACATACATACATACAAACATATATATATATATATATATATAGGTGTATGTATGTATGTTGGTCGGCATGTATGAATATATATATGTATATCAAAATAAATATTAAAAAAAGTAACTAGGAACAAGACAAATAACTTTTTATACATAGTTACATTTTATAAAATAGGAAAAATTGCACTCATTAACAGAAAAACTACTAGTAAATATGAGGTAGATTTGTTTACAGGTATTACATTCAGTTGTTTTCTTATTGCTAATAATTAATAAAAAATATGTATATTTATATTATATACATATATATCTTTGGAGATCTTAGGTCAAGAGAGCAACATTGCAATTTAAAATAAATTACGAACTATTATAATTTGTAAATGCTTTGGAAAGTAAGGTTACTTTGCTACTACATTTAAAGAGATAATAACACCACCCACAGTGAGCCTCATTTAAAGTGTTTAAAACCTAGGAATAACACAATTAGTCACAGGTAGCCAAACATAAGGCACATATTTATAAATTGTTCTGTGATATAAATATCTTCATTTGAGATAAGGTAACTTTGGTAAAAATAATGGCTTAATATAAACTACTTTTAAACATGTATACATACTAGAAAAACTAAAAACTATATTAAAAAAAAAAAAAAAAAACTTAATTATAATTATATTATTTGTACTTAAAAACTTTGGTGTGAACTAAATTATAATACATAGTAATGGACGGTATGAAAGTACCAATTTATGTCATTAATAACATTTTTTTTTTGTATTAAAAATCATGGGTGTTATTATTGGTTCAAAAAAAAAAAAACAATTGTTTAAAAAGAGTAAAAGTATTAGCACACATATTTTGTACAGTTTTTTTTTAAATTTACATATGCTATAAAAGTTATTAAACATGTAAACATGATAATTTGTATGTTAAGTTTTATTAATGAAACAGGTGTGTTTAAATGTAAAAGTTTAACTAAATTCATAAGAAAGTAATCAGTCAAATTACATATTTTAAATAAATCAACCAAATACTGTACTTATTCATTAAGACTAATAGGAGGAGCATATAAACGTATGAACTATAACACCCTGTATTATGATGCTCCAATTTGTATGAAAATGAGGTTTCATAAATACTATTCAAAAATAATTAGTTCTGACTATTCTAATTAACAAATGGGATATTGAAGAAAACTATAGAAGTTATTTTATTAATAATAGACAAATAGTCAAATTAAATTTTTTTTAGTAAAAAATCAAATACTTGAAAAATATTATTTATATTAAATAGTAAACGAAAAACCGTAATAAAGCCAGCCTTTTATGTATTTTAAAAAGTTTCAGTTTATTTTCATGAACTCAGGAAAATTAAAAAAATATTTATTATATCATTGTGTCTTTTGATGTTATATAATATTATGACTCAATGGATGGCACTATAATCTCTCTAAATGTTCACCAGACATGATTTTTTAGTATTTAAATTTAATAAGTTCTATTTAGTTCCCCATGATCGTTATGCTTCTTTTTGATATGCACTTGCAGGTTACCTTTCTGATGTGTTTTGAGCGGGCAATATGGACACTGGAAGGCTGGTTCCTTACCACATTCCAAACGTTTGTGTAAGCTTAAACTTGTTTTAGATCGATATCTTTTGTCACAGTCTGGACATTGAAATATAGGCTCCTTGTCTCGATTATGTCTTCGATGTCTTCCATAGCCATCATGACCAGATGCATCTGAACCTGAATCCTTTACAATATATTTAAAAAAAATATTTTAATGAACATTATGCAAATTTTATAATGTTTAAAAAACAGATAACATTATTTATTTTAACAAATAATTGATTATATATAATATACCTGCATATCATAAAAATTTTGATTCATTAGCGCAGGAATACCAACAGATGCTGGGGCAATTTTCTCAAAATATCTTTGTGATATTGATAATGCATTAGTAGTTGTCCATGTTTTTGGTTGTTGTGGTTGTTGTTGATGTTGCTGCTGATTATTCAAGTATTTAATAACACTTGATAAATGATGATAGTTGAAATTGGTCAGATGATTATTCACTACACGCTGTGTGGCAGTAATTGTTGCCATTTCATCGCCTGTAACTGCAACCACAGTGGTTAAAATGAGGAGCAGAGGTGATAGAAAAAGCTAGAGGCATGCTCAGGTGCGAAACAAGAGCGTGCAAAATAAGTATAAGCAATTACACTATAAACACTAATAGAATATTTCAAGTACTACTGAACTACTACAGAAACCTACCAAGGATAAATATAAATATACATATATATATATATATATATATATATATATATATATATATATATATATATATATATATATATATATATATATATATATATATATATATATATATATATACATATATATATATATATATATAAATATTTTTTTTTTTTATTTTACTGCTTATGCAATATATGTCATAATTATAGCAAATCATCAAATCTTAAACTCTTGAGTTGAAAATGTGCTGTAAAATACTGTATAATCAATATTAAATTATATGGAACAAATTAAAAAAGAGTATACAAAATTCAATTTTGGTTAAAATATAAGACTTTTAGCCTTTAGGTTTGAAGATAATTTTCATTATGAGTAGAATGGTTTAAATTTTGATGAACTGGTACCCAACAGCATAGATTGCTGAATGAATCATAGTACCTATAAAAAAGAAATATCAAATTAGTAAAAATATATTTAAATAAAAAAAAAAAAATTTAATTAATAAGTAAAAGGAATAATAACCATTAATAAAGTACATACATATACATATTACAGCTTATAAATATATTTACATTTTTCAGATAAATGTAACGAAATAATTGTTTAATGTGAAATATGCCAAGAAGTTAAAACAATAATTTGCAACCTGCAAGTACAATCTATAAAGACAAAACTTACAGAACCACCAAAGCAATAAAGGTGTTTCAGGATAACAAAAATAACCCGACAATTTTCTTAAAAATAAATATAATTACATTTTTTTCAAATAAATAAATAAAATACCATTATAAACTAATCCATAATACTTTGGGTCATTTGTATAATACAAGAACATAATAAAAATGTAATTTGTCATCTTAATACTGTTATAAAATAAAACATATTTCTTAAGTAGAAAAATACATCAACAATTTTACAAAATAAAAATTCTTACAGTACACATTAGTGCTTTAAGTAAATACTTAAAAATAACAATTTTTTTAACAAATATAATCTTATATTTGGGATTTGGGACGGGTACGAGATTACAATTAAAAAAATATATCGAATTGTTCTAATAACTCACAATAATCACTTGGAAGACTCAATTCATTTGTTTTGGTTTACTAATACTATAGAATCATTTAATACTTTCCTAAAAATAAAATTAAAAAAAAAAAAAACAAATACCTAAAATTTAAATTTATTAATCGATTAAAAAAAAAAAATATATATATATATATATATATATAAATATGATTTAACAAAATAAAAATTAAATATTTACAAGCAATAAATGCTAAAAATTTAATATGGATAAAAAATATATGCATTGCACGTTTATTGCAAATGGGTATTAAATATGATTGCAATTTATGGGTAAATATCAAATAGGTAACGGTTAAGTCTAGTTGGGGGGGGGACAAAAGAAGAGGGCATTTCTTGGTCATATCAAAAGAGGTAGATAAATAAAGTTCATGTTTGTCTTTCATTTATGTATGTGTTGACAAAACAATAACAAATAAAATATAAATAAGTGTAAAATTATTGTTAAAATTATCAGTCAAGATTTATCATAAGAGTACTACCAGTTATTAAAAAAATACTCTCAATGGTTTTAACAATAATTTTGACATGTTTATAATAACAATTTATAAATATAATGTAAGGATATGGGAGATTGGAGGTATTTTAATAATATGACCTTGAAAATTCAATATGTTAATACAAACATATATATATATATATATATATATGTATGTTATAAGTAGTAGTATGAACCTCGTCAAATTAAAATAAGAACAAAAATACTGAGGGAAAAATATGTTTCAATCGCTTTGAGCATGTTGTGCTTTGACATGTGCCTGTACAACAGCTTGCGATTGTTCTTCATATTGGGTAGGGTGTTTTTTCTTAATATGTATAACCATGTTGCCTTTTTGATGACATTTTTGTGGACAAAAAGGGCAATGGAACATAGGTTCTTTACCACATTCTAACCTTCTGTGCATAGCTAAGCCACGGCTATACTTATATCGTTTTCCACAAGTTGGACACACCCATCGTGCTTCATCAGGCGATCGATTAGATGAATTCCGCATACGTTTACCACCAGAACCACTGCTAGGTGTGGTTCTTATGGTAATGGCACCGGGATCTAGATGATGAGGAAATAAACCAGGAATGTCTTCTGTATCTTGAGATAACCATTCTTTAGTATGAAAACCAGTGAATTTGTAGTATTCAGTAAGTATCAAACGTCTTTGGTAGTCCAACAATTCAGCTATAATTAAATAGTAAACATGGCAATTAGGATAGGTAAAATAAATTTATTAAATATGATACCCAAAACCTGAATGGACATGATGGTAAGCTTGGAGAAAAAATTGGATCATTATAATTGCCTTAAGATATTTGAATAGAGAAAACTTAGTTAATGAAACATGTTAATCCAGCACCTACATTATTTTACAATAATAAACACCGGTAGAAGCATATTAATAATAAGCATACCCGCCTACTAAGGTAACTTGGTTAGTTAGATATAAGCTAGACTTAAATCGTATATTAGATAAAAATTAACATTTCACGTGGAAAGTGTAAGGATCCAATTTCCACAGTAAAATGTAATACAGCTTATACTTAAATCTATTATTTTCTATTTATACAATTTAAAAATGTTAGTTGGTTATGTAAGTTTATATTTTTTCCTTAAAAAGCTTAGAAATTTAAAAGTTTATGTTTTTTCTACACATAATTAACTTTACCTGGAACATTATAGGGTAAATGTTGTTTACTCGCAATTTTCCTAGTGTGAAAACATCAAAAATTATAATTGGTATTTATTTAGAATTTTTTGATTTCACAACTAAGATTTTATTGATGTAATTCACATTTTATCACATATCCTTTAGTATTAAAAATTAAATTACTGTTATTTTCAGTCTGATTAAATACTATGCATAATACACAATTTGACTAGTTCATACAATTTTAATAACAAAAACAAAGATTTAAAAATATTGAATTTTCAATAAGTACCTATTTTCATAGTGCACAAAGAAAGTGTTGATTACTTTAAATACATTTTATTATATTATAAGCAAAGTGTTTTAGTTAAATTTAAATAAGTAACAATTTATTAACATATTGTTTTAGCTATTTAACTTATAACCATTAAATAATGTGATAAGCAGTTTTTCTAAAATAAACGTTATAGTTTTAAGTATTAGTTTATAATCTAAACTTATAATTATAAATTAAAAAACTAAAACATTAATCATTGTTCTTCTATATACCTATAATATATACATATTTATATTTTGAACCTTAGCATAAAAAAAATTTGGCGAGTTAGAATATAAATTGTATTTTTGAATATTGTCTATAAAGATATTACCCTTAGTCCATCAACTTGTTGAGCCTCTGTAGAAGCAG
The DNA here is from genome assembly GCA_027580255.1 of Therioaphis trifolii. NCBI lineage: Eukaryota > Metazoa > Arthropoda > Insecta > Hemiptera > Aphididae > Therioaphis > Therioaphis trifolii. The sequence goes on from CM050410.1 coordinate 6,166,350, forward strand.
ATTTTACATACCAATAAAAAATATTAATTTGTATGGTTTCTACAAAATGTTTTTATCATTTTTTATAATTTCATTTATTAAATAATAAGGTAAATAGGTACCATAAACACTTATCATTAATAATATGAACAAAATCAATATTCATTATTTATAGTATTGATTTTTAACATTTGTTTTATATCAATATTAACAACACAAATATTCACCTAAATATTCATTGTACCTACATTTTTTAATTTAAGTGGGAGTTCAGGTTTAAACATGTTTATTTTATCAGATTAAATAAATTTGTTTTGTATTCCACATCATTTAATGTATAATATAACTACATTGCCTTATTAATTATTTATTTTTATTATTATTATTTTTTTTTTTTTGAATGCATTTTTAAACAATCAAATGTATTTGTTTTCATAATAATACTCCTTAATTTCAATCAGCAAAATAAGTATGAAACCAAAAATATCATTTGGTCATGAAATATATTAAATAAAATTAAAACTTACTTGTTTCATATTCATTTATCTTCTTCAATTATCCGTTTTCCAAAAATTGAATACATAAGAATCTGCGAAAAAAAATTTAATTTCTTAATTAATCTACTTTATTACATTTTATACTCATATAATAATCTTTCTTAAACAAGACTTTGAGTAGAGTTACATATTTATATATTTTTGACAAAATTTCATGGTTTACTGACAAACATAAAAAAGAAAGTACAACTAAAAAATTTTTTTTTTGAGTATTCATAAAAATTTATGTCTTTGAATGACACGTGTTTTAGGTTAAATTAGCAAATTATAAACCATAAAATGTATAAATGATGAAATCATTAATACAAATAATTGGCTGTCAATTTAACTGAGATGATGGCTATTTTAACTTAAAGTTTATTTTTAAAAGCCAGACAGTCTTGGTTTTCTCTTGAAAATAAAAATATACTTCGCACTATATGGAATCTTATATTATTTTTATTCCATTTTTTTAGGAACAAAGAGTTTCTCCGATGAGATAATGAGAAAGAATGTATTAAATTTTAAAGAAATTATAAATAATTTCTTTTGTTAAATAATTCTGAGTAAAGGTACAGTGTATAAAAAGGACATTATTTATTATATATTCAACTATTTTCAGTTTGATTTTCAATATGTTTTTTTTTTTTTTTATCAAATCTGTAAATATTTTCATTTCTGAACAAATAAGACAATTATTTATCAAGAGTTTAAAAATATGTTATTTTATCTGTATCCATAGATTCATAATGGATCTTATATCAAATAATTCTTAATACACATTTAAAGATGGAAATTTATGTAAAAACAGTCTATTCCACAAAAATAATATAATAATTTACTAAAGCGGTTATAAAGAAAAAATTGTGACTAACGATTTTTAAAATTTAATTAATATCGTTGGTTTAGTATATGAGTATGGTTGTCATAAATTCAACATTTTTTGTCAAATATCAAAAATATTATTAGAGATAAACTATAACAAAACAAGATATTTTCAAAATTTTAATTTTAACCCAAAAGTTGTCAACATTTTTTTTAACTTTCGTAAAGTATACAAAAATATGCCATTAATATATATTAAACATTATAAGATTCTAGCAACATAACTTTGAGATTTATGATTAAATAACTAAAATCAATTTAGTAATAGTGTTGTTTACATCAAATTTTACCGTTTTTACTCAGCTTTCCAAAAAATTAAAAACTGTTTAGTGGAGAGAAAAACGATTAACTTAAAAATACAATCTACACGCAATTTTTGGTTGTAAGTGTTGCTGGATGAAACTATTTAGAGCATTATTATTACCCAAAAGTGTTAACAGAAAAATGAAAAATTAACATCGTTTTATAACCAATAGATTATTTGCTTCACTCAGAATCTAAAATATATACATAGACATAATAATGTATCAGAGATAGGTAATATACAATATCTATATTTAGTTTCTCACAACTTTTTAGCAAAAAAAAAAAAAAAAATTGCTATTTGTGTGATAGAATGATATGGTAATAGTATATGATGTAGTTCTAACACAAATTATTTAGAAAAGCAAAGCAAGACGATTGATTTTGCTTTCAATTATAAGGTATAAATGTTTGTCTCCTACTAGAAAAAACTGAAATGATGACACTGTCACAGACCAATCAGCAAAAAACTACTATATTTTTTATTTACCATACAATCTCTCACAAAATAAAATGGTACCTATTATTATACTACAAAAAATTTTAAATTATTATTTAAAAAATAAACCAAAATTTAAACAAAAAATAATATATTTCTTCTTTTTTACTATATTTGTTAGAGAATATAAATAGTATAGTCAAGATTTTTTATTAAAAGCTTGAGAATATGGGGCATATAAATAGGTAATATAGGTACCCTATGAAAACACTACTGGTAATAATTATAAAAAAATACATTAGCAACTCTTAACATACTAAAAAACTACTTAAATTATAAATAATTAGAATTTTAATAAAAAAAAACTAAAATGATGGTAATTTGATCAACTACAAAGGTACCTATAATAAGTAACAAAATATTAAAATATCTAATTTAAGACTAGTTTCAACAGATCATTTATAATATTACACATTAAATATTTGTTAGTTTAAATTTTGTGCAATAGTAGAGACTATAATTTATTAACAATCAATAATATAAATATACTACCCATAGTATTTAAATAGTATCCAAATTAAGACCACATTAAAGAGGAAATTAATGTTAAAAATTATTTTACTTTTTATATATTCGAGTAAAAACGGTCCATTTGCAAACAAAATTTTATACATTTAATCATATTACTTAAAAATATTTATAATATTAAATTTGGTTATTTTTTTAATAATATTACATTGTTATACTATATTTTTTGCAAAAGAACTAACTTATATTGGCATATAAGATACTTTATTAAAATGGGTATTACTTTATATATTAAATCTTCTTCTTAGGGTAATCAACCCGAAGGTTGGTTTGCACCTAGAAGGTGTTACTTGGGAAGGGTTTTTACTGTGCAGTGGTTTCCCGTTGCCTTCTGCACAGGGGAGATGGCGGCCGCTCTCTCTAGACAGTCGCCTGCCCAGAGAGAGAGAGCCGCCCGTGACCGAGGTTTGAACCGGCGACAGTGTGCGTCGGCAGTGATGCCTGGTTCCACTCGGCCACTCCGTCTCCCATATATTATATTAAATACTGTATATTTAAACATGAATTTAAATTTTATAAAATTAGGATTTTGTTTATAATACAATACAATTTTTAAACTATATACAATGATAAAGAAATATATTCCAATAAGAAAAAAGGGTTGTATATTCAAATAATAATAAGTTAGACAGTCAATTTACTAACAATGTTAATTAAGAAGTTAATTATTAAAAAAAAACATCTACAAACAAATTCCATTGATATACCTACTAAAATGTTTTTCAATTTTGACTAATGAAAAAGAAACGAATTAAGATAAGTAAATACTTGAAATCTTTGTTCAAATCTAATTTTGTAGTAAGAACTATAGAACATCAATATACTAAATTTTCAAAGTTAGGCTCTGATTTAATTTGATATTCTTAATTCATACTGCAGGCCATATATTTAACTATTGAAGACTTTTTTTTTATTGTTTTAAGTGATAATTATTGGACTTGGTGATAAGTATTTTAAAAGAGAACAAGCTCCCAAATATAGTTAAATTCTATTATTTATTAAATTCTTAGTTTTTTTAAAAATTAATATTGTAATATTGAAATAAAATAATAAAAATGTGTATGATATTCAAAACTTCTATCAATTTAAATAAAATTTCAGTAAGATGGATGGCTCATAGGTCACAGGCATGAGTATGCCGTATGTAGATACAATAAAAGAAATGTAGGTATTTGTAAATTATTTTTAAAATACACATACATGAAAAATAAACGTTAAATAGGTACATATAAATTGATAATATACCAGACATACATAATGTAATCAACTGAAATGGAATTAAACATGGAAGCTTAATATTTAAATTTGAGTAAATATTTCATATCCTTCAGATAGGTACATGTTAATAATTGAAATAGAAATCAACTCTTAATGCTGTTGCAGACGCCCTACAAATTTTGCAGAACCCACCTCAAGATATAGTATTACCCACCTCACTACTAAAGACAAAACTATTAAACTCGAAATAATGAAAAAAATTATTTACCAGGTGTATTGAAACAATATCATTGGTTTCAATTATGAACAGCAACAAACTCTTCATATTATGAATTTTTCTATCCAATGAAAACTGTGAAAAATAAAATCATCATCGAAAACACAAGCGAACATGCTAAGAATTACGCACACTACATAATCGAAAACACGGAACGATTAGATTTTAAGATTTTCTTGTCACCGTCGTCTTGTGTAATTTTTCGTTGTATACCGCCGCCCCGAGAATCGATTTCCTTGTCATTTTGAGCCGCCGTCTTTCGTATGTTTGTTTGTTTACACCAAGTCTGCGTGCGTGTGTGTGTTAAGAGTGTATTTGTGTGCGCCTTTTCCTGCCATTAGTTCCGGTTCCGTAAATATTTTCGTGTGGTGGCCGCCGCCGCCGCATCGTATCGTTGCCGTCGTTGAGCGAGGCCTGAGGCAGTGAAGGCGGCGGCACGGCATCAACTGACTGACTACTAAGGACGCGACGAAGAGGGAGAACCCCCCATGAAAAATTTTATCGACCGAAAAAAATTCACTCTCCTTATCAACAACAACAACAACAACAACAACTGAAAGACACGCGAGACGGAAAAATCAATAAAGGGCCGCCACTGCTGCCATGGCAGTGATGACGACGTAGCTCGTGTCCCCCGCGCGTATAGCCCGTATCATAGTCGTCGCCGTCGGTAGTATACACTATACACACGTCGTCGTCATAAACCACTCACGCGAAATTTCATTTCGATGAAATCGATGGAAAAAAAAGAAAATTTTTTTAACAGTCTTATCACACAGATAATAGTAATACTATTATTATTATTATTATTATTATTATTATTATTACTATGAACGCTTAACGAAATGAGCACAAATGAACGCTCGCACGAATATAAACGTCACATAACACAAATACGCACAATCTATCAAATGTTATAAATTAAATTATTATTTTTTGTACAATGAATTATACATCAATTTACACTTTACACGTGTATTAATACTGAGACGGTGATGAGTGTATACGAGAAAATAAAATAATATCGTTTCACCGCCATCGGCGGCTGCAGTCGACGACGACTCACGCGCGTTTATAAAGTCCTCGAAGTCGGTGTACATCGTACGCGGTATGTGAGGAAAAAAGACTCGCGAGTCACGAGAGGGGAAAATTCTGATCGATAGGTTCGAAGTAAAAAATTCACTGCGCCAACACAGGAAAAAAATTTCATTCACCGCTACCGTTGTTTTTTTTCTCCCCACCTTTAACTCGGTTACTTGTTTCAATGATGCACAAGAGGAGTAGCAGGCGCTTACAGGTGCACCAGTGCAGGCACAGGTGTAGACGGATACCGTCGGGAATTATCGTACAATGGCCACGACGACACGGTAATACCGTGAGTTTTTAGTTTTTGGTGGTTATTAGATTTTCATTTTTTTTTACTTACCGTGTCCGTGTATCGTTTTCGGCTGTTCTTTCATCGGCTTCTTGTAGATTTTAACCCGTTTGCTATTCTCCACTCGTTCCATTTCTATCCTTCTTTTCCTCTCCCTTCTTTCCTCGTCTTCTCTCTTATTCTGTCGCTCTCTTTCTCACGGCTTCTCTTCATCGACACCGTTTTTTTCTCTTGGTTGCTCTCATTCGCTCCTTTTCGTTCATTCTCATTTCTCATTTTGTTCTACACGGCTACCACCACCGGACACGCGGTCGACCGTGTTATTATTCCACCGCCACCGCCGTGGGAACCACCGTTGGTCGGACGAAAAAATAAGCTGTTCTATGGCGTTTCTCAACTCTTTTATTTTTTTTCTAATTACAAATACTTGCCTTTAAAACATTTCGATTTAAAACTATAATTTTTAACCCATCCATGTTTGATATATATATATATATATATATATATATATATATATATATATATATATATATTAATCTAAGACAACTTAAAATTTATGTCTGCATATTCATAACAAAACCATTTGTAGTACTTAATACTTATACATTTTCGTGTTTAAAATGTGGAAAAAATGTAGGTAGATACCTAAACTAAGGGAATAAGACCATTCACATTGTAGGTCATTGTACTACTTGCGAGTCGTTTATAGCTTATAGTTTATAGTTTATAAGTTTTATAGCACACACACACACACACACACACACACACACACACACACACACACACACACACACACACACACACACACACACACACACACACACACACACACACACACACACACACACACATATATATATATAGATATAATGTTTACCTACCTAAATGAAAATTATGAGCTATCTCGAGGAGTTTAGTACTTTTAGTTGATACATTAATCAATATTATGTTTTGCAAAAATGGATGCTTTTACAAAACGACCTATAGGTATTGATTTTCATTTATTATTATGTATTATTTTCCGAGCAAAGTACATACTATACCAATTGTTTCATTATTAAAATAGTTTTCATGACAATTAAAAAATAAAACCCATACTTACCTGGTTACCTCACACATTATATGTATTTTAGTATTCACGAATTATTTTTATTTCAAGTGATAAGTATCTGTGTTTTTTTAAGTACTTATACGATTCATGGTTATAGATATTTCAGAACTACATTTTAGAGCAGTGGTGGCCAAACTGTTTTTACCGCGGGCCATAAAGTGAAATTTTACTTTTAAAATCATCAGAATTTTAGGTATAGATACCTATGTAATTATACATTCAACGACGTTTTTATTGTACTTACTAAGTTCAATGGCTTTACTTAACACTTAACTTAATAATTATTACTACAAATGAAAAAAAAAATCATAACGGTTTACACGTCCAATAAATATTTAAAACGAATTAATTTGTTAATGCGAATTACGAGCTCGTTTCTGTTGACATTGGGCATTAATATTTGGTTCTGATTTGGTAGAATTCACACGGAGAACGGCATGGAGATGTTCATACGTAATGTGAGCTGATCGAGTTTTACTTTTATTGATTTTCGTCGTTGAGAATACGTCTTGTTCACAAATATATCACGTTGAACAGTCATATCGTGCTCGTACAAAAATAAGGTAAGGTACGATAATGCAATTTAAATAAGTATTATTAAATGACATTGTAACAACGACAACGGTACGGTATGGCGATGTGGAATTAAATATTATGAAAAATGTATACAGAAATTTTTAAATTTTCGATTTTTTTTTTTTTTTTTTAACGTAAGTATCAAAAATTTTATATATACGCAAACAAGTGTTGTAATGTAGAATATTTTCGCGGGCCAGATTTTAAATGACGGCGGGCCGGATTTGGCCCGCGGGCCGTAGTTTGGCCACCACTGTTTTAGAGTGTTATTCTGTCTATTACTACACTATATTGAAACATCAAAAAAAAAAAAAAAGCTGGTAAGTGAGATGATGGTGGTACAAGTTCGTCCTTCGTCCCTTCGGTCCTCGGACAAGATATTGGTGATGAATGTATTAAGTTTTAAAGAAATGATGACTCATTTCTTTAGTATAAAACGATTCTGAGGAAAGCTTCAGTGTAATATAATATATTATTATTTAAATACTGTTTACGTATTCTACGGTTATTTGTATAATTTTTGGTGAGTTTTTTTGTAATTAAACCCTCATAAAATATTCAATTAGATATAACTCATTTAAACTTCAATTGTTATAACAATTATAACTCATTAGAAATAAACTTAAAAGAAATCAGACAATATCGAAAAAAATCGTATAATAATTTATTAAAATGTGTATAAAAAAAAATCCTGACTCACGATTTTTGAATATTTGTTAGGATAATTAGGTAGGTATATGAGTAAGGTCATATTAAATTTTCAGAACTTTTTGTCAAATATTTAAAATTATATTACATAAAAACTTTCAAACAATTTGGTAAATTAAAAGTTCTATATTTAAGTCAAAAGTGCTATAATTGGTCTGAAAATGTTGTCCATTATAAAAAATTATGTATTTGATATTCGATAAAATTTTCAAGTTTCTAGTTTCAATACTTTTCGATTTATAACTAAATACCTAAAATCTGAACAGTGAAAATCTCGTTTACGGCGGATTTTTACCGATTTTACCGTTTTTACTCAGTTTTTCGATCGTTATTCTTGATTACTGGAAAAACTATGGAGATTTTGGAAAAATGACCTCTCTAAAATACCATCTCAGTTCAATTTCGAATCTACAAAGTTGCTGGACGAAACTTTTGGACAAGGATTTCTATACGAAAAAGTGTTTACAGAAAAAAAATAAAAAAATAAAAAAAAATAAACATCATGGTAAAACCATAAGATCCTTCTCTTTACTCAGAATCTAAAATAAATGTATTTTTCCACTTCTATGAAGTATTGCAGTAGTTTGATTCGTACTCTTTCTTCTTAGTTTTTATATTACTGTGTTCAATGTCATTTCTTACATGTAACACCTTTCAGATGTTTTTATAATTATTAATTTTCCAAACTATTGTAAACAGTATACCTGTTTGGTATTAACCGATGTACCCACTATACCTACTCTATTATAAAATACATAACTGTAGGCTGTATAACACTTTTGAAAAGTATTTCAAATAAATAGGTTTCTTAAATACCTATTTAAATACTTAAGGGAATACGTAATTAAATGCATCGATAGAAATATTTAGCCATGTAATAATTATTTATATAAAGTAGTGATTATCAATTACAAATACGTCTAAATACCAATCAAAAATTGATTTGTAAAAATCTCGTTTTTAGTAATAATTAAAACAATTGGAAACTAATACCTACATCATTCGCTTCACTCAGAATCTCAAATTTCTATAATATTCCTCTACAGTTTTTTTAAAATCGGTGCATCAGTTTTTAAAATCTGAGCGAATAAATAAATATAGAATTTGTTAATTTCACAACGATGAATGCATAATGTATTTTTCCAGAAATGTTGTAAACTTATTAAAACTTTTGAAACTTCGGAGATGCCATTATTCAAAATTTTCAATACGTTTTTTAGCGAAAATTACCGGAAATTTGAGTAAAATCAATAAAAATATACCTTAAACTACATCTTCAAGAAATCGCTTTTAAGTTATTAATTAATTACTTAAAAATTTAAGCTTAAAAATTTTCTTAAATTAAAAACAATTGAAATAAATACAGAATTGATATCAAATAAACAATAAACAATATAATACCTACTTTGAATTAAAGATATCTCGTTTTTGGAAAGTTTTTTCTGATATTATTTTTATTTACACCTTCTACAATTTTTACTTACATAAATATTAGTGAGATGAATTATTTTTCGTAGATACGTGGTAAAAATGTGTTGAAAATTTGAAATACTCAAATACGGCTTAAATGAATGATATTCATACAAAAAATGATAGATTTATTTTTGTTTAGTAACAAATATGTAATAATGTCACATACTTACAGTACTTAATAGTATTATGTTATGTTAAATAATGTTCAGAAAATTCGAAATTAGGGTGTTCAACAAAATCAAAGTGGGTATCTAATTATGTATAGATATGTAAATTAAAAAAAAATCAATTCTGAAAATTTTTATTTTGGTGCCTTCTTATAATATTTATTTTGATAACATTATGTATCAGGGGCGTCTCCAGGACTTTGCTATGGGGGGGGATAATTTAAAACTTAATATTTATTTACACGGGAGTTAGATGAAGAGGGTAAAATTATTTGATTCATCTTTTACAGTATAGAATCCATCTCCTCTACAAATGTTTTATGTCATTGAAATGTTACATTGTTAAAAAAATAAAAACACATCATCATAGTCATAGTAAAAATATTTTTAGTATATTCACTCCGTTGAAAAATAAAATAAAATAATTTAACAGATAAAAACAAGTTTTAAATAAAGAATTTATCATATTTCTAAACCAATGATTGTAATAACCAGTGGCGAAGCTTGGGTTCTAAATTTGAGTAGACAAATTAAATTAGGTTTTTAGTTTAGCATTGAACAAACAAACAAACAAACAAAATCACTGCTAACCTAGTTTGTAATATTACTATACAATTTACACTATTCGTATAATAAAAAAAAAAAACTTTACTTTATAATTTTAAATCATTTTATCGTGGTATAGTCTTTTGTAATCAAAAATCAAAATTATGAAGTTAACCTATAAATGCCTAAAATGAATATTCTATTGATAAAGCGAGTGCATTAGTGTATGACAATTAATAGTAAATCTATAAATATAAAATGCATTACATGATAAAAATATCTGTGGAAACCATAGATATTATATCTATATTATAATATCTATGGTGGAAACATGTCTCAGTCTCTAGACTGCTTCCGCCACCGCGTGTACCCCTACTACTCCAGACCTCCACACTGCATATTCTAAAGTATGAGACACTGGCCAGCGTTATCTCAACTGGCAATATTATGCCGGGTTCACACTATTACAATATCATCTTGCATTCTAAACTTGCTTGCAATATACATCATACAAGAATAAGCATAGTAATACGCAAGTTCTGTTCACATATTATTTTCTGTATTTTTATTCTTGTATGTATTTAAATATTGTTTTTGCCTATCCTATCCTACAATAATACAAAGAAATCAATTTCAATACGTTTTCTTCGTTTAACATGTACTTTGGTTTTAAGGACATCTTTCATTTGAAAAAATATTATTCGAAAAATTTTACATGAATTAATAAACAAAAATATTACACACAATCACATAGAAAAATAAATTCGAATATGTTCAAATTACCTACGTCGAACACTATCAGTGATTGAAAATAAACTAACATGCTATTGAAAAATAAAATTGCATTCAATTTCTGTCCAATATGTCGGACTTCGTGCAAGTTAAAGCACCCATGCAAGAACATGCATGCATTAGTTGCCGGGTTCACACTATTGCAATTTCTTGTATGATTTTTCCCGCATACTTATTTTTACTCGTGCAAGAACAAAATTGAACTAATGTGAACGTTGATAATACGCATGCAAGTTCTTGCATTCTCAAACTTGCATGTAGTCCGGCATGTCGGGCAGCGTAATTTCTATACCTATTATGCCGGGTTCACACTATTGCAATTTCTCGCATTGTAGACTTGCTTGTAATATATATCATGCAAGAATACGCATAGTAATACGCAAGTGCATGTTCACATATTTGCTTGTGTATTTTTAGTCTGGTATGTATTTAAATATTGTTTAGTTTCAAAAGTAATCTGACCGCGAGTAGACGTGCCGTTTTTTTAAAATTTTGAAATATTTTTAATTTTTACGAGACTGTTAAATGGATTCAACAAAAAAGGAGTACTTATTGTTAGCGATATGCTTCGTAAAGAAATCTTAAAAAAAAAAAGATTATGGGTTCGACAATGGATTAGTAGAAGAAATAGTGTTGGCGCTTCAAATAGTTTACGTTTTGAATTAAGAATCGAAGATCCATTATCACACAATCACATTCACGTGGTTCACTATTTGTGTTTTCGAATAAACTGGCATACAATTACCTAATTGCATTCAATTTCTGTCCAACATGCCGGACTGCATGCAAGTTTGAGCATGCCAGAACTTGCATGCGTATTATCAACGTTCACATTTGTTCAATTTTGTTCTTGCTCGAGTAAAAATAAGCATGCGGGAAAAATCATACAAGAAATTGCAATAGTGTGAACCCGGCATTAGAGTTGTGAACACAACTTCCCTGATTGGTTCAAAATTGCCGCGCAAATTTTGAAATATTTAAATATTTACGGTTAATTTACGGTAATCCGCCGGTTATTAACGTTATTGACCAAATCCATAGGTAGCGTAATTTCAATGCTTATTAGTTATTAGATATACTATTAGATAACATATAATATATTATACCCATTTGACTTACCTATTTATAATTGTAAAAGAAAGTCATATATAAGAAAATTTTATATTTGTCAGACATTATCAGAAAATCATAACGTAAAATTATAACGATAATGATTGTTGTTACAAAAGTCTTTTAAAAGAGAAATAAATAGACATAGCCACATAGGCAACAGAGATCGCCAGGTACATACCATAATTATGTAAATATACAATAACTGTGACAATTTATAGTAAAATCATTTATATTTTCATTTGATAAAAATTATATATTTGTATATTATTATACATCTGAATTATATTAAAAATTATAATAAGAATTATATTTATTATATATTTATATAAAAATAATGTATGTAGGTATAAACTTATAAAAACGTGTCACATTAAATATGTCCAAGCTTATATTAATATAATCAACAATTTTTAAGTATTAGTGTATTACATTCTGTAATTTATTATTTTCAATTACTCTAGTAATTCTATATTGTCATAAGCCTATAATAGGTATCATAGGCGGCACTTGGCGGTAATATAAGGTATTAAGAATATTTCAAAATTTGCGAGGCAATTTTGGACCAATCAGTGAAGTTGTGTTCACAACTCTAATAGGTATAGAAATTACGCTGTCGGACAGAAATTGAATGCAATTAGGTAATTGTATGCCAGTTTATTCGAGAGCACAAATAGTGAACCACGTGGATGTGATTGTGTTTTATGAATTTTGTTTTAAGTTTATTTGTTAAATTATTTAATTTTCAAACACTGAAATGGCTACTTCCAAATCAAAGTATCATTTTTTTTAAAGCTTCTTGCTTATTTTTTAAGATTTATTTACGAAGCATATCGCAAACAATAAGTACTCCTTTTTTTGTTGGATCCATTTAACAGTCTCGTAAGAATTAAAAATATTTCAAAATTAAAAAAAACGGCACTTCTACTCGCGATCAGATTACTTTTGAAACTAAACAATATTTAAATACATACAAGACTAAAAATATACAAGCAAATATGTGAACATGTACTTGCGTATTACTATGCGTATTCTTGCATGATATATATTGCAAGCAAGTCCACAATGCAAAAAATTGCAATAGTGTGAATCCGGCATTATATAGTTTTGACCCATCGCGGTCGTTCTGTGGTCAAATAGAAAATCTGTCAATGCGCGCGTTCAATGCTCATTGCTCATCAATATTTTAATAAATAATAATAATATATATATATATATATATATATATATATATATATATATATATATATATATATATATATATATATATATTATATATTGTGTAAAAATACCAAACTCAATGTAAAATTAAATATTATTTTTGAAAATAATTATGAAATGAATAAGATTAAAATATCTCTTTGTCTCAAAAGTAACTTCGCCACTGACTAATAGCCAAGTCCAGAGGTTCCCAAACTTTTTTGCTCCGTAGACCACTTGCCAACTTTTTCCATTTTCGTAGACCCCTAAGTATGGATTACATTTTTTTTAAATAAAAAACGTTTTATTTTTAATAAGAATACATTTATTTATTTAATAAAGGCAATATTCAAATAATTTTTTTAGTAATTAAAACGATAATGAATGCAAATTAAAATTTAATGACATAAAAAAAAAAAAAATCAAAGTTAGTTTTGAAATATATATCTTTAATGGGAAGTAGGAACCTGATACGTTGATAGTAGATTTTCAATATTTGGCTTCAAATTACTCAGGTTTAACCTCAAATCTCCTCTATCAGTGATTTCCAATCTATTTCTTTTTTTTGTAAGAAGATTGACAACTGTACTGAAACTCCTTTCCACGCAGTATGATGACGGAAAAGCTATCAAAAACTTTCTTGCGATACTCCATTAAGCAGGATAAGTAACAGGTATGTCTCTCTGAAGCCAGAATTGCTGATACCCATTTATAAATTGTACCTTAAGTTCTTCGTTAGTACTTATTCCAATCAGTTCTTCTTGTAATACGATATCTGATTCTTCAATATCACTGTATGGATTAATAATCTATTGTGGTATTTCCATTGTCAAAATATCTTTAAATCTGATTTTAAAGTCAGTGTGAAGGACATTTAAATGTTGAACGTAGGTCGAAATGTCATCATCTTGACAGTTCATATTTGACAATTAGGGAAACTGTGAAAATTCACGTCGTCCAATGTTATTTTTCATTAGATTAATTCTGACCAGAAAAGCTGCAATAATTGATTTTGTTTTAATTAAATTTAAATTATCGCCTTGTAACTGCAAGTTAACTTCATTAAATTTAGCAAATAAATCTGTTAAATAAGTAATGTCTTGCTTCCTTTGGATCAAATTTTCTTTTAATACGGAAATATTAATTATCACCCAAAAATTCCAAAACAGTGTCAAAAAATGAAAAAAATCTTTCGCATCGTCACACACATATTATTAAATATATATATATATATATATACTTATTATATCAATTTTTTCGTAAAAATTACGACACGCATTTTTGACTTATAACTCTCGTGGACCCTTATTTACACATGGTGCACCCCCAATTTTAATTTTCGTTGACATAGACTCCTTACAAGCCAGAATCGACCCCAGGGGGTCGATATAGACCACTTTGGGAATCTATGGACAAGTCCAATTCTCACCTCAGGCGGGAGGAGGGGGTGATATCTCCCCATAAGGTCACCCCTGCTATGTATACTATTTTAAGATTTGATTATTTGAATACCGATTCAGAGATGAGAGAATAACTGTACATATAACTAGTAAAACCATAACATAACAAAATTATATTGTATTAATGAGTAAAATTATTTCATAATAATTAATTAACTTTTTAACTTGAAGAATAATATTGATTATAAACATTACATAATTTATGTTAATTTTAAATTCTGAGTGAAACGAATAATTTTCTGGTTTTACAATGATGTTTATTTCATTTTTTTCTGGAGGCGCTTTTTGCTCAACTTAACTTTATCTAAAAAAAAATAGTGTTTCATCCAGCAACTCCATACATTGGAAATTTAATGTACATGGTACTTAGAGGGTTTAATAGCAGGGCTATGGGTGAACTGGGCGGAACCAGTTCAGAAGGGGCGCCAAACTGAAAATTTTTCTATTTTCTATTCTTTTTAATGCGAATTATCAATATACACAATTTAAATTATCAATCAAGTGGTTTTAGTTAAAAATACATCAGCAATTGCCTCATAACGATTCCAGTTACGGTAGCATCCGGTGAACGAAGTTTTTCTGAACTTAAATTAATAAAAATGTATTCACACTTCACGATGACAGATGAAAGACTCTTGTCGTTAGTAGTTTTGTCCATTGAAAATGATTTAGCCAAAAAAGTCGATTATGAAGAAGCAATCAAACAATTTGCTGAAATAAAAGCTAGAAAAGTTAATTTCTAATTTTATAAATATAAATTATAGTTTAGTGACGAAAAAAAATTTTTTTATGATCATGTAATTAAGTTTTTGTACAAAATACCTCCAAACAATTTTTATTTAATCCGATTTAAATTTTTAATTTAATTTGAACAATTTTTTTTTTGAGGGGGGAGGGATGTAGAGGACACCGAAAAATAATTTCGCTCTGGGTGCCTATTCTTCAAGCACCGGCCTTGTTTATTAGGCTCTCATCTCAATTATTTTTCAGGCAAGTGGAAAACAGCTTAAAATGGACCAAAACGATGAAATACGCCGTTAGCGACACTTTAAAAAAACGACACCATTCAATCGACTAGGTCAATTCAAAGATAAAAAAAACTTTGAACAGAGATAGAAAAAAGAGTTTCGAATCTTTTGTATGAAATAAAATGTGTTTTTTGTGAAACAAAAACACATTTGAGCATTAGAAAATTTTGAAAAAAATCCTACGGATAGTTAGACAAAAAATAGTAAAATATATGAACAGTATATTTTTAATTTTTGTCGAAAACTTCTAAAAATTTAATATAACCTTACTCATACACTTAATTAACGTTAGTGAAAAAATTTTAAAAATCGCTAGTCAGGATTTTTTTTATAAGCGTTTAAATGCATTATTTTACGATTTTACGTAATAAACTGTTTTTACGTCAATTTTCAACTTTAATTTTTTTAATTTTTTAGTTTACCTATCATTATACAAATATTAATTCTTTATATAATTATATAATTGTATAAAGAATTAATATTTGTCCAATCGAATAAGAGTCTATCAACTATCTCATCAATAAAGTTCCTAAGGTGATCTATTTTTATATTAGAATAATTGGTTATGTTTTATATTTACTACCGACAGATATTATTGCAAATTAAAAGTAAAAGAAAAGTAAATATTTAAGTTTCTTCTTTAGAAAAGTACATTAGGTAACATAACCATATTGCATAGTGAAGTTATTCTACTAAAACTCAACTACTATACATAAGTTCATCAAATTATAATTTTAAATAAAACATTTATATTAACTATTAAGTAGATATAATATTTTATATACTGCGTTTACCGTGTTAAAAAAATTGCAAGTAGTCATGTAGGATACGTTATCTTACCTAATCTTACAGTAGCTTGACTCATACCTAATGATATAATCTTAGAATTTTTTTAAATTCAAAATTTATTGATAAATGTATTTCTGTGCTGCATAATTTTTTTATTTTACCGTGTAAGTAATAGATAATGTGTAATCCTCAGCCTTATAATTTTTAATACATTACGTTTAACACGTTCTGGCGAGTTCCGCATTGTAGATTTGTTATTGTTAGTTATACTATTATGTAAAACAATTTCACTGTAAACGTTTGAATAATTACAATAAAAACGTATATCAAATTTAAAGCGTAAACGTTTTAAGAAAAAACACCACTTAAGTTGATAAAAACTAGATAAACAAAATTTTTAGAACTGATACCAAACACATTTTTATCATACTTGGTTTGTATTTCATTTCATTTTCTAGTAATTTTATTTATTTATGTAACCGCCTATGAATATTTGGTATCAAAATATTTGAAAACTTTCCTGTAAATATACGTACAGACCGTAGAGTAGTTTATTATATCGGTAATACGAAGACCAGTATAAATTAACATTTATTACAGTTTTCTTTACTTAGGATCAACTATTAAAGTATTGATACATATATTCGATTTGATATAGGCATTAGGAATTGATAATTATGTGATACTATGGATATAATGTTGGACATAGAAATATTTAAAAAAAAAATGACAGGCTATTTAAAATAACTATATACTGCATAATATGTATCATTGAAATAGTTTTTTCAATACTTTGAATTAACCCATGATTGATGTCAATACTAACACATCATACTATGTAGCCATGTAGGTATATTATACTACTTCATGGGAAATTTGTCACTGTCGATATTGTTGAAACATAACGGAACCGGTCCTTATCATTAGGTGCTTGAATTTTGCACAAGATTCATTCAAAAATAATTACTAAATTTACGTTTATGTGTTACTAACATAATCATATTATAAAAGTATATTTTTATGTGTGTAATTACATAATATAATTGAGTGAAATGGTAATACGTATATGCGTATAGACTTGCGTACGCAAATAATGTGGTTCAGAAAGTTGATTTATAGAAACAAAATTAGGTTAATTGTAAAGTTTACCTGTTTACCTATTATGATCATTGTGTAAGTGTAAAACTACGAATAATTTGTATACATTTTTATCTATACCGTTGGGTAATTCGATTTTTTTTTAAAATTTTTAAGAGCTTTCGGTATAACCATTATAGCTCGACAATTACAGTAATGAGTAAATTACACAATTAATTAAATTTTATAATATAAATTATAAATAAAGATAATGGACAGGAATTTTAATAATAGCGGGTAATATTACGGTGAAATCAGATAAAAGTGAAGATAGATAAGAAAAGAAATATTGTGTTAAGCAATCAAGGAGTAATCAAGGACGGATTTTAACTTATTATTTCCAATACTTTAGACAGTAGAGCGATTAGAGGAGTGATAATGGATTTTAATTCATTGAAAATATTATTTATATCAAGTGATTGGAATCTAGGACGTCCCCCCTCCCGATGCAATTGACGTTTCGTCCCCGAACAGGACAATTTCCCCCCGGACAAAAAATAAAAATATTAAACAAATATTAAATTAATAAATATATATATATATATATATATAATTCAATAATGGGTCATATGTAATATTAAAAATTAAATAATACAAATAAAAAAAAACTATATAATATTTTTTATTCTTCTAAGAGCTCACGGAAATTAAAATTTTTTAAATAATATCATTTGACAAACCTTCACACAATTGTTTTAACCTATCGTCTGGTCCTAGATTATGACGAAAAGCTCCTGCTCTATAATGTAATATTTTTACTGATGCACTTGAATTGCTCATCTGAAGAGCTTCAATAAAAAGCTAAATATTTGGATGATTAATTCTCATTAGTGTTGTAAATTTATTATTCCACCCTTCCGAAACATTGTTTTTTTTACCTATATCAGCTTTAGTTAAGTCGAACACGTTCCATATATAAGGTGGAAATAACGGTGGTGTCCTTGTTATGTGATAATCGTATATTTCGGGTAAAACCAAAGAACCAATTGTCTAAGGTCTAACCTATTATTAAATGTAAAAAAAATATGTATTGATTCGGAGGGGAAATGTCTCAGTCCGGAGGGAAACGTCCAGTACTGCTAAAATCGTCGGGGGGGGGGAAGACACGGAGGGAAATGTACAAATACCAAGTGATTTAGGTTCAGTTGAAGGTCGGTGACATGTGGTTTCGGCAAATGATCGTTTTTGATTGTTGTCGTTGAATCCTCGGTAATGAGTGGGCATCGCAGGCCTTGGTACAGAGGAAGGAAGAGTTTTCTTGAGCAGATGTATGTATTTAGGACATCCTTTGTATGAAACAGTATGATCTCCAGCGCAGTTGGCGCATTTGGCAGGAAGATTTTGGTCTCTGTTACACTCTTTACTCAGGTGGTCTTCACCACACTTGACGCAACGACGAATATGAGAACAATGTGACTTGGTGGGACCAAACGATTGACATTTTTGGCATTGTGGTGGCCCGCGATTTTTTTTGTATGGTTTTTCTGTTGATATAATTGTGAGCAGAAGCGATGAAATCTTAAAAATGTCGGCGTTGTTTTTATTTCTACGAAGTTCCACGAAGAATCGTGGTAAAGGGAGGTGGTTTTTTTGTAATGTTTGTGACATATGATACTGAATGCCCTAAATCATTCAGTGCATTGACGATGTCAACGGTGTGTGGAGTGGTGCAAATTCCTGATAATAGCCCTAAACGAGCGGTAACATGGTGGACAATAAGTATAACATTCGAGGTCGAAAGTTATTATATGACTGACTATTATATTGTAATTTTCGCACCCGTTAGGACGAATGATCAAGAATGAGGACGTGGCTTTACATGTAAAACCATAATTACCCGTGAGGTTTGATAAAGTTGCAACAAATGAAAAATAATTAGTAATATTTTTAATGAAAATTGGAGAAGCTCTGTCGTTCAAAACGTCCTCAATTACCTGGTTAGTGGTATCATTTATAACCTTATTTATGACCGGCGTGATCCTGGGTCAGGAGGAGGGCTGAATACTTCTGGTAATGGATCATTATCTTTCGAGAGCGCTGCGTACCTATTAGGTGAAATGAATGATTTATTTTTCTTAACGTCCTTTTTCGGAAATGACGAAGCTGATAGGTTATGTTTGAGTGTAACTTTACTAGACAAACCTAGTCGCACTTTATTTACAATAACCGTATTACATAACAATTTAATCACCTGTATAACGCATGCCGTAAATGGTTACGAACGTTAGCGAGCAACATACGTGTATGCCCTGAGACGATCGGCGCAGAACTGGGGTAATTTGATTGCAGATTGTTCTTCTCTTTTTATTTTTAAAACTGTAGTACCTACCAAAATTGTATGTTGATACCTATCTACTAAAAATTGAATTTCATTAAAAAAAAAGCATGGAATAAAATTTGTTCTAAAAATGTAATATTAAATTGTAACTATTGTCAAAATACGGCATCATGTGAATTATTGATTAAATTATAAATATTATGGTATGATAATACAGCGTTTTCCAAATAGTGGGCCCACTACTGGGCCTCGAAAATATTATATCGGGCCGCAGAATCCGATAAAATTCTCATATAAAATGTTGTTATTTATCATTTCCATTGACGATTTGAACTTTTTAGTAAAAAAAGATTTAAAAAAAAATAAATAAGAAAACAACACGAGTTTCATGCCACACGATACATCAGCTTTTATTCAGGAACATTTGCGAGGACTGGAAGCTAATCTAAAATAATATGTTCTTTCTATTAACAACGAAAAAGCATGGGTGAAAAAACCTGTTTTCAATCCATATTGAAACAAATTTTTCGGACTAAAATGTCGAATCAATAATTGAACTCTCGTGTGACACGACACTCAAATACATATTTAAGGAATGGCCATTAATAGATTTTTGGTTATCTTCTCGTCAAGAGTATCCAGTTTTAGCAGAACAAGTGATAAAATTTCTCGTGCCTTTTGTCACGACCTATAAGCGTGAAGCAGGATTTTCAACACTCGTGTTCCCGAAGAATAAATACAGAAATCGGTTGCCAGTCCAACCGGACTTAAGAATAATATTAACGTCCTTTCCAGCAAACTTGGAGTTTCTAGTTAAAAATAAACAGCTTCATACTTCTCGCTGATATTCGTCAACTAATATAATTAGTAACTATATTATAATTATTACATTGTTGTTACAAATTAACGCTTCAATTTTATTTTAAAATTCTATGTGGACATTCAAATGTGTTTTCTTACCTTTTTTTACACAATGATAAATTTAAAATATTTTGGTGGGTCAAGAAGGAGAAAAATATTAATTACCGGGCCAGCTCCGACAAGAGTTTGGGAATTACTGTGATAATACATTCTTGTATAGTAATAATAATTATTACAAACTACAACTAATTAAAGTAATGTTATAATTTACAGTTTTACCATGCCATAAATGAACCTGTCACCGTTTAAGTTATTTATACAGATAATTAAATAATTATTAATAAAATACCTGTCGCCGAACTATATTTAATTTGGAAAATTAAAAACTACGTTAATTTTTTGTTTGTTTGTTTTTTCAATAAACCCTTTTTCGGGTAGTAATAGTGTTCCAAAAGTTTCATTGAACCCTATCGATCGGATATTGCTTGTAGATTGTTCTTTAAAGTAGGTAATTTTTCTCTCTTTTCAATAATTTAACTAGGCCTAAGGAAAAACTGCCGAAAAACCGAGTAGATAATTAAAACTTAATCGATTTTAATAACATAATCATAATTTACAAATAAATGTTAGTTTTCCTATATATTAATGGCATATTCTTAAATGCGTAACGTAAGATTTAAAAAAGGTAGACAAACATTGGGCTAAAAATAGAACTTTTAAAGCACCTTATTTTTTAATAGTTTATTTCTAAAAACATTTTTTAAATTTTAAAAAAGGTTTGAAAATTTAATATGGTCTTACTCATCTACTAAAGTAACGATGTTGAAAAAATTCGGGATTTTTTTTTTATAAGAGAAGTAAATTACTTCACGATTTTTCCGAAATCAATTTTCTACTTAAAATGTGTATAAAGAATTATTGGACTCATTATGCACTTTTGGATACAGAAAGAAAACATTTTTGAATCTTTTAGTAAAAAATCATTTCTCATTTATCAAGCAAAAAAAACTTTAAACAGATTCGATAAGTGCGTACTTCGCCCCATGGGATATTCTTCGCTCCTCGGACGTGGTAATGGGGATGGGTGTATTGAATTTTAAAGAAATGATAGACAATTTCTTTAGCTAAACAATTCTGGGCAAAGCTTTAGAATTAAAATATATCCTTTGGATTTAAAGTTCAAAATTGACGTAAAAACAGTTTATTAGGTCAAAATTGTAAAATAATTATTTACGTAGACAGTTAAAAAACAATTCTTTTGTTATGATTTTTGAATTTTTTTAGTATCGTTAGTGAAGTGTACGAGTAAGGCCATATAAAATTTTAAGAAATTTTCATTAAATATTAAAAATATACAGTTCATACATTTCACATTTTTCGAAATTGCCGGAAGGTTTTTTTTCAAAATTATCTGAAGTTTATTTGTTTGACAAAGAAACCCATTTTTTGTTTTATAAAAAGCATTATTTTAAAATTCAATACACCCCCATTATTTATTGTCCATGTAGCGAAAAATACCCCATGGTGCGAAGTACGTACGTATTTCTTTTTTTATCAAAATCACATTCCCGCACATAAGAAAATTCTGAAAATTGTTTTACACTAAAAGGTTCTTAACATGTTGTTCTGTCTGTATCCAAAGTTTCGTAATGATTGGAAATACTATTTCTTTTTACATTTTTAAATAAATATTCAAAGTTGAATATTGACATAACAATAATTAATTTTGTAAAAATCGTATTATTATTTACTAAAATATTTATATTAAAAAGTACGTAATTTTCCCTATGGGGTATTTTTCATTCCTCGTGCAAGTTAATGGGAATGGGTGTATAGAATTTTAAAGAAATGATAGATCATTTCTGTAGTTCAAAGATTCTGGACAAAGCTTCAGTTATATATGATATATATGATATAGATATAATTAAAATATACCGTTCATATATTTCACCATTTTTCGTTTAATTATCGGTAGGTTAATTTATTTATTTTTTTTGAAGATTAACTTAAGTTTATTTGTTTAACAATGAAGACATACCAATAGATTCAAAACTTGTTGTTCTATCTGTATTCAAGTTTTATTACAATCGTGTTTCATTATGACCAATTTTTTCAAATAAATTCTTAAATTTCAAAATTGATGTAAAAATAGTTTGTTGCGTACAAATCGTATAATAATAATTATTTACCTAAATACTTGTAAAAAAAATCCTGAGTCATTGTTTTTGAAATTTTTTTCAGTATCGTTAGAGAAATGTATGAGTATAATCATATTATTCAGTTTTCAAAACTTTTTGTCTAACATTAAAAATGATACTAAAGATTAACTTTACCAAAACAAGTCATTTTCAAAGTTTTATGTTTAGCCCAAAAGTTGTCAATATTTTTAAAAATGTTCGTAAAGTATGTATCAATATGCCATTATTATATAGTAAAACTTGTAAGTTTCTAATATATATCCGTTCGTGAGATGATTATATAGCTAAAATCAGTTTATTGAAAGTGTCGTTGTTACAAATACCATTTTTTCTGGGTTTTTCGAAAGTTTTTCCTCACGCCTGGAGGAGGAGATTATATTAACTCTGTGTAGGAAATAAGAGAAAAAGAAATTGAACGCTCCTCATGAAAACTGTTGAAAATTGCAATGAACTTTGTAATGCTAAATTGGAATAACTATTATTACAATAATAAGTTCTAAGAAGAATGATATAAAATGGAAACTAAGTAAAATATTACTATTTGTAACTATAAAGTATACCGATAACATCAACTTTAAATTGTATTTC
Source organism: Therioaphis trifolii (assembly GCA_027580255.1). Classification (NCBI taxonomy): domain Eukaryota; kingdom Metazoa; phylum Arthropoda; class Insecta; order Hemiptera; family Aphididae; genus Therioaphis; species Therioaphis trifolii. The sequence goes on from CM050410.1 coordinate 6,189,972, forward strand.
AAATTAAACTTAGGTCAATATTCTAATTTATTTGGAAAAAAGTTAAACTTATTCAATATTTTATTGTGAAATAAATTGCATAAACTCATAATTTAATAACGTATTATTAATGTATTTATTATTTTGCTTAGTCTTTTGTTGTTTAAACTTCGTTTTAAAAATTATTTCATTTTGATGTAATTGATATTTGTGGCTATCTGCTATATACAGTGGTATTTTATTTCAACAAGTTTCTTATTGTATCATGTCTTTCAGATCTTTAGTTAATAACAAGCCTTATTATTGTTTTGTCAATTTAGATTTTTTCCACCGAGTGTTTTCGATGGGATTAAAAAATATTCTAAAACTGAGTATTAATTATGTTCTAAACAGTTCATTATTAATATATATTTTGAACGGCGTAGGTTGGGGAGGGCGATTGACCCTTTACTTGAATAATTTTTTGGGACAGCGATCGAGACCTTGACCCCAGTTAATTTTTAATAGAGTTTCTACGTAGCTCTACCCTTGTTCGACAGACCACTCTGTTGGTCACACTGTTGTTGCACAGCGGTATCTTTTTTCTATGGTACGCATAACGATAGTAATAAACGTTGCGCGAAACGATTCCAGTGAACTCGAAAACAGCAACAGTGAACTGGATAACTAACGGATGGTGTTTATCATACTATATTTTACAATACACATTCATATATAATATAAACATATGAGAAGTTTAGACTGACATTACTGAATATTTATTAATATTTTTGTTTTCCCTCACCGATACTCGTCCATTAGAGAATTGAATACGGTGGCGGTAACGACGACTCTTAGATTAAACGAGCTTGGTGTTTTTTCTTCCATAGCTATTCCCGTGATACGATCCCCGCGCGTTTCCCTTCATCATTTAGGCTATGCACCGAATCCCCTCAGCTACCGTCATCCACTGATACATTGGCGGTGAGTTGTGTTTCGTTTTCGCGTCAACGGGTCGTCCGTGTTCCCTCTGGTCCATATCGTTTTCCTTTCGCCGTCGCGCCGTCCGGTTTTCATGCACGGACACCGTGCGAGATTTCCGTTTTTGGTTTTACTTTTGTAGTTCAATCTGGCCTACTAGATTGTCGAGGGAGTGTGTGAATCTGTTAAGTTCGCTAGTTCGTATCCATTATCGCTATACGTTTACCGGTTCAGGTAGCTCACCGGACATCAGGGCTGCGTGAACTTCACAAACGATTTTAACATTGATGACGATGAGTAATACCGACCACTGTGGTCGGCGCACGTAATAGAACTGCACCGAAAATACTGCGTGGATCCAGAAAATGACATAGACTTGGAGTTACTCTCTGGTGAGTATTATTTATCCATACCAGATGCAAGTTGAGGTTGTTTTGTTTCCGAATCCCTTGAGCCGGGTAACATTCAGTAGCAGTAAAAACAATTAACTACAATCTGTTCATTGATTTTTGCCAGTTGATTGTTCTACTAGTAGGTAATTTGGGTTTAGTAGTATTCCTTGTTCACAATATTACACTCGTATATATACTCTCACAAACACACACACACCCACACTAACATATACATACATAGGGACGTTTTTCAGTTTAATCACAGTTTTTAAACATTGTAGAGTCTTTAAACATCGGTATGCTCTTCTATAGTCACCTAATGATTTTGTGATGGCATCAATTTAGTTTTTCAAAAAGATTGTTGAATGACAATTATTCCTTAAAAAACACTTGATTTAACTTCAGGTAAATTTATTATGCTCATTAATTCACAAATTCGTTAGGTCTTGTAACTTCTTAACCTATTTTCTTCTTATAATTAGGTATTTATGCTATTGATTTTATTCTGTAATATTATATTTTTGATGCTATTCTGTAATTAAAATTTTTTTAAATAATTTTCAATCCTTATCAATATCTATATTTTTCTCTATGTTATTTAGTATTTTAAATGATGGATTTGGTTAAATTTTAAACTTGGTACCTGTTGATACCTACTAAAATTATTTTAGTATTATTATTGCTATTTCTATTTTATTGAAAAATTTTCTTTAATTGTTTAACATTTTATTTTGTATTAAAGTTATTTTTCTTATAATGAGTTTCAACTTGAGTTTTATAGTATAATCATTGTTTATTGATAATGTTGACAGATTATTATTTATTGTATGTACCCATCTAAGTTAATTATAAGTATTTTTTTATTTTTTTTTCTTATACCTACTTGTTATAATTTATGTTTATAGGTATTATGTGAAGCTGTTGGATAGTCAAATGTATACCATTTTTCTGTGTATGTGGTGTGTTTAATTAGTACCTTCGTTGGTACTTAGTTAAGGTAGTTTGTTTATGTGTACCTATAATGCCTTATCAATAGATAAACAGTATAGATTTGTTCATCAAATTTTGAATTCTTTTTAGTATTGTAACAGTCATGGTTTATTCGGGTCAATCTTAAGAAGTATATGTACATAGGTATCTAGCAGTTTGAATGTTTTTATTTATTTTTGATTTAGTTTTAGATTTTTTTAAATCTCAATTTTATAGGTTAAAAAAAGAAGTAAACTTAATGTCTATATCTTTTTAAATGTAAATATTGAAAAATAAATAGGTAATATACTTCAATATATATTATGTTATGTAAAGTATATTTTGGTTGCGGTGTTGTACGCTTTCTACAAATGATTTGATGGTGTCATATATCCTTAGGATATCTATACCTAAGAAGTATTCATGATATTACCTTAATTATAAATTGATGCACTTCATAGATGAATAAAGATTTCAATAAATGTTGGCATTTAAAGTTAAAAAAAATGTTTCATATTTTTAAAGCATTTCCCAAAAATATTTGTTGTATTTACAGAATGCAGCCATTTTTGTAAGCTGCCATTTTATTAAATTTATGGCACCATGCCGACAGAGATGTTTGTTCATAAACACAACTTATTCTTGAATCACTTAATGATTGCTCTTTAAATATGGAAGAATCCCATGTAGATTAGATATTTTTTCTAATTATATTTCTATAAAAACTCCTTAATTTTTAATTTTTTTTTTTTGTAGATCATATTTAAATTAAGTTTATGAATAAAATAAATGAGTGGAAAAATGTATATACATATACCTACTTAAATATTGAAATTTAAATTTAAGGTTTTGATTGAAATAAATAGTTATTTTATGTGAAATGTTTATAAACAGTAGAGCATCATAGTGCTAGCATTTTAATTCTACAAAAAATAACCGAAACAAAAAAGATGGAGATATTTTGGACCATGTATTCTTTGATCATCATATAAGATAATGATGATGGAAGTATTGAATTTTAATGAAATGTTAAATCTTGTCGTTGGTTAAACGATTCTGAACAAACTCAGAGTTAAATGTATTGTTTATTCGTATATTTAACCATTTTTAGTTTAATTCTGTCAATTCTATAAAAATCTTGTACTTAATAATTTACTTAAATATCTTAATGTAAAACAATCCAGAGTACAGTTTTGGAAGTTTTTCAGAATTTTGTATGAAGTATTAAAAATTTTATTAGAAATATACTATAAAACATGGTATTTTTGAAGTTCTATTTTTAGCTCAATACTTGCTTATTTTTTAAAAACTTTATTTAAGTGTATTGTATTATGTCATTAATATATGGTTGAAAATGTATGCCTCTTGCAACATTAATTTTGAAGTTATGACTAAATAACTAAAATTGATTTAGTGAAAGTGTCACATACAATAAAATTTACAGTTTTCACTCGGTTTTTAGGCAGTTTTCCATTATGCCTGGAAAAACTATCGAAAATAGAGAAAATTACCTTCTAGATTAAATTTCTGATCTATAGAGATGTTGGATAAACCTTTTGGACAAAATTAGTCTAAAAAGTGGTCACAGAAAAAAATTCCACCATAAAACCAATAGACTCTTCACTTCACTCAATTCTAATAATGCTTCCCAACATTTTTATCAGAAATAAAATTTTAAATTTCATAAAAAAAGTTTCTGAAAATTGATGAATTTTTAAAGTTAGGTATACGTGTCGAGTTCAAAAAACAAAATTTGAAATGTTCTCAAGTTTATCGCTTTATTATTTTAAAAGTTAAGATAAAGTAAGTATGTTATTTCAATTTGTGAAAATTGAATTTAAGAATATTTATCAATTTCACTCAAAATTTCAAATATTTTTCCTTATACTATAGATTTTGCTAGATGACACCATTGTACATCTTGTAAAATTATATCTCTATTGTAGTTAATTAGTGGTATATAAATTACTACTTAATAGTTGTTTAAACAGTTGTACAAATCTGCTAGGTATATATATTTAATATTTGTCACAAATACAAAAAATGTATGTTCTTCGCCCCATGGGTATTTGTTGCTACTCGGACGAGTTCATAAGAATGAGTGTATTCAATTTTAAAGAAATCATAGATTATTTCTTTTGTTAAATGATTCTGATCAAAGCTTCAGAATTAAAATATACCTTTTGGATTGACCAATTTCTTCATATAAATATTTAAGTTGAAAATTGACGTAAAAAGAGTTTATTACCTACATAAAAATTGTAAAATAATTTACTGAAATGCTTTAAAAAAAATCCTTTGTCATGATTTTTTTAGTATTGTTAGTGAAGTTTATGAATAGTCATAATACATTTTTTAAAGTCTTTGTTAAATACTTTAAACTTTATTAGAGGGATAAACATTTAAAAAACAAGGTATATTCAAAATTCTATTTTTAGTCCAAAAGTTATCAAATTTTTTTGTAACTTTTTTTTAAGTATGCAGTATTGTGAATAATACACGATGGAAATTTCAAGTTTCTAGTAACCTTACTATTGAAGTAATGATGAAATTACTAAAGTTGATGCAATAAAAAAAGTCATTTACAGTGAATTTCACCGATTTTGCTCTATTTTAGGCTGTTTTTTTCTTGCTTGAAAAAACTATTGAGATAAGAGCTTAATAAATTCTCAAAGTAACATGTGCATATAATTTCCTATTTATAGAGTTGCTTGATTAACGTTTTGGACAAAGTTAATTTGAACATAAAGTTTCTACAGATAAAAAAAATACAGAAAAAAAAACATCTTTGTAAAACCATAAGATCCTTCACTTCATTCAGAATCTAAAAAAAATAAATAATGAAATGATGGTCAAAGTATATCATTATATCTCTTTCTTAATTGGATTAATGGTGTTCTGTGTTAAAAACTTAAGTGGATGTATTGATCGAAAACTTCTGTAAAAAAATTAACAAACTAATCTTGAAATTTTAGATTCTGAGTGAAGCGAAAGATCTTATGGTTTTAAAATGATGTTTATTTTTTTTGAAATTTTTTTTTTTTTTACTTGGAGACACGTTTTGCTCAACTTTACTTTGTCCCAATGTTTCACCCAGCAACGCTTTAAGTCAGGAATCGTTTGTGGATAATACTTTGAAGATTTATCAAGCTTTCATAGTTTTTCCAGGTAAGAGGATTAACAGCCTAAAATGGAGCGAAATTCATGCTAAACGACACTTTCATTAAATTGACTTTAGTAATTTCGTCATTACTCCAAAAGTAATGTTTCTAGAAACTTGAAATTTTCACTGTATATTATTTATGTATTACTACATATTACAAAAAAAGTTAACAAAAAATTTGACAATTTTCAGGCTAAAAGTAGAACTTTGATGATACCTTGTTTTTTTAAAGTTAATTCCTCTAATAAAGTTTTAAATATATGCCAAAAACTTTTGAAAACTTAATATAACTTTACTCATACACTTAACTAAAAATTTTAGAAAAATTTTAAAAATCGTAACAGGATTTCTTTTTATTTGCGTTTAATTGAATTATTTTACAATTTTCCCGTAATAAACGATTTCTACGTCAATTTTCAACTTAAATTATTTACTTGAAAAAATATGTCCATCCAAAAGTATACTTAAATTTATAGCTTTGCTTAGGATTGTTTAACTAAAGAAATGACTAGTTAAGAAGGTTAATGGAAATGGGTCGGTCATGGTTAATAGGATTGATTTATATTCTTAGGGAAGTAAAAATTATTAATATTATCAGTTGCTTTCCAAAAAATAAAATAAAACTTGATTTTATAGTTGAATTCATTAATATACTTAATACTTTTATTAAGTATTAATTTAAAATTATAACTAAGTATTAATTATGTTTTAAAATACTTAGGTTAAAATTTAAAAATATAGGTGGGTATATGTCTTATTATATTGCATATTTTTATAGATTCTCAGTACATTGGATATTTTATTAAAAGGTAAATACATTTATCATAAGCTATATAAAGTCATTTCCAAAGACTGGGTAAAATTTTTGTTGCTTTTCCTCTCAAAAAATAGATCTAGGGATGCGTTTGATCCTTACTAACTGAAACTATTGTTATTTTTGTGTATGTTGATGCTAAATGCAAATGGTGAATTACCTATTCCTATAACTAATTTTAGGAAAATCTCTTGTATGTTATTTATAATTTATATAATGTGTTGAATATGTGTCTATACCCAAATTTATTTATATAAACTTCCTGTTTAGCAAAACATTCTTAAAAAATTGTCCATTATTTATAAATTATTGCTATTGTAAGGTTGAAATGTACTGACTATTAAAATAAGGTAGGATATTTAATTATGCTTGTTTTAGAGTATATTAGTTTAATAAGTGGTGACATAAGTGCAGATTTCATTGTATGGCCTACATAGTTCAGTCTTAAAATTATTTTCATTCTGAAAAACTATTTGTTAAATGTACCCAATTGGCGAAAACATATTAGTACAATTTGTGTCATAATATTACATTTTCTTTGTTAATTGTTGTATATTAGTTATTTATAGTGAAAAATTATAAATTAAGTTACATAATGTATTATTAATTTTCATAAATAATTCTGAATTCAGTAACACTACTTACATTCAAACAAATTTGTAACTGGTACCTAAATGTAGGACATTTATTATCCTTATTTTTATGCTTCTCAAATCTAAAATCTTATTTGTTTTAACATTTTTTGGAAATGTCAATAACCTTAGTTTTTTTTTTTTTTGAGATAATTTTTGATTCTGAGTCAAGCAAAGATTCTATTGATTTTTAAATGATATTTTTTTAATTTTTCTGGATACGCTTTTTGGTATACTTGACTTTGTCCAAAAGTTCCATCCAGCAACTCTATAGATAGGAAATTATATGTAGATGGTACTCTGAGTTTCATTTTTCTCTTTTCTCAAAGTAATAATCTATTGTTTCTTTAAAATTCAATACTTCCATCCCTATTATCTTGTCTGAAGAGAAAAGGATACCCCATGGAGTGAAGTATGTCCCACTGTTTTTTACTAAATAACCCTATATATTTATTCATGTATGTTTCAAGTTATATAAAGATTGACTTGGTGAGTTACTTTTAGCTTCTGAGTGAAGCTAAGAACATAATTATAATTTTTTTTTCCATGAACCATGTTTGGTTCACTTAACTTAGTCCAAAAGTTTCATCCAGCATCTCTAAAATAATTAGAAATTTTATTTAGTTGGTACTTTAGAAAGGTAATTTTCTCTATTCTCCATGATTTTCCATGTGCCAAGAAAAACTGCTTAAATATCAATTAAAAACTGTAAAATTCGACGTCAATGGCACTTTCTCTAAATCAATTCTAATTATTTTGTCATAATTCCATAAGTAACGTCGCTGAAAACTTCAAAATTTTTATCATATTTAATGGTTAATCACTACATACTTAACAAAAGTTTTAAAAAAAATGTACAACTTTTTGGCTTTAAATATATTTTTTAAAGTTTACTATTTGACTAGAAGTTTTGAAAGTTTACCAAAACCTTACTACATAAATTTGCTTGAATAAATGTTATCAATGTTTTGAATGTTTTGGTAAGAAAAAATGTCTGCTTTGTCAAACAAGAAAACTTAAAACAAGTTCAATATAAAAAAAACGACCAATAATTTGACTAAATAATGGTAAAATGTTTAAACTGAAAAATCATGTAATGAAGGTATTGATTTATTGTTTTTTAAAATTCAATATTCCCATCCCAATTATCATGTCTGAGGAGCGATTAATAATACTTCACGGTTCAAAGTATGTTCGGCTTTTTGGTGTTCTTGTTGTCTTGTGCTAAAAGTAAATATAATTTTATTGTTAAAATTAATAAAATATGACAAAAAATTATCGAAGAATAAAGAGTTTTGTTAATCCAAATGTGTTTAAATGGAAAATATTTTGATAGAATTATATTTACTTCAATTTAATACTTACTTTATTTCTTATATATTATTTCAAAAAATATGTTTGATAATAAGCTTTACATCCACTATGGCTAGTTATTTCAATAAAATATTTTATTGTTATAAATAATTAATCTTTTATATTATGTAATGACAAATTATTTTTTGTTTATGATATTATATTTTATATTTCAGATTTTGGTACTTGGTAGTCCAAATGAAGTTACCAATGAGTAAGAGATGTAAAAGGTAAGTGAATATTTTTCAGGTTTTTATGTACCTATACAACTATTCCTAGTGATTAAATCTTTTTATTACAGAAATACCCTTTATTTTATACTTCTATTTTTGTGGTAGAATATGATCATAAATTATTAATTCTAGCTATTGAAATTGAGCATAATTTTGTCTCAACGTGAAATTATATGTAATATTAGTTGATTTTAATTCATTAAAGTGAAACATTATAGTTAAATAGAATATGATGCTCAATTACTATGTGGATATTTTGGATATTAAAATCTTAAGTGAACATTTAAGAGTATTTTATTTTTTGTCTCCTTGAAGATTATGAAGAATTGATATTGGTAAGTTTTGCTTGCTTAATTTTTTCAATAATTTAAATTTTATTAATGGTTACATGTATATTGGTGCTTGCGAGTTAACTAACCAATGTGTTCATTTTATCACTCTGGCACCCTTATACATCCTTGAGCATATGTTAGCAAATGAAAAAGTTAATGTTACATAATACATTTTGAAAATCATTATAGGACCTACCCTTGAGTACAAAATAATTATAATCATAAATGGAGAGTGTATTATAATTAGCGTGTATTGGTTTAACTGTGATAAACTAATTTTTCTCTTTTAACTTTTTTCTCTTTGGCAATAGCGTTAACACTCAAGTACCTGTATAATTTTTAAATGTATTGTGTATGTTTTTTTTTTATATAATCTTATTTAAATTGTCTTACAAATCATTCATTTTTGAGTTATAACTAATTTCATTAAATTTTTCATGGTCAATAATTTTTATTTAGTAAAAATTATTAAATAATGGATTAGATCATGACATTTTATTGAATTGGTTTGTACAAGTATAAACTCAAATTTATTCATTAAGTTTATTTTGGCAAAGTATATATTTTTTATTTTCCTATTTTTCAATTATTCAGTATATTATTTCAATAAAAATTTCTTATGCAAAAAGTTCTTACCAAGAACATAACTTACAAAATATTAAGTTAAATTTTTTATTGTATACATTTTTATTTGTATGATGTTTTTATAACAGGTAAATTTCATGTGTCTCAAAAACATAAATTAATAAGCTTCATATTTTTTTTATATGCCTTGAGTTTGAATATTATTTTTTTAAGCTTTCAGTGATTACTGGCTACGAACAAAATATCTGATCATTTTAAAAGGTTTGTTGAAGGAGACAAAAAATATACATTGATACACTTGGATTTTAATTTTGAATTTAGTTTTTCTATATATATATATATATATATATATACATATATATATATATATATATATATATATATATATATATATATATATATATATATATATATATATATATATATTGTATGAATATAATAATATTGTTGGGTTAAAATTATTTTTTCTGAAGTATTTAAAGTTGTAAATATTTTTGTAACTATTTTATATTATTTTGAAAATTCTTGTTCATTTTCTTTTTAAAAATTCTAAAGAAACATCAGTTTAGTGATTTTGTTTAAGTTGAAAATTAAATTGTTTCCTAACTTTATCAATTATCTCTCCCTCTCTCTCTCTCTTTATTTTTTTATGTTTATAATTTATTCTGTGATTTTATAATATAATTTGTTACTTAAAAACATTACCAGGTTTATTTAATTAGTAAATACAAAATTAATTGTAATTTTTTTCAACACAAAGATGAAATGATTATGAATGAAATATGTAATCTTCCTTGCTTACATATTTGCATTCTGTTGTTTTATCTAAGCATTTAATTTTGAAATCTAAAGTTATATATTTATTTATTATTTACATCAATATTTAGTATTTAAATTAATATTAAATTTTAATGTGATAAGATACATGATTAAATTTTTAAGACAAATAATAAGAACACTAATATATTTTTATTCATTATTTATAAAAATGTTTTATTTATATAATACATGTGATGTAAATAAGGCTTATTTAGGTATTGATAATAACAATAATTGTTGTGATTGCATATTACATACAGTGCTTATTAAATTAAAATAGTTAATCAATCAAAGCTATCAATCTTTATTTAATTTTGGAATTTCACAGATATCTATTCTTATTGTTATTAAAATATTAGGTGTATTTGTTAGTCTATAAATAGTTTAAAAAATTTAATTTAATTTTTTTTATATAATTGAAATTGACTATAATATTGACTGAACTGATGTTTTTTCATTTTAATTCTTTTATTTAATTTCAAGAACATTTTTTCCTGATCTAATTAAAACAAAATAATGTGTAATACATTTATTAAATTATTATAATTGTTAATTTGATGTCATTGACTGTCAAGTAATAAATATAATAATATAAAACATAAATATTAAATATAAATAATTATGTTACAAATTATTGAAAATATGGATTACTTATGCTTGAATTTTTATCTTTGGGTATATCCAAGTGTATTGATACTACTCTCTATTATATTAAATAGATATAAGTAATTAATATTAAATATTGTATTATTATAATATAATAATATTATATTATATTATATTATATTATATGATATTATCATATAATAAGAAGTAAATGTCATCACTGTAACATTATCATTTATTTTTACCGATTTGTAATGTGTTATTTTTTACTATTGTTTTTATAAAAAGTGATTAATCAAAAGTATCAGAAATAGTATTACAAGCTAAAAAATGTTTTTTTAAAATATTTACATTTTTGTTCAAGGTAAGTATTGGTAATCAAGGGTATTTTTTAAGATTTATTTAAAATATTATTTATTAAGGATTTTTTCATGGATTTGTAATATTTGGATTTTCTATAGTCCTCTTGCATTCCATCATTAAATATATATTTCCAGGAATATTTCTACAAAAGTATACATGTATGGATATAAATATTTATAAAGTGAGTATTATTTTCAAATATTTTCAATGGTGTATTTATTTAGTTTTTAAGATTCATTATTGATAAATTGTATATTGTTTTAATTGAAGGATTATACATAGTCCTATGCAATTCCTTTATAAAATATAAATTTTCAGGAACAAAATTACAAATATCAACATTAAATAAATATTTATTACATAAAGTGAGTATTGTTTTTGAACGTTTAAAGAATAATTTTTTTATTATTTATAATTTGTTTTAGATTTATCTTTATAACATTTTTAAATTACATTTGTGTTTAGTTAATTAATTTATGAATAATTTTAGTAATTTAGTCCATTCCTTATATTTCTAGCATATACCTACATTGTAATAATTTTATTTATGGAAAATTATATAATAAGGATACTTTTTTTTTGTATTTGTTGTATAATTTAAGTAAATAAAATAAAATAAATTAATGATAAAGGTTAAACAAATTATGAATGATTCAAATTAATAATTTAATTTGTTTGTTTTATTCATTGATAATTAGAGTTAATTTTTTGTAATTTTAGAAAATATTTTAAGAACTTAAATTTGAGATTGAAGAATAGTACTTGCAATCATATCATATTATCATAGCATATCATCTTTCATTTACCAATTACTATATATATATATATATTTTTTTTTTTTTTGATTGTATGTATATTTTATATCTTATATAACATAATATATATACACTGTCTACTTGATCACTTAAGTAAAATAAAAATAAAGTTGATCAATAAATATTTGTAACTTATCCCCAAAAAGTTGATCACTATTATAAGTCATTGTATTCTTTTTTTTTGAGATAATGCATCTCAATTCAATTTCAATTTTCAATTTCAAAAAAACTTTTCTATTTAATCAAATTATCTAAAACAATAAGAATTACAATAAAGTAAATATTTGTGTTACTTATCTTTTGAAATATGCTTTTAATTAATAATTTACATAAGTTTTGATGTATTATTTTTTAAATATTTAATTACCAGAATGTATTTAGTGAATTCACCTTTACTGTGGTAGTATTTATTTTATTATATAAAGTATTTTTTTGTTAACGAGTGATTTTTGTTTTTCACTAGAGAAAGATAACTGTAAAATAGTACTTAATGATAATAAAAGGCTAGACTTTTTGGTTTTACACATTTTTGTTAGGTAAATATATAACTTATGAGGGGTAAAATGTAAATAACTTATTTTTATTAAATTAAAATTAAAAAATTAAAAAAATAATGTTTTCACATTGACTACTAATTACTTTTTATTAATAGGCATTGTTGTGGTAAAGATTACTCTTCTTTAAATTTATAATTTGACTATATATTTTTGTAAATAAATTGAAGTGAAAATTGTGGTCTGTTCATATTATTGTTTTTATACTTTTAACACCATTTTTATTTCTTTAATTATGATATAAAATAATACTATATAATGAATAAAATAGAAGTACATTTAATTATATATTTTGGGGTTTATTGATTTATTCAAAAATTGAAATATTTGTGTATAAACTTAGCCTAATTTTTAAAAAAGTATAATAGTTAAGTAATATTAAAGGTTCTTTGAGTTTAATATTATGAGTACATTAATAATAATATTAGTTTCACATTAAAAAAAAACATTATTTTAGCTGTTAGTGTTGTATACGTTTTTGGCAGGTAGCTGTAATAGTTATTTCAATTATGCTGATGTCATGTATACACTATTAATACATTTTATTATCTGTCTGTTATACTAATAGTTAATTAAATTTATGACTTTTGCAAATAATTTTCTGTATCAATAAATAAACAAAAAAATGAATTTAAACCATTTTTGTAGATGCTATAATCAAGTTATTGTTATTATTATTTTTTATACTTTTTATTTTAACTAAGAGTAAAACTTAAAACTTGTGTATCAAAAAATAAAATAAAATTTAACATTAAGTTCTAACTAATTTATTTTTGGTCGTTATTTTCTTAAATAATCATTTTGTTGAGAAGTGTTTACTATTTTTAAAACTAATGATCAAATACAAATTCTAAACTTCAAAATTTTTAGAATGTGAAGTTAGTATAAATGGTTATTCATTGAAACAAAATTGAAAACTTATAAATCAATTGTATAAAAAAATTAAATAAAAACATTGCGTAGTGTTGTGTTAGTAATATAAGTTGATTGTATTAATTTGAATGGTACTTACAAATATTTAATGGTAAAATCTAATAATAAATTTAGGTAATATATTGATTAATAGGTTATATGAATAGATTGACCGTTTGGCTACTCTTATTTTAAATACAATTTTAGAAATTCTTGAGAAGTTTGAAAAAAAAGTTTATGAACTTATCTTGTTTTTTTGTTTGAGTATACGTGATGATAAGTGTTCTATTTTATAATTTTACAACAAAACTCAAACACATTTTTTGACTGTATGAATTATTTGATTTTATTTTAAATATGGTTGGAAAATCATCATAAATGAAACTGTATTACATATTTGTTTAATTTTGTATGAGTTTGTAATTTCAATACAGTTTAAAATATTTAACATAGATTGTGCACACACAGTATATTTATTTTAACTATAAAATTATTTATGTAAGACTGAAAACATTCTTAGGTGAAAATTATTATACAGTTATTTTAAATACTTGTTAACTAAAATATAAAATATTCTAACTTATACATAATTTTATGATTCTGTCAATCAGAATATTGTCTAAAGTTAATTGAGTTGATTTCTTTTTTAACTCAAGTGTTTTTAATTCTATTTAAATTATTCCTTTTAATGTTTCTTTATGTTTTTCTAAGTTTTTGTAAAAGCCATCAGGTGCCAAATGAGTGTCATCATTTATTCACAGCTAAAGCTCGATTGACTCAAAATAAGAAGTTCAAGGGGCAACTTATACCTACATTCTGTTGTTCTTACTACTTGAAAATATTTCCTTTGAAAAGAATCATCAGTATGCTTGTATCCACAAAAATGCCATGTTTTTATATAGCCAAAATATTTGTTTTAAATGATTACTATTAAAACCCATACATTTTCAATGGATATATTCCATTTATTTTTTTATTTTTTAAATAAGTCGTTTAAAGTAATTTTTAGAATTTTATTTATTTTGATTATATATATTTGAATCAAGTCATATTTGTAAAGAAAATATTTTATGTAGTTGCTTTTCTGTTTACTTAGTAAAAGTGTTTATTACCTACTATATAATATTTGATTTTTCAACTATTGTGATTTTCTTTAATTTTTTGTTTATCAATTTCAATTTGTATGATAATTTTTTTTGTGAATTGATTTTCATTTATATACTTAACTGTTGCGAATATTATTATTATTAATTTATGTTTTCTTCATTATGTATAAAATCACAATTTTTTTAAATATTTTTTCTTTATGTAACGCAGCAGATGCACTTTTCCTCTGTGATTATTTTGTTTTTTTACAAAGTATTGTTTTGTATACAAATTTTACAGATTTATGGAAAAGGGAATATATTAAAGATTCATAAAAAGAAAAAAAATGTTTTTTTTTTTTTTTAATATAAGTGATTTATATATACCTAAACATAAAAATATTTACTTTACTTATTAAGCGTGATGAAAGTTCAAAAAAAAAAAAAAAAACATCAGGTTTTGGAAATCGGAATTATATAAAATAATTATTTAATTTATGCATTATCTAGAACAGAACAATTAAATAAATTTAGTATGTATTAATACAACTTAAATACTATTCAGCTAATGGACTGAAAACCCAAATTTCTTTTGTATTTGCTTAGCTTTTATTTAATATAATATAGTGTTAATTATTTTGAACACAAAGGTAACTACAATTAACATTTATCACCAGGTATACATTTCTTCTTGGCGCACAGAGGCAGGAAGCCATCTGTTTCAATGCATAATGTTCAGTTGGTTGATGATCGATGGGTTTGCCCTTGTGGAAAGAATTACAAGTCTAAGACCAGTCTGAGTCTTCATATGCGATTAGAATGTGGAAAAGAACCACAATTCAAATGTGACCACTGTCCTTACAAAGCGTACCAGAAAATAGCATTACAGAAACATACTTTCTGTAAACATCGGTGTATAGTTCAAACTGAATGACTTTATATTATTGTATTATATATATATATATATATATCATACATTTGATACACTGTTAATATTAAATGCAATAAATTTATAAAATAATTTAAAACAAATTGGTTATACAAGTACATATCACATCGATAATTACAAATTATGTAAATTATCCTAGTAGGTGAATAAATTAAATATGAGTACTATGAACTGTATTGTTATATTATGATGAGTATTAAACATTTTATTTTAGTTATAATTGCACAATTATAATTGCAACAATATAATTTTAGTCCTATGCTAATTCTTACTTTGTTGAAAATGAATACATATTTTTAATTATTTAGTCAATTTTACAATTTAACTAAATGTATACTATGTATGTTAAGTTAAAAAAATTTTTTATCTTGAATTTATTATTTTTTTAGAGCACTAAAATATTTTGCCTAAGCTGGTCCCACATGACTGGTGTACTTGGCCAATGTTGATCACTGGTGACCAGTGATCAGCTGTATATCAGATAAATGCTGGTTAATTTCCATAACCTATCAATTGTCTGTAGATGTTCAGCCTATGTAAAATACACCAGTAGCATAGGACCGGTTTAATTAGAATATTAATTAATTTTGAAAAAAAGTTGGTTAGTTATTATTATTTAAATACAATGATAATGAACTAGTAGAATAGTTTTTAAATATTTCAAAATATACATTTTATTTATTGTATTTATTTATATTTATATTTTTGTATCTGCTTATAAAAAAAATACTTAACTAGTTTCTGACATTTAAATAGAAGTGATTGTATTGATAAATTATATGTATAAATAACCATCATTGACATATTATTTGAAATTTGACAAATATTTGTTACCTATTTATCTTTGTCACTCTCTCTCTCTCTTTCTCTCTCTCTCTCTCTCTCTCTCTCTCTCTCTCTCTCTCTCTCTCTCTCTCTCTCTCTCTCTCTCTATATATATATATATATATTTGGCTGTGTTATTTATAATTAACAATACTAGAATTCTAATAATGTTCCTGAAATAAATTGAAATATCACTATCATATATTTCCATTATGTGCTTAATAATAATAAAACATAGTTTCATTAAAATTTTGAACTTAATTAATTTTAACATTACATCATTTACTTACTTTTACATACGTACCTAGATGAATGGTTTTTATGTGTTTCATAATGTTAAATTGTTTATCTTGTTACGTGTAAATAACTATTGACATTTTTTACAGTATAGTTCTCAAGTAAACTTATTCAAAATGTAAAACAAATTCACATTTAAACATTACTGCTCGATTAATTTACATTAATATAAGTTTGAAATTATACTATCAAATAATTTTATTCTGAATTAATTTTACTCTAGTAAAATAACTTATTGATTTTATTATATAATGAAACAACAATGTTCAATGTTTTTAATTCAATCCCTAAATATTAGGTTAAGAATTCTATTTGTATACTGCTATTCGATGGTTCTATTGTTAAGGGTATTATATGAATTTTCGTTTCGTTTTCATTTTAATATTAATATTAAGTGAATTTTAATTCAGTTGTATTTTATTTGTAAGTTAATTGTATCCTTATCAGAAGATATCACAACAAGTAGGTACTTTAAGCTTCAAAGATATAAAAACAAATATTTGTGCTTAATATTTTATAACTTATGCAAAATCATACTATGCATAAAATAAAAAAGATAATGTTAAACATTTCGAAATTGTAAGAATAGTAATTTATATTATACAATTAAAATGAATCATTTACTCTAAAAATAGTATTACTATTAGGCAAAATGTATTGTTATAATTACTAAAAACATTACTTCAACAATTTTCACTCATACTTACCTTCTAAAATGATTGAAGACCACAATTTATTAAATCCAACTACCTGTATTTGGTGTACTAACTAAGGATCAAAAAATATTAATGATTATTTATATTTGTTTAAAATAATTATATTTACTATGCGCTGAATCATTATTCATTACATTATTATTTTTGAATATTAATGTTTAAAATATCAAAAAAATAATAGACTATTAATAGTATTTCTTATTAATAAAAGGAATATCGCTACTTCATTTTTAACCTATTTACAAATTTTTTATTTGTTTGTCATTACTGTTTCTATTCAATGTGGACTTAAATGAATAGTATATAATTTATATGTAATTTGAACTACTTGTTTAAGCATATATTAGAGAATAGATATGGACTTCTAACCAGACATTTTACCATAGTATAGAAATAGAATAAAGAAATAATTAATTTAATTTATTAAACAGGTACATTATTATATCCTCATTAAAAATGTCTTAGAAATTCAAGTGTATATCTCCTACCTGTTTAATTTTATATCTACAGGCATATTACGTCACAGTAATATACATTATTATTTATATACTATGTGAGTTTATATAAAAAAATTATTTATTAAGAATGTTTAACTAATTATTTGCAAAGTGTTGCAATTTATATCATTTTATGACAATGTATACATGTTGATGTACATATGTTGATATATTATTTCATACTAAAAATCTTATGAAAATATATTTTATTATTGATTTATACAATCCGTAAGGTTTCAAAAAGAATTCATTTTAAAATTGTAGGATACAATTTGTATAATATACAAAAAATACTTTTGAATTTTTGAAAAAAAGTATTTTGTACATATATGATTTTAGTTCATTCATATTGCTATTTTTAAATTCTATTATTTATTTAAAAATTATGTACTGTACAGATATATATAAAGTTGATAAGAAAACGACAAAATTGTTTTTGTATATATATATATTAAAAATAAGTTTAAAGTAAATATATTAAGAATTGTACAATGTTGTACTTCTAAGTTTATTTGATTAAAATTAAATAAATATGTATATTTTTGTATATTATTTTATGTATATGATGATTATGTGTATTGACAATGTGTAAAATGCAAATATAAAACATTCTTTTGAATAAGAATATTTATAGTAACTATTTGCTGTTATTCAGAATAGAGTATACCAGTTTACGTTCATATAGGTAACTTGGCAAGTTGCTCGATCCTCTACTGTTAAATAGTGATTGGTTGAAATAAATATATATATATTTCACATCTTTGTTATTTTGTCTGTCGTCTGGTCTATTCTTAATCTGAATTGAGTATAGTTTTATCCAAAAAAAATTGTGTAATTAATTATTTATGATTTATGCTAGACTATTTGAATATGATTATCTGTTTTGAAATAATAATAATAATAAATAAATAAAAATTGTATTCATAATTTATTTCATTCATTTTTATATATACTAGTAGCCTATATATATATATATATATATGTTTTATATTGTTAAATAGATAATGGAAGTACCTACTTTAAATTATTAAAAATCGTCAATATTCAATTAAAATATAAAAAATAATGTATAATACTATATGGTTTATAATATACTTCAAAATTGTATTTGTTACAAAATAATATAATATAAATCAGTTATATTATGATTTTGGAGTAATTTTAACCACAATGTTCTAATCATTATTTTGATAAAGACTTAAAATATGTAAGGCAGAATATAATATTTTGGCTTTACCTAAATATATGCTCTACAAATTTGTTTTTGTTTTATAGATTTATTTTGTAAATAATTTTAATTAAATGTTCTTATAATCTGAAGAAGCTAAAAACATTGTTTAATAAAAATAAATAATTTAGTCATGAAATAAAATGATTTAATTTAAGCTAATCATGCTTTTATTTTGTTTCATAACCATTACAATTTTAAAGTATATATACTGCCAAAAATTATTTTTAAATTAAAATTTAGTTTAAACGAAATTATGTTTCGAAAATGTAATTACTTTTGTGAATGTATCATACATATTTTTATTTTAAACTAATCATTTGAATTAATTTTATATTCATATTTTTCAATGAAGGGCTTAATTAGCTTTTAAAATATGGTTTTCAAATAAAAATATATTCATAATACATCAGGTAATCCATTTATTTTGCTATATGTATTATGTTTGAACATCAACTTTGACAATAGGTATATTAAAATTTTATAATAAATGTGTCTAGCATAATAAATAGATTACTTAATGTATTTGAAGTGTTGTAAAATGCATTTATGTTGTCTTTTAAGTAGTCAAATTTTACAAAAATTAATTATTTCTTTTTGGCCTTTAGATACAATCAAGCCTTACAAATGTGAATGTGGAAAAATGTATGGCTCAAAAACAAGCTATCGACTTCATACCAGACTGGAGTGTGGCAAAGAACCTACTTTTTTTTGTTATCTTTGTCCTTACAAATCATTTAGAAAAGATGGCCTCCAAATTCATATGGCTAGCAAACATGGATGCTTATTTAAATAATTTATTTATTTTTCTTTTATATTTATTGAATAAAATAATTTTGTTAAATTTTTTGAATAATGACCTTTACCAGTTAGTTGTTAATTTTCAATAGATATTAAAAATTATTTAAGATCTCTATATGTTACTATTTATACTAAAGTAAAATATTTTATTCCAATTAAAATAAAAAATTACTACATATCTACCTAAATATGTATTTATCCGTACAAAGCATGGAATTAAAGAAGTCAGTTTTGAGAATATGTTATAATTTATATTTTTAAATCAATTTTTTCTTCAGAAATAGATATAATCAAATATCTGTCTTTCAACACATTTATTGTTGTTTTTGTTTAGATTCTGATTGAAATTAAGAATGTATTGGTTTTACAATAATTTTTTTTTTATTTTGTTTTTATATGATCACTTTTTATTTAGTAGTAATAATAGTCCAAAAGTTTCATCTAGCGTCTCTTTTTATACGATATTTCTAGTTGGTACAATAGAGAAGTCAATTTTCATTATTATTTTTAGTTTTTATGTGCTTGGAAAAATTACTTAAACATTTGGTTAAAAACAATAAAATTTAGTGTAGATGAGATTTTTGTAAAATCTATTTTTGATATTTTGCAATAAATCCAAAAGCAATGGTTGAAATTTTTACCGAATATTAATATGACTTGTACAGATTTTATAAACGTTCTGAAAACATTTTACCATTTTTGACATATGTATATATACATATATATATATATATATATATATATATATATATATATATAACTTATATTATTGAAAATATCTTGTTTTTTGAAAGTTTTTATCTAATAAAATGTTAAATATTTGACATAAAACTTGAAAATTTAATAACATCTTGCTCATATGATTAACTTATAGAATTGAACAAATTTCAAAAATCATTTGTCAGGATTTTTCATACATGTTCTAAAGTTAGATTTTTGACAAAAATCATAAATGACACAGATGTATCATATATTATTATGATTCAAGATTCATAAAGATAAACCCAATAAATATTTTTTATATGCGTCAAAATTAATTCATTCTATGATTTATTTTATGTAAAATGTCCGACTTATTTTTATTTTTATTTTTTATAAAATATTATATCATACTATATAATTTTTTTCAGCAAAATATACTATTGTATTTGTCTTTTGAGAATTCAAGTAATATATCATGGGATGGTAACATAGAAATTCTGTATTTTAAAACTTCTTATTTTCATATGTTATGTGTACTTTTTATTTTCAGTAATACTTCAATACTTATTACTGACTTCATAACTTACAACAATTTATTTATTTTATAAATTCCTTAACATAACATGAATAGTCTTTTATATCTGAGCCTTTTTGTTTTGTACTCAGTAAATATAAGGTACCGAAATAATATTTTTCCTTTGAAAACTGAAATATTTAATATTGTTTGACAATTTTGTTAAGTTTGTTACTTAATTACTAAAATTAAATAATTAAAAAATAACTAAATCAGGACTTTAAATTACATTTTCATCCCTTTTATTCTTACTATATATTTCTAATTGTATTTTAGAAAATAGGTTGTTTTAGTTTTTATTTAAGATGAATTGACTGATAAACAATTTTTTTGCAATGTTTTTGATTTATATTTTGTTTATTTTTTATATCAATCTTTAATATACAGAGGAATTAATTTTACATATTTTTATGTTTCAGATAGAAGTTTTGTGAACGGTGAATAAATAAATAAATTAATAAATAAATAAATAAATAAATAAATAAATATATATAAATATATATATATATAAATAAATATATATAAATAAATATATATATACTCAATATATATATATATACTCAAATTATTTTCACATATTGTCAATCACTAATAATCCCTTAAAAAATACACTATACTAACATTATATTCTATGTTTTGCTTTTAAAATGTTCCTAATATATGCATGGGATCTGGTTGGTGGCAGAGCTAAATATTTATCTTGTGGTAAGTTTAAAAATAATGCATATTTTTGGTATACTTTCTATGTGGTTCATAGGGTACTTTATTAACTTAACATATTTATTCATAAAATGTATAACTTATAACATTGCTTTACGTGTACAGTCCCACGGGGCTTATTGGTGTATATTGCATTACAAAGGGTTTCTAAATAAATATAGTGTTACTACTATTCATTTTGTTTCCTGTCATAAAATATAATATAATATTTATTTTTTCATAGTTTCATCTACCAAATATAACAGAATGATGTTGGATCCATTGACTAAAGCACGTCTACAGTACTGGACTAGCACTACTGAGACATTCCATTCAACTCTAGCTACTGCACCTAGACAGTCATCATCTACTCAACAGCCAATGACGTCTACTGCATCACCCGATAATACTGATGGCTCTGTTACAGCTGTTGAACCTCGTTTCCCATGTCCTAAATGTCCACGTAGCTATCGAAATCGAAATCATCTTTATCGCCATGTTCGTTATGAGTGTGATCGCATCAAACAATATCGGTGTGGTATTTGTTTTAAAGACTTTTATAGAAGAGATAACTTGAAAACTCACATCAATTATAAACATCTAAATAAGTTGAATCTTACAGCTACCCCTCCACCACCTGTTACAGGTGCTCCTACTAAAGAAGTTTAAAATTATAACCAATTCTTATATACACTTTCCAAATATCTTGGGTCTTAATATCTCACTATAATTTATTCTTATACATGTATATACATATTATACTTATATGAACAATATGTTTGTATACATACATGTTAGAAAAGGTAATTTTTTTTTTTAATTTAGTTGTTTTTTGACAATTTAATAATAGTTGATCTTTTTATATAGTTTACTAAATCATGATTATTTAATTGCGGAATTTGTAGATGAAACATAATTGCTCAATTTTATGTTCATTAATCATTAAAATTTATTGTTTAAAATTTTTTTTTGTATGGTTTAAAATCATATTTTAAATTTCATCAGACTTTCTAAATTTTACAATGATTTAAAATATTTTCCTACTCAATCATTCTCCAAGATAATTATAATTTTTCAACAAAATTTAGTTGATATTTTTATTGCAGGTTTTAAATTGATATTTTGTATTATATAACTAGCAGGGTAAATGTTATATAGATTCAAAAACTTTATCCCTCAATAATGATATATTATTTACCTAATTTAGTTTGATTGTACATAAATATTCCTGGTATAATAGTTAACTACAATTTTAAGATATTTGTATTAGAAGATGACGATAATTAATTAAATTTAATGTGCAATATATTTTCTCCCTGATTATCAGAAATAATTAGTGCACAAATATTTTATTATCAGTATGCCTTCAAATATTTTTATAAATAATTTCCTTTATACGAATAATTTATGAGTTTTAACACAAAGAAATAAGTCAGTAGTTAAATTATCATTTATATTACAGTAGGTATAAAATGCGATCTGAAAGTGCAATAAGACGATTGTGATAGCTCGAGATGGCCTATATAATGTTAATCGTAGCAGGATTAAAAATGTTAAAAGATTTATTATTTGTTTTTATAAAGTTGTTAGCACATAAGGTCTTAAAAATATATGTGCAGTATCAATTATTAGAAAAATGTATCACTACCAAAAAAAAAAAAAAAATTTTAAAAATGTTTAAATATTTAATTTGGCGGGTTGGCATATTGTTTTTTTTTTGTTTTTTTTTTTTTTGAAAGGGTTTTTATTTTTGTTGTATAGGTACTTATTTATTTATTTTATTAGTATAATTTTCCAGGGAATATTCATCTGTATTCAATTTTTTTTTTAGGTGGAGGGAAGTTAGCAAATTTTTATTTTATTAGATGTTAAGGGTAACAATGGTGCAATTATTTAATTTATGTATTTTTAATTCTTATTCAAAATAATTAGATAACGACACAATTTATTTTGATATGGTTAAATTATTTTTATCTTTACTTTAAATGTGGTGGGTCTAACAAAATTTAAGTATTTAAATTTCAAATTATCAAAAATTATTATTTATTTACTACACATACATATCCAAATGTAAATATATGTGACCATATACTTTGTTTTTCATATATTTATATTAGTGCAATATATTAAAAACAATTGTTATGTAATACAACAATTTTTTAATTTTAAATTCAATCTATTTGGTTTCAAATTATGTTTTATTAAAAATAAATTTATTTGTATTTTATGACATCTATTGCACATTGTGCAAAAAGATAATTTGATGGCCTTAATACTAAAAATATTTCCTACTTTTTTGTAATATTTTATTATTTTATATCTATATAATTAATCATTAAAATTCTATTCAAAATTAGTATCATTGTTCTTTTTTAATTAAATGTTGTAGTAAATTTATTGAGTTTTTAACTTGAATAAAAAATGTATTTATGAATTCTTGTACTGACGTATCTATTCCTATCAAAACATTTATAACATTGTGTTATTGATTTATATAATTACATTATTGAAGTGTTAAATCATTTCTTATATTGTATTAATTAGTCTTTTTTTTCTTTTTTTTTTAATGGTAGTTATAAACATACGCTTGAATATAGTTTATAATTAAAATAAATAAATGAAAAACCAAATTTAAGTATGTTTATATAATTCTTACTTTTTATTTTGCAACCTTAGTTTTTTTTGTAAAGGTGTGAATTATAATTTTGAATTAACACTTAATTGAAAGATAATTACTGACGGAATTCCTTGTATGCCTATTCTTTCATAGTTGTATTATGTTGAACAACAATTTTCATGATTCAATAATTTAACAGACATCTATTAAGTTATAATATTTAATATTTAAATAAATTAAATATTTATTAGTCACACATTTATGTTGCCTGGTTGGTTTTTACAGTTTTCGTGTTGTGCATGAGCTGAATTTAGTTAGTTATATTTTGTAGTTTTAGATGAACTATATTAGTAAATTTAATTTGAAATGTTTAATCATAGAGGGCGCTTCATGAATATAATGTAAATATTAAATTATTGATAATAAAACTCACAAACCTATGAACATTTTTTGAGTGATTCCTTTGTTACTCTATACTGTTTTTCTCTTTCAATTATTGATATATTATTTTAAATTTTAAAAGTAAGTTCTATATTTTGATTAAAATAAAAATATTTAGGTACAATTTTCACTAATATAATTTTTTTTAAGAATTAGTTTTCTTAAATACAACTTCTATAACAATATTATTATTATTATTATTGTATAGATTTTTTTTTTTGTAAACAATGACCCTTGAATTTTTATCTAGATGATTGTTACCACTGTATTACAGGCTATCAATTCAAAATTGTTCTCACAATGTTTTTTCATTTTTGTATGTTCAGTGAGTTAGTATATTTTCATTCCTTTGTTTTGTGTATAAAAACCAATTAATCAATCCAAATATTGAGAATCAACAGCTGTTGAAAAACATAATTTTCTGACCCATTATGTATAAATTCTTAGCATAATCTATATTAATTTGATATTGTAAATAAGAGTGAAATGGTACTTCTTATCTTATTTATTGTAGCTAGATTAACACTTAATAACAATAATGAATTAATAAATGATCTGTTCTTAGATTTTAGGTACTAAAAAATGTAATAATTATATACATTGTACTCTATACTCTTATAAATATAGGAAGTAGTATACTTTATGCTATCATGTAATCTGCAATACTGGTGTATATAACATAATTTCTATTAACTAGCTCATGTCAAAAAAAAAAAAAAAATCATAATGATAACAATAGTTGCACCATTTACACTTAATATATTTTGGATGAGCTATTGTTAATACTTCTTCTTGATTTATAATATGTACATGACATTTGTCATATTGTTACAATGTATTTTGTATCATTAAAAAAATAAGTATTTTCAAAATTTACATTTTTTCTTGATGTAGCGCCCTCTAAATTTCTTACATTCTTATAAATATACATATTTTTTTTATTTGTAGAATTATATTAATTTTGCACTTCTTTAGGAATTAATTTACTGACATTTAATCTTCTTGTAACATTATTAGTCTTATCCTAATAAAGTGCAAAATTATTGTGTGTTTTGAAGCTTACATCAGTGAAGTAGTTGTCGAGGTTTTTTATTGATTGCATCGTAAGTGAATGTAAAATCAAAAAAGTTAAATTTACTTTTTTTAGCTTAAATTTTAATGTTCTTATTTAATTTCAGACAATTATTGGAATTTACCCGATCCTCAACAATTGGTTCGTTCAGCTTGTTATCATTGTGGTAAAACATATCGTTTCAGGGCTACTCTTAATCGACATCTAAGATATGAGTGTGGTAAAGAACCTATGTTTGCCTGTCCTATGTGTCCTAAGCGGTGCAGCCGAAAAAGTAATCTTCATCAACATATACGTATACGTCATAAATCTTCAGTGTCTGCTGAGCCAGAGTCACAGTCTGCTTGAAAAAACCAGTTGATCAATATTTTCTAGTCATTTGAAAAATAAAAGCGTGCTCAAATTTACTATAATTGTATATAATATTTATACATTCACGCTCTTATTAGTCTTCCCAAATAATTATAGTTATTATACAATTTATTTTTATGATTTTAAGTGTGAGTAAAAGTGTGCCAAATATTAACATATTTAATGAAAAATGTTCATAGTATTAAGAATTATATATGTATTTTTTCTAGTATAATTAGGTATAGATTTTTAATTAATTTTGTTTTTAATTGAAACTATTCGTATATAAGGTATATTGACTAACAACTATTTTTCTAAAATATTTTATGAAATGCTTTGGTCTGCGTAAAGAGTAAATAATACTTTTTATTAAGATGTGGTGACTGTCTGTTTATTCTGCAAAGAATTTAACAAAGTTAAGTTGTGAAGAATATCAATGAAGTAGACAAAAAGTGAATATTTTTAAGGGCTTTATATGGCTCTTTTTTAAATTGACTAATTAATTTTATGTGTTTTTACATTTTGATTTTTGGCATAGGAATAATTTTTATTTTTTTTTCTTGAGATTTACGGAAGGTTATGTGGTGCCCTCTATGAAAATTTCATCTTTTAATTCATTTGTATTTTCATTCTAATATTTACTTAAATTTCATGTGTAATTAAGTTTTTCTTTTTCAATAAATTTATTCAGCGGTTGTATACAGCATTTTTTAAGAAACATTTTTTTAAATTTTAACTAAAATTAGGTAGTTATATTTTTATATTGATAACATGCTGCTAAAATAAATGGGATAATAATCTTTGGAAGAACAATAAAAATCTTCAATATTTTCTAGGCTACAGTCTGAATAACGTTCCTCTAAATTAAAAAATATGTATATAATATATATGTATGTATGTATGTATGTATGTATGTATATGTATGTATATGTGTGAGTGTGTGTGTGGTTTGTAAAATGGATTTCCATAGCTCATAATAAATAATGGTTCTATGTTTAACTTCTTTGGTCAAAATTTTATCAAGTCACAAAAGTATCATAATAAGATAGTTGATAATTTTGCTGTCTTTAGAATGATTGGATCTTGATTTTAATCATTATTTTACATGATCATGTATATTTTCAAATCATAATGCATTTATGTATACCTATCATCAGGTGTTTTCAAAATACATGAATGTTTTAGTTTTTGATATTATTTTCAACATCTAACTTAGTCAATTATTCTTAGTCAGACTTGTCAACATTTTTCTTGGAAATTGTTTGAGTAACTACTAAAAATATTGTTTTTTGGCTACATTGATAAGTGTTAATGATTCGAATTCCATTTTAAAATTGAATTTTTTACTATAGACTTATATAATACATACACAGACTCTTTCTAAAATACAAAATAATTTATTTTACACTTTTCATTTTTATCATGTAATTGCCTCTTTAATCAGTATAGATGTACATAATGTTTTATTTCATTTAAAGAAGTCTTATTTATTTAAACTTTTTTCTTTCAAGAATAAATGTTGTTGCAGTTATATTGTTTAATTAAATAAACTATGTATTTTTTTTCATTGTATTTTCTAGGTATTTTTATTTTTGAATGATGGGGAATTTTTGGTAATCACTTTTGGAGATTATTTATCTGGTATTTTAAAGATTATTATTCCTAAAATAGTAGCTAATTATAAAACTTTTTTGAATTAAAAAAATGATATATTTTTGTACTTTGTTGTATTCTATGTATTTTATATTTGTAAGGACATTTTGAATTTATTATAATTATTTTCAATTAAAATTTAAAAAGTTTGAATAAAATAAATACTTAAAATGTATTGTTAATTATTGATAAACAAATTTGACTGAAAAAAGTATCATATACATTTAAATTATATGTATTTTTAATATAAAGGTATGTGTTGATAAAATATTTAAACAACATATTTTAATTATTAATTATTACTTAGACTTCATTATGTCTGTATACCTTTACGTTACTAAATATTATAAAACAATTTTGTATACTTAATATGTTTCCTAAATTATATTAATACAAAGCAATAATTACAATCTAACATGCAGTATGTTGAATAATGTGTATATTTTCATGCTAGGGAGTTGGTAAATGTTCTTAATTATATATATATATATATATATATATATATATATATATATATATATATATATATATATATATATATATATATATATATATATATATCATAATAGTATTTGATTATTTATTTATTTGAGTAAATTATTTTCATAGTTGACACATATATAAAATTAAATTTTATTTTATTTGTTAAACTCGTATAATTTGTAAAAAATCAAATAAAATATTACTGTTTAAAGTAAGTCATTTAAAGAAATTGTAAACTTCACGTTTACAAATTGTTGATTGAATTATATGTTTTAAAATATTGTATTACTATCATGGAATTTGTTTTGTTGTCAGTTGAACCAAAGATAAATGATTAATTTACTGACTGATATACCTGCCTTCCTAAAGTAAATAAATTTGATAGATCATAGTAGATGAAATACAATGAATTAAATTATCTCAACTTAATTAAAATATATTGAATATTTAACTAATTGCAAGATAAAAGTTAATTATTTGTAATTTATCTTATTTTATAATATGTATAAAATATTTAAGACCCAGGGTTCTTAAATTACTTGATTTTATGTTTTAAATATATTAAATATTAGCATGAAAAAATATAACATACACCTTAAACTTATTTGTATAAGTATTTATCATTAATTGTTCACATGCTCATAAATAATTCAACAAATTTAAAGTAAAGGTAAATTCAATAGTTTTTTAATTATAAGACAGTATTTTAAAATAATTTTATTATTAAGTGTATAAGTTGTTTAAAAATAATTGTTTAATAATTTTTATTTATATCTTGAAATCGCATGTTATTTGATTTATAATTAATGTATTTTATATATTTAATTAATAATATTATTATTTATTATGAATTTATCTGATATATGTTGTTTCTATTTTTAGGAACTTTTGTGAAACGGTTTTTAAATGCAGGTTTTGTAGTAAGTCCGCCATCCAGTGCTTCACTTGTCAATCATAAGCCATCAACTTTTAAGTGTGATAAATGTACAAAAAGTTATCGTTACAAACATGGTTTATGGCGTCATATTCGATATGAGTGTGGAAAGGAACCTCAGTTTCAATGTTTGTTCTGCCCTAAAATGTGTAAAATTAAAACTAATCTTACACAGCATATGCGTCTAAAACATTATCAGCTTCTGAATACTGCATACAAATCACAAAATTATGCTTAAAACAGTAGTACTGTGTATTATTATATGATAGTAAATGAGTTACTTGGTAAAGTAATAAAATTATTAAACTCCAAATTTATCAAAACGATATATTTCCTTTATATATAAATATATATAACAACTTTATTAAGCGGACTGCCCACCTTGTGGGTTGCCAAAAGACACAGTATACATTTCAATATTAATATACATAGGATTGATATAAAATTATATGATAATAATAAACATTTTAATATACATGCAATCATAGTTATTATCAGATGGTAAAATGTCTATTAGGTACAGTAGAGAATTTTTTTTTTTAAATATAGACTTAATAGTTCAAATAAAAATAGTTAAAATATTAACCATTTTGTAGTTTTACTCAACAATGATAGTTTATTGATGTTATTAAATTAATTATAAATTAAAGTTCCAATAGTTTCTGCTGTATAATATTAATGCATTTTTTATTTTATATTTCAAGTTTAAAAAATGTAACTTGATAATAATTAATAGCAGTTTAAAGTATTTATTGAGTATTAATATTAATTAATGTTGAAAATAAATCTATAAAAAATAAATTGAATATTATGATTATCTCTATGTATGAATATTTAAACTATTTTGCAACAATATTTTATGCTCAACGCGTAGCTCTTAATTAAATGATAACATACAAATTAGTTTTATATAATCAAAGCTGTATAAATAATTAATATTATTATAAAAAAAAAATTGGAAAAAAATAAAAATCTCATAATATAGGTCTCATAATAGGTCTTTCACCTATTTTTGGAACATATGTATATTTTTTTTTATTGATTGTTATGAAAGAATTTTAATTTTGGTATATATAAATATTTTTTTGTATATAAAATTAACATTAGTTAATGATAGTTAATGAAAAGAAAAAATGTGTAATAAGTGTTCAATGTTGATAAAGCAACTCATTTTTTAAAGTAGTATTTCAAGTAAACTAATGTAATGTAGTAATTCATATGTTAAATTATAATAATTAAAAAATGTAAGTTATTTTTTAAATTATGATGTATAATATAATTATAAAACACAATCAAACTGTAAGAAAGCTGATAAAATGAAAAAAAAGTTTTCATTTAAGTGTCTGATGAATTTTTAGCTGTTAGATTCTTGTAAGTTAGGCTTATAATTTTAGATACCAAAAAAACTTAACAATTTATTGATCTATTTTGGAAAATATTTTAATGTGACATTAAAACAATTTAAAAGAAATGTATGAAATTTAATTATTTTAACAAAGATTCAAGTTTTTTTTTTAATGTAAAACCATATTTACTATATTAATTGTTAGACAATAGATATTATATAATTGAATAACTTATTTTATTTTTGTTTTTGTTTAATTTAATTTTAATTCTTATTACTTGATTTAATTTTTACTGGAATGAACTTCTGAATAGAATCAATATGTTTGTGAAATATCATAATCATATTAAATTATATCCTTTATTAATTGTGGGGAAAAAAATGTCTATAGAAATTGAATAACAGTTAATTTAATAATTGTTGTAATAAGATAATCCAATTTTTTTTCATATGAAAATGGATAAAAATATATTTTTAAAAGTGAATTGAATAATTGTGTAACCCCACTAATATGATTATAATAATACTAATATTAATAAAAACAAATTAACCAACTTAAAGTAAATGATATAATTTATGCAAATATTGAAAAAAAAAACATGTTAATGCATTTAATAGAGAGTAGAGACTAATCTTTGATGCTCTGTACGAGCTAAAAGACGACGAACCACCTAAGTAACATTATTCATAGTTGGATAAAATAATTATTTTTTTTTGATATACAACAAGTGAGTTGATCATTAATTTAATTACAATCTTAATAACAAATATTAAATGTTTGATTTTTTTTTGCCGGGCTTTATTATTTAAGAGAAACTATTTGAATGTTTTTCCAGATGCACGCGATATATATATATATTGAATTTTTTTATAATTGTTACTAATTGTTAATACATTAGGTGAATAAATGGATTGCTTTAATTGAGTTTGTTTTTTTTGTAAGTTATGTTTCAACTTTCTAAATTAGTTTATTTATAAATTGTTTTTTGTGTCCAAATCAAAACTGATGATTCAAATATATTTAGTTAGAATTTCCACGTATCACTAAATTATAATATTCTGCATAGTTAATGTATATAAAATATTTAAATTTTGCTATATTTATTGAATTTCAACAACTTAATTCATCATTATAACTCAATATTAAGAACTAGTTTATTACATATTAGTATAAATAGATTTTTATTTATTATGTTTGAACTGTAGAGATTCTTAAAATATAAAATTAAAAAGAAAATTATTTTTTTATAAAATATATATAATTATAATTATCATTATGTAATATATAAATTTAAGTTAAAGTGTGTGATTTCAATTGTTATTTCCATTTGATTATTTCAAAATGAATAATATTATTTCTTCAAGAGTTTAATTGTTTATTTGGGACTTTATTTAATTTTTCTGTCTTTGGAATAGTACTAATTTTCATTCAGATCAACCATGTGTATAATACAGTTTTCAAAAATATGAAATTCAGAACTTAATAGGAGTCAATTTTTGTTGTATGGACTTACAACAATTATGAATTATTTGTACAATCTTATTGTATTTTAATTTAAAGGTTAATACTAATTTTATGAAATATTGAAACAATTTTCCTGTAAAAAAAAAAAACAATTCTATGTATTTTACTTATTAAGATATGTATCGAGCTTTAACAACCCAATCTGCTTAAAATTTGTTGTACAATTTTATTTTATTTTAAATATAAATTTTATACGGAAATTAGTTTCATAAATATGATAATTCGCTTTTTCTGTTAGACAGTATAATTAAACAAGACATTTAACAGAATTTTAAGTTGATATATCAATTATTGAGTTGTTTCTTAACAAATTAATTTTTTTAGGTTATTTGCCTAAAACAAAGAGTCATGTGTGTCTTCATTGTGGTAAAGCATATGTCTATCCTCATGATCTAAAACGACATCAACGTATTGAATGTGGCAACAAAGAGCCATTATTTCAATGCCCCATGTGCCCCAAGAAATGCCACTACAAATTTGCATTGCAATCACACATTGTCAATAAACATCGAATGGTTTTTTCCTAGATATATTTTGTATTCTGTAATTTTATTTAACTATGCTTATTTAAATTATTATGTTACCTTAGTATTTAATTATGTGCATTAAATGTATAATGATATTTTCACACATATTATGTGAAACAATTTTAAAGACATAATTTAAAATAGGTACATGCAATGTATGAGATCACATTTTAAACTTATGTAAAAAAAATTACTCACTTCATTACCTTTAATAATATTGATGATTATTATGGTGGTATCTTGTTTAGATTCTTATGCAGGTTCTCATGTTTGTATGATGTCAATTGTGTTTGTTTCGTATTTAAATACGTTTAATGAAATTGAACATTTATGAGCTACTAACTAATCGTTGCAACTTGGTTGTAATGTAGTACTTAATTATATCATGTTTTGTATAATATTTGAGTTAAAAGTTATAAGTTAACTTTTATGTAATTTTATTAATATAGTTTTTATATAATAAATTTATGAGTTTGTATATTTCATAGAAATTATTTACATTGTGAAATTAATTATTATTATGCGTATTATTTTGAGAAAAGCAAGACTGCAAGTTAAGTATTGATTTTATGATGTATATTATACAAATAAAAAATTTTTTTTTTTTTTTAAATCTTCATAAGTTCCTAGTAGAATCTCTATACCAATTTGAGTATATTATAGTGTTAACAAGAAGTTGAAAAATTTTGAATAACTAATATAAATTGTGAAAAACATAGAAAATTGTTATATTTTTTCAGAGCGTTAAGATTGAAAAAAATTGTGGACAAACACAAAAATTATTTTTAGAAATTTCAGCTTTATGAGCTTTTAACTTTTAAATTACTACTACTTACTCTATAAAAAATAAACCTAAATACTAATTTATTTTGAAATAAATAATATTGTCATAAAACCAAATTAGAAATTAGCTATATCTATTACTTTTCCTTGACAAACACTCACAATGACAACACTCTTATTGACAACTTGTAAGTTAACACAATTCAAGTAAATTAATAATTGGCTTTAAAGGGAACTATCATTAAATAACCTCCCATATCATATTTTTCTGTTGCTTTTACCTTTTGTATATATTCTTCATGTTTCTTATTGTGTAATCAAATACATACTGTAAGTTTAAAAAATATATAATAATAGTTAAAATACCGACGACCTATTACAAATAATTTATTTTGCAAAAAAATTCGAAATTGATTAAAGAAAAATGGTGAATTTTATTATAAAATCACATGGTTATTAAATTTTCATAATGTAGTGTATATTAAAAAAATGATATTCATATTGTAATTAAACAATTAACTTAAATTTCTGTTGAAGAATTTAATACATACTTATATGTAAGTGTATATTACATATAGTTTAGAGATATGATTACATTTTATTGTCCTTAAGTATCAATTACATGAAACAAAAATGCTTAATTTATTGATTGATGCTTGAAATTTGTAGAAAACTGTTTATTTATTTTTATCCAGTTGCATACAATTTTATTGTGTTACAGTTGCCTCATTTGCAATCGATAGTAATTTATTTGAATGTAAGAAATGTGGACGTGAATACCGGACAAAAAGTAGTTTAAATAGTCATATCAAACTTATTTGTGGTAAGCCACCTCAATTCAAATGTGACCATTGCGGTGATAGAACATTTAAACAGAAAGGAAATTTTAAACTGCATTTATTACGTGTTCATAATATTATGATGTTTTAACACTATCATTCTTTTGTAGTTTTTATGGTGAAACAATTATAAAATAAGATATAATTATGTAATAGAGTATAATACTATCAATTGTGTATGTCATTTTAATTTCTTTTAATTATATATAAAATATTAAGTATGGCAAGGGTTTTCAACCTTTTTGGGCTTATGGCTCTTTTGATTTTGAAAGCAATTTAAATGACCACCATAGCAATAATGATTAGAGTTAAATAATCAATTGTACATTATTTAATTTAATTTTTCTAGCAACAAATTTATTCAGCATAATATTAGCATTAGGTTTTATTTGAATACAATTCAATTTTAATGTGATGTAAAAAATAATTATAACAATATAATTTTTATTTTTTACTGTCGACACTGTTCCTTTGATAATAATCAACAACTCTTGAACCTTGTGACACACAGTTAGAAAATCTCTTAATTATGGTATAAAAATTGTATGCTGTACAAGTATATAACTATTTTATTTACATTAAAAAAAACAAATGACCATGAAGTTAAATTTTATTTTGTTTCTTTTTCTCAAACATTTGTAGTCTTATTAAATTATATTATTAGTATTTGTTTCTATGAAGTATGATTTTCAAGTTAAGTATTGGTTTTCAACTTCTTTTTATGTTATATTATTAACTGATTTTTTGTCATATTTTGCAAAATTGTAAATTTAAAAATGTATTAACTTATTATTTAATTTATTCATAGATTTTTTGTATACTTTTGACGTATAGTTTGCCATTGTTCGTTTTGTTAATCACATGAAATATGCTTTTAAAATATTTTGACATTTGCTTGTCGCATTTGATATTTCTTTGTTTGTATACTTATTTGATAAACAATGTTGTGTTATAGTTTTGGTGTGCTCAAGAAAGTATATTTGCCCTACTCCAAATTGCAACAGATCTTATTCAAACAAGTCTAGTGTTTCACAGCATCTTCGGTATGAGTGTCAGAAGGAACCACAGTTTTGTTGTGACGTGTGTTTAAAACCATTCTTTCGAAAAACTAGTCTTAAGTCTCATATGGGTTTAATGCATAAACGTTTAGACATATGAAAGTAAAAATATTGTTACTATCACATCTCTGATCTAAACCAATAAGATGTGTAATAATAAATTGTGTGTTGATTATAAATGTTTTTATTATCTATAAATATTGAAAATACGTATTTTAATAGTAGAGTAAAATTGTTAGTAGTTATCTATTTTGAGTTGTGTTTTTTTTTACATTATTTTATCAAAAAAAGTATGTTGGTAATCATTTTTGTTTTATTTCAGAAAGGAGGCATCAATGTTTAACTTGTGGCCGTATGTATACCTATCACCGAGGATTAGTGAGGCATATGACATATGAATGTGGTGTTGATTCTAAGTTCCAATGTGCTATGTGTGGTCGACCATTCAAACGCAAAGAGAATATGAAATCTCACATGATAAATATTCATAAATTATCTTGTTAACATGTTTTGATCTCAACAATTTTGTAAACAAAATCTTTTATCGATAAAATAAAAATTATTTCAAAACTAATATACTAATGACTTAATTGATGATTAATATTTAAAGCATGTTTATATAGGATAACAAATCTAAAATGAATACTCATGGATTTGATGAAATACATTATATCATAGTATTATTATTAAATAAAAATCCAAAATGAATTATTGAATGTTACATGGCAATTGAGTATAATTTATTTATTTTGGCTATCAAAAAAAAAAAAAAAAAA
Source organism: Therioaphis trifolii (assembly GCA_027580255.1). Lineage (NCBI taxonomy): Eukaryota > Metazoa > Arthropoda > Insecta > Hemiptera > Aphididae > Therioaphis > Therioaphis trifolii. The sequence continues at coordinate 6,226,230 of CM050410.1, forward strand.
AAAAAAAAAAAATATATATATATATATATATTTTAAATAAATATATTTTAAATAAATATTTTTTAAATAAAAACCTTCTGTCTAAAGGAAATGTTTTTTTTAAAATTCAAATTACATTTACATAGTTTATAATTTTTTGATGTGATTAATATTGACTAAAAATAGTGGTTAAGCTTAAGCTCTGAAGTTTATTACTAATTAATAGTTAAAAAATTCAGAAAATGATGAACAAAATTGTTGTATGTCATTAAATTTATATTTATATATCATACCATTATTTTATCGAGATAAATATTTTTTTTCTAAAATGTATTTTTCTATATAATGATTTCAATGGATCGAAAAATGACATGTTAATTTTCAAATAGGGTATGTGAAATTTACATTTGTTTTAATATTAAAGAAAAATTCAAAAGATTGGGCAGTGAATTTTTTTATAAATGAACATTTAATACAAAAAAAATTAAAATGCTAGATTCAGATATTTGTATTTCGACAATGTTGCTTAACTTCGACAAGCATCTTAATGTTCTAAATAGAGAAAATAATTTATTCGTTTATTAGTTTGTAAAAAAATACTATGTTCATTTTAATGAATCATTCTTTCTTAATTTTTTTAAAATAATTTTTTTTTATTATTTGTAAATAAGATTACACCAACAATTTTAGTAAAAAAAAAAAAAAAAACAACGACATTTAATATCATTTACTGAGTATGAATAACATATTAGATACCTTGATTTTTTGCCATGTATACTCATTTGATAAAAATTTAGAAAAAAAGAGTTATTTTCAATAATTTTAGTTCTTTATGTTGTCCAAAGTTATCAATTTTTAAGATAATATTGAATCTGTATAAAATTATTCCTGATACTTAGTGAACATTTCATGTTTTTAGGACTATTACGTTTGGTATTATAACTAAATAATGAAAATTGATTTTATGAAATCTAGCTTTCAGCATATTTTACCATTTTTACTCAATTTTTGATTGTTTTCCCCAAATATCCGTTAAATTTACAAAAATGTGTTAAAGGTATCTATATATTATTTAAAGTACCTCAATAAAACGGTTAATCTTAAAGAATTTTGTATTCAACTTATAAACCCCTCTCATTATCTGAAAAAAATTTCATGAAGATAAAAAGGAAAAAAAAGTTGTTCTTTGGTAAAATAAGCTATATTTCATTCATATTTATCATGTTTAAATTATTATTATAATTACAAGTCTTATTCCATTACATTTACACAAATATATTTCTTGATTTCTGCTTAACTTATATAATAGTAATCAGTTTACTAAGTATAGCAAAACAGCAATTAAGTGGTATTCTAGTATGTTACATAATGTTTTTACTCTAGAATTTCATAAACTACAAAGACTTACCGTTATCTTATTTTGGGTTTGACATTTTTTTGATGGGCTATTAAACAATTTTGAAAATATTATAGGTATTCGAAATCATAATGAATTATTGATTTGAAAATTACTGAAACAAAACTATAAAAAATCAAAGTTGCCATAATAGAGTTTTGGAAAACACTGTTCTACATTATTATATATAAATAAATATGTCAATATTTATTACCTGTAACATTTTGTATTCTGAGTGAAGCAAAGAATTTACTAATTTTACAATTATATTTTTTTTGGAAACTGTACAAGCTTAAAAATCAAGTTCGGAATATTGTTTGTAAAACAACTAGAAAAGAAATATGCCATTTCATTTTGGAACATTCTTTTTGGTTGAAAATAGGATACAAAATAAGTTATAAAAGCCTGGTAAGATAAGGGTGGTAGAAGATTGTCACTTTATTTCTCCGACAAGATATTGGTGGAGAGTATAAATATTCATAAATTGATAGTTGATATTGTTATTGATTCAGAACCCTCTAGTGTTAAATGATATTTTACATTTGAAACTAATGACAAATCATTTTTAGAAAACATTTCTACGCTAAGTCAATGATTTTATTAATTATTTGAATAATTAAAAAAAATTCTAAATTTTAGGATACATTTTTGATGATATTATTTAGCCTAAATCAAAATAGTTTAGAAATAGTGTTAGAATCTATGTTGATTTATTATTTTCATGTATTATATATTTGTGAAAATAGTCCATTTCACCTCAGACACTTTAAGCACTTATAAAAAAAAAAAAGCTGTTAGTATGATTTTTTATAGCCTATCATTATGTAAGTAGAAATATTATTAAAATTACATATAAAAATCTCAAATAGTCATTGAAAAAATCTTCTTCATTCAAAAAAATTGTATTATGACCACATACATTACACATGCACAGCACACTAAGTGATCAATCATACATTACTTAACATATGTGCGATCATATCGCAATTTATAAAACCTTTAAGTCATTCTCAAACTTAATTTTGTATTGATTGATGTTTTTCACTCCTAATTTTAAAAAATATGTTTGCCAAAAATAAACTATAATATGTTCTCTTTTGATTTTCAATAGTTATGTAAAATTATCAAATAATTTTGAATTTCCCTAAGTTAAAAATCTTTCATACCAAACATTTTTCTCTGTATTAAATATTTATATGATGAAATTGCTGTTTTCAAATTTTGAATTACATTGCATGTTTATTTATTTGATTGTTTACATTAATATGATTTAATATTGTGTATTTATCATTTACTTTATTTATTTCATAATAACATGTTGAAACATAATCATATATTTGATATAAGTGGGTTATGAAGTATAAACTGTTAATATTTTAAAATTTTTTTATTGTTTTGAATTTTAAACACTCTACACACCATTTGATTAATTAATCACTTGTTGAGACTATTGATGTTTGAAAAGAAATTCAATAGAAATTTTGTGAAAGAAATTATTTTGATTTTAATTTTCCATAATAATTTATTATTTATTAAGAATAGTTTTTGTAGATAAATTAAAAGTTTTTGGTTTTTCAATCTACTTGTCACTGAGTATAACACTGACTAAAATCACCATGTTGTTTGTATTTGAACTGTTTGTTGCTACATTGCATTGTTGGACGCTATGCATTTAGGTAGATTGATCCTGTGATGAAAGTTTGATTATTAAATGAATAAATAATTTTGCCACTTATATATGAGCAGTAATCTAATAATTTGGTAAGGGTACCAAAGTAGTTTATGTGTATAGTAGTTGATAAATACTGTTTAATTTAACACTTTAAACAAGCATTTCACTAATGTATTATATGAACCTAAATACGAATTGGAAGGTATCCAATTTATTGGTACTAGAGTAGAAGCGTATTTATAATTATTTAATTGTAATAGAGACTCAAAAAAATTAGTCAGACCCAATTTCTCAAAATTAAAATTGTATTCTGAAATTAAACATTAATAATTAAATTTATTTTATAATGTACATTTTTAATAAGTTAACTATAACATTTTATTATAAGATTTATAGTAGATATGTATAATTTGAATTAATGTATAAATGCGGCTAATGTAGAGAATATGGGTGTATCTTTCTTAAAGGTAGTGTGCCTCTGTATGTAATGAGGTAATTTTGTGAATTACATATGCATTAAAAAGAAAATATTTTGTCTGAATGTAAATTATATATTTTTATTTTGATTTCATTAATACTGAAAATCATCAATTAAAGACACATAGTGTATATTTTTAATTTATGTAGGAATAATTTACAATTATGCAAACTAAATTCTATTAATTTTTAACATTAAATTTTTAACAATTTTTAAATTCAAATTCTTTAAATTATGATTTAAAATTGTTTCAATAAAATTAAAAGTACAATTTACATATTACAATAATAGATATTTGTTTAATTTAAATATCTAAGAGTGTGTTACTTAAGATAAAGTTAGTATTTATTTAGCACATTTAAAGTTGATATTATGTTTATTTTTAGAAAACAAGATATTAATAAATAGTGATTATTGAAGTTATCTAAATATTGCATTTTAATAATTACGTATGCTCAATACATAATAATTTATTCATATTTTATAAATATTCTTCATGAAATAGATTGAGGTGTAATGTTTTGATTAAAATATTAAAAATACAGCTACTTAAAATAAAATAATTTGTATTATTATATAATGTGAAGGATAAATAGATACCTAAAAAAATCTATGTACTTAGAAAAGTTAAAAAAATATAATTCATTATTGATTGGATAATATTTGTTTGAACTCGCATTAATTATAGAAATTAAACTTGTTTTTGTCGGAATCCAAACAAAATATTGGCTAATTATTCGAGAAATATTTTTGCTTTTTAAATTAATTAAATTTTTTACCAATATATTTTGAAAACATAAAAAAAAAAACATTTAATTTTTATTTTAAATTACTTTTGTATATATTTGTAATTTTTACCACTTGTATGTTCTTTTTTTTTTTTTTTTTGGTGGTGGAAACGGGTATATGTTCACTTAAACTTATTATAATATTCAGTAATATGAATAAACGCCTATATTTGTATTAAAGTTAAATTTGATGAATACCTACTTGAGTAATCAATATTTTTCAGATGCCAAGTCTGCTGTTATGAGTCCTGATGGATTTTTTAAATGCCCTCGAGATAGTTGTGGCAAGAGATATAAGTACAAACCAGGTTTATACAGACACTTGAGGTACGAATGTCAGAAAACCAGGCAATTTTTTTGTTACATCTGTTTGAAGAGATTTTACCAAAAAGTCCATTTACAGTCACATATGGTTGCGAGACATTTGAGTTCAGATTTTAATATTAAACTCTAAATAATTTTATTCTCATTATAAAAGCTTATACCAAAATATTAATATTATTTGTTAATAATTTTTAATTATTTGTCTGGGTATATTTGGGTTTTTAAGTTGAATACATATATGTAAAATGTTTTTTATTTTTTTATTTATTCTTAAGTATGTTTTTTTTACTATTGCAAAGTTTAATTGTCATGTTATTTATTTAATTCTAATATATTTTGTTAATTTCATACTAAACAGACACAATATAATATGATTATACCTACTTCATGAATTACTGTTAAATCTCTACATTTTTTATAGATGTTATATGGTTGATAACTATATTTTATGTTAATTATTATTATTAATATGTTGTGTGTACTATTTTAGAACTGATTCTTAAACATCTTATTATAATTGTTTTGGAATAATTTTTAATTATTAATTAATTTCAGTTAATTTTATTATAATTTCCCACATAATAATACACAGTAAAGTTGGTTGAATTTATATTGTGTGGATTTATTCTTTAGTGTTGTTATGTTTTCATTGTAGGTAGCTTCTGTTAATGAACAATAGTGATCATTTTTGTGCTTTGTTTGTGACGTGTAGTTTTTGTTTACAGCTAGTTGTCTTCATAAACCATATTTTTGCACAATTTGCGGCAAGCGGTATAAACACATGGCCAGTTTACGATCACATGTAAAATTTGAGTGCGGAAAAGAACCTCAGTTCTCTTGTGCTATGTGTTCACGAAAGTTTTCAATCAAGAGCAATTGCAGGCGGCATGAAGTGCTTGTTCATAACTATAGTATTTCTTTAAATTCGACTGATTATTAGAAATTATTGAAAATAATAAAATAAAATTATACTAAAATTATCTTTTGAATGTTACTTTTAAATCAAATTAATTTTGTTTTTTGTTGATGTTTCTAAGTACAATACAATTTATAATCATTAGTAGGTAAGTATTTATAAAACTTATTTATGTCTATAAAAATGTGATTTTAACTAATATGATGTTTTATTTATTAACATTTTTGTTTCTTGTCTATTATGATACCAATATAGTAACACATTATATTATCATCTACAATTATCATCAATTTTAGATTCTGAGTGAAGCAAAGGATTTTATGGTTTAACAATGATGTTAATTTTTAATTTTTTTTCTGGAGACATTTTTTGTTTAACTTATCTTTGTACCAAAGTTTCACCTAGCAATGCTATAGGTTGGAAATTTTATGTAGATGGTACTTTAAAAATTTATTAAGACTTCATAGTTTTTCCAGGTAAGAGGATTAACAGCGTAAAATGGAGCGATAATGGCGAAATTCACGGTTAACGGCACTTTCATTTAATCGACTTAAGTATTTTGTCATCACTCCAAAAGTGATGAAGTTGCTAGAAACTTGAAATTTTCACCGTATATTATTGATGTATTACTACATACTATAAAAAAGTGACCAACAAATTTGACAATTTTTGGACTAAAAATTAAACATTGAAAATACCTTGTTCTTTAAAAGTTTATCCCTAATAAAGTTTTAAATATTTGAAAAAACTTTTGAAAATTTAATATTACTTTACTCAAATACTTATGTAACAATTCCGAAAAAACTTCTGAAATGATCTTATCATTTCTTTAAAATTCAATTCAGCCGCCCCCATTAATTCGTTCAAGGAGCGAAGAATATCCCATGGGGCAAAGTATTTACTTTTTTTAAATGATGACAATTATCTTGTTACTGATGTTTTAATTTATTACAGTAAAACTCGCTTATACACTTTTTTACTTAATACACTGTTTTTTTTCTGGTTCCTAGACATTTCCTATACTAGTCAATGTGAAAAACAAATGTTGACATTTGATTTTTTCCATATAATTAGATACAATGTTCTTTTGTTCAATAGATGAAGAAAAATCAGTGATTTTATGGTAATATAAATAAAATTTTTACTCACTTACTTGTAATTACCGTAATTATAGTTTTATTATACTTGTTTAGTTATGTTCAGTAATAAAAAAAGATAGCAGTTAAAAGAAAATAATGTATGAACTGTTTAATTATGTTCAATAAAAAAATAATATTTAGTTAATAATAATAAATTAAATCAATATTTTAACCAATTTGGTTTTATTTTTCATTTCCAACATAAGACATTTATCACCACTCTATTAGATTAAGACACTCTATTAAGCTGATTCTTTTAAGATTGTCTTAAACGGATTTTACTGTATTTAAAAAGAAAAGAAAATTAATTTTGGAATGTTATTTTTAATTATCTATTGATCATCATTCTGGAATTTTTTTTTGATCCCAATGACAGAGGCCAAATTATTAAAACTTGTTTTTTGTTATGTTAAATTTATGTAAGAATGCAAATTTGTTGCAAACAAGAGATGTTATATTTTCTTAATAATAATTTTATAAAAATGTTAATATTCTGTCAGTCCTAAAAATACATCTGAAGAAGTGTTTTTATGTGATATAAAAGTTGTGTTAACTGTTAAAAAATGATGTATTTATTCAGGGCCGGATTTAGGAGGGGTCCCAGGACTCCACAAAATGAGGGCCTACACTTAATTGGATTTTTTTGCATCCAAATATAAAACACAATATAATATTTTCAAAATAAATTTAAATCACAAATTGAATAAAATTGTTCGATCATTTATGTGCCTAGTAAAATTATTAAAGTAATTTAAAATCGATTATTATGACTTGTAAAGTAGGAAAGCGATAAGCCCAACTGAATAATGTTGGTAATATGGTATAGGTAGTTTTAAATTTCAGAAAACAGTTGTAAATAAACCTATAATTAAATACATATAACTTGTATAGAAACTAGCAAGCCGCCTGGCTGCTATTGTAGATAAAAATACCGCCGAATAAGTTTTAAATAAAAACATGCAATAATGTAGATAAAGATTTCATTTGTAAACATTAAAAAAAAAATGTAATAAAAGTATTTAACGTTGATGCGATAGACATGCTAACTGAGTATCCTCTTTCTTCATCTTCACCCATACACGATTACTATTTTTATCGTGATAATTATTCAGGTTAGTTTAATGTATTACTTATTAATTATTATTATTAAATTTAGTATTTCGACTATAGTAGTAATTTTGTATTAAATTGTTATTTTAAAAATCCTACCGGATTGAAACATTCATTGAATACTTGTACAAGTATGAGCATTTTGTAGATTTATTATTATTTTGGTATTTTAATATAAATATTTTTAAACGATAATTTCTAATAAAATATTGATTTGCAGTAAATGTTAATATATCATTAAAAGTTCAATTCATTTATTATAATATATTAAATATATGTTAACGAAAAATAATATTTTCTTCTAAAGTGCGCCCAGGGCCCCCACATTCCTAAATCCGGCCCTGTAATTATTGATAAACGGATATATTTTTTCCTGCAAAAAAACTGAAAAAAACATTTTTAATTCTATTATTTGCAATATTACTATATTATGTTAGGTAAGTAACAATCATATATTAAATTTTATACTTCCATGGGCTGGTCACTTTTTTATATAGGTATGTAGAGTTTATATTTACATAAGATTTAGAAAGGTGCTTAATGTAGAATATGTGTGAGTTACAATGGAAACAGTGTTTAAATAATCATAAAACTTAAAATTTAAGCATTAGTTCTCTACTTTGGGGTTTGATAATAATCGACTTAATTGCTCATTTGTTATATAATTGGTGGTGGATTATAGGACGTAAAAAGGAGCAGCTGTTCTGGTAGAATGCTGAGATACCAGAAAACAAATTAGTAAAACAAGTGTAGAAGATTCAATTTTACATTCAATAATCCATTAATGAACCAAATATCCATTGCAAGTCCTTGTTCATCTAAAGAAGATAGGCCAAGTATATAGGCTATTGGAGTTAATTCGTGTGGAAGACAATATAAAACTCAATATACAATATAAAACTTATAAAACAAAAGAACTTAACTGGATTCACTCTATCTGTCTTGAATCACTTGCTGTAAGGGAATCTCAGATAATGCTTCCATATTCCATACTGGACAAACAAGAGCATAATATAACGCTTTAACAGATTTCATGCTTAGCCAAATATCTTTTGGGCTACCTAATAACAACATTTAAAATGCCTTACTAACATTTTAAATGTTTAAACATTTAAAATGCCTTATTACACACATATTCTATGTGAGGACTAGAACTCGTCAAATATTTTTCTTACCAAAGCAATAGAAAAATATTAATGGAGATTTGATCCCGGAAAAGGTAAAAATTTGATACTTGGAGAGAGAGTATTTTACCTAATGTACTAAAATATATAAAGAAAGGATCAGCATGTGACTTCAGATTTTTATATATTATTAAACAGAACCTATTCTGATATTAGTCAATATTTCATTGTACATATTGTATTCACAATGTATTTATATGTATCATATTAAGCTGCATTTAGACTATTTGAACAAATTAAAAGAAATCAAAATAACATAATGGGTGTTTACATTTGCCCATTGATTCAGATATGTTGGTACATTTCTCATCTTTACCTGACCTTTAATTTAGTTTACATTCAGTACCTATCATTTTTTTTTTTTTTTATGTTTTACTCCTTGAGGAAAGGTAACCAATGGTATATTCGTTTTTATTAATTTCTGCGGTTGTGCTGTCCACATTTAAACCAAGATCTAGCAATAGGATGTTTGTGTTTACATATGCTTTCGATTGCCTTGTTTTATAGTTTGGACGCAGGTTAAGACGAGTATTAAATTTTAAATAATTTTGAAGGGTATCTATTTAAAGTTTAATGTTAATGTTAACACATTTTCTAAATTAATTCATTCTCTTGTAATATCTTTGAAAGTCTAAAAATAAAAATATTGATCTTGATGAATTCGGTTAGAAAATTGTATATTCTATTTTAACATTTAATTTGTGTATAATTTAATATATAATATATCCAGTTTAGTGAGTTGTATCATAAATATATGATTGTTTTTATTGAAATAACATATTATTTATATAACCTATTTCATAGAATTCTTACTCTGTGATGTAGTCACATCTAATGTGGTATCGATAATAAAAAGTGAAGGTAACAATTTATTATTATGTGTACTATTCTATTTTTTTAAATTTATTTCATGAAATGTAAATAGCTAAATGAAAAAATGAAATATTTTCTTGTATAAAGTAGTACAGGGTGGGGCAGTGAATCGGGCGATTTTAAAATAACTATAAAAAACCAACAAGTATGTTTTTAACAAATATATTTATATAATCTGAAAGTATATAAAATAGCATTAAAGAAGTGTTAATTTGTTTTTTTAATTTTTATAAATGATATCCGCAAGATGGTGGCCATTTCGAAGCAAGCATTCGTCAAGGCGTCTTTGAAAACTGGTCATTACGTTTCGCAGAATTTCCGGTGAGATTTGTGTCACCTCATCTCGTATTCTTTGTTTAAGATCATCAAGTGTTCTTGGTGTTGTTTGATATACTCTACTCTTTAAATACCCCCACAGAAAAAAATCACAGGCTGTTAAATCTGGCGAACGTGGGGGCCATGGAATATTCCCATTTCGAGAAATTATGCGGTTCGGAAACAAATCTTTCAAAACATTCATACTCACTCTAGCGGTATGACTCGTAGCTCCATCTTGTTGAAAAAATCCAGTCACTCCATATTGAGCAACTTGTGGAATAAAAAAATTTTGCAACATCTGTGAATATCGCTCTGAATTTACGGTGACTGCTTCTCCACGTTCGTTCTCGAAAAAATACGGACATTCCATGGCCCCCACGTTCGCCAGATTTAACAGCCTGTGATTTTTTTCTGTGGGGGTATTTAAAGAGTAGAGTATACCAAACAACACCAAGAACACTTGATGATCTTAAACAAAGAATACGAGATGAGGTGACACAAATCTCACCGGAAATTCTGCGAAACGTAATGACCAGTTTTCAAAGACGCCTTGACGAATGCTTGCTTCGAAATGGCCACCATCTTGCGGATATCATTTATAAAAATTAAAAAAACAAATTAACACTTCTTTAATGCTATTTTATATACTTTCAGATTATATAAATATATTTGTTAAAAACATACTTGTTGGTTTTTTATAGTTATTTTAAAATCGCCCGATTCACTGCCCCACCCTGTATATTAAAACTGAAACTTATTTGAGTAATTTTATTTATTTTCATGTAAAAAATATGTGTGTTGTAGTTTATATTTTTATATAAATTATAACATTGTTGTACCTTAATCAAATTTGATTGTATGAAAAATTGCATGAATGTTGACTCATAGTAATCAATTGTTTTTATTAAATATTATTTATTTGTTTAAATTTTCCGAGACCAATAGTTACTTCTATATATATATAAAAAAAAAATATATAATATATATATATTTAACAGATTTTTAAAATTTTTATTTCTCACCTGATAAAGTTATTTTAAAATATTTTAACTACAACAACATAAAATATTGGTGATGAAAAATAAAAATAAACTCATTTAAAAAAAAAATAAAAATATGTTTCATTAAATAATATAACATTTTTCTTTAATAATTATTCTTTACAGAGACTTAAATCTTCAATTGGCGTCTTTCTAAAGAATAATGATAAGTCTTATAATTTTTAAATATTAAATTCCTCATAATTGAAAAAAAATAATTACTTAAGTCTAAACTAAATTTTTGTACACAACTATACAAGTAAACACTCATCATAAAACAATTTATTAAAATTAGTAGATCTTATAGTTTTTTACAGAGTTAAATAATTGGAAAATTAATTAGCGTATTATATTTGCTCTTTGTATTACCTATTCTACATAATTTAAAATTTTGTTGTAACTGCTTTACTTAATTCATGGTTAATTTAACAAACATAAGTAATAATTATTTTTGAATATGATAGTTGTATTATAACTAAAATCTTAAAATTTTATAAGACACAATATGTTGACTATTTACTAATAAATAATCATAAATATTAAATAAATATTATTTCAGAAAATGATTAGTGAATTTTATTATTGATTATAATGAAGTTACTACCTGAGGGACATTGTTAATATATGTCAAATTATGACTGAATGTCATATAACAAGACATATTCAATTATAGTCAGAATTTGAAACATTAGATTTTGGTGTTCGTTTAATTCACTTAAAGACTCAACCGTTCATCAGTGCTACGCTTGTAACTAACATGAGTAACAAACAAATTATTCTGCAGTTTAATAACATATTGTCTTTATTTTAGTTATCGGTGCTTTAGTACCATCGAAGAAATTTTTTCATTGCTCACATCACAGGTGTCCCTTTTTGTTATCGTGTTCTCAGGTAGTCTACGTTGGCGTATGGTTAACAAACAGTTGAAAGAGACGGGTTCTGATGGTCGAATCACATGTCCAAAAAATTGTGGTAGTCATTATAAAAGCAAAAGTGGTTTGTATAATCATCTCAAATATGAATGCGGTATCGATCCTCAGTTCAAATGCAATTACTGTGGTAAAAGTTTTGCTCGTCATAGTAACATGCGAAGACATTTGCTTGTTCACCTTCCAGGGTCTGTGAAAAAAGAAGCTGAGGATGATAATTGCAATCCTTTATGGTTTTATAATACTGACTCTTAATACACAAATATAGTCTACAGTTCAAAGCAATTTTTCTGATTTTGTTATAAAATAAATAAAACTTTTTTATTTATTTTTGTTTATAAATTTTAATGTGTTACTTTTGGTTGAAATATATCCTTGTTTTTGAAACAGTGTAGCTAATTTTATTTTTTGTTTTTATTTTTTATTTTTAGTTTTTGTAACCTGTAATTTAGGAATTAACCTACATTTAAAATGTTCCAAGTACATATTATTTTACATTACGAGTTCTTGTGCTTGTACAATTTTATTGAATTACTTCATATTTAAAACAGTAAAATTGTTCATTTGTAATACGAACTTGAAAGTAAATTTTCAATAATCAAAGCATGTTTCTTACATTGTTTTGTCATCAGACGATGTTATTATGGTATGGTATTTTATTATTTTTTATATTTAAGACATTTTTAAAATATCAAATTGTTAAAATGGTTATAAAATTATAATTATTAAAATTAATGTTTATTACTTTTATTTGTTGTTATTATTATTATTATTACTGTTTTTCTTTTACTAATAATTATTGTTAATATTTAGTTAAAATACTTTGATTATTTTTTGAATCAGTCTATATAATTTATTTGGTTTTGTTAACTAAGTTTTATGGTAGATGGATATTTTTTGTTGTTAATTGTTGAAATTGTTGTTGTATAATGAAACACAAATATAATTATGAATAACTTTTAAAAATTTTATTAAAATTCTGAGAATAGTGGTATGAGTATACATATATATTTATAATAATAATATAAAGGAATCTTAGAATTCAGAAAAGGTTTTTTTAAGTTTCTTAAACGGTTACCCTCATCATTTTTAACAATTATATGAAAAATAATATTTTTATTTGAAAACATTGCTATTGAAATATTTATTAATAGACCAATTGTTAAAAAGAGTTAATAGATTGTAGTTGGGAGTATCAAAGAGGAGAAGTAGAAGGACCCATATAAATGTACTGACCATACTATTTGTATGTTGTATACTATATTGTAATTTTAAACTTAAAATTTTTTTAAACTATTGATTACATAATAATAATTTAAAAATTGTTTAAAATAAGTATTCTTTTTCATTATATTGTGTTGACATTAGTGGTTACCATTTAAGATAACTAAGAATTTAGTACAAAATTAATTATTAAAAAAAAAAAAAAAACATATTAATGCAATTCAGAGTTAAATGACATTGAGCAAATTGTGAAATGTTTTGTATAAATATTTACGTAAATAAAAAGAAAACAAAGCCTTGTGTATTAAAAATATATGTGTCACTCAAGGCTTTTTATGTTTCTTTTATTATGGTTCTTTAGTTACTATATGTAAGTATATATTATATGAACATTGTAGAGTATATATATATATTTATAAAAAAAAAACTGGACAAGATAATGTAGATCGGTTTATTGAATTTTAAAGAAATGATAATTTATTCTTGTAGTTGAACAATTGCGAGCGAAGTTATAGTGTAAAGTATACTGTTCATATATTTAAGTATTTAACCATTTTTAGTCTATGTTTTTTCTGAACAAAGAAGACATTTCTTTACCATAAGATTCAAAACATATTTTTTTTTATCCAGAACCCATATTTTAAAATAATTAGGTAGATCAATTATTATTAATAAACATTACAAGTGTACAATTTGAAAAAGCATGTAAAAATAATGGATGTTGAAAAAATAGCACATCAGAATTTAGTTGAACGTTTACAAAAGAAACCCTGGGTAGAGATTTTTAATTTTTACAATATCTTTTGTTTAGTGTGTGAGTAAGGTAATATTAAATTTTTAACTCTTAATATTAAAAATTTTATTTGAAAAAAATCTTTTTAAAAAAAAAACCGGTATTTTCAGTTTTATTTTAAGTCTAATGTTTGTCAAGTCTTTTCAAATTTTTTGTCAATTGTGCAAGAATATGTGAAATATATAAAAATTTCAAGTTTTAGCAAAATTACTTTTGGAGTGATATAACTAAAATAAATAAAGTAAAAGTCTCATTTATGACAAATTTTACTGTATTTATTGTTTTGCAGAAATTTTCCTCACATTTAGAAATACTGTTTGAGAAAAGAGAAAAATTAACCCTGCATGCCATTTCTGATCTATAGAGTTGTTAGATGAAACTTGAACAAATTTAAATTTACCAAAAAGTGATTCTGGAAAAAAAAGAGAAATACCATTGTAAAATTAATAGATCTTTAACTTCACTCATAATCAAAAATGAAAAATCACAATATTTCTAAAATTATATTTTAGAAAATGTTATTATTATTTTTTTTTTAAGATTTAAATCTTTATTATTTTTAATAATTGGGGACATGTTAAGTTCCAAAATTTATAATTTTTTTGTCAGCCTTATAAACTAAAATAACATTTTTTGAAAAACAGGTGTATCTAAAATTTCGAGCAACTTACATTAGTATTTTCCTCCCACATGGAGGGATGTTTGATCTTAGGAGAGTCTTTATAATGCTTCTGTTGTTATTTTACAGGCTAACTTGTTTTTATATAAAACAACCTTAAAAAAGATGTATAGATAACTTACTTCTCTTCTCCCTCAAAAAATTATCATATAATAAACTTTAAATTAAATAATTTACTGTGTAGATAGTAATTTAAAACTAAAAGTAGTATAAATATTGATTTATTTTAAATTTAATTTAAATAATTTGAACTCATGCTAACAATATAATACATTTTTAACAGAACAATAAAAATTCTTATTGTGCGAATAGTAAAGCTAGTGAATGTTACGTAATTCTATGGTCCTGGAAAGGTTTTGTTTAATACTATTTTAAATTCTTTATACTAAGACAAGAAATATATTAAAATCTTACTCATAGGTATTCAAATAATAGTATTGAGAAAATCTCAAAAATCATTAATTAGCAGCAAAAATTTTAATTTTAAAACATGATTTTTTATCTTTGGACCTTTCAAGATCATCATTACACATCTCCATTTTCTCTAAATATTTTTTGAACCAAGTCTTCAATCTTGTTTGGTTCATCTAAGTGGTCTTTTCCCTCATTAATATTTTGTATTTTAAGGTATTGGATATAAGTGTGCATAAAATATTTCAGATCATGAAGCTTCTCTCATTATTTATATTCTATTAGTTGTGATTTGAACGTCAAATTTTAAATGTATATTATGTTAAATATGTCTATATTGATTTTGTTTAATTATATACCTGGTTTTGAAAAAAGTAATTCTATTTAAAACTATTAAAGAATGTAGACATACAATGAAATTATTAAATTCAGAATGTTTCAAATTTGTTTATTTAACTCTAATGGGTTTATTTAAGGATTTTTATTTTTTCATCTAGCAATGTAAATTATTATTTTACTTCCGAGATAATAATATAATAATTTAGATTAAATATTAACCTTAATCTGTATAACATGGGTTATCAAAATTTTTAAATATGTATGCAAAAAAAAAAAAATCCTGCAAGATACTGGCAGAGGAGTATAACTCTCTTCGCTTTTCTCCTTAGACAAAGTAATAGTAGCAAACAAAGTAAATTTATAGAGTTAAAATCAGCTTTATTGGTAAGTATCAAATTTTACCTTTATAAGATTTAGGATATAGGTATTTTGTTTGAAAATGTCAAGCATTAAACAAGATATTAAATTTAGCATCTTTAATTATCTACTTTAACTAGTAAATATCTAACACTTGTATATATGTTTGATAAACAATGTATTTAGTTAATCTTTAATAAATGCATTACTGTTTATAAATATATTAAAATAAAAGATACATGTCAAATAGTTTATAAAATGTATGAAAAATAGTTGTTTATGTAGTAGGAATTGAAAATTCAAATTATTTGTTCAAAACATTGCTTTTTGAACGAATACAGTGGAATTAAAAGGGGGGGGAATGAAACAATGGATGAAATTCTGTTCAAATCTATTAACACTACTTGATTTTAATGTTAGGGGATAAATAATTCACTATTAAAAATTCATTGTTAATATTTTTTCCAATTTTAGGTTCTGAGTGAAGTGAAGGATTTTATAGTTTTACAATGATGTTTATTATTATTAAAAACATTTATTTTTTCTGAAGCCACTTTTTAATTACTTTAAATTTGTCCAAAAGTTTCATCCAATGACTCTATTGATCGGAAATCACATGTAGATGTTACTATGAGGGTTATAATCTCTCATCTCAATAGTTTTTCCAGGCGAGAAGAAAAACTGCCGACAAACCAAATAAAAACGTC
The DNA here is from genome assembly GCA_027580255.1 of Therioaphis trifolii. Lineage (NCBI taxonomy): Eukaryota > Metazoa > Arthropoda > Insecta > Hemiptera > Aphididae > Therioaphis > Therioaphis trifolii. The sequence goes on from CM050410.1 coordinate 6,242,886, forward strand.
AAAATTCTCCATAAACGACACCTCATTAAATCAACTTTAGTAATTTCGTCATAACTCTAAAAGTAATGTTGCTGGAAACTTGAAATTTTACCATATCATATTGACGTATTATTACATACTTTAAAGATGTTTCAAAAAACTTAGACTATTATTGATCTAAAAAAAAGAACTTAAAAGATATCAAGTTCATTTTAAGTATATTTCTAAGAAAGTTTTTAATATTTGATGAAAACTTCTGAAAATTTCTTATGACCAATCATTCACTTCACTTACAATTATTGAAAATTTGAAAAATCGTGACACAGGGTTTAATAAGCGTTAGGGCGACGCTCACCAAAGTAACCGGACTCGTGATATGATGCATGATATGATTAGTGATTTGTTAGTAACACAAGTCGTTCACAAATTTGTATTTATAATTATACTGGAAATCACGTTCTCTCGCCCATTAATCTAACTTGTCAGATCGTGTGTTATTTGTCACCCTGAATAATACTGCATGCACTACTTTTTCTCATGTCTAGTGGGAAACACAATTGTTATCGTAAAATATTTATTTGAATTTGGTATTCATTATAATATTACATTATACATAATTGTATTATTTTTTCAATCTAAAAAAGGTTATACCAAGTGTATTATTGGTCATCTTATTTTAATAAAATAAAAAATTTGTATTTTTTATAATAACTATATTTGAAAATTGTTTGAAAACAGTGGAAGACGATCCTGAATTTTATATTCAATTTGTTGCAATTGTGGAAGAATATCCATGTACAATAGATACTTGATAATGATTTAAAAAAAATTAATTAAATTTACAGCAATTAGAATATCTTCATCGTCTTTTCATATTTTGGCAAATGCCAAGTGGTAATAGTCATAACAATCATACGAGTTTAAAAAATCTTGTCATTTCAATCAAAATGCATTGTCTTTTGTCACTTGTCTTTTGTTATTTACTCATCAAATTATTTATAACGAGTTTGGTGGATGCTGGGCCTTAAAGTAAATTATTTTATGATTTTTACGTCAATTTTGAATTTTAAATGTTTATTTAAAGAAATTGTTCAATCCAAATGGTATACTTTAATATTGAAGCTTTGTTCAGAATCGTTTAACTAAACTAAAGAAGTGATCTATCATTTCGTTTTAATTCAATTCAACCATACTCATTTACTTGTCCGAGGAGTGAAAAATATCCCAGAATATCCCGTGGGGCAAAGTACGTACTATTTTATCGTTGTTTTCGGTATTTATTTAATATTATGCTACAGATATTTTATTTAAGTAGTTTTGTTTTAATTTTTATTTGATTGGATAATTGTTAAATTTTACATAGTCAATGTTTGTAAATAATATCCACGTACTTTAATTATTTTATTATATTTTTCAGGTATTTCATGTTTCTCGTGTCCTAAAAGTAATTGCAACAAAATTTACAAATCAAAAAATGCACTTTACACACATCTCAAGTACGAATGTGGAGTCGAACCACAGTTTAAGTGTGTTATATGTATGAAATCATTTAAGCAACCTGGTAGTTTTAAGTGTCATATGATATCCAAACATAAACAACTTGTTTAATATTTTGTTAAAACTTAATTACATTTTTGGATCTATTCAATTATCATTAAATAATGACTATAGTTAAGTGACATATCATGCTTGTATATATTATGTTGTGAATGTATTGCCATTATCTAATCTTCAAAGTTATAAAACTGTATGATTTATTTATTTTTTGTATGAAAAATAATATTCTATGATAAAAATCTAAGTTGGAAAAAAAATCAATGACCTTTCTTAGAATCTAAGACATTTTCTCTATCCTCCCATAATATGCTAGATGTGTTCCCTCTCAGTGGATATCCTCCTATAAATATTAAATAATATACAACATAACACATTATCTACTAGAAGAGACTAAATCTTTGCTTAAGTTGATAAATTAGAAACAACATTTAGTTGTATAAACCATATTTTTATAAGTTCAGTTTTGCATAAAAGTGTCTTAAAGTGTTGATACAACTACATTTGAATAACTAAATTTTGTTAATTAGTTTTTATAATATGCTTTTATTTTACACATATTTATTTTTAAAATCAATATAAAATATGATAGTGTATTAAACAATTTTGTATTACTTTTTGAATGTTTTTATTATGATAAAAATGTATCTTATAAGTTTTGTGGAGTAAAAGACTTATTTCAAATGACTAAATTTTGAGCTTTACGAAACACATAATTTATGAATTTAATAGAATTGTGTATTTCTACAAATTATTATTTAAGGTAGAGACTTGTGTAAGATTAAGCTCCTAAGAGTTTTCATACATGAAATTCTGATTACATTATGCATACATTAAGTAAAAACGCTTTCTACGCCACTGAATTAGTTACATTAGAACTTTTCTTCTAATTTATGCTTGTATTTTTTTTATTGATTTAAGGCTTCAACAACAATGGTAATTAGCCTACTTAAATTACACAAATATGTAATGTATTATTGCATTAAAAAGTTATAGATGGTGAAATTTCAAAATTGAGGACATCAGGTTAGGTTATTGGCTTTTAAAGGCTTTGATATTGTCTTCATTGAGGGCTTGTTGAATTGTAGAATGGTTGTTGAGGGTCTCGTTTTTCAGAGAATTTTGGGCAGTTGATCATTATGTGTTAATTATAACCATAATTTTTTAAATTTATATTCTATATTATATTGAAATGTTATTTATGATTTTATTGTTGTTAAAATTTATAATATAGGTCCTTATTAATATTAATTCTAATTAATGATTATGTAAACCGAAATCACTATTTTCCCTATTCAAAAGTAAAAAATCTGTTTATTTCATAGATATTTACTGCAATTGCTTTGAAATAAACATTTTCTCTTTTTAAAAGATAAACATTAAAAACATGGTTTTAATGTTATGAATTATGATTGTACATCATTATATTGTTCAACATAAATTTACTTCAGTTAGTCATCGGAGAAAAAAATAGTGGTAGCGATATCATATGCTATCTATACATAAAATATTATCTACTATATTTAAACATTGTGTCATATGCTATCTACAAATACTATTATAATATTAAGTTGTATTTTTTTTTGGATATCACCTATGTATTATACTATCTTATTGTACACAAAATTAGAATGTTAAACTCTCTTCTACTTCAACACAAGCTTATTTATTCACTTAGGCCTACATGAGTAGAATATTCATATTTATATTTAATTATATTTTTATTTGTTATTATAATGTAAATATGATCTTTTCAATGAAAAAATAAGAATATTTTTCACTGAAATATAATCAGAAGTAGTAACTAATCTATATTGGATTGCTCCACATTCATGACTGTGTGTGTACCATCATAAAAATGCACAATGCCACAAATATACTAGAACAAAATCATAAACAAAATATAATAAATATCTTCGAAATAACTTTTGACAATATGGTACAATTTTTTTCAACTTAAATTAATAATATTCATCCATCCATGAAGTGCTCGGGTTCAAAATAAAGGTATGATAGCACGTAGATAGCATACTACACCGCTATCCAAATTTTCAAATAACACTTATTTGTGCTTTAATGATTTATTTTTTTGAAATTAAAATTAATTATTCAAAATTGCTTTTGCTTACCCGACATATATAAAAACAAGAATATGTAAGTACATAAAAATTAATTTATTTTATTTAGGTGGCATACTTCTTGTTGCTGAGACAAACATTCATCATTGTCCAAATGAAAAATGTGGTCGAAAATTTAAATTGCAACGATCATTAGCTGTTCACCTTAAATATGAATGTGGACTTGAACCTCAGTTCCATTGTGTTATATGCAATAAAAGTTTTAAGCAACGTTTTACTTATAAGATCCATATGTTTAATGTACATCATAAAGCCATAGCTATTTAAGTATGTAAATTTAGGATATTTGGTATAAATCTATTTTAAGAAATATTTTTTAGCATTAGTTTGATCAAATATTGTTAAATATTATTTTTGTCCTCTATGTAAGTTGTTACAAATTTTGTTGACTAGAAATACTTTTCAAGTGAAAACTCAAATTAATTTTTTTATATTAATCACTAATTTATATTGTATGCAGATTTAAATTGTTTTTAATTTACCAAAATATTTTTGTACGTAAAAGTATGTGACTCAAAAATTTGGGATTATCAATTTTGAAAGCGAATGTGGTAATTCTCGAAATCGAAAAGCATGCAAGATCATATAATGTTATAATGTTAATCTGATTTGAAAAAGTTGAATAATAATAATGTCAGTCATATAATTCAAAAAGCCGGCATGTACCAGAATTAATAAAATGTCAGTTAACGTTTTTGGAGTTTCTGATCTATTTATCATCTATATATCATCGGCTACACTGCAAAACCTCATAAGTCGAGATTTTGACTTTTTTTTTTGTTCTGATGGATAGGTACACTATATTTTTCTACACATTTTATTATCATAAAAGCAAACATTTCATGGAATATTCATTATTACAATACTAAATAACTTAACTTCGTATGTCAAGCTCTAATGGGTGCATCTCATAGTTTTTTATCCTTCCTGTAAAATTTGATGAAAGTGACTTACGACGTTTTGCAGTGTAGCCGATGATATATATATCCATAAGGAGTAAGAAGTATGCTCATCTCGGTCCTTGTTTTTATCCTAGTTTGCGCATATGTATCACATTATTGCCTTATGTTACCAGAATAGTGTTGAATAATAGGCATTCTATAGAGAATTCCTGGTACTATTTGGAAATGTTTTATACTTGAATGTTATTTTAAATAATGCCTCGGTAGTCTATAGAATCCCTGTCTATAGAATACTAATGCTATGTTAGGCAAAGTATTAAAAGTGTATTATTTTAATCATTTGTTAGAAATTTTAATTATTTCATTCATTCCTTAGTAACATTACTATGTTATTTTAAAATACAAAATTAATAATAGAATTTGAGTATTGTAAATTTTTTTGTTTGTTTTATCAATTATGTATCAATTAATTAAATAATTTTAATTTGAAACTTTTGTTTGGCATGTATCAGTTATGCATTTATCAATTGTTATAAATCATAATATGTACATTGATTAACTTATTTTTACAAATATAAGCAACTCATCTGTATCATCATAATGATACAGTTTTCTACAGCTACCTATTATCACTGATATTAATAAATTCACATACTATAAGGCAAATTTAAATATAACTTTATGTATTGCCTACTTGAGGTTTGGTATCCAATAAAATACTGTCATTTTATAAATATCATACTTTTCCTGCTCATTTTTGGCACCCTATAGAATGACAGATTTAACGCTTTGCCAGTTATTTATATTATGTGTAGACTGATTATAAACTGTTACTGTGAGCTTAAATTAACTATCCATTGCTTATTTTATTTGTTTAATAAATATGTGCTCTCTTATCATCAGGATACTTTTTATTCCTTATACTAGAGGTTCTCAATTTTTTTTTTTATACCCTCAGCGTTCTATGGCACAATATTGTAGATTTAAATTTCTATTTTCCTATTTTGGTTTTCTTTATCTAGGTTTAACTACTTTAACAAAAATATTTACACATCATGTATTTTATGAAAACCAAACGATACATATTTGTACTTTAACAATTGAGATTTTACATCTAGTTTCATACCTTGAGTTCTGCATTTTCATAGACTTAACAATTTTTTTAATCTTTATGAATTTTAAATTTGTGCTTAAGAAATTTAAACTATTCAGTATTTTTACATTGACCTTCGTGTGTGCCATAATTATTAAAGAATTAGGTAACTTACCATTTAAATATATAATAATAATTTTTTTGACTATACTAAAGTACAATTGTTCCAAATGATTTAGTTAATTTTTAGTTGGTATGTATGTAATTATGTTTTCATTTGTATTTCATTATAATTTTCTCATATTTACTGTCAATAACCTCATTCCATTTTAAAAATAAAAAGTATACTTATCCCTTTCATATAATATATATTTTTATATATAAGAAAAATTTTGTTTAATGTTAATGACATATTTATTTCAATTGATTTTGTTCAATTATAAAAAAAAAATATTTATTTTTTATTTATGAATATTTTAGTTGGTAATTTTAATATTTATTTAAGAACTTAATATTTAAGTACTAAAATAAAATATAATTTAGCTGAAATAGCTACATTAGGTCATATGTTTTGTTAAAAACCTATCCATTATTTTAATTTTATATTAAAAAAAAATCTTCCATTCATGAATTATATCATATCATATCATATCAATTTTGGCAAGATAAGTGTATATTTTACAATTCATTATGATTATGCATGGTGTTTTTAAGTAAAGTGTGAATAAAGGTTTTGAAAATACTTTGGACTATTTTATATTAAACAAATTATAAAAATCTTAATTAATAATTTTTGTGTTATATTTAAGTAACTTATATTCTATCCATTAATATATTTGAAAATTATCGTACTAATTTATTTTAATATTTTATAAAATTTTCAAAATTTTCGGATTATTTTATTTGAAAATACTATTAATGATGGTTAATTGATGGTTTATTATTGTTGGTTCCAGATTAAATTGAAGATGAAATAACATTCTAGTATAATGTTAAGTTAGTCGCTGGCCTTAGGGTAAATACATTGTAGTGTTGACCATCTTATAGTGAGATAAATATGTAAAAATCTAATTTTAAATTTTAAGTTTTCTGTATTATGACCTCTATCTGGAAGTGTATATGAATAATTATTTTATTTCATTACACGTTGTGTATAGTAAATATTCATTCAATTTTGATATGAAGTATTTTATAAAATTAGGTAAAAAGATATATATCTATAAATTGTGGTATCTTAATTAACTAATATAATTATTTAGAACACCTGCATTAAGTTTATCTGCTTGAATTAATTTGGTTTTTAATATTTTTTTTCTTCAAGAATGTATTATATGCATTTATGATTATTTTGAATGTATATCATTATTTTAAAATTTTATAATTATCCTGCATTTTAATTAATATTTTTATTTTTTGTGTTGTAGATATTCATATAATTAAATATAAATGTCCAAATGATGGATGTAATCGAGAATATAAAACAAAACCAGGAATATACACGCACTTAAAATATGAATGTGGTGTAGAACCTAAATTTCGCTGTCAACATTGTTTGAAATTTTTCAAACGAAAATGGTCTTACCAATCTCATGTTCTGCATGTGCATAACCCATTATTAATTACACCAGGCAAAGGAATTATTTGTGTCGAAGAAACACCAATGATATGATGATTCAAATAATTCATTATTAGATGATCTAAAATCTTTCATAACTGTTTAAATATGTTATTTGATTCCTGTGCAAATGAATTTTCTATTTCACTTTAATTTAATTATCAAGTTTTTTATTTGTGCTTGAAGAATCAATAAAAATAAGACACTAATACAAAACTCAGTTTTTTTTTTTTATATTATTGTTTAAACTTAAATGTTCTACAAAACAATAAATTACTAACTTTTAAATTGTATTATATACTTAATTATGTTTATTTTATAATAATTTGATTATTTTGATCTTTCTGCTTATAGGTATGTCATCTTTTTTTTTTTTTCGGAAAATTTTTTTACTGATATTACCTGTACATATATTGTTTATACATTTTTCTATTTGTTATTATTTGAATGTAAATTATTTATAATTATACACACACACGCACACACACACACACACACACACACACACACACACACACACACACACACACACACACACACACACACCACACACACACACACACGTCTTTAGGCCAAGCATACACGGTGCAACTTTTTTGGGACAAAAGTTGTAAATCACTTGTGCCTGCAACCAGTTTGCTACCCATACAAAACTTCAATCCGCACAGGGACATGACTGATTTTGAATCAGTTGGTGTTAATCTATTCGATTAATGCAGTTGTTTTTTTCTGTTTTATGCTATGTCGAGTTCATATTCAGATTCCGATGACATCATGGATTATTATCAATAATAAGTTTTCCATACGTGACATATTCATTTGGACATCTACCTCTTGCCACGCTCTATCCGTCAAATATTTCCTTGAATACGCAGGAAGTTTATAATTAAATAGTTCTTCATGCTTCTCCACCTCTCCAAGGAACTTCAAGTTAACTTCTTGGTCACTCATGTTGAAAAAATACAAAAACAATACACGTCCACAAATACGAAAGTTCGGTGCAATTTAGAATTGCAACGCAACTGCGACTGTGATTTACAAATGAGTACAACCGATTTTAAACTGATGACAATCTAATCTCATTTTGATTGCTTCGTGCGCGGACGCCCCAGTTATACGTTGCCTAGGTCACAAAACAGTTACATCATGTGCGCTTGGCCTTAAGTTGCCAGAAAATGTTTTTATTATTATCTGAAATCACCATTAATTGTATCTGCATACAATGTATATAAATATATATTTATATAAAGTAATTGCTATACTCAGTCGGCGCCACATGTTGTTACACTTTTTCTATTAGTATAATATAATATAGAAATAATTGAAATCACAAAAAGGTATTAAGTTGTTAACAACTGTTTTTATTACTGTTCATCGAGTATAAAGAGATTGTTTGGTAAGCCTGCCTGCTGCTCTAACCCCTTTGTGGCACTTTTTGTCCGGATGGGACTTTGATCCGAGGGTTAATAAGATACCTACCGAATATGTGCCGGTACAACTCTAATACTGCTGATTAATGATCTAATGCAGTGTTTCCCAACCTTTTTATCATCACGGACCACTTCGACAATATTTTATAGGTCGCGGACCACCTCAATTTTACGAAAACTAGGAATACCTTTTTTTTTTGCTCAAGAATACACAAAATCTATGGGATCGCGGACCACCTATGACTCGCCCACGGACCACTGGTGGTCCGTGGACCACCGGTTGGGAAACACTGATCTAATGTAATATAAAATCTCGTTTTGCAAGATCAGGGCCACAAAAATAATAACATAATAGAAACGACCAGCAATTATATAATTTATAAAAACTAACTTTAATTCAGTGTAGGTTTTGCGTTGAATATATATTGAGTAAACTGATAATGAATTTTGATGTGATAATTGGACAAATGTCATCAGTAATATTTATTTTAATAATTTATTTAAATTTAATATTTTCTTATAATCTTTTCAATAAACAAACAACGTTGGTTATCATTTAACAATATTAGAAAATTACTTTTGGTTTCTGGTATATTTTATTACATGTTAACTATTTTGATGTATTTAAAATACACTATAAAATATATATATATATATATATATATATATATATATATATATATATATATATATATATATATATATATATACTTGTATATATAGAATTTGCCTAGTATGAATAAATCTTATATTAAGTTTTATCTACTTGCCTTTCAATACTGCTTATATTTTATCATACATTTACTGAATATGTAAATGATTTTTAGATAGTCTAGATGTATTTTTCTGTACTAACAAATGTGGCTAAAAATATAAGTAAAAAACAGCATTGTATACTCATCTAAAATATGAATGTGGTGTCGACTTACAATTTGGCTGTCCAACGTGTTAAAAATGTTATAATCATAAATGTACAACAAAGTTCATATGATTTGGGATTATGGAATTGTTATGTAATAGCCATATATTTTCAATAAAATTAATATTGTAAATTAATGTATACCTGGTACTTATTTAAATAAATTATATACATTTATTCTTAACTTATGGGTAACTAAAAAATAACAGTGATTAATATAGAAGATTTGTTGATTCTAATTGTTAACAATATTTTTGAAAAATATTCATCTCATTTCATATTATATATTTTTTAAATTTCGAAACATTGTGTATACCAAGTTATTAAAGCAATTACTAAAAAGTCGGACATACTTTGCACTGTGGGTATTATTCGCTTCTAGAACTTGATAATGGGGTATAGAACTTTAAAATAGATGATTTCTTTAGTTAAATGATTGTGAGCAAAGCTTAATTATAAAAATATATCATTTATATATTTTACCATTTTTAATCTAATTGTCGATTTTTTTTTTTTTTTTTTTTTTTTTATCAAACCTATGTAAAGTTTGCTTGGGTATTATGAAAAAAAAAGAAAAAAATGAACATCAATGTAAAACAAATAGATACTTCGCTTCACTTAGAATTAAAAAATATATTTGTAAAGGTGTATATTTATCAACATCAGCATTTTTAATTTTATAATTCAATTACCTAACAATTGAGATAGAATTCAAAATGTCACTCATTCGTTTATATTAATTAAAACTTTAAAATATTTCACATCATGTGATGTGAAATAAAATATTTATAAATCAGTTGTGGTACAGACTTAAGGACAGACAATAAAAAATAATTTTGCACTGAAACATTCCCGATTAGTCCCATATAGTTTTAGAATTTTTCATTTGTTAGCTTTGTATGCCAAACCAATCAGCCAGTTTACTTAAATCATAATATATTAATGTTAATAATACTCATTTAAATTTCTAGATTAGTGAACCGTTAAGTTGGAAATACTTTTGTCGACAATCGAAAAACGATAGCTCTGAGTTTACGAATGCTCACTGTGTGTTACTTGTTTCAACAACTTTCCACACCTATTGCACTTATTTGCAAGTAGACGTTGTCGGTCTGATACTGTTGTCACCCAGGTTGTGGCTGAATTGGAGAGCATGTGTATTCCGCGATGTTGTTGCACTTTATGTACCTACGACGTCATGGGCCGTGTCAATATGTCTATATCAGTGTAGGTTATTGGTCCAACTTGAACCTTATATGTTATCTTCAGTCTTCTTGATGATATATTTTGACTAGTATTAAACAATTACAATTTTACAAATAATTTTTTCTATAAGTTCTTAATTGTTTACTGAAATTTTATTCATTACTACAATGGCATTGCCTGTATGGTTTTATTCAAATTTAGCTTTAACATAGTACAATATATTATAGTACATTATTGTCGATTTAATTACAGTCTACATTCCTGTAATTTTTCATATTTTTTATGATTTTTTAATATAACACTGTAGCTGCAGCAATTTTTTATAGATGACCAATATCTAATTGTATTTTTTTTTGCTTTATTATGTTCTTAAATTAATATTCTTACATATTGCTCATATATTTATATTAATACCTCTTATAATATATATTTCTAATAAAGTACCCATAATGACTATAATTGCTGGTACATAATATATTATATATTTTTATAAACTAAGAGAAAATTAATTAATAAAGATTTATTACTATTGGTGACATGTAATATTAACTCAAGACTAGTATCTGTATAGAATTCAGTTTATTTGTAAATATTAAAAAGAAAAACATAATTTTTTGTTCACTCTTATTTCGTTAATATCTTTGAAAAATATAGTATAAAGTATTAAAATCAATTTTCATCAATAAAAATTAGAGAGAAAAAAAATTAGATTAAAACATTTTTAGTGATTATTTTTGGATATGTTTAAGCACACTGTGTAAACTTGTTAAAGACTAAATAAAAGTTAGTAAATCATCATTACAATGGAAAGAAAGAAATTTTTCAAATATAGTCGTGAAAATTAAGTACGTTACTATGTACGGATATTCTAATATTTCTATACTATTTCAAACTGAAACAGAACAATATTTTTAGATTCTGAATGAAGAGAAGCATCTATTAGTTAATGATGTTTATTTTTTAGATACTTTTTAGAACACTTTTTTTCCAAGAGTTTCATACAACAACTATAGATAGAACATTGCTTATAGATGGTACTTTCAGGGTGCATGTTTTTTTCTTCTCATACATTTTTTCAGGTGTGAAAAAAATGCCGAAAAGCCGATAAAATTGTACTTTAATGACACTTACACTAAATTGATTTTAGTTATTAAGTAGTAATAACTCCAAAAATTACTAGAAACTCGAAATTACAATAATATACGTGTGTGTGTGTGTGTGGAAGTGCGAAAAAAGTTCTGAAAATTTGTTATGACCTTACTAATATACCGAAAATACTGGAAAAAATCTCAGGAATTCTAACTCACGATTTTTTTATAAGCGATTTAATAAATTACTATTAGATTTTTATGAAATTGATTGTTTTTACATTAATTTTCAACCTTTAAATGTGAATACAAACTCTTGGACCATCCAATCATTAAGAACTTTAGAACACAGATAGTTCAATATTTTTTGAGTCTTATGGTAAAAAATTTCTAAAAATGCCTACAGTGCAAAATCAGTCCAGATTTTTTTAAAATATAAACAATTTACTTATTAGCAAACTTGAAAAATCACTACAGTTCCTGAACTTAAAAAAAAAAAAAAATGTTTTCTAATTTTATTTCTGTAAACATGTACAAAAAAATATCTGGAATCAACATAAGTGGCGTGAAAGAATTAATTTATGGGGAAGATATGAAAATTATAATTTGAAGAAACTAGTGGGATCTTTACCTCCACATATCCACACTTTGGTTAACTCATAAACATACATTTTCATTACGCATTTAAATTATAAAATATAATATTGCCAAAATACCAATTGCAATGCATTTTGCTTGGACTGAATGTGATCACTATATTTTCAGTTCAAAAATGAGCATAAATTGTTAAAAAATTAAGTACAGCTGCCAAAAACGTTAAACGAGATTTTCATTAAATAGATTTTAGTTAATTTAGTCATCACTTGACATGACATTTTTATTCATTCTTACTAAAACACTTTTATATATTTGACACAAGTTTTAAAATACGTTTAGCATATTTGGGCTAAAATGTATAACTTAATAAATATCTAGTATTTAAAAGTTTATCTTGAATAATATTGAGACTAGAAAATTTTATATTCGTATTCTCATTCTTAAAGATAACCACACAATACTAATACAATGTAAAAAAATAGGTTTTCCAAGATTTTTTATTTTTTTTTTTAATTGGTTTACCCCCAATCATTATGAAACTTAGGATATTGTGAGACTAAAAGCTGGTTTTGAATGGTTTAATAAAAAAAAAGTATCATCATGTTAATATTAAATACATTAGATTAAAAACGGTAATATGTGTATATGTAATAGTATATAATAAACTAAAGCTTTGATTAGAATCGTTTTATATTTCATCATTTCTTTAAAACTCAATACAATCATCACCATTATCTTAGGAAGTGGGGACCAAAAGAACGGAGAATGAATTTCCACCACCATATTACAGGATTTTTTTCAATATAATTTATTTCTTTTTTGGAGTTCTACATTGATCGCTATAGTATTTACTTGTAGTTTTCAAAAAAAGGTCTTCTGACCTAACATACTTATCGTTTATATTTTTAATTAAAATGCATTTTCCATAAAATACAATATAATACTGTATAATATATAATTTTTAGTTTTTACAAATTCAATTAGAAAATTGAAAATTATGTTTTATTATTTAAATAGATGTTTATTGGATGATAAAAATCAATGAATCGGATGGTTTGTTCTACTGTCCAAAAATGTGTGGCCGTAAATATAAATCAAAACAAGCTGTAAAATTGCATATGAAGTATGAGTGTGGAATTAAACCTCAATTTCAGTGTAATATTTGCGGTAAAAAATTTAAGCAACCTGTTCATCATAGAAGTCATATGATCGCTATTCATAAGATAATTTAATCTTAATGTTATGAATAGATTTAAAATTTATACCTACTTAATTGTGATTGTGATTCATTTTGTGTATGTAAACTTTTTTTTTTCATATCATTTTTAAGAATATGTTTTTGAATGCTTTAAATAACTATGTACATGATAGCTATCGCTATTTGATTTGTACTTTTAAATTCAGAAGTATTTTTTATTTTTTTTTAAGTTCAATAGTTGAAGTGACTGTAAATCCTTCAAACAAGTGTGTCCTGTTTTTTTTTTTTTTTTTTTTTTTTTTTACTTAAAACTATCTACTGTATTTTTATCAAAATGCACATATAATTTACTATCGTATAAATTTGGGTCATTAAGTATTGCTTTTTTTTGTGCTTATTACATTTTAAATTATTAAGTAAAATAAAATACATATTAAATACATCAAACCAGTTTTATTTGAAATTATAATTTTTAACATGGTTCTAAATCAATACATTTTTATAACGTTTGGAAATTTGTTCAGTATCTCTTAACATGTTTCTATTAGAAATGCAAATTTACATGAACTTTGGATTCAACTCTATTATTATATTATAATTTTATTGTTTGAATGACTTAAAATAATGTCAACTTTTAAATATTGTAAATTGCAAGGAATTCTAATTTAAAATTGTTAGAAATATTTTCATAGAAATCATGAATACACTAAGACTATTTTTATTCTGTTATATCCATTACAAAGTTTCAAATACTACCCTTTAAATTATAACTTGTTAAATTAAAATGAATTCTTTTCTTCAAATACTTGGTTTGGATTATAACTTTTTAACTTAAAGATGAAAACAAAAAACTCCCAAAAGTTGCTTTAATTTAAATTTCATGCATGGCGCTAGCTTGTTAATCAAGTTATTAAAATAAATTTTTATCCAACATATTTTAAATTTTTTCAGGTAAATACTCATGCCCTAATTGTCTACGTAAATATATCCATAAGGCATCATTATCAAAACATTTAAAGTTTGAATGTGGTGTTCAACCTCAATTCCAATGTAATATTTGCGGAAAAAAATTTAAGCAGCCCAACAATCATTTAAGACATATGCTTTTTATTCATAAGATAATATAAAACAAATACCTGAGTACCTGAGATTAATTTTGTGTATACAGTGGAATCCGCTTAATTGGGACACATTGGGCGGTGACCTATTTGTCCCCATAATCCGACTGTCCCGATTAGCCGAATCAAAAAAAAAATGAAAAAAAAAATTGTACATACTGTATACTTAATTCATACATTGTTTAAAAATTATTATTATTATTAGCAGTAGAACATTAGACTTAATACTTACTATTTAAAATTTCATATTATATCGTATATTAATTAGTTGATTATTTTAATATACACACATACATTTTTATTGTTAATTGATTAAAATTTAAGTGACAAAAATAAAATATGTAAGATAAATACCGTACATTACCTATACATATAAAATATAAATACAGACGTATATAAAATATAAAGATAAATATTTATATAGATTAGATAATTACAGTTTTGATAGGAAAATAGATAAGTTAGGTCAAAATATCTAGTTTGACACTTTTATTTTTGTCCCTTATAACCGATGGTTTGTCCCCAATACACGGAGTTTAATTACCTTAAGGGCATACATTCGTTCGGGACTATGCCAATTTGTCCCCGTTAAGCGGTTGTCCCCTTTAAACGGTGTCCCAATTAAGCGGATTCCACTGTGTAAAAGTTATTTATTATTTTCTTGACATTTTTAGGATTATATTTCTGAATTATTTTAATTTTAATAATTATCAGTATTTTTTCTTACTTTTAATTTAGTGCAGGATAAATATTTTCTGATGTTATAATGTCCAAAATTTGAGTTAGGATAACAATTTCATGGAATAGACTGTAAAAAAATAACTAAAATAATTTTCAACTTAAGTAATATTAGAGATAAGATTGAAAAAAGTGGTTTATTTCATTCAGTAGATGGATATTATATTACGTATATACTCAGTTGACTGATAGATCTGATCAAATTTAGGACTTATAATTATTTTTTAATAGTGTGGAATTTAAATAATAATACTTGATCTTTTATTAATAATAAAAAGAAGATATTTTTTAATTTCTAAATATCTTTAGAAAATATATTAATGATTTTAAAACTGTTTAATGAAATATCACAAAATTAAAAATTGAATATTAAACCTACATAATTTTATAAAGTACATAGTAATCAACGTTTACAAATCACTAGTTTACTAATAGTAAATATTTTTATTTTTAAATCTACTATCTCTTAACTCAGCGCGATAAGTATTTATTCAAACACAATTCAATCTTGAAATTTTATAAATACACTAAGTTCATTTCTGTTTTTGAGAAACTATATCGTGGGAAAACCTGGGAAACCAAGTTTACAACAAATTATCGGAAGGGTATGTGAGATTAAAAATCCTATATGTTTTAGAATTAAGTTTATTTGTATCTACTTATATGTTTATTTTCTTGTATAAACATCATTGTGCAACTATAGTATGCTCTTAAATTTATTATTGATATTTTGAGGTGGTAGCCACTTCAATGAAAATCATAAAATTACAAACTCCCCAAAATAATTATGTACAATTCGATTAAATATTATAAAATGTGAGTCTGTGAGAAATTATCAAGTCCAAAATAACACTAAAAATATCTAGCTGGCTTATGTCAAAATTTCCTATTTTAACCTAAATTGATGTAACTTAGTGATAAAAATAAATATATTATATTGTACATATGTATGTATGTATGTATGTATGTATGTATGTATGTATGTATGTATGTATGTATGTATGTATGTATGTATGTATGCATATGTGTATGTATATGTGTATGTGTATAATTTCAAGTACAGATACTTTTTTTATTATGAGTAGTAAAATACTTATTGTATTTTAAATATTTTTAGTTGATCTTATTTTAATTAGAATTTGCAAGCACATACAAGTATTAGTAAAGACTTATGAAAATATAACATAGAGTTATTTTAGAATTAGAAATAAAATAAATAATACATTGGTATTTAATTTTAAATATTTAAATGCTTTTATATAATTTAATATTCTAAGTGTATTGAAACCTGTGTTGATTTTTTTATGGAGTGTGTTTTTTTCCATTTTTTCATTTTCATATCTATGAGATTATGAACACTGTCGAGATGATAACAGTGCAATATTTCTACTCTGCAATAATTCAAATTTTTTTTTTTCTTTTGGTATTTATTAAGAATATTTTATTTTTTGAATTTCTTATATATTAATTGTTTTAATATTTGGATAAAATAATTGAAAAATTGACTAAAAGCAATAAAATGTGCTGCTTTTTAGATTTTCATGACATTGATTTTAATTATTCAGTTGTTATTTCAAAAATAATGGTGCCATAAACTTCTAAATTCTAAACAAATATTTAATATTTTCTTATACGTATTCAACATCATTTTTAAATAAAATTCATAGCTTCAGGGCTAAATATAGAAATTTGAAAAAATTATGAATATATTGTACTGGTATTATACAATTTTTAACTTTGAATCTGATAAATATTTTCCTTCCATAAAAGATACTTCACATATTTTTCTATTTAGGTTACATAATGTTTCAATGATAATAACATGATAAATTATTTGTATAGAATTATAATTAGAATCACTTCTTTAATGACTATTTTTATGCAAAATGTAAGATTTA
Organism: Therioaphis trifolii; assembly: GCA_027580255.1. Taxonomy (NCBI): domain Eukaryota; kingdom Metazoa; phylum Arthropoda; class Insecta; order Hemiptera; family Aphididae; genus Therioaphis; species Therioaphis trifolii. Next base: position 6,260,359 of record CM050410.1, read on the forward strand.
TTTTTGTTTCTATTTCATGAAATATATGTATGGTGATTAAATAAAACTAGTATATGTAAATATGTTTAATATTTATTGATTATTTTAATGATACATATTTTAAATACAAATATTTTATTCAATAATGTATCTATTATTTTTTTATACACATATTATTTTTACAATGAATAAGTCCGTAACTTTCATTCTACTTAATACATGACTCTGTCTTATTTCTTAAAAGATTAAAAATTATTTTTAACTTAATGTTTGTCATTGTTACAGGAAAATTTATATGTTCTAACTGTCCACGTAAATATGTTCACAAGACTTCATTGTTAAAGCATTTAAAGTTTGAGTGTGGTGTCAATCCAAAGTTTTTTTGTTTATTTTGTAAAAAGTATTTTAAACAACCAAGTAATTTCAAAATGCATATGGCTGTTGCACACCAAATTTTAACTGATGTAATAAAATCTGTCAAATGAAATGAAAGTTTATAAAGCTAATTTTTTAAATTGTTCAAAATGTATTTGTTGATTTTTTAACAAGTTTGAAGAGGACTAAGATTCATTGAGCTGATTTGCATATTAATATTTAATTTGAAAGGTAATTTTATTCCGATTTTTATGAAAATAATAAACATATATATATATATATATTAATAAAGTATATAGTTCTGCAAAATGAATACCTAATATCTATCTGAATTAAGTGAAAATGTGAAATTATAATTTATTTGTAATATATCTAGTTTTTATGTCAGTTGAAATGGTTGAATAATTTATTGTAATACAATTTAAATTTTATCGTGATTTTTAATGTGTGATAAAGTTCTTAACCCATAATTTGGTCAATAGCTTCTGATTATATTAAGTTTTACAGTTTTTCATTGGATCTTTACACTCAAAATTAAAAAAAAATTTGATAAATTTCAAATGTAAAACTTGTTATAAATAACTATTAGTATTGTTCTATAACTTTCATATTACATTATGGTATTGTGAATTACATATATAATAATATTGAAGTGCAACACCTACAGTGCAATTAATATTTAATATGAGATTGTAAATATAACATATTAAGATTTTTTTAAATTTTTTCAGGTATATCGCATTTACTTAATGTTAAATTTTCACGAAAACTGTATAAATATAGTTAATTAGTTTAATTAGTATGAGGTATGTAAGGATTGATTAACTTCAGGGAGTGGAAAGTGGTGTGTATTAGTATAACAATTTTTTTAAATTCAATAACATTTGTTACTTTAGAACACTAAATACAGGTAGGTTTAAATATATTATTTTATTGTATTTTAATATGGTTATCTTCAATTGAAACAAAGTGTTTTCAGGATTTTGAAAGAATAGGAATTGGCAATTGTGTGTCATATAATGTATAATTTTTATCAAAAATGTCATGTTATGAATCGATAAAACATAACACTTCTGAAAAATAAAAAGTTGACTCTTTCAGAGAATCAATCAAATACAATTTTTAATTTGTCTGGTCACATATAGAGTAAAAAGAACTGTTTTGCATAATAAAAAAACCTATAATGATTTGAATGAATTCATTGGCTTGATTTTAATTCATTTTTTTTACCTATGGATAATGTGAACCTTATAATAAGTGGTATAGTGAAGTTAAGAAATTAGATGTTGAGATTTTCGTTTTATGAAGTTTAATTTTATTTACGGGAATCCCTGCAATCATCTACAATGGAAATTGATTATCAACATAATTTTTTGAATACAGCTCTGAAATTACAGTTAATTGAAAATGTATGTAATAATAGATGTTATAACTCTAGCAGTGGTTTTGGACCCATGTGACTACACATCTGAAATAATAGGGGCTCAAAAATGTATTACTTGGTCGTTATTAAGTACTGATAGTGTTTGTTTTAGAAATTAATATTTATAGTTTGGCAGCATCTCTTCATAAATTACAACCTTATTAATCATTACAAATTTGTAACTAAAATGGTGTACCAGGCTTAATATGAACTGGATGGGTTGTAAGAAAATACTTACTTCAAATCAAATAAATCTAAATATTTTTTATAAAACAATAATAAATGATATTTTTATCTTTTTAATATATTACTTATATGTACTACTAATTTTTATATTAAGTGATACTTCATACTTTTATGGGTTTGTTATTATAATTTTTTTTTAATTTGTTCAATTATTTATATTTATTTGTGATATTTAAGTGTTTATTTATGTATTAACCTCAAACTAATTGTTGATTATTTTGATTATCACCTAAATTTTTGTTGATCAAATACTTTTGTTTATTTTTAAATACTGTTGCAATTAAATAATTGGTGCTTAATAATGATTTTTAACATTATTGTTTGAATTATGATTCAATCAGTTTTGGCATGTGCACGTTTTCTAAGTATTACAAACATAATATTTATACATTTTTGATGATGAATATAGAACTGTGTGTGTGTGTGTGTGTGTGTGTGTGTGTGTGTGTGTGTGTGTGTGTGTGTGCGTGCGCGCATATATATATATATATATATATATGTTATGTATGTATGTATGTATGTATGTATGTACAATAATACTGAAAATGAGGATTACATTTGTTTGCAGGAAAATATACGTGTCCAAATTATAACTGTGATCGAGAATATGTACATCGTCCTTCATTATTAAAACATTTAAAATTTGAATGTGGGGTTAGTCCAAAATTTTACTGTCAAATCTGCAACAAGTACTTCAAACAGCCAATCAGCTATAAAATGCACATGGGCAATAAACACGGAATAATTAAACTAAATTTATAAAGTGAAAATATGTATTTATATAAATTGTTATCTAAGTGTATTTTTTATTTTAATGTTGACAATCATTAGATTCTAGTTCCTAATATTTATAATAAATGAAATTTAAATGTATTTATATTTTTGATTATAATTATATATTAGTAAATGTTTAAAAACTATGAGTATTTATTAAATACACTACATCATTTACCATTGTACTGAAAAATTAAACATAATGCTAATTTTCTCTCAAAGTTTGCTTGCATTATATGCTTATATTTTAAATCAATGAGGCTGAAATATTTGTTTGATGTTTAATTTAAAAGTTTCCACAATATTTCGATAAAATTATTTATACATAATTAGTTTACATTTTAGATTATTAAGTTCACTTTTCATGTATTTTAGGAACATTTTCCATTTCTCTCTATTATTTAATATGTAACAGTACAAATTATAAACTTTTACAAATTGATTGAGTGTTATATTTTTAACTTTAACTTATTTTACTTAAATTGGAATATAATTATAATTATAGATTGATGTTGTTTTTCAACATTTAATCAAAATAGAGTACTATGAGTACATGTATACTAATATTTTAAATTAGTATTACTATTTACATGATTTCTAGTGACTCCACCAAAATTTATTTGTGCATGTGTGTGTGGGGGGGGAGGGAGTTGATAATAAAACCTTTAAGTATATACTTCTATATATTATTGTATGTGCCACACTGTTCATTGTTATTATTACTTTTTCACTCACTGAATTCTTGACTGTTTTGTAAGAAGGTTAATAAGTAAATATTAAATTCAGTTTTTCAGATCTAAATAACAAAAATTAAAAGCCTCGTATTTGAAAAAAAAACAAGAAATTTTCAAAATACTGTGTTTAGCCCAAACGTGTTTTTAATCCACTATTGTTGATAATTATTTAAAATTTCAAAATTCTTGAACCAATACTTTTAGAGTTGACCCAAGTGGTGCCTAAATTCGATTAGATAAAAACTTATTTATGGCATATTTTACCATTATTACTTGACTTTTCAGTAGTTTTTTTCTTATGTTTAGAAAAGAAGAAATGGAGAAACATGGCCCTTAGTATCTACCTACAGTATGTTGACAAAAATAGGTACAGTCAAAAGTTATAATCTTATCTTCTGATTAGTCATTATCTTGTAGATTCCATCAATTATTAGGTATATGTTGTCAATTCGTTGTCAATCCATATCTAAATCCTTAAAATAGCCAGTTGTAATGTACTTACTAATGTAGGTAAAAACTAAAAATTTGAAATGTATATAATTCATATGATTTTATAAATACGCTATTGATACAGTTTATGAGTAGGAACTAGGAAGTTATGTTTTAGTCAATATTAAAAAAGTAGATTGTAGACCATTAGGCATTCAAAATATAATATGGTGTAGGCAAAAATAAATATTTTACATATTTTTTTTTTTTTTTTTGTTAGTTCTATAATATAATAAAACTAATAATCCAATAGTCAAAGACTGTACAAGTAATAAATAAATAAGTAATACGTATAATCAGTAATAAACTACCGTATATAATTATTCAGTTTACATGTTACATATAATGTACTGTGTTATTATAAATAACCCTTAAAATAATATAATTTAAATTGTTATTATGATTTTAGTTCTTAAAAGGCCTTACTGCTGTTAGTCTGTATGCAATGAGCCTAGTCTTTTTGCAAAAAAACTAATTTCCCATATGGCCTACGACATATATATTATATTTAATTATATGTATACATATTTATGTTAAAAAATTCAAAAGTATTTCTAACTTTTGGTTTGTGTCTTAGTGTCTTAAATATAATATTTTTAGTTGATAATTTTATTTAACAATAAATTATTTAAATTTATAATAATTATGGTTAAATAAATTAGTATTAATGTGTCGAGCTTCATTTCAGTAGGTTATTAAACCAACTTGTATGTGACAGTGTAATTAAAAAGAAAGACTGAAAATATTAAGCTTATCATTTGTTTATGTGTGTTTACACTTATACTTTGAATGTTTATAGAACAATTTCAGGTCTATTTGACAAACGCAATAACTTTTGTTTTATTCATTATTTTAAACTTTTTTCCAAATATTTGGAATAGTATTTTTCTAAGAGTTTTTTCTTCTTCTTGAGCTTTTATGGTCCTTGAAAGACTTTCGCTGCCTCAACTACATTCCTCCATCTATTTCTATCAATGCTGTCTGCTATTGTCACTCCCTGGGTACACTTGTTAAGATCATTGTTGACTCTGTCTATCCAGTGCTGTCTAGGGCGGCCCCTAGGTCTTTTCCCATTTAACTTTCCTTCCAGAGCTTTTTTTTAAATTCCATTAGACCTCCATACATGCCCTGCCCACTCGATTCGTTTACTCATGAGGTAAGCATTGATACTGGGTTTTTGGTAAATTTGATGGATTGCTCTATTACTTTTTCTTCTGTACACTTAATTTTCTAAAGTAGGTCCATATGTATATCCTTCTAAGTACTTTTCTTTCAATACAAGCTATTTTTTTCCTCATCACCTTTAGTGGTTGTCCATGTTTCACATGCATATGTTAATACTTGTCTAAGAAAACTCGTGTTCCTTTGATCGTCTAGAGAGGAGTTTTAACTAACAATTTTTCCAGAGCATAGTAACTCTTGTTAGTGGCAGATATCCTTATTTTGGTTTCATTATGCATATTATTGTGTTAATTTATGTTCACCCCAAGATATTTGAAATCACTCACTTTTTGAAAGGTATAGTTTTCAACTAGTAGGTCTGAGTTATCTCTTTTTCTCCTAGTCATTACTAAATGATTTTGTTTTGCCCTGATTTACTTCCAGGCCCATTAGCTTAGCTGCTTTAATTATATTGTTTGTTCTTGCTGCTACTTCTTGTCGCATATTGCCTATAATAACTATATTGTCTGCATAGGCAAGGAGCGTACTATTGAACAAAATCTCCATGCCTTGGCGCATTGGCATTGACCTGACCACCTTCCCAAGTACTAAATTAAAAAGGACCGGCGACAGCGCATCACCCTGTTTAAGACTGGTTTTAACTTCAAAACTCTCCGACATACTGTTGCCAAACTTAACCTTGCACAATGTATGCCTATTGCATTCTTTTTTTTTTTTTTTTTTTTTTTTTTTTTTTTAAGTAATCCGCGGTAACTATATATTATATTGCATTCTTTTATCAAACGTTTAAGTTTTTTAGAGATTCCAAATTCCTCTAGTGCCGTCCACAGTTTATCTCGATTTATACTGTTGTATGCCTGCCTGAAGTCAACAAAGCACATGTAGACATCCTTTCCAAATTCATAAAATATTTCCATTTTCTAAAAGTTAAGTTTTCTTTAATGATTTCAACCATTAATACATTAATTACAAAAAAAAAAAAAAAACCGAAACTTTAATGTTAAAACATATATTATTGGACTAATAGTTTAAGAGATAAAAGTATTTTAAATTTAGAACAGAAAATTAGTAACAGTTCATTTTTGTAAGGTATTTGGACTTCTCTCCACTACTCTAAATTTAATTACCTATTCTTGAGCTAAATACATAACATTGAAAACCAAAATTTGTATTAGATTTTTGATATTTAGAGTTGAAATTTTAATATTACATTATATATTTAACTAACAATACTGATATTAACCTCAAAAATAATTAATGAGGATTTTTTCAAACGCTTTGGGTTAGAATTTAAATTTCTATATGTATGCTGAATCTCGTTTCAGAACAATTTTAAAGTAAAAAATGTATAGTTCCTGTAATATTCAATGTATTCATCGCCTTTTTTGTGTGTGTGAAAAGAACATAAAACTTTCAAAGTTTGAATATTATTTTATTGGATTTCTAGTATAATATTTTGTTGACAAATTTTAATTAAAATTAATTTTTTTGTTACTTTGATTCTAGTAAGTTTATTGTTGCATTATTAGGTATCCTAATTTGATTTTCGTTGTGCTTGATCTCAGGATTATGGTTTTAAATGATATATTTATCTTGACAAGTATTTTTTAGGTGATTGTAAGACTATTCAATATGTTGACCCCTATTATTACTATCCTAACACTTGTGGACATATGTTTGAGTATTTGTAAAGTTGTGTACGCACTTCATGAATACGAAGTGATTCCAATGTTCCTGTGTATTAAGTGTAAATGTTTTTTAAACAACGAATTAGTAACATACAACTTAAAAATTATACATTCTTTTTTTTTTTTTTTGATTTTCTTGAATAATGTTTGTATTACCTAAATTAGTACAGTACCTATGGAAACTTTAAAATTAATTGATCATTTATCACACTATTTTATTTGTGTTTTTGTTCCAAAACGTTTTTAATGTGTATGTTAAAGCATTAATAAAGTAAATATAATTTTTTAGTTTTGTTAGGTGTGTTACATATTTTTTAATTTGGTGTCAGCTAACCAGCTTATTGGCTTAAGATTATACTATGATAAAATCTTAAATTTGTTTCTGGGTGAACAATAGTTATATTTAAAACTTATGTTTCTAACAGGACCTACAAGTGCTCCATCTTCAGAAGACAAAGATGAAATACATTGTCCAAATAATTGTGGTCGCAAGTATAAACATCGGGGTAGTGTTGCAAGGCACTTGAAGTTTGAATGTGGTGTTAAACCAAAATTTCAATGTTCAATCTGTAGCAAATATTTTAAACAACGTATTAACTTTAAAATACATATGATTCGAATACATAGCTGTATCATGTAGTTATTATTGTTCAATAATGACTATTTTAAATAATATTTTCATTCTTTTTAATTTTCAAAAAGTTTTCGTTAAATCTATTAAATGATTTTCATAATGTTAGATAAACATTTATTTTTCAAATATTTGTTTTAGTTGCAATTATTTATGTTGTTAAAAAATTTTAGTTAAACGAGTTTTCTTTTACAAATATTATTTTATTGAAAGGTAAAGGACCATCCAATTCAAAAAATCAATAATTATTTTTTTACTCTAATAAATAGAATAGAGTCTAACTATATAAGATAATGATACAACTAAAATTCGTTTGTGACTATTCGTTCGCTAGTCACTGTGACTTATGACATTGCGCGTGACGTCACGGATTCGTCCGCCGAGGCGGCGGCCATATATAATACACGGCAATATTTATCCATTTTTGGTTTAACATAAAATAACTGCTTATGAACTTATTTTTTTTCGAATGAACTAATCAAATGTATTCATGAGTACCTCATAATATTTCCATTCGTATAATTATATCACATTTTGGTTTAATAGTGTAGACAAAAATAACACTTAAATAAATTATATTATGATTTTACCATACTGCTGCTGCAGTAAACGTGTGTAATATTGTTTTGACGATCGTGTACGGATTTCTGACGCCTAAACTGTCTATATAGTTTTAACTCATAGCTAATATTAGAGATGGGTGAGGCTTTCTTATTATCTAACTATTTTAACATAAAATCTTATCGCGGCACGTGGCAGCGACAGCAGCATATATGAATATCTAGTAGGGCAGTGGCTATAATTATTATTAATTGTACTCAATTATGTCAACATAGTGGTGTGTCCTGTGATTGTTTATTTAATTATATTGTTACTTGCAGTCACAAAAATGTTGTGTTCGGTATTTGGTTGTAATTGCACTAGTTCAAAAAATAATGGTCCGGGAAAAATTCATTTTCTTAGATTTCGTCGTAGAGAAACCTCGCTAGATCGATTTTTAAAGTGGACTAATTTTTGTAAGAGAAAACAATTTGTTCCTGGTAAGTCATCAATGATTTGTTCTAAACATTTTTCTAACGAAGATTTTAATGAATCCGACTTATTACGTGAAAAACTTTAACTTATGTCTGACACTAAAGTAGTTGTAAGATTAAAACCCAGAATTTTCCCTACAGTATTTAGTACTCAAAAAAATATTTTTATCGCTTCAACTATTAGTGATTCAAATAGAGAGGAAAGACTTTCGAGAAAGAGAGAAAGAGAGATGGTCATAGAATTATTAAAAACTAGCACGCAAAAAAAAAAAAAAAAAAAAATGTACATGATGAAGTTTTTGATGGCGAAAATGTTGATGACGATTTCATAAATATAAATTCTAGTTTGATTTCTGTATGTTCAAGACAAAGTTATGATGACACTGTTAATGATAAGGGCATCCAATGTGATATAGGTAATGAAATTTACCGTTGTCAAGATAGTGCAGGTGATTATGATAAGTCGTTAAACTATTTGTCCGATGAAAATAGCTCCTCTGAAGATGATACAGATGTAAAATGTAAAAATAATGAAAGTATGATAGATATAAGAACAAATGCATGTTTTATAGTATTTTGGGAAAGTCTTTTAATTTTATTCAAATCTTGTAATATATGTTTTGGTAAAATAATAAAACTTTAACACTTCGTCCAAGGTGCGTTTTTATCGGCCAATACGATTTGCGAAGAAGGTCATTTATACCAATGGAGCTCACAAAATAAAAATGGAACACGTCCCGAGGGAAATATTTTAATAGGCGCATATTTGACGCTATCTGGTATTTTATTTGCGCAAATGAGTTTTTTGTGAAACTTTAAAACTTGTATTTTTTCTCGTACTTCATATGATAAAATCATAGCAGTACTCATATGAGTAATTACTAATTAGTGACAATTGACACTATAATGTGACAGTGGTGTATTATAATATAATTGCTATTATTTCATTAATATTAAACCAAAATTCAATGTAATTATTCGAATAGAAAGATTATGAGGTACTCTAAAATACATTTGGTTAGGTTATTCGAAAAAATATAAGTTTATTAGCAGTTACTTTACGTTAAACCAAAAACGGATAAACATTTCTGTGTATATGGCCACCGCCGCGATGAACGAATCCGTGACGTCACGCGCAATCGCTTAACTAGCAAACGGACAGTCACAAACGAATTTTAGTGATACCATTTTTTTCATCAAAGTTTGTACTTTAATTTAAACCTGAGAAATTTTTTTGAGTTAGATGGTCCTTTAAAATCCCATATTTTATTGATAACTCCATGCGTTACAACATTATAAGTTTATTTGATTCTATAGTAAATATAAAAAAGAAACCACAACCACTTTTATAAGTGTAGTATATACTTGAATGTGATCTTAAAAATTTTTGAGCAAAATATTTGTACAAACAAATTTTATTGAGTTTATTTAAAGTTTAAATTTTTTTAAGTATACTATAACATTTTTGATTGTATAATGTTTTATTTTGTGATATTGTGTTTGTTTATTTATTGCCAGCGTAGATAAAATAATTATAGTTCAAATAATTTATAATGTCTTATAATTGTTATTGTTATTACATTGTCATTTTTAAACAATTTTAAGATCTTTCGTATGAGTTCATTGAATATTAAAAGGTATTATATTTTTAATGTATACATTATTTAATAATAAGTAAATTCAGTCAAAATTATACTCGATAGTGATATTGTTATTTTACCTCAAATATTATTTGTATTTTGAATCTGATATTTGAAGAAAAAATATTTAAACAATAGTTAAAATTAATTTGTGTGTGCGTGAGTGTGTGTGTGTGTGTGTGTGTGTGTGTGTGTGTGTGTGTGTGTGTGTGTGTGTGTGTGTGTGTGTGTGTGTGTGTGTGTGTGTGTGTGTGTGTGTGTGTGTTTGTTTAAAAATTGTAATTAAATTTAAAGAACTATAAGTAATCAATTTTAAATGATGGTTTTCAACAAAAAATATTATTTCTTTTAATTGTTTTCATTATAATTTTATTGAGTGTGTCCTTAAGAATTTTAAGTTTCGTAAAGCCTTAGCATTACCCCTTAAGTATAGAAGATGGACAAGATACATATATACATACATATATATATATATATATATATATATATATATATATATATATATATATATATGTGTGTGTAAATACAGAAAATACATATGATTAATAATGTTTCAACGTTTAAATTTATGTTACAAAGACCTTTTTGTATTGATATATCCAAAAACTACACACTATATCTGTTGATACTTATATAAACATTGTATCAAAATTTATATTTTTGTACAATTATTATGATGAGTATTTGGCTTACATCACGTATACATATAATCAAAAGTGATTTTGTATCTACAGTATAATACAGTGGTTCTTAACCTTTTTAGAACCACGTACCACTCATAATTTTATAAGATTTTTTCGGAGCACTAGGTCGTAAAATTAAACAATATTTTACATTTTTTTTTTATAAAATTACATACATAATGATACTCGTATTTAGTCAGTGTAATAATATAATAAAATTGGTAAATGATGATATAATATTATTGAAAACGATGAAACCAAAAATTAAATTATCGCAGTAATTTTAATCGACAATTATTGTTTTATTTTTTTTTCGCCAATTTTGAAATTTTGGCAGAACACCCTAGCCAAGTTCACGGAGCACCAGTGTTCTGCGGAACATTGGTTAAGAACCACTGGTATAATAGCTATATATAATAATAGTATAAATAATAGGTTTAAAATAGTAAGAGTATACTTTTCAAAAACCAGTCTTATAATCAGACTTTATTGGAAACATTACATTAACATACTCATAATAGCTTTGTGGTGTATTGTGTATACTTAAATTTGTTTAAGATATATTAAATTATTTAAATATTTTGTTATTCATATAGTGAAATGCTTACATTTTACATTTTCAATCCAATTTTATGATTTTAAAATATTGTATTTTTCAATTAATTGAAATTTTCCAAAAGACATGTTTAAATTTAAAAACTTATGAGATCTTAGGTGAGTATTTTTGTAGATCAATGCATGCAAAAATAATTTATCTGCTTAGTTCATATTAGTACAAAAATAAATTTTTTTATAGGATTATAGCTAGTATTTATTTATTTTTTTAAACAATAACTATTCATCGCAGGTAATTTGTACTTCTTTGATTCTTACTTTCTTCTAAATTTATAATGATTTTAATTTTATAATATATAGTAAGAAATTTAATAAATTTGATAGTATTCATTAGTTAATTATATATATGTATTAAGAAATATTTTTAATTTTGTTTTAGGTAATAAATCGGTTTTCTTCTGTCCTAAAGGATGTGGTAGAAGATATAAACAAAAGTGCACACTTAATCGGCACCTTAAATTTGAGTGTGGTATTCAGCCAATGTTTAAGTGTAATATGTGTGGAAAATGTTTTCGACACACATTCACTCTGAAGTTTCATTTAGCAGATGTACATATGATTATTTAGATTTTATTGTAAGTATGTTACAAAAATGATTGGTGTTTATTTTTACCCATTTTTCTAGAATAATTTTGTATTCAAGAGATTGAAATATTGTAATAAAAAAATGAATACAAATGTTTTATTTAAAATATACTTTTATAATTTATTAGTAAATGTATGGTTATTTATGAGCATAAATGTTCAATACAAAAACAAGTGAACTGTAGATGATCTGATGAAATATTTTCATTAAGGAATTATTATTTGAGTCATATTGCTCTCAATTTTATTGTTATATTTCTATTTTATTATATTTTTTCTTTTGAAGCTGCAATATTTTTGTTTGTTTATACATATTTTAATAAAACTAAATTTATTTGTTATTTATTACAATTATTTATTACACTTTCAAAAAATTAAATTTTATTTAAAATTACATATTATTATATTATAAATACACATCACTAGTCAACTTTCCAGTGGTTATATCACATAACTTCAATTAAGTCAACTATTTTTAAGAATTGTAATTTTTACTGTTTTTTTTTAGTGAAAGTTTATCTCTTTATAACAAATTTAGTGTTTCCATGTAATGAATAATAATCCTATTAAATCCTCATATATTTCTAATCTTGTGCCTTAAACAAATTATCTATGTTAGGCTTTTTTAGGCTTATTATTCATTCTAAGTTGAAAAATTATTTTGACGAAATATGTGATTGTTAGTTGTAATTATTCATCATAGTTCAGAGAGATCTAAAGGAACTTAGACTTCTCAGTTTTTTTTCTATTAGCAGTTTCCAATTTTTCTAAGTAAAAGTTTTCTTTTTGCCGTCCTTGCATAAATCATTAGAGTACTTATCTTTTATAAAATATGTATGCACACCAAAATACACCCAGATCAATAAGATACCTATGGGACTACACAATGAATATACTTGAAATATTATTTACAGTTATCAAAATTTCTAATATGATCAAAGTTATCTTGTAATTATCTAATGTTTTAATTTATTGTCTACTAGAAAAAAAAATGTTCAATATTTGTGAAATATTATCCTAAAAATTTTATTGATTCTATTGTTAGCATGATTCTATGATAAGCAGCTGTAACTTAATACTTGCCTGGAAATGTATTATGTATGAAATAAAATCAAAACTTTTCACTAATATTCTAAAAGACAATTAAAAAAAAGCCAGATATGACTTTGCACCATTAGGTATTCTTCGCTTCTCGAAATAGAAACGGTGACAGGTATATTGCATTTTAAAGAAATAATCTTCTCTTTAGTATAACGATTTTGATCAAAGCTTCAGAGTAAAATATAATGTTCTTAACCTAACCATTTTTCTTTAAACTGTTTTTCATTTAATTTGTCTGTTTGTTTTTAATCAATCCGTTTTTTCTGAATAAAATAGACATTGTTTGTCAAAATCTTCAAAACATGTTGTTCTATCTGTATTCAAATATTCATAATGATTGGGTGGTCTAATGAATTTATTGATTTTATTACAATAATGTTTTTTTTCTTTGGATTTTTGGTACACTTAACTTTGTTCACTTAATTTTTTGCAAGAGTTTCATCTAGTAACTATATAGATCGGAAACTGTATGTAGATGGTTTTTTGAGAGTTCATTTTTCTCTCTCCTCAATAGTTTTTCCAGGTGTTAGAAAAAACTGCAAAAAACCGAGTTAAAACAGTAAAATTCGTAACTTGAATTAATTAACAAATACAAATTTGTAATTTGAACTTTTATATATACTTGTTTTAAAATTCTTTGTGGGTTTTTAACTACTTTGTTGATTTTTTAAATACATGATTCAAACTAATGGTAAAATTAGTTTTGTTCTCTGCATTAATTTGTTCTTAATCCATAATTTATTTTATTAAACAGTGTTAGATAAAAATTTGTAAATTATTAAGAAAATATTTAAGTATTTAGTTAGGTTAGTTAGTTATTATTAGTTTTGTGTATGTTAATATGCTTTTTTAATTCGAGTACTGGCATGTTGATTCAATGCAAAAACCTTTATATTAAAAGCAAAATAATATTTTTTGGAGAATTATATTTATTTTATAAATATAAACAAATCAAATATAAGTGTATTTATTCAGTAACTATTTATTGAATAATTAAAATATTGTTCTTGAATTTTAAATTTAAGGTTTAGAAATTAAAATTGGTTGTGGATAATTAATTACTAATCATTTGATGCTTATCAATATCAATATGTTTTTGTTTATATTTTATTTTTATTTTTCATCATTATTTCAATTTTGTAGTAATGTATAAATTTTGTGTTAAGTTATGTATATATTTATTTATTTCAGGGCAATGGTATAACTGTAATGAACAGGCACCAACTCCTAAACATTTTCAACTGGGTCCTTTTTGTTTTGTTTGCTTACGATGTGACAGAAGGTATAAATATGTTAGAAATTTAAAAAAACATCAAAGATATCAATGCGGTGTACCACCACAATTTCAGTGCAAAATTTGCTGCAATTTTTTCACACAAAAGTCAAGTTTAAGGGGTCATATGCGAACTGTTCATCATATTGTTTGTTGATGGCCCATTTTTAGTTCCATCATTTATATTTATGCCACATAAAACTTAAAAATTATATTGTCATATAATTCACGAAATGTGATTTTTAAATGTATTAAACTTTATGCATAGGCTGTAATATATTTGTCATAAGTTTTATTTTAATCAAAAATGTACACAATATAATTCAATTATTTTAAACATGATTATGTTTTTAATTGTTTAAAAATATGTTGTTATTAATTATGATAATAATAATAATAATAATAATAATAAAGTACTAATTTTGGTAATATGAAAACATTGTAATATATAGCATAATATGTATTTACAATGATTTTATTGCATCAAAATTCTAGTGTAAATACTAAGATGCTATAGTATTTTAGAAGATATTGTCTAGTCATTAATATTTTGCCACTTGATTGCTTTTTCATTTCATATTATAATATTTTGACTGTGAGTTATGGATTGACCAGTCAAAATTTGATGTTTACTAATAATTTACATTTTAGTAACCATTTTTAAAATAATTTGAATTACTTTTTCTCTGTTTTCGGGTATAAAAAATCTACGTTAGTAATCATCTACGAAGTATTTTATACACATATATTTTTACAAATACACATAATTGTTTCATGCTATATAAGAAACATGCAAGGCTATAATTAGTAATTTGACACTCCTGGGTGTTGGTAGAAAACATCGAAATAGATGAAATGATCAGCGTCTTTCTTTCATTATTTATATATTGGTAGATTAATTGAGGAGTAAATACTATTTCTTTACATTAATTTCTGAAAACATATTAACTTGTTTCGCCCAAAATTGTGTTATTCTTACTTCTGTCTATAGTTACATTCTAAGGAAAAAAATAAATGTTACTTCTCTCAACAAAGTATAATCTTCTTTTCTTTTTTAACTTCTGACTTTTAAAAGCGTCATATTTAGGTAACATTATTTTTGCAGGTGTATATTAAATCTATACAGCATACAATATTTAACACACACACACACACACACACACACACACACACACACACACACACACACACACACACACACACACACACACACACACACACACACACACACACACTCGTATGAACGAGTACTCGAGTACTGCAATATGTTAATACGGTTTGTTTGAATAATTTTATTAATAACCTTAAACATTTTTTTTTCTTGTATTGATTTTATTATTATTCTGTTGCTGTATTAATATTTGACACAATATTTTATATACTAAAAATTATTCATTAATTAGTTTCACTACTTCAAATTTATATTTAATTGTAATGTTTATTTATTATTTAGATGTGAAATTATTTTTTTATTAATTAAAATTAATTTTTAATTCATATGAATCTTAAAACTTTAGGTAATAATTTAAAAAGGTGTCATATTTACTTAATAAACTTGAACTTGTTAGATTTATTAATTATATATAAATTATATTGATATTTCAATATTAAACTGTAATATTGTAATTTTTAATCTTTTAGCTCAGTGTTTCACTAATAAGTGATATTGATGCATATTAGCGTGAAAATGAATAAATTACTCGACATGTTTTTTCAAATTTATCTTTTAAATTTATTTTATTCTGTAATAATTATTTCTTATAAAAAATTAAATGTTTTTATCAGTTTTGTAAAGTACAAATTTTACAGTTCAATATTTTTTCAAAGTATACAATTAATATAATTTGTTTGTAAAATTAGTTTGTCACACCATTTATAATTTTTGGGTTATTCTATTAATTTTTAAATGTATATTGTGATAAAACTTTGACTGAATAAGTACCATCATCAAAAATTTAATTATTATTTTAACTTAACTGATATATGATTGATTGTTTTAGAATTGTAATCTTGTTATTAAATAATGCATTTCTTCAGATTGTTGTTATATTATGTTGACATTTTTTATGCAATTATATTACAAAATATTTTATAATGTATATGTTCACGTTTTTATAGTATGGTCATTAGTACTAAAAGATAATTCATAATTGCCAACTCATGCTAAAATGAGTTCATTCTTGTAACAATAAAATAAATATTCTTATTATTATTGTAAATGTATTCATATAAAACTATATGAATAAATATGTTTCTTCAAAAAAGTTGTTTTCATTTGATATTTTTTGTGATGAACTATGCGCTTAATAATTTTGTTTTCCTACGGAGCTTAATTTTTATTCAATTTTTAATTTTTAATTTAACTTTATTTTTATGTTTTTAAAACTTTTTTTGATATTTAACTTTCAGTTCTAGGTATAGTAAGAAGGTGTCGTAAATCAACAAATCGATGTGAATTCATTTGTGATTGTGGTCGCAGATACAAATACCGCAGAAATTTAACCAGGCATAAGAAATATGAATGTGGTGTAAGTCCGCAATTTCAATGTGAAGTTTGCTATAAGCAATTCAAGTATAAAAATGAACTCAAGGCTCATATGGGATTTGTTCATCAATTTGTAATTCCTATGATTGAAATGGGGCCTTAATTTAAAATACACTTCATCATTCACTATTTTCCTTCCTGTCATTAAATTCGCATTAGAAGTCCTAATAAGTGAATTAGAGGTAAAAAATGTGTATTTCATTGTTTCATTGTTTAAGTAAAAATTTGGTGAAGAATAATTTTGAGTTTTTAAATAAAAGCCAATGGTAACTTGCATACATAAACATTATTTTATATTTTTTTTAAATCCAGTTTATAAATAGAGTAATTTTAGATTTGCTAATGTTTTATTATTGAACGTTGTTAATGGTTCAATATTTGTTATAAAAACTTCAGTTACTAATGTCTATGTTATATAATCTTATTATTAATCTATAATATATCTTTATTATTATATTGCTTTTGTTTTAATTTCTAAATTAATATCATCAATGTTTTAACGTTTGTTATTTATCTCTTTCCAATTTCTAAAATGTCTAAAATTAATGAATTTAATTTAGCTTGTGTAGTGATTAATTTAAAATAATATTTTTAGTATGCATAATCATTTTGTATTTGTATTTTTATATTTTGTTAAGATCAATTACTCTATGACATTGTTTCAATTCATTTTTAAATAAAATAATGTGGTCAGACATCAATTCACTGATCTGACTCACTCAATAAAAATAACTATTAGCTTTTAAATTAGTAGTCATGATTATTATACAATATTTAGGTAATATAAATTAAATATGGAGTAACTCAATAAAGTTGGTTAAAATTAATATGTCTGATAATATTTTAAATGTATTTCAACAAAATTTTTTCATAAATAAAATAAAAAATAAAAGTGTCTTTTACTTATCTAAATGAACAATGGAAAAATGATTTTAGAGTTAACTGATAATAATTATGACATACCATTGTAATAGTATTACATATTTCATGATATTACTAGTTTTACTATGATTTTTACTATTTTTATTTTTTGAGACACTTTTGGGTTGTTAACTTTGTCCAAAAGTTACATCCAGCAGTTCTATAGAAAAAAAATTATGTACTTTTCCCAATGGGGTATTCTTTGCTCTTCAGACAAGTTAATGTGGATGAGTCTATTGAATTTTAAATAAATGGAACATTTCTTTAGTTTACGATTCTGAACATAGCTTCAGAATTAAAATATACCTTTCATATATTTTACCATTTTTCATCTCATTATCGGTTGGTATTTTTTTCAAAATGATCCAGTTTTTTGTTTGTTTAACAATGAAGATATTTTTTCAACCAAAAGATTCAAAACAGATTATTTTGTAAAAGTCATAAAAAAATTTACTTAAATGCTTACAAAAAAAAAATTTTGTCACAATTTTTGAAAAAATTTTCATTATCATTAGTGAAGTGTATCATAATTTAATATATTCTTACTAATATATTTTACTAATGACACTGAAAAAAATCTCAAACATTTTTGAGGATTTTTAATAAAAGTGTTTAATAAACATTTAGACAGAATTTATAGTTTTTACATGAATTTTTCAATAAAAAAATATTGTAAAAAATTAATTGGTAGTTTCAATCATTTTGAAACCTAGAATACTTCTAGAGCAGTGGTGCTCAACCCGCGGCCCGCGGGCCACATGTTTATTCTCACCCCTTAATATTTGTAATTGCAAAAAAAACCTCATTCCATGCATAAAAAAAATGAAAAAATGTAGATGATCATAATATATGTAATGTATGTTTTTATGGAAGCTTGTCTCAAACTTAAATTAAAAAAAACTTAACTTAACTTAAAAAAAAAAATTATAGACATTGTTAAAATAATGTAGTTATACATACTTTACAGGCAATAAATATCATTGATGTTAGCAACAATTTAAAAAAAGCTGGTAAGTGAGATGATGGTGGTACAAGTTCGTCCTTCGTCCCTTCGGTCCTCGGACAAGATATTGGTGAAGAGTGTATTAAGTTTTAAAGAAATGATGACTTATTTCTTTAGTATAAAACGATTCTGAGGAAAGCTTCAGTGTAATATAATATATTATTTATATACTGTTTACGTATTTTTCGGTTATTTGTCTGATTTTTGGTGAGTTTTTTCGTTATTAAACCCTCATAAAATATTCAATTTTTAACTCGTTAGAAATTTTCTGTTACCAAAAGATTCGAAATATGTTTTTATATCTATATCAAAATTCATTGTGATCGGACACACCAAAAAAGATTTATACAGATTTTAAGTTGAAAATTAACGTAAAAACAGTCGATATTCATATACGAATTTATATGAATTTGTTAAAACGTGTATAAAAAAAAATCCTGACTAAGGATTTTTGAACTTTTGTTAGGATAATTAGGTAGGTATATGAGTAAAGTCATATTACATTTTCAGAACTTTTTGTCAAATATTTAAAATTATATTACATAAAAACTTTCAAACAATTTGGTAAATTAAAAGTTCTATATTTAAGTAAAAAGTGCTTTAATTGTTCTGAAAATTTTGTCCAATATAAAAAAGTATGTATTTGATATTGGATACAATTTTCAAGTTTCTAGCTTCAATACTTTTCGATTTATGACTAAATACCTAAAATCTGAACAGTGAAAATCTCGTTTACGGCGGATTTTTACCGATTTTACCGTTTTTACTCAGTTTTTCGATCGTTATTCTTGATTACTGGAAAAACTATGGAGATTTTGGAAAAATGACCTCTCTAAAGTACCATCTCAGTTTAATTTCGAATCTAAAGAGTTGCTGGACGAAACTTTTGGTCAAGGATTTCTATACGAAAAAGTGTTTACAGAAAAAAAAAAGAAAGAAAAAAAAAACATCATAGTAAAACCATAAGATCCTTCGCTTCACTCAGAATCTAAAATCATAAAATCATTATGAAAAAATGAAATTCAATAATATGAAAATTCTTCTTCTTCTTCTTCTTAGGCTCGAAACAGACCTTTTAGGTCTAATGCCGTTTCTACAATTCCTTTCCATTGGACCCTATCTACTGTCAAATTGATGTACGTAGGGTCCACTTGTGTCAAGTCTCTCTTCACGGTATTGAACCATCTTTGACGTGGCCTTTGTATGAGTCTTTTTCCATTCATATTTCCATTGAGCACTTTTCTTATAAGACATCCTTCTGCATGCCACACGTGTCCAGCCCATTCTAGTCTTTTGCGACTAAGAAATTTGCAAATGTTAGGTTTATTATAAAGTCTTGGTAAATCTTCATTTTTCCTTCTTCTGAAAAATCCTAAGTCTAAATAAAAACTCTTAATCAAAAATTTATAAAAATAATTAATATAAATTAAATTTTTTGTATTCACATTAAATATTATAAATAATTCATTTTCAATTACATTTTTATATTTTCCATGTAACAAAAAAGTGAAATATTGCGAACATTTAAAATAAAATATATTTTTTCATTTTATAACATATTTTGATTACTTTTAGTTCATAGAATAATAGTTATACTTGAGTTTTAGCTTATAATGTATTATTTGTGTTCTAGTGTTTGATATTTAAAACTATCAATTTATTGAATTACGAAAGGTGTTTCAAAATGAATTTCAATACTTTGAAAAATCAAACCATAGGAAATTCTTATGTAAGGTTGAAAAATGTGGTAGGTTGTGTAGGTTGAGACATTTTTTTTTTTTAATGAAGGTTGATGTCTATATAATTGAGTAATGAGACATATAGAGGATGACATATACTTCAGTAGTGAAATTTCTTTCAGTGATCAAGTAACATATTTAACACGAGTGGTAAAGTAAATCACCACAATATTCGTATATGAGGTGTGGAAATACATTGAATTCATTGACAACCATTGACAATGTTATATTGTATTTTTCTTATAATGTGATAATATTGTTTTGATAAGTAATTTAATTTTTAATTTAATTTTTTGTTTTCTTAGATGAACATGAGCTTGTCACTGAAAAAAAAAACCTCATACTACATTCTCAAGGCATATTCATTTTGAGTGTAGTATTATGTTAAAATGGCGTTATTCATTTTGTTACAAATAAATCTCACATACTGAGAGGCTAAAATATTACACAATGTGTGGTTATTAGTTACAAAAATTAGTTTTACATTTATACAGTATTTATAGTTATTTTTTTTTTACCATAATGAGTCTACATAATTTTGATTTCAATTAATTATTTAACTTTAGTATGCGAATACATATGATTATACTACTTATAACCTTGCATGTGTAGACTTAAAAATATTAATAAAAATCTATGTGTTATGCTTTCTAATAAAAAATCCATTTTTGAATATAATTTACCATAATTATAATTTACTTAATAATTTTGTTTTTGTTCTTGATTTTAGCTTCTTTCTTCATCAATAACGAAGGTAACATTTCTAAAACATACATATGCCCGAAGTGTGGCAAAAAGTATAAACATCAACCAAGTTTGTGCAATCATAGAAGGTATGAATGTGGAGTCTTACCACAATTTAGATGTAGAATGTGTAATCGGTTATTCAGCAGAAGCCATAGACTCCGTACACATATTATGATATCACACAATAAATTATTTCATTAAAAATAAAATCCTGACTAAAAAAATGTAATAGTAATTTTTTTTTTCAATTTGTTTTTGTTAATTAAGTTATGCAAAATTATATATATATAATAATGACTTATCATATTGGATGACTGTTGACAAATACTTAGGATATGATTATAGTTTATCTCATCTAATAGTCAGGCTAAAGCAAGATGTTGTTACCGGGTCTTAAAACTTTTTTTTCAAAATACTTTTCTTTGGTACATATGTTATCACTAAGAAATAAAAATGAAAAGAAATAATGATTTAATTAGGTATAGTTAAGTAAAATCAGGATTGGATCTAAGAGAATGTTGAAATTTTACTCTTTTGGTAACCCCAATTTATAGATTTAAATTACTTTAATTAACATATAATATACAATTTAAAATTTGTAATTTGAACAAACATATAAAAATAGTTTATGATATGTTTATACATTTTTAATTGTGCGAATGTTAATCATAATTTTTCAAAATGTTTTATAAAATAAAAAATAAGTTTAATTATTCAAACTAAAATAAGGGTTGGTAAAAATTCATTAAATTGATCTTCAATCTCTAAATCTGGCTCAACTTTTTATAGATCACTTATTAATATTGAGATGCTCATTACATGTGATTTTTTTTAACCTTTAACATTGAGTTTTTATTTTATGTAAAAATTGCATTATAGTATTGTATAATTTAAAAACCATTTAATTATACTGTTTTGTTCGTAAATATTTAATATTAATAATTCATGTTATATTATTTTTTATAAAATATTATTTCAAGTGTAAATTATTTTAACTTGATTAAAATTTGAATAATATGAAAATTACAAAGAACAGCTTAATATCATAATTTATTATTTTTAACTATTGTAGAATAAAAGAATATTTCAATAGATATTAGTTATCCTCATCGAATTGGATTAATTTTTTCTTCAAGTATATTACTGATGTTATTATTATTTTAATATAAGTTATGATTTAATGGGGAATTCTATTAATTACTATAGGGAACCTTCTAAATATTTAACATTATATAAGTTCAAAATGAAAAATATGTATATAGTGCATTGATGTAGTATGATTATGATCTTAAATCCCAAAAAATGTTCACCTTGCCATATTCACATACAACAAAAGACATTTTTTAAATAGGTTAGATATGTGCTTCATTGGTAGTTAATTTTTTATCAAAACATACATACATTGTGCTTTAATGTTTATGGTATTAATAAGTCTAATTAAGTAAATTTAAATTACATATTATAATTTGTATATTGTTATTGAATTTACCTTTTGTATATTTTGATTAAAAATAATCAAATAATTATTGAAAACTTAAATTTTGAATCTTAATAAGGGGAGGGCTTCTATTCTTTTTGCCATGAGTATGATGCAGTGCCATAAATTCAAATGATTATTTTGTTAATGATGATATGATGTTAAGAATATATAGGTACTAGTGAAAATAAAAATAAGTATTCTAAACGTTTTTAATGTGTGTGTTGTACTTAGCCATTTATTAAAGCAATTTTATAAATATCTACAATCATAATATAACATCTAAAATGTTTGTTATGATACATTTGTGTATCTATAAACTTGCAAGTGAACATTTGACATCCATTTGTTTATTTTAGTGTTCCCAGTCTTCAGACATATACAATGATACAACATGTATTTATAATCAATTTGTACTCATTTATTTATTTATTTATTTATTTTTTTATCTCATTAAAGTATGTATGAAGTCGATATTAAATTATACGAGGCGTTAAATGTTCAATTACTGTTTAAGTTCTATTTTTTGTTAGCAAATATATAAAACATTATTGCATTTTTATACGGGTATCTATGACAAAATATGAAAGTACCTACCTATTAAGTTTTTTTAGATTAAACTATTTAAAAGGTTGATTATTAATGTTATTTATCACCACCTATTACATTCAGTTTAAAATAAAGTTATTTTTCCTCTTATGTTTCAATTTAATTTTTATGTATACCTAATTGAATAATTTCTGTTTCAAAAGCTATGCAGGAAAACTCAATTATACTATAATGGACAACTCCTAAATTATTAACTGAACTATGTGTGATTATGACATAGATTTAAATGCAATTTTAGATAGTCATGAGTTAATTTAATAACTAGAACAGAATTGAAAAATACTATTTTACAAATTTTAGTTTTTTTTCTGAAAAATGCATATGAACTGCTTATAAACTCAAAAAATCTGACCATGTGAAAAAAACAAATATTGCATTTCCTTGTTTATATGTCTCCAGTCAAGCTTTTCTCCGTATTATTTTTTTCTCTCTTTAGGGAATAGTTACGCTTTCAGTTTTTAAGATTGTTTTTCTGTATTTGTTTTCCCTGTATTCTCTGATTACAGATATTCTCTTGATTCTCTGTATCATTACTGCAGCTGATTTAATTTATAAATTAATGAAATCTCATGTGCATACTATATACTTCTTTATTTAATGAAATTGCCATTGACTAAGCAAAACAATGAAAATAAGGGCACCAGTTAACAGGAATTAATATATCATGAGTAGAACAATAAAACATAAGTTCATTTAAGAGGTTTGCGCGCAATGTTTTTTTTTGTTCAAAAACTTGCCTTACAAGAAAAACTCTCTTGCCTTGTAGAGTTCTCACTTAACCTAACTTCTTACAGATACATTGGACATATAATATAAATATTACAATATACAATATTTTTAAACGCTATACTAAGAGTTAAAATTTGATCAATTTTGACTTTTTTTTTCAATTTTTTTGTTTTAAGTAGTATATTTAAAAATCAAAGTCCAATATGCTATGTTTTTAAGTCTTACCCTAAACGATTAAAAAAAAAAATACTTATTGAAATCTGACCACTGTATGAGGCGTGAGAGTTTTTACCGTAATCAAAGTTTTAAGCGAAAAATCTAATAATTATTTACAACCTATACAAATTTACCGAGCAATGACAAGAGTTTACATATCGCCTAAATGTTGCCCCTTATTAAATAGGCTGGTCTCTTAAGAAAAGAGAGTACTGTTAGATTAATTTTTAGTTGCAGTTGATGCGTTTTCTTGAACCACCTTAGTTTTAACTTGTCATTCTTACATTTTGTACTGCTGTATTACGTACCTAAATTAATAATGCACAATACATATAAAATTAAGCAGCTATTAAACTATAGGATTTCTAAACTCTAAATCTCTAATTGAAAGTTTTTAGCCATGAAAGATTTATTTTTATTTTTATCATTCTTTGTAATTAAGTATCAGTTTATGTTTATTCCAATCAAATTTATGTTTTGTTTATTCAATGTTGAATTAACCAGATACTAGTTATCATAGAATTCAATATTAAGTATTCTTACCTCAGTCTTAGAAAAATAATATGTATATTTAGATACAATTTGTATTTAAAATTTTAAAATTAACCAGTTTTAATTATTTTTAAGAATACAGCTAATATGAGTATAAGGTAACTTGTGCGAGGCTTTTCATCTTCTTAAATTTTTATAGTTGGAAATTGTCATGTTATCTTGTTTGCTTGTTCAATTTTTGTTGTATAATAATTTCATAAATTCATAAGTTTTTTCATCTTATTATAGATACTTTAGTTATTAATAGTTATAATAACAATTTTAAAAATATCTAAAAAATTATAACTTATATTTTTATGTTTTTAGGTACTTATTTCGATAACTATATTTGCCTCCAGTGTGGTAAAGTTTACAAATATCAAAGTAGTCTAAATCTGCACTTGAAATTTAGATGTGGTGTTGAACCTAAGTTTAGGTGTGAAGATTGTAAAAAAAGATTTGCTCTAAAACACCATTGGAGAAGACATATGATTTCTGTACATAACATTTTGTTATAAAATAATTTAATATGTATTTATATATTTTTATTTTTTTTATGATTTATGGAAACATTTTAAAATTGTATTTGTATAGTAAAATATGTTAATTCAATTGTATTATTTATTAATTTGCGTTCCTGTTAATCATTAATAGAATATTTAAATTGTCTTTTTATCAAAAAAAAAAAAAAAAAAAACATATTATATGAACGATAATTGTATTGTATAATATTGTATGAATTGTATTATTAATAATAATTAAAATAGTAATTCATATAAGATCATTAGAGGTCTACACATTGATATCCCTTTGACTAGTTTTTCATTTGTGAGCTTAGTATTTTTATATATCTTTGCAGTTAAGAGTAACAAAGGATTTTCATTTTAAATCTCTATTCATAACATTATGGTACATAATTGGAGTGAGATTATTGGTACCATTGCTGCTATTAAAAGGTTGTAGCCTACTACGGATGACCTTTCTATATATGACAACCGATTCAGAAGAGCTGTGGTTTCTGACCGAAATTGACATAAAAAGTTTGGCGTCGACTAATGCTCTTTTATAAAATTTAGTGTAGGGATTCTAATTCATTTTTTAATAAATCCATATCTTTCTATAGTATAATTGTCTGATTTACCATATTTAATTTATTATGCTACCAAGTGTTATTATATAAATTCACATCTACAACTTATAATTTATTCTTTAGTCAAAAATATATGTAATAGTGATGCATAACGATAAGTTTTCAATTATCGATATTGATAAACCATTTATTGATATAATTATTTATAAAACCGAAGCAATTGAATAGTTATTGATTAATTAATAATTTCACACTATTTGTATAATTTATGGACAGATTTTTTTTTCAGAATTGTAGGCATTATAAAAAGGTTTTCATAATATGTCATTGATAATATTTATTATAATGATGATTTATTATAATAAACATCATCTTGATGAACTCGATGAACTAAATTTTGTTGATGTGCACTGTTGCAAATGTGATTTCAAATTATTAGTATTACCACTGTATGCAATAACAGACTTACACACTTGACAATGAACTTGCTTTCTATTTAACATTGCACCATTCTCATCTACTTAAAAGCCAAACTGTTTCCATACATTACTACGGCCTTCGGGTCATGGTAGTAACTTAAAATCACTCATGATTATTTATTAATTTAAGTAGTGAACCAAATAAATTTATTAATACTCGACAACCGACATAGACGATCGACATAAAAAACAAGACTAATATTGTACAATTCCAGTCTTTGGGATACACGTTTATCATGAGAACCCTATTATTATAGTATTATTGGCTATTGCTTATTGTTAGTGTTTATCGTTCTTTGACATTGATTTTTTATTAAAACTTAGATGAACAGAAAACAGAAATTTTAATAAAGCAATATCGAATATTGATGTACTTTCGATAAATTAGTCTCATTGATATCGTAAAATTGTATCAATATCGAAAAACAATATCGTTGTGCATCACTAATATGTAATATGTAAAAATGACTTCGTGTAGAATTCTCAGTTTCTCATTTGAAAAAATGTTATATTCATCTTGTTATTTTTGTAATTTTTAATGATGACATAAAAAATAAAAAACTTTTAAGTATTATGATAATTTCAAGTTTTATAATTATTTATTTTAAGTTGGATTATATAATCATAATCATATTTGTATTACTTTTTTAGGAGACTATAATCTATTACTGTTTTAACTTAGTTCTTTTCATAAAAAACCATGAAACAGTTATATTACATTAAAAACTCTATAGTTTTTACCAATGATATTGAATAGATATAATAAATAAGTAAAAATGAGATGCCTATACATTAGCTAACATTGTATGCTGTATCAGTTGGTTTCTAGTAGTAATTATAAATTATTTTCAATTATTTTCATTAGAGATTACATGTTTTCAAAATGAAATTTTGTATTTTTCATACATTTTTCTATTTAAATATTTTTTGCATTAATTATACTATTTTAACTTTTATTATATTTTTAAAACTTATTTATTTAATAACAACAATTTGGTATTATAATAAAACTGTGCAAATTGCTTATAACATAATCATTATAAATATTTTATTTTTTTCTTTGATTAAAAAATAAAAAGACAGTTAATGACTACAAGTTTGCATAGTAAATCATAAGGAAAAACAATTTTAACATAGCATAAATTATGTGGTAGGAGAACTTATCTATTAATAATACTACACAACAAATTATTTAAATCATTTTTATTTGTGATTAATATGTGATATTTATTTTATCACGTCATGATTTTAGTTTCTTTTTAATGTGTGATTGTATGGTTTAATTTAATGCAGTTGATTTGTTAGTTATTTTATAGTTGTACCAAAAGACTCTAGTAATGGTATACTGAGTAATATTTTGAAACAACTGAGAAAGACTAATGTTTGAGAGTTTGACTAAATCATAGATTTTAGTGAAAAAGAGCCTCATGATAGTATTGTAGAGTAGTATTTTAGATTTGTAATTAAGTAAGTTTGTATTTTAAAAGAGGTAGAATTTAATTTTGTATTTTGGAATTTTATTTACATGTGAAATCTCCATGTTAGATGTTTGTTTGAATAATACAGAGATATTTTGTTTTATATAAAACTGAAATAAGTACGCTTTTAAATGTAATTAAGGTACATTCATTACGTTGATGAGAAAAGATACCTTGAGTTGACCTGCTTTCATTAAATTGTGTCATATTTTATTTAAAATAACTTTGTAGCTTGAATGACCATGTAATCAACAA
The DNA here is from genome assembly GCA_027580255.1 of Therioaphis trifolii. Classification (NCBI taxonomy): domain Eukaryota; kingdom Metazoa; phylum Arthropoda; class Insecta; order Hemiptera; family Aphididae; genus Therioaphis; species Therioaphis trifolii. The sequence goes on from CM050410.1 coordinate 6,288,630, forward strand.
AGACATGAGTTTGAAAGATATCAGTAATAAATATATTATTAAAGTTAAATGCTAGATTTTTTTTTTTTTTTTTTTGAGATATCTGTTTTGATATTACATTAGAAGTGTGATGAATGCATTGGCTTATCTAAAAAATGTTACATTATTTAAAAATGACTTAAGAATCAAAAAGTAACAAGTATACAAGTAATGATTTGTTAAAATTTAAGAAGTTAACCATTGTGAGACACTTTGGTTATACCTGTACCAATATGTTTATTGCTATCATTTTGTTATCTACTAACTTTTTTACGAAATAGGCTGTTATTATATCTTAATGAAACTTTGAATACGGATAGAACAAAATATTTTAAATCTTTTGGGTGACAAAAATGAGTTATTTGTAAAAAAAGAAAATGTTGAAGGTTTTTGTTTAAAAAAAACTTATTAATAATTAGATTAAGTATGGAAAATATATAAATAAATGGTATATAAACGATAAAATAACAAATTTATTTTAGATTCTGAGTGAAGCAAAGGGTCTTATGGTTTCACAATGATCTTTATTTTATTTATTTATTTATTTTTTGATATTGTTTCATAAAATTTGCAATAAGCTGAAAATTACAAGTTTACTTTAGTTTATCTTCTTAGTTTTACATTTAATTGAAATTTATTCAGTCAATTTCTATTTTTAAATTACAACTGTTATAAATTGCATTGCACCGCAGAGTTTTTGTATGTATTTAGCCGTTATCCAAAGTTTAGGTATTTAACATAACTTTGCTGCTAATAAAGAAGATTTTGCTTTTATTTTTATTTAAGTACTTACTTGCTAATTACTATTACATTTTTTTTTTTTTTTTTTTTTAATAATTTAATTTCTAAAATTGTCTATTGTAACCTTGTAATATATATGTATATAATATAATATATATATTATTATATATATTTATAAATACTAATGTATTACTAGACATTATTAGTATAAATGAATACTTATTTAAAATTTAAAATGCCTTTATTTATTTTATAATCGTCATAATGTTAATTTTTCATGAACATTGAAGAACAAATATTGTTCCATTTTCAGATTTTACGTTTAATGGTCATGACTATGCATGCAATAAATGTGGAAAAACATACATGCATAGAGGAAGTCTTCAAAGACATTCAAAATTTGAATGTGGCGTTACTCCAAAATTTGGCTGTGGTTTTTGTGGACGAAGATTTTCTCAGAGGTCTAATCTAAGCCGACATGTTGTTGATATTCATAGAAACGCTTTAGAAGAGTTAATTAATAAACGTTCGGTATTTTTAAAATTTTTTTAAAGTTTAAATTTATTTTTACTGTATCTTTAAATCTTAATATTTTTCTTTTTTTCTTTTGGACAGGAATCCAGAAATGTAGGTGATTTAAAGTCAGAACTCATAAATCAAGACATCGTGTAAAATTTAGAATTCCTATCATATAATAGTTTTATCAATATCTTAAAAAGGTTGAGCCACGCTGAATGGGGAGCTGAAATTAATATATTAATTAACTTATATAGATCTCTCGTTAGGTCCAAATTAGACTATGGATCTATCTGCTATACCAATATTGTGAACCCCAATATTCTTAAAACAATTGATATAATTCACAACAGCAGTCTAAGAGTTGCAACTGGAGCATTTCGAAGCAGCCCCATTCCAAGTATATTATCTATCTCTGGAGAACCTCCCCTTCACATTCGTAGAATCAAATTAGCTCTAAATTATATTGCTCGCATCCTATCCTCCCCAGAAAACTCAACATTACCATTTTTAACACAAAATCGTTTTGCAAATACATTTTGCTCCAATTCCAATCTGAAAAAACCACTTGGTTTAAGGATGTTATATGAAATGTCACACACCAATATTGATCCAAATTTAATTATCAAACGAGAATGCCTCCTTGTGTGGTGCCTCCTTGGAGGGTTCCAACATTTCTTGTGGACACCAGTCTAGCGGATCATAGTAAAAAGGAAATGTTAAATGTTATATATAAAAATTTATTCAATGAAATCATGGACTCTTTCCCATCTAAACCACAAATCTATACAGATGCCTCCAAAACAAACTTAGGTGTTGCAATCGCTATCATAAACGGAGAACAATTCATATCGTACAAATTACCAGACCACAACAGTATATATACTGTTATATATCCTGGAAGGAGTCCACCTAGCCATTCAACTACCCGATTCCACCATTAACATTTGTGCAGATTCGCTCAGGGCTCTAAACAATCTGAAATATAATTTACACTCAAGCATCCTAGCAATCAAAATAAGCAACATCATTGAAAAAGCCAACAAGAACATACGGTTCATATAGACACCTGGCCATTGTGGAATTGATGGCAATGAGAAAGCTGACAAAGTAGCTTGTGAAGCAGTAATTAACCCTCTGACCGAAACACGCACGTACTCCTCACTCATCGACATCCATAGGAATGTCAACACCTTTTGTACCAATTTATGGGAATCTGAATAGCGTCGTACACCCAATAACAAACTGAGAGAAATAAAAAATACTACCGAATACTGGCCTAAACCCCATACATCAAATCGCAAAAATGAAGTTGTTATCAATAGATTACGTATAGGTCACTCAAAGATGTCCCATGGACATCTTATGCGCAGAGAAGAACCAGCAATGTGCCTGCGGAGAACCTCTCACAGTCAAGCACCTCCTTATCCACTGCCGTATCCATATAGATACCAGAAAAAGTCTAAAATTGCCCGACAACCTCTTTGAAGCCCTCAGCCCTATCCATGACAACACCAACAAAATAATCATATTTTTAAAACAAATTAATATGTATAATTTAATTTAAGAATTTATTGTATAACTATACTCTATTATGTACTAATTATCAATTTTTGTTGCAAGCTAATAACCTTAGCAGTTGATGCAGTACCATGAATAATAATAATAAAAAAAAATAGTTTTATATTATTATTATCTTTTACCAATTAATAGTTTACCAAAGATAATATTTACCATTAAATTATAAATTATTACATTTAAGCATAGCTTATCTTATAAATTGTTTTTAAGTTTATTTGTTTTATTTATCGTTATAATCATTTTAATATTATTCAGAGTTTACGCATACTAAAAAGTAACAGTAGTAACTGTTAATGTTCTTTGTAGTAAAATTGAGTTTTAGTATTTTTGTTAACTGAGTTAAACATTAGGTACCTTAAGGTATTTTAAATCTGAATCAAATATTTATTATAATATATTAAATATTCAGTAAACTATTAATATATTTTCTTGTAAAATATGACAAAAACTAACTTAAATGTAAAATATTGTATTTACAATGTGATTTTAAATACAACTACAAGAATAGAATTAAAATGTTTTTGATAATATATTTTGTAAATCTGAATTAGTATCAAATTACAAAATTTAGATAAAATAATAATATCCACATACATAGATGTATACTATATTTGTGTATACAATTGAAGGAAATGTTTGAAAATTATGAATTACTTGGAGTCAAATAAATATCATTTGTATATTTGTGAATCAATAATTTCAACAAGTACCTATATCATTCAATTTCAGTTTATACTTAATCAGATTATTGAGAATTTTCCTTTGTTTATTGCAAATCAAATATAGTTGGTTCATTTCAATATTGAAGTTACTATTTACTAAAGATAAATGATACGACATCCCTTTTTTATCTAATACCTATTTAAAATAAATACTATTCACAGTGTACCCATATCCAAATGTAAAATATGAGTGACCATATTTATAATTCGTTTTCATAAAATTTCTAAAGTAGTTGCTTAAAATGATCAGTGTGCTTAGCAATAGTCATAGTTAAAAATATTCATACTGATGTGGCAGATTAAGCTTCTTTTAAAGAACATTCTAATAATCATTCATGAAGTAATCTGTGATAATAATAAATGGCATCCTCCATGCTATGACACTTGTTATTATTTTTATTTTAGCATAATAAAATAATAATCAGTTTAAAATCAGAATATTTATTAACATGATTAAATATTGAACATAAAAAAAAAATAAAAATATTGAACATTATTTAATATTGTTAGAAGATCAATTAAAGTGTTATAAGTGTACATTTTAACATAGTCAAGATATTAGATTTTCAATGACTACAACAGAATTTAAAATTTATAATTTTAATTGAAATTTTGTAACTAATCATTGCTTTAATTGAAATTTATAATTTATAAGATCATCATAATTAAGTTGAACTGTTGGGATATTCAGAAATACTATTGATTTTTTACACTACAATACAGTTTGTTAAATATGGTATCAAGAAAGAAAATCTATGAAAAAAACCTTTAATTATTATTAAAAAATTAATAATATCATATTGAACAGGGAATGTAATGATGGCTTACTTCATAAAAAAAAAAAAAAAAAAAACATTTGTTTCTTTCATTTCATATACCTTTTATTATACCACTTATTATTCTTCTGGCCATAGATTTATTGTAATTATAGGTTCTGCTTTGTTTCTGTTTTCAAAGATAAAAGCTAGAGTTTCTTTAGGGAATATTTCATTTCTTTACGTTTTTAACATTTACATGGTTAATCAAACTTATTTTAATTATATAACCCAAGCAAACTAAGCTAATGCCAAAGTCATTTTTACAAAAATTTCTCTCAAAGCAAGTCACACTTGTAACACACTCATCTTAAGCAATTTTTAAGGTAAAACAAATTACATTAAATTGGTTTATACCATTTAAATACAGCAAAAAAAATTGTTAGAAAATACTTTTGATATTAGTAAAATCTCTCATCCCTCAATCAAGTTCTTTGAAATACTTATGTTTTATGCTGGATTGTTGTCTAACATTAGAGCACATATAAGAAATAAATATTAAACTCTAAAATTTAAAATAAAGCAACTTAACTATTCAAAACACAACAAAAATAATAAACTTAATATCTATAAATTATTACAGTTAAAACAGTTTGGATCTACAATTTAAAATTTTGGGGCTCTGTAAATAAATCTAAAATGTATACATACAACTCAATAAAAAATATCAAAAGTTATAGCAAAAGATCTTTTACATTTGTAATGTCACAACTCTATAGAGATCTAAAAATAAATACTATAACTGAGTTTGAAAAATTTACTTAAAAAAAAAAAAAAAACATAAAACTTGGTCAACACAAAAATTATTTTGTTTCAGTCGTTTTATTCAGGGAAATTCCAAATGTTGTAACCTGAAATCTAAAGCTATAAAACTGTCAAGTCCTTATTTACTGAAAAATAAATTAAAATTCTGTTTAAAAGACAAAATGCTATTTATTCAAAAAACAAAAATTTTTATTTAACAAAGTGAGACCACTGGGGTTTTTTTTTATTTCAATTTTTGTGAAAAGCCATCCAAAATGTGTAGTTAATGTATCCATTAGTGCAGATTGTAAAACATAAATAAAATAAATGTTTTGTTTTAGAACAGAAACATAACAAAAATTGAACTCATTTATGTATCAGAAATAGAACTGCTAAACTGCTATTAAGAATACTATACACAGTATATACACACACACACACACATACACACACTCATACATAATGACAGCTTTTTGAAGAAACTGAATAATTATAATCATAATAATACTTGTGTTGTAGATATTGCAAATACTATATTTCTATTTTTGGTGTCTAATAATATTCAATAATATTGTCATCAAGACATTTAATTAGTCATTAACATTTCTTTGATACTACATATATTGTATACAATGTATGTGATTATTTGACATAATTTTTGCTTCATAAAATATACTTTTGTTTGCAAACATATGTTATAAGCATTTTTTACTATTGCATACTTTCAAAATTACATTTTCAATTTACTTTTTATTTTTTAGTTTTTGTATATGACTACAAGTGTCCCAGATGCTTTAGGACTTATAAGCACAAAAGGAATCTTCGACAACATCTAAATTATGAGTGTGGGGTTGATCCTAAATTTTCCTGCGATATTTGTAAGAAAAAATTTGCCCACAAACAGCATAAAAATAGACATATGGTTAAAATTCATAAAATATTACCTATTGTGTAGTATGCATATTTTTATGGTTTTTCGATTGTATAAATGTACTTGTTTTATAAAAATTTGTTGAATAAAAGTTCAAAATTTTTGTGAAATTGATTATTTTTATTCATAAATTTATTTGATTATTGTTGTAATTGAGGTTGAGCAAGTTTCATGCTCTAATTTGTCTATTGGCTCATACATTTGTTATTTTACTCATATAATAATTATTTTATCATTTTTAAATTTTCAATTAAATTACTGATTTTTGTTTATGTACAGATTGCAGTGTGGTTTAATGAATTTCAATATTAGCATAATAGTTTGTAGAATATAAGGAAAATGAACCAACTATACTTAATGAATAATACCAATCGATTTTGTACTATTGTTTTTTTTTAAAAGTGTTTTTAAAGTCGTATTTTCTAATAACATCCATAGTGTATTAGTTGTATTCAAAAATAATATATGTAAACTATATTATTTATTAATATTTTATTTTCATTTTTTTATTCAAGTTCTATAAAATTTCCAATGTTGATTAGTTAAAACCTATTATTTATGTTTAGTATGTCATCTTTATCAGAAATCTGTCATAAATACAGTGAAACTTCCTTCTAATGAAATCCCATTTAATACAATTTTCTACTCAACAAAATATATTTGGAAATTATTATGGATGTTTCATTGTATGTATATATGTATATTGTATTTATCAAATTTTTCTCCCATACAAATTTTTTTTGTTGCCTTAGAGACTTCATAAATGGAAGTTCCACTGTGTCATTGTATTGAATTATATGGCTTAAGTATATATTCAAATAAAAATCAGCCAACTTATCTTAAGTTTGCAATATATTCACAACTTTTAATTTTAGTCTAAAATATTCAGAACTACATTTGCAAATTATTGTGCTCTAATTTGTTGCTTGGGCTTTAGATCAAAACAAAATATTATCACTTACATAAAAAAGAGAACTTATTATATTGAGAATCTGGTACTAAAAATACATTATTTAATATTGCATTATTGTGTTGCAGAGCGTTTTTATTGTCCTAATGGTTTTTGTAATCGTAGCTACAAAAACAAAAGGAGCTTACGGAGACATATCAAAGATGAATGTGGCGTTGAGCCAAAGTTTAAGTGTAAATATTGTGAAAAACTCATGTTCAGGAAAAGTACATTACAAAAACATCAAGCCATATGTCCTCAAAATATGTTATTTAGAATAATCTGATAAGTTTTACATATTCAAACATGTTTATGTTTTCGTTGAATTTGATTAATTAGTTTCATATTTAAGTTATAATCATCTTGATATATTATTTGATGATAATAAAAATTATTTAGTACAAATTTATTTTTATTCATATTCAGCAGAGCGTGCTGGTTGTTTTTATGTCTATATAATATATACCTAATAGTCTTGTTACAAATTATAAATTCACTGAATATGTTGAACATATTATATGAATACTCATTTAAATTTTAGTTATTCACAATAAACTTGTTATAAATGTTTATCAAAGTAATAGTTTTTATTATGTTTGTATATAAAGTTAAATATTTTTAAAATACAGACGATTGTTCTCAATTTAAATTTAGTAAATGACTGGATGTATTTTTTTACAAAAATTTGTTATAGCCGTAAATTATTTAAATTTTTTAAGATTTTCATAAAATCGAATTGAAATGAAAATATTTCAAATTTTGAAACCATTTTATTTACTATTTAATTATTGTTATTATTACTTATAATTTATCTATTTTTAAACAATTATATTAATATATACATGATATGTTATATATAATTGCATATTAAAAGTATTTTAAATTTTTTAATGTAAACATTATTGCAATGGTACCTAAATATATTTATAATGAAACATTTTATATGGTGTAACAAGTAAGTTGCTAATATTCACAAATAATAACTGCATAGTGGATTTTTTTTTTTTTTTTTTTTTTTTTAATATCTTCAATTTTATAAATATATTTAAATATATTATTAAATATATAATATAAAATAAATTTTAATTAGTAGGTAACTATGTAATGTTATGATAGATTTTGATCTATTATACAGATACATACTTGTATTATTAAACATATTAGATCAGATTTTAAAAGGTAACTAATTTCAAATATTTAATGTGAGTACATACAGTGAGTTATACAGATACATACTTGTATTATTAAAAATATTAGATCAGAACTTAAAAGGTAACTAATTTCAAATATTTAATGTGAGTACATTGGTATTTAAAATTATAGAAAAAAATGAAAAATTGTGCTTAACATGAAATTAATATAATAAATATATTTAAATTTAAATTTAAGTATTGAGATAATCTGCTTGATTATTATTGGAAGTTTGTTAGGCTACATTTTTATCACAACTTCATGACAGGAATTATACACACACACACACACACACACACACACACACACACACACACACACACACACACACACACACACACACACACACACACACACACACACACACACACACACACACACACACACACACACACACACACACACACACACACACACACACACACACACACACACACACACACACACACACACACACACACACACACACACACACACACACACACACACACACACACACACACACACACACACACACACACACGTTATGTCAAAAAGTATTGAGACTGATAAGATTAATCATAAAGGGGTTCGAGTATGAACTAGCCCATGCTATATTTATCTAACTTTATATGTCGGGAAAGGTGTTATTAAGTAAAGTGTGTGTAACGTCTTGTCGGATTTTATTATGAGCGAAAATATAGAACAAAGAGTTTGCATTAAATTTTGCCATAAACTTAAAATAGCTACTGAAACATACCAAATGTTATTCTTAGCTTATGGAGATGAAACCATGTCATATGCTTGTGTTTTTGAATGGTTTAAACGATTTAAAAAGGGTAGAACGACTGTTGATAGTGATGAACGTGCAGGACGTCCATCAACAAGCCGCATTGAGGAAATGATCCAAAAAATACGAACAGCCCTACGAGGTAACCGCCTTTTGACAATCTTGGAACTTAGTAATGAGTTCTGAATCTCATTTGGATCAGTTCAAACTATATTGATGGCTGATTTAAACAAAGATACAATTTTTGCAGTGGAAGACCTAACATGATTCACCAAGACCCAAAAAACCTCGTCAAGTTTGGAGCCTATGTTGTGCAACAGTTTTTGGCCAAACACGATATCCCAGTTGTTTCTCAACCCCCTATTGACCAGACCTAGCTCTATGTGATTTTTTCGTATTCTCTAAGATAAAAATGGCAACTAAAGGTAAACGTTTTCGAGAAGTAGATGAAACAAAACATGCGACATAGCAGTTACGAGCAATTTCTAAAAATGACTACAAGAGGTGTTTTAAAAAATGGCAGGAACGTTGGAAAACCTGTATAGACTCAGAAGGAGTATATTTTGAAGGACATTGAATTTAAATAATTTGATCTAATAAATATTTATATTTTTTTTATTAGTCTCAATACTTTTTGATTAGACCTTGTATAATATATATATATATATATATGGGATGATTGTACTGTTGAATCGTGTTGGTACATAGAAATATGTATGAATTTAATTTTGATACAATACGCCTATTTCTATAAAAGTTTTACAGATTCTTTAAAATAGTTTTATTTGCAACTAGCATCTCTATTATTTTTATGATTTAAATAACAAAAAATTGATTAGTAGTTTTTATTATATTTTTTTAATTTAATTTTTTTGAACATTTCTATATCTATGTTATAAATGTTTAATATACTCTAATATTTTTAGGACAACGAAGATATTTCTGTCCAAATGCTGATTGTGGAAAAAGCTACAAATACAAACCTACATTAACATATCACATAACTCATGAATGTGGAGTGCCACCAAAATATCAATGTCAACTGTGTTTTAAATCATATCATCGATACTTTACATATAAAAAACATCTGATGTTGGTACATAAGCAGATTTTAGTTGTTAATAATTAAGTGTGTCGACTTTTTTTTTTTTAATGATAGAAGTTAAAATATTTCTAAACTAAAAAAGGTAGTGAAGATAAAGCTAAAAAAATAAAAATTAATTTTACCTATGGTAATTATAGTTATTAAAATAAAATCAGTTATTATACAAACTCAAATAACAATTTGTTCCAAAAAGCCAAAACCCAAGTTCACCCAAACTTTCATTTGTTTTCATTTATTATTTCCGAAGATTTTCTTGTCGAGATTTTCCATAGTTATAAAATATTTAATTTTAAAGTTTTTATTAGGTTTTTTTTATGTTCTGATATAAAATATTCAGTATTTATAAATTTAAATATATACATTATTATTTTTTAAATTTAATATTACTATGTATTATTAAAAGTAAAATAATAAGAAATGTATTTTTGTCGTTTAGTTAAATAAAGTTAAGTTAAATAAACAATTCTTTTATGTATGTATAAATTTACATTTGGATGTGATTTTTGTGTGTATAAAGACCTGTAACAAAATACTAACAAGATAGCGTTAGTCAGAGGATAACATTATGTTCCAAATTTTAAGTGATAACTAAATAATGAGTATGAATCTTTTTATGGATGAAAAAAAGACTATTTTATACTTGAATAAGTGTCCAATGAAGCATAACATGTATGTCTGATTGGATTTATAAATTTTTTGAATTGTATGAATTTTATATTTTTTAATTTTAATTGTCAAATTTTTAAAGATCTAAGGAGTGAAAATTTGATTTTTTGTTACCAAAGGTACCATTCATCTTTACTTTGATCCTATATTCATTTACAGTTTTTTAAATTGTATTGATAAAACTTAAACATTGCAATGAATTATACACATTAATAATACTAAAGATGAGAAAGCAAAAAAAGATGCAATTTTTAGCATAAAAGAAATGTTAAGCGAAAAAATTGGGTTGAACTTTTGGGAGTCTTATTTTTTTTTGTGTTGAGTGAACTGTAGAAAGATCCACTTTGACTCTTCCAATCACTAATTAATTTCATTGTGTTAATAGTATTTTATAATGTATTAAATAAACAAACAATAATTAATACAAACATAATAAACTAAAATGTATGCTTTGAAAACCTCATAGACATAACAATTAATTATTATTTACTATAAATATTTTTTACTTTACCCACGTAATTATTTAAGTTTAAAGACATACACAACCCAAAAAAAAAAAATTGTTTTATTATTGATTTTGATATTTCACATTGTGAAAAAAAATACTGTGGAAACAGAATTTGAAAAAATAAATTATTTATAGAGTTACGGGTGAATTACGAATACACTGTGACGTCATTGCGTTGGCCGTTCCCGAGCGGTACTGTCGCGCGGCGGCAAACGCGTAACAATAATAATATCGTTGATTGCCGATTAAAGATACATTTTCATTTCTATAAATATTTTGATAATTTATAAATTTTTAAATATAACTAAAAATTAACTATAAATTATAACTATAAATTTTTCTAACAACACATGGAGGCAAAACCACTCGATTTCTTTTTCCCATAGAAATCCAAGAATTGACCCAAGACGTATACTGTTTATAACAAATGAATCTCCACGTTTTGCTTTCTGGATAATGTTGACCCAAATTTTTTTTATTAATATTGTTTTTAGTTTTTAACATTAAATTGTGTTTAGTCATGTTTAGTATTTCCTTATCCAATTTCGTCGTTTTGAAAACGATTGATGTAAAGTAATACATTTGCCTTCTTGTTTTAGTATTTTTTCTAAATTTGGTAACTCATTGCAGCATAAACACTCGATATCACTTTGCATACTTTTACAGTATTCACAAGAACACCAATTGGAATTCTTTAATCTGCCTTCATAATTAATAGCCACAGAATTGTCATAATCTTCTTGTAAATAACCTTCCGCATCAGGATCAAAATTGAATGGGATTAGAGACATTATTATAATTTATAAAGTAGTGAGTTTTGTATAATGTTAATGTATTATTATTAAATTTCACTAGGTACTATATATGAAATTAAATTACAACAAATAAAAATGAAATTAACCACTGCAACAAAATAACGACAGTTTATGATAAACATATCGACGATAATAATAAATAATAATGATATTGTTATGCGTTTGCCGCCGCGCGATAGTACCGCTCGAGAACGGCCGACGCAATGACGTCACAGTGTATTCGTAATTCACCCGTAACTCTATAAATAATTTATTTTTTCAAATTCTGTTTTCACAGTATTTTTTTTCACAGTGTGAAATATCAAAATCGATAGTAAAATAATTTTTTTTTGGGGGTTGTGTATGCCTTTAAAATACACCTTATATTTATTTAAAACTAATTGTTTCAGTTTAATGTTTGTCAATGTATAATATTTATGGAATATTGAGGTATTAAATATTTACTTTATAATTTAATGAAAAACTAATAAATATAAATTAAACAAATAAACAAACAAACACATATGTAATAAATTAAGTATGTTGTCTGGAGTATTATTATTTATTATTGTAGGTTTTGTTTGTAATTAAAACAAATCATGATTTTGAAAATTATCATTGTGTTATACCAAGTCATAATATAAAAATTTGTGCTTTATATATTGACTTTGTACCATCCGATAGTGATTTATAAAAATCATACATTTTTATTTCGTCAAATATATTTGATAGTTTTTAATTAAATTATACTTTAAATTATTTGTATTGTTATTTAAGTGCTAACATTCGATATTTTTTTTATATATATGTAAATATATTATGTTACCTACAATATCATATGTATATATAATACTAGCTGAAATATCCGGCTTTGCCTGTGCGGAATACAATTTAAAAAAAAATCAATAGCGTCCTCAGCATAGGCACAAATAAGGATGATTTAAAGTTAAGCTCCTAAAAATGTCAAATGCCTGAAACATATATTTTTATCATAGTTTATGATGGATGGTAATAAATTTATTTTTCATAAAAATTATAGTCATTTAATTATCATTGACGAAAATTGGTTATGTAATATTATTCTGTTGTTACTTTTTGCTCTAAAGTTAAACTTGTCAATAATACTTTATTGTAAATAATATATATTATATAATTATTATAAATATTAATATCTTGGTTCTCTAGTTGTACCTACACATGTGGGTTAAGAGACGAACATAGTATTAAACAACGGCTACATGATTGAACGCCACATCTACATAAATGCGTACATATCATCAACATAGAGCCATAGGTCACATGACATAAAATCTCAAGATGGCAGCTAGAGTAAAAAAATCTGAAAAAATACAGTTAAATAATATAGTTATTTAAATTTTTTTTCCCCATTTCAACTTCTTAAAATCGAAATTATTCAAAATCCTTTTTTATAGAACTCCTAATCTATAACAAGTATACTTTGGAAATTTCAAGTTGCTAACTAATTAATCCTGTGCGTTGGTTATGAATCAGTAGGTCAGGACTTCTTCTTTTATATGTACAGATATATATATATATATATATATATATATATATATATATATATATATATATATATATATACATATATTTATTTATTTAATTGTATAATAGTTACATTTATGAGTTTGAAATACTATTAATCATATCCTTTCTACAAAGAGTTGTATATACTTTAGAAAATTTAATCCAAAATTTATTTTTTTCATTTAACTGGTTAAATAGTAGCAAACTAGTAAACTTTAAAATATAATGTTAAATTTATTAATTTTATATTAGATTAATGAATATCAGTATTTTCATTCATACATCAATATAATTTTTGATGTCCTAAACTAAAATTGTAAGTTGATAAGAAAAGATTTATTGTATTAAAACCAATTAATTAATTAATTATAATGATAAAAGTAATTATACTTCATTTAACTTTCATTTTAAATAGAGAATTTTGTTTTAGTAATAGTTAATGCTGTTGTATATTTATTATTGGTTTTAGATTAAAAATAATCATTATAGTTGTAGATATTGAGTACTAATCGTGAATTTTAGGCCATCATACTTCCAGTCCTAGTGGTTTTATGTATCATATAATTGTATGTTTGTATAGCAAATTTTAGGTGATGGTATTTTACATTTTGCTTTATGTACATACGTTAAATAAATAATAAATAAAATTGTTTATTTATTTTATAGGGTTTTTCTCTACTGCGCACGTTAAGCCAATACTTGGTCGTTATTATTGTTTGAATAAGTGTGGACGTCATTATAAAAACAAAAGAGATATGGGATATCATTTTAGACACGAATGTGGAATGCCATTACAATATCAATGTAATTATTGCGAAATGAAGTATATTAATAAATCAAAATTAAAACTTCATGCTGTTCGAAAACATAAAGTTATCTATGCAGATTAATAAAAAAAATGTGTTGAGATTTGAGAATACTTTGAAAAAAGTAGATAATATGTATACAAATTGTACAACTAATATAATATGTTTGTATAATTTATGTATCTGTTGAATTAAAATGACTTAAATATGCCTATTGTTTATCTGCTAAAAATTGTATTTTAACTGCATATTGTGTACATTTTATAATCAAATTAAAATATTTTATTTTGTATCAAATAGATTTTTATATTTTTACAGAAATGTTTTATATTTAAAAAAAAAATCATTACATATTTTTTGCATATTGTAAATTAATATTAGCTATACAGTTTTTTAGGTTTGTTGTATTTTTTTCAACTTCATACTCAAAATAATAATTTTATTCTGCCCTGCAAACTTATTTAATATTTAATTATACACTTTTTGAAGTACTTGTTAACCAGTTTAAATATTAGCCTATTTTATCTGTTTTGATGAAACAATCTTACACAATTTCTCTTAGGCTTTAAAAATAGTCATCAATAATAATCATTTAATGATTCCAATACAAATATCAAAATGTGCTCTATTTTGTTTTGTTCCATTCTCAAAATCTTAAGACTATTGTCTTAAATCAAGATATCTAATGTCAAAATTATTATTTTTATTTAATACTTGTTTACCTATTCTGTATGTATATATTGTATTTTTGATGTCATACTTTAGTATGGATTATATTTTACATCATTCTATACATATTTAATTTGCACTCTTATGTATTTTAGTTATGATAATTTTGAATTTGTTTATTTTATTGATGTCACATATTATAATTTAAATGATAATAAGAGATAATAAAAGAAAACATTATATCTTAAAGTTGGGTATACATTTTAACGGGTTACAAATAATAATAGTTATCGTACAAATTTGAATCATAAAGTTTTTAGATTTTTAATTTAATGTTTTCATATTATTAATTACTTTAAGATTTTACTGGAGTTAGTACATAAAAATATGTGCCTTATAATAAATGAATAACAAAGGCATGAGTTTTAATAAATAGAGGATATGTATTATTAATTACAGATTAAATGTTTTAGTTTATTTATTAATGATTAATAAACTTGATAAACATTTTTAAATGTATATTTAAGTGAATTAAAGTGTTTTTTTTTCTGGTTAGTCTATAAATACGTTTTTTGAGTAAAAGAATTGTGGAAAAAGTTTCATGTAAATTTTTCTCGGTATATAGTTTGGAAACAAAATTCAGAATTCAAATGGTACTTAAGAAATATTTTCCAATTACTTTTTGAGAAATTAAGAGTTAAGAAATTCTTTTATCATTCATTGTATTATAAACTATCAATCATCATTTAGTTTAATTCCTGATATTCTGTACATGTTAACAACATATTTTCATATTTATATCATCTATACTTCTAAACTAATAATAATATTATAACGAGTAAAGATTTGATAGTTTGCATTGAATAGGCTCCAAAACTACTGAACCGATTTAAATTAAATTTGGTAGATAGTTTAGACACTGAGAAAGGACATAGTCTATTTTTTAATACTAAAAAAGGGCTGCGAGGTGTTAAAATAGGGGATGGTATTTATTATAACACTGTACCCGCACGGTGTTGTCCTCAACGTCGGTGTCGGTGGTGACATGGAAAGGGAAGTTTGAGCGGCCAGATATGGGCCGCTGCCTACCACAAAATATTATATAATCAAACGATAAAATGCGCACTGACGCGGCGTCGCACATACAAATCATAACGTGATTCTCTCCGCGGTCTTGCCGCGGTGCCTGTTTATTCTGACATGGGTAGTACACGCGAACGAAAGAATTAATTATTAATTATAATTTTGACAAGTCCCAAGGTCTAACCTTCGAATTAGTAGGGATCGACCTACGAGAAGAATTTTTTTCTCATGGCCAAATGTATGTTGACCTATCACGAGTGGATCTGCTGATAATCAACTTATTTTGCTGCCACGAATTAAAACAACATCAAATATCGTTTACAGGGAAGCTCTAACCCAATAAATTTAATTATATATGATTCAATATAATTGTATTTTATTTTCAATATGATTTAATGATATATGGTATATGATTCAAATTCTACGCAAACAAAGTTGCGGGTGGATGCTACCATTAATATGGTGAAACAACGTTTGCCGGGTCAGCTTGTTAATAATATATTTAGTGATAATTTATATTAATATATCATATGTATATTTCATATTAAAAAACCTTTTCAAAATATTCTAAAATCAATTAAATATAGTTTGTTAAAACTAGTTGACTGGCAATGACTGCCTTGAGTAGGGATGGGTCGTTCACAAACGATTCGTTCAACATGAACGATTCACTTCAGTGAACGAATTGATTCAGATTCGGATTGAGAGAAGATTCATTCGTTAATTCATATCGTTCAATTAATTTGACTCGTTCCTTACTTCATCTGAATCAATTCCATATCAGTAAATCACGATTTAACATATTATTATGATATACGATTCATAACGATTCAATAAGAATGATTCACATTTCACAGCAGCTGCAGCTGTTCACAGGCCACTATATATACCTAATTAACCTATAATAATAATATATTGATTTGGTTGTGGTATCATGTTTTATGGGAAAGTATGTAAAAATATACTATTACAAAATATTCATAACCAATTTTTGAGCGTGAAATAGCTATGCGCCTGACAAAAATTAAGATACTTCCAGCAATTGATTTTAAAAATGAAATTATATTTAGTTTTATTGACAAGTTTACTTTGCATCGGCCGGAGTACTTTTTTAATTTTATTAATATATTTATGAAAAAAAAACACGCCATTTTTAAAATTCTTTAATTTTCAATTGCGATTAATTTAATAACAATTTTCAGTATGAAAAATATGTCCCGACTGATGCAATGTAAAGTTGTTAAGAATTTCAAATATCTTTACATTTTAAAAATCGGACAACGGGAAGTGCCTAAATTATTGTCTGGCGTTTAGGTCATTTTGACGAAATTTTGATGTGCTTGCAATCCTCTTAACATCCATTTTTCACATAAAGTTCAATATTTAAAAAAAGTTTATTATCCTTGGATAAGCTTATTTAATAAATATTCACCGGCCAACTAAATCTGTGAAAAACTGTTAGGTGCAGCGAAAGCACTATACGCTGCACCCGTGCGCTCGCCTATGGCGTAGAGTTAATTGAATCGAAAACGAATCATTGAATTCATTCAGACACACAATCTGTCACTTGCATTTACTATCTATTTAAAACTGTATAATATCCTATATCATTTCCTTGTCTTTACACTCTTAATCATCTTGGTCTAAACTCTAAAGGCCCGTTTACATGACGACAGTAAATGGTAATAGTTTATGTCAGCGTTTCTTAAACTGTGTTCCGCGGAACCCCAGGGTTCCGCGGAGAACACTTCAGGGTTCCGCGAACGCGAAGCTTTAGTTATTTATTTCGAAATTTTCAAGAAAATTACTTTTAAAATATCTAACTAAAGATTAGTAGCGGCTAGTAGGGGAAAAAATGTCATTAGTATTATATATGTATACAATATTACAATTGTTATTATTTTTATTTTTATTTTAAGATACTTTTTTGAATTAAATACCTTTAACACAATTTTATTATATGATTGTAATTTATTTACATTTAAAAATAATCCTAAAAAAAACTAAAAAGCTAAAAAAAATAGTAGAGGTTCCGCGATAAAAGTAAATATCAAAAAGGGTTCCATGGATAAAAAAGTTTAAGAAACGCTGGTTTATGTCATGGCAGTAACTTCCAACTATCTAACGCAGCTAGATAGTGTGACAGTCACAATTTTCTTTCATCTTTTAAACGCGCCTTAAACCATAGAACAGTGCTTAAACGCAGCTATTGATTCATAATACATTTGATAACAGATAACAGAGTGACTAGTGAGTAGTGACTTCTAAGTCATTTGAATGAAGTGAATAAAATGATCCAATTAACGTAACATTGATACATAATAAATAAGATAACAGTGTCATTTGAACGAAGTGAATCAAATCTTTGATTTAGTGAACGAATCTTTTGAACGATTCATTTGAGTGAGTTGATTCAAATGATTCGAATCATTTAAAAGATTCAATTTCCCATCCCTAGCCTTGAGTAGTTAAGTATCATTTATGATGCACGGCTAACTATCCAATTTCGTCCTATAAATTTTAACTAGCTACCAACATTGCCCTAAGTGTCATATATGCTTCTCACTTGTCAAACCAATCTCGTCCTTAAGAAACGTAGTTAATCTAAGTTGGTCACACTACTTTTTTAAAATAATATCGATATTTTTCAACACGCATTTATGTATTTAATAATAAGAATTCGATTTTCGATAAAAATTAATCGATTTAAGTTGAGTATCATTATTGATACTCAGGGCCATATTGTAATATTAATCTTTGCTCTGGCCCCAGTGGAGTTCTTATCAAATGGTTTGCAAAAAATTGTTGTGTTTTCGTTTTAATTTAGAATTTATAGTTATTTATAAATATATAGTAGATAATAAATTAAAAAATCACTATGTACAACTTATTGTTTATATAACTTTTGCTTATTGCCTAAGTTTATTTAGAGAAATCTTTATTGATAATTTATTAGGAAAAGATGAAGCGATTCAAACTGAAAATGTACACAAATTAGAAGAAACTAAATCAAGAGGGCGTTGTACTAGTTGTTATAAAAATATGGTGGAACGAGGTGGACGTATACATGCTCAAAGAATTACTAGACAAATTAAAACTAAATGTGCTGGTTGCATGAAATTTTATTGTATCCCATGTTTCGGTAAGGAACACAAAATAGATAAAAAATAATACATTATTTTGAAAAGTTGATTGTATATTAAAATGTTTAATTTTTATTTGTATTTATCATTATTTTTACTAGTGAAATTTCAATATCAGTATAATAATAATTATATAAACAAGTTTGTTACATTTTTTAATTTTCTATGCTTGAATATTTGATTTTATTTGTTAATTTTAGATTATATTGAACAATAACAATACAAATTAATATAATAATGTATATTATTACAATATAATGATTATTATGATTGTTAGAATTAATAATTATTTGTTAAAACTTTTTCATTTTTATAATTTATAAAATAATAAATAAAACAAAAAATAAAATTAGACGAGAGGCCAAAACGCCATAAGATTAAAAATATTGTGTAGTATTTTATCCAATTGTTGAATTGAAATTCACAAGTGTTATGAAGTAATCATTTAGTTAAGTAAATGAGTGTATATATGACTCAAGGCAACCTTGGCAAGTTATGTTGAGTAGCAAATTTGATACTCAAGGCAAGGTAGGCAATTCTTGTTAAAATTAATAGGACCAAATTTGAAAGAAGACTGTGTATCATATTTGATACTTAAGTGGTCGCGGCAAAATCAATGAAATTTATAAGGCAGTCAACTTGTTAAATCAATCAACTGTTAAAATTTTTTTAATACTATTGAATCATATTTAGGTGTTTCAGTATTAGTTTGATAATTAAAAAAGTTAATCATAAATAGTAATAATTTACTTGCCTTACATTTAAAGGAAATTAAAGTATACCAACTTTGAGTATCAGAGATTTTTTAAAGAATTATAAATAATAGTGATTGCATACCTATTATTAATTTTAATTTTTTTTTCATAAATTATAAAACTACAATAAAACTCACTTAAGATGCTTTCGTTGAAGATATTTTCCCTGATAAGATGTTATTTTCTGTCAGTTCCAAGACATTTCCCACGCTAGTCAATGTAAAAATCGCCTGTTAGGTCGTTTGATTTTTCTTGATCTAATCGGATAAGATGCTCTTTTGTTTATCAGATGGTAATATATTTGAGTTATTTTGAGATAGTAAAAATAGAAATTTTACTTGTTATAATATATGTATTTCATCATGTTATAAGGTTGTTCGTTGGCATATGTACATACAATTTTTTAGTATTTTAATTGTGTAAATACTAATTATATATGTATTAAAATAATTATAAGTTAATTAATTGAAATATTTTGTACTTTATACAATTTTTATTATTTTTACTATTTTATAAAATGATAAAATCAATATTTTAACTATATACCTACTTTTTTTTTCTATTCCCGCATAAGATGCTTTTCTGCTTAAGACTCTCTAGAGATCTGATTCTTTGAAAAGCGTTTATAACGAGTTTCACTATATATTGTTAATTATCTGTAATTGTGTATATACTGTCTGAAATAATACTAATAGGTTATATTCACATATTTTTATTTATGATAAAATATTATACTATTTTTTATGAATAGTATTCTTACCATAACAGTGATTTTCCATGTAAGCTTAATGGCTATTTTTCAATTGGTTCATAAAATGCTTATTAAGATATACATTAGAGAAGGAAAACATGTTTGCTACACTTTCTTTAAAATTGAACCTGGCGTTGTCAATTTCTGACTGGATTTTAAAAAAAACATTATTTTCAGAACATATTATATTACAGATTTTTTTTATAATTAATTGTACTGTTGCAAATCTATTAGTTACTTAAGCAACAATCACTATTTTTTTAGATTTTAGTACAGTGCAGATCTATTGGTTCAATAATGTTCAGAAATTGTATTATTTAAATATATTTTTCACTTACTAGATTTATAGTGATTGATTTCTATGAATTTGACATCAAATTGGATTATTGTCATCTTCAATTTGTTTATTTCCATTTTCCATTTATTCATCTAATTTAAAATGCATTTGATGTATAGGTATTTATATATTATTAGTTACTATATTCTTCATTATATGATAGAATTGTTTCTGTAACGAGAAAAATAGTAGTTTTAGTTTGATTTGTTTTAAAATATTGTAAAAAGTAAATTCTAAATGTTTTTGTTAGTTTCAATTACTGAATTTTGTATCAAATATGTGTTTTTTTATAGTATGACTTAAAATTTGAATTTATTTTTTTTATATTAGCATTTTTTTATTTGTACTTGACTTATAAAAACTTGGTTTATGTTATCATTAATATGTTATTGAACTACTCTCAGAATCGTTTTTTGAATACAATAATTATTATAATTGCTTAAAGTCTTATTAAAATTTAACCCTTATGCATATTAAATTTAGTAAATCAAAATTAATTATTATTATAATGAATAAAAACATTGAAATCATTATGTAAACTATTCTGCTCAATATGCTCACTCAATTGTTTATGCTTCGAAATTATTTTAGTGAGATTGTTTTCATTTGATCTTAGTTACATTTTTCATTTCAGTACCTACCTAGTTTATATATTTTCTAAATAAATTGATGTTTTCATATTTTTTAGGTATGGTATGGTTTGTTTGTGAAAATGGATGTGGCAAGAAGTATAAACATCGTACAAATTTATTACGACATAAGAAAAATGAATGTGGAGTTGAACCTCAATTTAAATGTCAGTTTTGTCCAAAAGCCTATACTCAAAATGCTAGTTTGAAATTTCACATACTTAGACAGCATACAAATGGGATTATCCACAGCACTAGTTGATAGTCATTCGTATAATGTTAATTAAATATAAGTATTCGGTATCATCATAAATAAAGTTTTTGTAAACGCATATTAGAAATTGTTATAAGCAGATAAACTATCTATACATTCAAGTTAAACTCTTGTTTATTTACTATTATTGTTTACCTTTAATTTGGTGTTATCTTTATTAAGTCTTTGAACTTTGAAGTTATCTTTATGATAATAAATGAGCATAAATGCATAATTGATTTTTTTATTTAACATTTCTTATAAAAATTAATTTAATTATTCATTTATACTTCAAATTTATTTGATAAATATAATTAATTATTTACAGACCCATTATTTTTCCATGTAGTATGTAAGATTTTGGTCACATAATGTATTGAAATATGTATTTA
Organism: Therioaphis trifolii; assembly: GCA_027580255.1. Taxonomy (NCBI): domain Eukaryota; kingdom Metazoa; phylum Arthropoda; class Insecta; order Hemiptera; family Aphididae; genus Therioaphis; species Therioaphis trifolii. The sequence continues at coordinate 6,311,043 of CM050410.1, forward strand.
GGACTTAAAAGGTACTAAACTACACACTTTGTGAAACTTTCAAATATCTTATTTTTATGGTGAGGCTGTGGAATAGAAATTACATTTTTCTAAATATTTATTTTAGCTCCGTTTTATATTGACAAAAAAAAAAAAAAAAAAAAAAAAAAAAATGACGAATGCACTAAATCCTAAACCTAGTATTTGTGAATAAAACTATTTTAAATTAAAAAATTTTTTTACAAAATATTTGATGTATTATTGAATTTATTTTTTTTTTTCACTTATATTTTTAACATTTTGGTAGGGAAGTTTTGATTTTCTTTGAATCTGTGTATATTTTAGGTTTTAATTTTTAAATTAACTTCAAAATATCCTGTAAAACTTTATGAATTTATGTAGAAAAAAATCAAATACACAAAAACTGATGTGGTATGGATAAATCAAAAAGTGTATTTTTTTATTCAAACATTAAATTCAGTTAAATGGTTGTAGATTTTAGATTTAACCTTAGAAAACCTAACTACTTGAATCGGGCGTTAAAAATGGTGTGATTATTTAAAAATCCAATTGTTATGGATGTTGCATTTTTTTTTTTTTACTGTATTCAACAAAAGAATTAAAAATTTGAAAAATTTATGTAGCAGATTTTCTCAAAAACTTATTTCGAATTATCATCTGATAAAAATATTAAATTAGGAAATGATGAATGCCCATACCTTGCTTCATAATTATTCAAATCAGTAGCGTATTTCAAATTTTTTTCTGGGGGGAGGTCCAAAATTTTTTTTTTTACTCTGAGTAACCCTCTTCACCATTATCGCTGAATTACAAATTATAACATAATATAATATCCATATGTATATATATATAAATACATAATAATATAGGTAGTAAATGAATATACTCTTCCTCTATTCTTTTGTAATAAGTGACTTTTAAATGCAATATTATAACATATTTTGTATTTGAGTCTGGATTCTTGTAAATACAATTATTATGTTATTATATAGTACATTTCATTTCAGATGTAAATTTAATTTTGTTTTCTTCTGAGGTGGTCCAGCCCCCCCCCCCTCCCCCCGTAAATACGCCACTGATTCAAATCACCTTGAATTTTAGTAGGCAAATAATATAAAATAAATATGACTAAGTAACCTACTCTTAAGTAGAACTTTCTTTGTCTTTATACTAGTGTATTAAAATCAAGACTTGAAACTGTTTTCAAAATTTATTTATTTTTTTTTTTTTTGGTTTCAAGCTATGGTTAGAAGTTTAAAACTTATAAGTAATATTTCATTTATATATTTACGCGTATTATATTCATTGTTTAATTAATTTTATTATTTTTTTAATATATTTATGCATTTAGTGCATGAAATAAAAACTTGTTCATTTCTGTTAAATTGTGATTATTATTATTATTTTTATTTTTAATAGTTATAAAAATGTTCTACAAAATTTTAATTAATTGTTCCACAAACAAAATATTCAAACTTTGGTTATACATTTATCTTAGAAGACTTAAACCCATTAATACTATATATTTTGCTTTATAGAGTGCTGTTAATGTCTTATTTTACATTTTTTAAATGTATAATATTATTTTATTATTTGTATAACATTTTTTTTGTGATTAGTGATTTTGCTCATATTATTATGTTAAAAGTATGAAAAATAATCACAATTTGTAAGAATAAAATGATAACCAATTATAGAGTCTTCTTAGCAGAGGTGATTTAAAATTTGTTTTGTAAAGATATTATCATAGTGTAAATAAAATAATGTGTGTTTAATTTATTTCCAATTTTTTTTTTTTTTTTAATTAAATATTGAATATACATAAGTAAACAAGAAAAAATTGGGTAGGTATTCATATGGATGTCATTTGTTTAATCTTATGAAACAATTTTCACCTGAAAAAGCCATTGTGATTCCCATGTATATATATATAAATATATATATGTAAATGTGAAAATGAAAATCTTTGTCACGCATGTTCTTTGTCACACAACTACTCATCTGAATCTTGATTTTTTTTTAATGAAAGAGTACATTATGGAGCAGGTTTTAGTCTTATTATAAATTCTATAAATTAATTGAATGGGGAAAATATAATTTTATTAATATAAAATTATAGTTGCTGTACATAGCTATTTAAAAAGCCATGCGAATCCTTTGGCGCAGTGGCACTTCTTTACGAATTATTACCTAGTGTTTCAAGTTCGAACCATAATTTCGGTTTATCAATTTTTTGATTGAATTTTTTGCATTATTTAAAAAAAAAAAATTGTTTTGTCCTATCTTTTGGATTTCATTTTTTTTGATGAAAGCATACATCACGGACCAAGTTTTAGACTTCATTGCAGGTTCATTGACTAATTATTTCTTTATAAATGTTTATTTTTCAATATCTTATGCGCAGATAGGAAAAAAATCACAGACGTTAAGACGCGTGCTTTCTCAGTATCAGGTGTCCCCAGTCCCCACTCTCGACCAGTTACTGTCACCGCGCTTTATCAATAGGACGATATCTAGTCAATAGTCATAGGTCACCTTGCCGGTGACTATAATGCAGAACGCTTTTCACAAACTTTCTCGGACATTAGAAACGGAACTTCCCAGTAGATGTCGATAGTACTGTACAGATAGATTCATCGTTCGCAATTTCGGTTCGTGAACAAAATGATTTAATCGACAAAGTTCTTCCACAAATCTCAAATGTCTAGTAAATCTAATGAATGGCTTCGTGAACCCGCTGTGACTACTGCTGCAACTCCTGGGATGATTAGGCGTCGATATCTGCCTGTTGTTCTTCACCGGCGACTGGCCGCTGCGGCTCGTCAAAATTAGTATGGTTTTAGTGCTCGTACTATAGAGACCTATTTATTCTGTGTGGTGTTAGTCCTAGTATTCAATATGGTCGATACGTCATTAATAACCATAGGCGCAATTTCAATAAAAAAACTGAGGGTGCTTAAACTCTGTTTATTCTTGGCATTTAAATTAAATAATAACTATGAGGCATAAACAGCTTTTTCGAGCAAAAATGTTATATACGATTTAACATTGGAAATTTAAGTACATTACATTTTAAAGTAATTTCTAATTAGTTAAATAGGTATTACAATTTACATAAAAGTTATACGCCGCTCTTTCTCAGCGAATATGTTTATAACTTCGTTTACATTTATTCATTTTGTTATATCTTTTTCAATATTCAATGTAGATAAATTTGTAATTCTCTCTTGTCCCATTGTAACTCTCAGCCATGTCTTAATCTTAAGTAGAGTAGAAAATGACCCTTCAAATGTGGCAGAACTAATCGGTAAAGTGCCACCTGAAATTAATACAGTCTTCATTACTATTTCATTATAAATATTAGTTATAACATATTAGAAAAAAAGTTCAATAAATTACATGTAACAACTTGTATACATTAGGATACACATTATTTTCAATTATATTTTTTAAATGTATCAAATCAAAATCTTGGTTTATCTTTTTTAAACAATTTTTTGCAACCATAATTTCTCCTTTGAGAGATGCAGTTTCAATATTAAATAAACTCTGAAATTAGGAAGATGGAGCGGCGGAGTGGTTGGCCACAGTCACGTCAATGTGACTGAGGTTAATCCCCGTCCAACGTCGCTAGCAATCGGATGGGTGACCACTCGATCCTCTAGCGGCGTACCATGCCAACACATACGTGTACCAATACTACTGTACCAGGGGCGTCATTTCAATTTATGATAGGGTAGGGCATAATAATGACCGGCCCAATCACTGTAAAATTGTTACGTACCTACACAAAAAAAACCGCTCGCTTCGCTCGCAACATTAATCAACTATGATTCAACACCTATTTTTTAGATTCTGAGTGAAGCGAAGGATCTTATGGTTTTAGAATGATGTTTATTTTCTTTCTTTCTTTTTCTTTTTTTTTTTCTTTTTTTTTTCTGTAAACACTTTTTCGTATAGAAATCCTTATCCAAAAGTTTCGTCCAGCAACTCTTTAGATTCGAAATTGAACTGAGATGGTACTTTAGAGAGGTCATTTTTCCAAAATCTCCATAGTTTTTCCAGTAATCAAGAATAACGATCGAAAAACTGAGTAAAAACGGTAAAATCGGTAAAAACCCGCCGTAAACGATTTTTTCACTGTTCAGATTTTAGGTATTTAGTCATAAATCGAAAAGTATTGAAGCTAGAAACTAGAAAATTTTATCCAATATCAAATACATACTTTTTTATATTGGACAACATTTTCAGAACAATTATACCACTTTTGACTTAAATATAGAACTTTTAATTTACCAAATTGTTTGAAAGTTTTTATGTAATATAATTTTAAATATTAGACAAAAAGTTCTGAAAATGTAATATGACCTTACTCATATACCTACCTAATTATTCTAACAAAAATTCAAAAATCGTGAGTCAGGATTTTTTTTTATACACACTTTAATAAATTATTATAACTCACCAAAAATTATACAAATAACCGTAAAATACGTAAACAGTATTTCAATAATAATATATTATATTACACTGAAGCTTTGCTCAGAATCGTTTTAAACTAAAGAAATGAGTCATCATTTCTTTAAAACTTAATACATTCATCATCAATATCTTGTCCGAGGACCGAAGGGACGAAGGACGAACTTGTACCACCATCATCTCACTTACCAGCTTTTTATTGACATAAATTATAAACCAAAACTTCATTCACTTTTGTTAATAATTTAACATATATATTATTCATAATTATCTTCCCCCAAACAAATATATAAATATTTTTAAATACATTTTATGCTGAAAAAGACAAATATTTTTTTTTTATAACAGTTTCTAAATAAGATATTCATATAATATTATATTAAATTTGTCAATGTTCAATTATTGTGTATTATGTGTTCTAATGTCCCATGTGCCGGCCCATGTGAAAGAAGCAGCCGGCCCAAAGTTATTTTGAAATCTAGGGTAGGGCAAATGCATACTCCTGCCCCCCCAAATGACGCCCCTGTACTGTATCCACCAAAATACTAACAAAAATACTACATCCAATGGCCATAGTTGCCGCGGATTACTTAATAAAAAAAAAAAAACTCTGAAGTGTATACTATGTAATGAAATGTTATAAACATACAATGTTATTAGGAAGATTTTTTTTTACTTTATAATGGTTAATAAACGGTTGACTTTCATCAAAGTTCATCAAGAAAAAATTATCAATAGCAGAAGCCAATAACAAATTTCCATCAGAAAAACGTTTTTTTTTTTTTTTTTTAATTAATTATAACAAAATCAAGTATTATAAAATATACATGATATTTCCAATAGGATTCAACAGAATCATCAAGAATTTCATAGGTAGATGTTGATATAGTTAGAAAGAAATCCTTTCAAGCTGTGTGGTTCTTTTCTTACTTTTTTGGAATCTAAAAATGCAAAAGTAATGGTAAAAATGTGTGCAATTTTATAATGACAGTAGTTCAGTGATGTCATTTCAGTTTTTCTAGACTAGGGCGACCATTTACTGATAAGCCGACTGAACTTTTTTTTATGCCGACTAAAATGTATTATATAACTGTTCAATTATGTTCATAAAGGGTGAAAAAGTATTATTCATAATCTTCATTCGTATTCGTCATAACTCATAATATTATGACGACTCCGATTATTCGGCTGCATTCAAATAGATTGAATAATATTTAATCAATGTTTGTATACAAATTGATAATAATATGAAAATATCTTTTCTCATGGATGGAATTGTAACGACTATAATATTTATTGACTAAACTAGTCCACTAAGGTATAAGTATAAAAATAACGACGTTTTGTACTTAGTATAGTGTACCGATTTAGCATTTGGGTATGTCAATATGTGAGTGCCCGCCTCTCTTTATATCAATTTTATCATTTAAATATAGACAATAATATGGTCAATAATTTTATTCATAATTTATTTTCTACAGGTTTCTTTCCTTCTAACCCATGATAATCGTTTTTTTTTTGATAAGCAGAGGTTTTGTTTGACTTTTGAAAGATATAAACACAAACATTATTAGAGGGTGCTAATTTTAAAATTGGAGGTACTAATACCCTCTAAGCCTTCCCCCCAAATTGCGCCTATGTTAATAACAATAAAATCGAGCAGCTTCCATTGGAAGAGGAAGAAAAAAAGGAAGACAAATTGTTTTCCTACTTAAATTTAAAAAAAAAGTTGACATTTTATATCTAAGTCGTCCAACTGAAGGTTTTTTTGAAATTTTAATTGAAATGCATTTATTAAATAATGAAACTAAATTTTGCGAGTTTTTTCGGGTCAATCGTCAACAGTTCGATTATTAATTATCCCTAGTATCAGTTAGTTTGATCTAACAAAACCACCCAGCAACAGAGTGAAAAACCCGATTACAGCTGCAGAAACACTGTCAAAGTTTATACAAACTATTCAAATTTCTTCTTGATCAAGCAAAAATACGACTTTGGAAAAGTTTTATGATTTGACCATGGTATTTCAAATATATAGTAGACTTGAGAATTAAATAGAAAATTATCGCAAAAGCCGCTGGTTACTGTCGTTGTACACTACTTTCGACTGAGTAGAGCCGCGTATCGCAGCGGCCCATTCATAGTCTCAAAGCCACATTCGCTCATTGGAAGTCTATAGAAATCGCGTAAATACATTGTGACCGCGACTGTCACGGCGGTTAGCTGGGCTTTGGACACCGTACCTTTGATCTATCAGATCTACCACCACACAAACTTGATTTTTGTGACTTTGATTTGAAAAATCGGCGCTCCTGTTATTCTTATGCGAAATTTGAATGCTCCCAAATCGTGCAATGCAACCATATTGATAATTTTATCTTTGAATAATAATATTATCGAAACCGAAATAAAACTTTGTTTGATGGAATAGTTAGCTTATGTAAGTTATTACATAGGTATTGCTTTCCATATTTATTTTTATATTTTTAAATAGCACTAATTGTTGGTTTATAACTAAAAATAAAATAGATGTTTGCCATAAAGTCTTCAAAATGATAAATTAGGTAATTGTAAAATTTTAAAAAGTAGGCAATATATTTCTAAAGTTCATCAGAGAATAAATTTGATTACTTAAACCTTTTTAGGTTTTCATTCTTAATTACATTGAAATTATAGAAATTTAATATTACAAATAAATGTATAATTAATACCTTTTTGAAGACATTATTTGAAGTCCATTTTACTGGAATATGTTTAATCGATATATCTTGGTAGTAGGCTGTTTAAAGTTTTTTTTTTTTATACAATTTGAATTTTAAAATTATATACTCTTTGAAGCTAAATTAGATTTATAATTTTTTAAATGAAAAAATCTGTTGATTAAATAGAATCTTAATTGACAATAAAGTATAATTATTAATAAAATTTAATAACTATTTTAATGAAATATAATTATCATGTTATTCTTAATACTATGTGGATTAGTGGATACAATGCATACAACTTGCTAGTATATGTATGCGTAGAACTTGACAACTGTTAACCAAACACTAGAATTAAATGTACCTCTTAAACCCTCAATAGGTATTGTAAAATATCATTTAAACTAATTATCTAATGGGTCCGAAGAGAAAAATTGTTAGAGCAGATTTCTGTTTTGTTTGATAGATAACTTCACCCACCACAAAAATCCCATATGATTAATTCAACGAAATATTTCATATTTACCTGAATACAAAATTAAAAAACGGTACATTGATTGAATGAAATAAATATTATAAATAATTTTTATAATATCATTCTAACATTAAAAATATATAACAATGTTAAAATTATAAAAATAAGTATTTATGTACATATTTTTTTAAATAAAATAAATATCATTTTTATACATGTGTATGGTCTACTATTATTAAAAATCTATTTTTATTTTTAATTTGCACATTTATTTATGTTTACCAGGTCACAATAATTAATTTAAAAGTAAATTTTTTTTTTTAAATCTCTTTTATGTGATTTAACTTATATTCAAGCAATGCTAGCGAATTTTATTTTACATCAGCATTAAATTAAGTTTATCTAAGTTATCAATCTATAAAAATACTATATTTTGATGTTTTATTCAAAGTTTTATCAATGTAACATTGATTTCATTATTAATTCAAATTATTTAATTTCAGGTCATCAAGCATATGACTTCAAAATTGATGGTTTTGATTGTCCGAATTTTTGCGGCAGAAATTACAAGTATAAACGGAATTTAGTCAGTCATTTGAAAATGGAATGTGGGAAAAATCCAAATTTTAAATGTCCATACTGTGATAAAACTAGTTTTTATAAAGCTAATTTAAGGAAACATATTCTTAATATTCATAAGATTATTGTAAGTTGATTCTAATAAATTGTCTCGTGATTTTATGTTTAAAATAATTCTTAGTTTCTCTTAAAAATAAGCGTGATTTTATATACTCTATTTTATATTTATTGTTATATATTTATTAATTTATTGTTTCAGTCCATTAGTATTCATAGTGATGGCTAGTAAGGAATTATTTTCATTTATATAACAAATAAATATTCAAATTTAGATTTTACTTAGATGCGGTTGAAATGTTTTGATTGTTGTTAATAAATAATAAGTATCTTGCCATTTTTTCAGTTACATAAATATAGGTTTACGTTGTATTAGTATATGAGATAAAAGTTAAAAAATGAAGTTATCAATGAAAATTTATTTACCTTGTTACTTATGTTAAAAATATTATTATGGATTTAACATTTTATCATTGAATTATTGAGTAGTTTAGTGTAGTTTGTTTATTGCTCACAGCTAAACCAAATTAATTGAAGGTAGTGTATGTGTACAAATTGAAACTTATAACTCCAATCTATGATTTGCAGATTGTTGGCTTAATCAAATAGTAGAAATTGAAGTAAAAAAGCGATTAATTGCTGAACGGCATCATTGTCCAAATTGCGGACAAAGCTACAAGTACAAAGGAGGTCTTCGTAGACATTTGGATTTTGAATGTGGGAAAAAACCACAATTTTTGTGTCCAGAATGTCCAAAAGAATTTTCTAGAAAAGACAAACTTCTTAGACATAGAAAAAATGTTCACAGGTCAAAATAATTAGAAATGATTTTACTGATTTGAATTTCTGACAATAATAGTTGATTAAAATAATAACTGACATATAAATTTGAATTTATATTGTATACATTATTTTACATTTGAAACGTTGGTTATATAATATAATCTATTTTTTAACTGAGTTTTTAGTGATTTTTTTTACTGCTATAGCATATATTTTATTTTCAAAATAAATTCAAATTTCATAACTGTTTCATAAAATAGTTGAACTATACTTTTCGTTGCATATTTTATAAATTATATTAAAAATAATAAAATACTCACCATTAAGGCTGTACTTGGAAGGGCTAAGAGTTCAACCTTCCAAATTTTATTGTATTTGATTAATTCACAAATGTAACATAATTTTAAAATCTTAAGTATTTTTGTTTTACCTACATTTCTATATTTAATCTTTATAAAGTATATATAGTTCAATAATTTAAGAAAACTTACCAATTTATATTTTACATTAACAAAGCCTGGATACAGTTCTTATATCCTTTGAACTTATAATACATTTCTAAATAATTTAACTTTTAATGATCTGTATGTATCTACACCTATTAGATTATTTTATCTTTATTGCCATATATCTATGATATCAAGATATTATAATAATATTTCTAATCATACTGCAATGTTGATGAATTGAAACTTAAGTACATAATGAATTATGTAAAATACTTTGTTTTACTTATATGTAAGAATAGGACAATAATTTTAGTGTCCAAAAACTCAAAAATATATTTGAAAGTAAAAGATATAACTAAATAAGCAAAATAAAATGTTGAGTCTGGTTGCATATTGTTAAAATCAATTTAATTGCTGATATAGCTTCATGTAAGACAAAAAAAAGATTATATAAAATATTTAATGTCAACAATTACTATTAGTTTATTTCGTTAACAATCTTAACTTACATGGTAGTAAAAATATATGTATATAATTTTTTCTGGAAAAATTGCTGCACTAACCACTACATAATTATTACATGTATTAATTTTATATAGTTATTGTTGTTCTTTATTATGTTTTAAGTATACAAGGAAATTATTTACAATAAATGTATTACTTAAATATTTATAATTTGATCTAAAATACTTTATGTGTAATGTATATATCCATTATATTCGAACATTTTTTTAGTTTCAAATATGTTACAAGAGACCAAATCAAATATTTTATTTTTTGGCCTTGGTTAGATACTAACTATTCATTTAATCTATTGATAAGAATTTAGTCTGTAAAAAATCAAACAAGTATGATTAAGCGTAACCCTATTAGCTTCATGTATATATGCATATATTCATGAACAATATTAATTTTATTTTAATATTATTTAAAATTTGACTAGGATTTTCATCAATTGGACCAGAAAATAGACTTGTATGCCCAAGAAATTGCGGTAGAAGTTATAAGTGGAAAAATCATTTAACTACACATTTGAGATATGAATGTGGTGTTTACCCTAAATTCAAATGTCCATATTGCAGTAAATTATCAAATCGAAAGTCTAATCTAAAAACACATGTATTATGTGTACATAAAATTTTATTCGAAGATGCTTTAATAGTGAATTCTAATAACTGATATAACTATAAAAAATGTATAATCTATAATATTACTGTAAAATCTAATTTTATATTTACATATTAACTCAAGAATGTGTGCTGCACTAAAATAATGTCTTATAAAATTGTAATAAAATGTATTATTAGAGCTATATTTGAGGAGTGGGAATCTGGTGGTGAACTTCTCCAGAATATTTTAAGTTCATCTGATATAATAGTAATACAAAAAAACTCGATTATAACAATTGCCTGTTTTGTAAAACTATAATTATTTATTAATTTTTGTATTTTTTCAATACTTGTATTTCTAGCTATAGTTGGATGTCAGAAAAATCTGTTTTTTTTTTTTCCAGTGGCGTATAACTTTTGGTTTACACAATTATTATTATCATAATCTTAATTATTATTATTTTTACTGCTTAAAAATTTGTGCATTTTATCATTGACAACTTTTGTAATCTGTCTTCCGGTGTACAGTGTAAAGCCTATATTAATTTATAATGTTGTTGTTTTAGTTATTTACTGTTTAATATATTTAAAGAAAATTGTAATTTTTTTTTTTAATATAAATTTACTAGTTTATATGACCTCATTTAAACTCTCTTCAAAACTTTGATTGAACTACACCTTTTAGTGTTAACACCTATATTTTCTATATATTATTGAATGAAAATATTTCAATTTTGAAGTATATTAAAATATGTACTTATTATATTTAAATGAAAAATTATTAAATATCTTAACTCAGATGATTTCATACTGTTTTAAGATTTCTAAAATAATGAATAATTCATTATTCTTTTACAATTAAGTTGCTGTTTTTATTATGTGTAAACTTAATGATGTAAATGAAATATCGTTAACATAATATAATTTCATTATTTACATACATTTCATTCACAATATATAGGCTTAAAGTAAAATTTGCTTAGATGCTCAACCAGTGTTCACGGCCTAATACCACGTTGCCTGTGGTCCATAGAATAGAAACCGCTGATGTAAATAAATAATTAAGTAAATAAAAATAATTAAGAATTAAGAATTCTTAATTTTCTTTCTGGCTTCAGAATTTTGTTAAAAACATGTTTTATTAAATTTAATTCTATGGTTAAAATAAAAATTAAAAATATTGGTTTGAAATTGTTTTATTTAATTTTTTACTATAAATTAAATAAATTTCTTGTTTTCTACTGAAAATTTCAATTAGGTATGCGTTTTATTCTAATTTTTTATTTAAGTGTACAACAATTTTAATTTGTTTATTATTTATTCAAAACTGTATTTATTGAAGTTAAATTAATTAATATCTTGGTAGTAATTTCAATACCTGCCAATTCTGTTTCTTTTATTGAGTAATCTTTATCAGTAATGGCTTTAATTGAATGAATAAATTTATTTTGAACTATTTCTAATTTCTATGCAGTCAATTTCTTCTTACTAAATTTTATAAATATACAAAAAATATATTTATTTAATAATAAAGTATCCTAAATATTTAGTCTAATGTCAATAAAAATATTCTATTGTTGTAATGCTTTATTAGTATGATATAAAATGACTTTATAAATATGCACTTCTTTGTATGTTTCTAAATTATTATTATATTTTTAAAAATTTCAACACATTTATTTTAGTATAAACAATTTTTTAATGTTATTAGGAGTTTCATTGATTGGACCAAATAATAGGCTTCTGTGCCCAAGAAACTGTGGTAGAAGCTACAAGTGGAAAACTCATTTATCTACACATTTGAAGTATGAATGTGGTGTTTTCCCTAAATTCAAGTGCCCATATTGCAGTAAATTATCCAATCAGAAGTCTAATCTAAAAACACATATTCTATGTGTACATAAAGTTCCATTTGATGATACTTTGGTTATACGTTCTAATAATTAGTAATATTCATTGTTGATCAGTACAATAATTATATTTTAATGCTAAATAAAAATAATGATTCACCTCATGTTTATAGTTTATATGTTTATTTGGTTTAGTTTTTATAAGTGAATGTATTGTACATGTACATAGTTACTTAATATTTTATTTTTGTAATCAATGTTCTAATATAAAAGTTGTATTTTATTAATGAAAAATCGTTAATGTTTAGTTAATTAATTGATTATATAACATTATGTAGATGTTATATTTGATTATATTAAAAATTCATCATTTATGAATAAACTACTTTATTTTAATGAGTTTTTATTATTATTATTATTATTTTTTTTTTTTTATTATAATTATAATAATACAAACTGGTTGAGTTATCGAAACTTGATTGTGCATACATTCTGTTTGAAAAGTATGTAAATAAATTGCATAGAACTGTGGGCTGAATACAATTTGATGTCACTCCCTATTAAAAATATGTATATCAATTTTTAATACCCCAAAACAACCAATGACCATGAATCATTATTTGGGATTTTGATCATTTTCAAAAAACCAGAACTAGGTCTGTTTAATTATTTTGGCTATTGACCGTTTTCGGGTATTAAAACTAACATATTTGTAATGTATAGAAATTTAAATATACAATAATTATTATTTCTGGTTATCTATTTTTCAAAGTTGTAAATGCATTAAACTAATGCTTAAAAATGTTTTATTTTACAAAATTTGATATTTTTATTTTATACTATAAGTATGTTTTCAATTAGTTTTAGTGGCAAACTTTTAATGATTTCAATTTAATTAATTTTAATATCATTTATTAAAATCTGAAAAAAATTTGCACACTTAATTTCTCTAAACTATAATTACTTTTAATTTTTAAAAGCATGTCTTGTAATTAAATTTTGTTTTCTGAAAATAATTCAAAAAGTTTTGGTACCGATCATAAGTATAAAAATATTATTTTAGTATTAAAAATAGCATGCACAATTTATTTATTTTATTTATTTAATCAACACCAATCGGCAATTTATAAATACATTAAGCTTAAACTAAACATTTAGTTATGGTAATAATTATCTTATTCAGCTATAGGTTTAGGAGCTGTTTAGTAGACGGAGCATTCTATCTTACGGATTGTTGTGGGAATAGTTAGTACGGTGGGAGGGGACATGGAATAGAGAGTGATTTCTAGTAGAATGAACAGAAACGCAGAAAGAGATAGAAGAGAGAAGGTCGGGGGCATCTACCGAGCCATCAAGAAGAGAGGTGATGAAGGAGAGATCAGCATCTATACGACGAGAAGAAAGGGTTGGAATATTTAAGGAAGATATTACGGGTATGTAATCATGGGGTGGGTGATCAATCTTGAGTAAGAAAGCGGTTTTGAACTCGCTCTAACCGTAGTTGGTCCTTGGCTAAATAAGGGTGCCATATAATTGAACCATATTCTAAAATAAAGCGGACATTTGCTTATCATATTAAAATAAATTAAGAGTTTAAATTGTACGTGTAATATAATACCCTGAATAAATTAGACAGAATTAGTTTCTTATATACATATATAATAACCTTGGACAATGCATAAATTTGGATTATTTTTCATGTAAAAATTAAAAATATAAATAGAACTACTTTTTTTTATTAAAAAAATTAATATTTAGTTTTTTTAAACGTTTTTTTTTTTTTTTTTTGTATAAATACCTGTTATGAAAAAAAAATAATACTTTTTGATAATTATTTATTGATGATTTTGGAAATATAGAAATATTGATGATTAATTTTTTGTTTTCATCTTAGAGTTTTAGAGATAGTTACATTTAATTAATTTAATTTAATTTAAGTATTATCAAAATAATGGCAATAAATTTTCATGAACATTTTTGCTTCTTCTCTCCTCTTGTCTAAACAGTCTAAACTTTAAATGCTTATACCATTACTCTTTTACTATTGGTTCAATAATGCAACTTAATAAAGCATCAAAATTATCCAAAAAGTATTTTTTGTAACATTACATTAATTTTTTTATCATCAATTTAAAAAATTGAAAAATAGTTAAAACATTTTAATATAAAAATGTTGCTCTATTTATGTTTTAAGTTTTTCATGAAAAATTTAAAATTATTGAATTATCTAATATGAAGTATCCCTTGTAAATATTTGTGGAACACCCTGCATTAATGTATATTTATTTAAATTAATTTTATAAATATGCTTAAAATATTGTATTTACAATCATGTACCATATTATTATCTTAAATTATACTAATTAATATTTTATAATTTTAGGATTACAGCGAAGATATGTGTGTCCTTACACATGTGGGCATAGTTATACAAGAAAAGATAATTTAACTCGACATATGAAGACAAAATGTGGTGTTTTGAAAACATTTGTATGTTATATATGTAAAAAATCGTATGCTCGGAGTGATGCACTTAAAAATCATTTAAAACTTGTTCATTAATTGAGGGTAGATTCATCTGTTGACAATATAAGTGTTATTTTATAAAATTGAAATCTATCTTATTTTTTTAGAACACTTAATATATGCCTCTTAGATGGTGTTATTTATCTAACATACTCTTAACATTGGTATTTATCATCTTTATTTAATTAATGCTTTGTTTAATATAATGTGTTCAGGACAATATTTTTATTAATATTTTAATTCATTTTTCATTTATATTTTATGCAGAAGAGCATATTATGTCTGAAACCCGGTATTATTGTATTAATTGTGGACGAAACTACAATAGAGAAGCAAATTTGAAGCGTCACTTGAAATTGGAGTGTGGTGTTCCAAAGAAATTTTCATGTCCTACATGTGGTAAAGCTTTTGCTCGAAATAATGAACTTACCAAACATATGTTTTTTGTTCATCAAAATTTATTAGAAAAAAAATTATATGATGTTTTATAATTTAAGTAAACAATGTTAAGCCTAACCTAGGTTTAATTTTATCCTCTGTATGACTTTCATATTTTAAATGTTATGTTATAAACAATATAAACAGCTTTTGACTAATAAAAATTATAGACGTGTAAAATACTTTTTTCATTAAAATGTGTTCATGTTATTCCAGAAGCCATTAATGTTAATCAAATTTTCACAAAGTACAACTTGACTCTGTTTTGACAATTACAAAGTAAATAATATCGAATTAATAAAAAATACAATACAGTAGTTTAATTATTTTAGGTGAAAGTGAGCTGAGAACTGCTGTAATGAGATAGATTAGATGGCTGATAATAAAATTAAGACCGAAAATTAAATTAGATAAGATTATATAAATAGGTGAAGATGAATGATTATTTAAAATTTTTGTTGTTGCCGCATAAGATTTCTTTTTGAAAAGGGACAGCTGTATATAAGATTTTTTTCATACCATTATTTGTCGTTGTGAAATGTTTCTAGTTATGCTTTTTTGTCCATTTTGTAATAGCAGAACAACATTTATAAATAAGTAGTATGACCACTGAAACATAAAACATATCTGAAGAGTGGCTTGCAAGACTTATTAGTTATTACAATCTTTTGTATGATGACTGTCACAGCATTTAACATGTAGGGAGAGGTGGATTTACGAATAGGCCAAACAGACCTGGGTCTAGGACTGCCATAATTTTAAACTTTATAAAAGGCACTGTCACTGACAATGATGCATAAAATCATGATTAAACAAATTTGTTTTATTTTGCCTAAAATAAAATTATATAATTAATATCATTTTTAGTTACTAACAATTATTTTTACAAAACTTTGTTTTTATACAATTTTAGATTCTGGGTGAAGCGAAGAATCACTACAATGATGTTTATTCTTTCTTCTATTAATTTTGTGTGAACCTTTTTTTCGGGAAGTTAGTGTTCAAAAGTTTCATCCAGCAACTTTATAGATAGAAAATCACACATGAATTGTACTTTTCTATCCTCTCAACAGTTTTACTAGATGTGAGGAAAAACTGCCGACTAAACTAGTAAAACCAGTAAAATTTGACGTAAACGACACTTTCACTGTATCGATTTTAGTTATTTAGTCATAACTCGGAAAGTAATGTTGCCAGAAACTTGAATGTGTCACAATATACTATTGGCATATTAATACATACATTTATGAAAGTTTCCAAAAAAAAAAAAAAAAAAAAATGTTAACAACTTTTGAACTAAAAATAGAATTAAAAAAATGCTTTACTTAAAATGTTTATAAAAAAAAAATTAGTCCATACAATTATAATGGAACTTTGAATGCAGATAGAGCAACATGTTTTGAATCTTTTGGTAAAAAATAATTTCTCATTTGTCAAACAAAAAAACTCTACACAGATTTGATAAAAAAAAAAAAAAAACATACCAGCAATCAAACTATAAACGATTAAATAAATAAACAGTTTGTAAATAAACACTGTTATGTATATATTTGTTATATTGAATTTTTGATCAAAATAAAAGTTATATTTTTAGCCCAAAAGTTATCAAAATTTTTTGAAAATCTTAAAGCATGTAGTGATACGCCAATAATATATGATGAAATTACTTAAGTCGATTTAATGAAAGTGTCGAATATTGCGAACTTCGCCGTTTTTGGTTCATTTTAGGCTGTTTTCCTCTCACCTGAAAAAACTATTGTGATTAAAGCTTAATAAACCTTCAAAGTACTATCTACATTGAATTTTCTATCTATAGAGTTGCTGGATGAAACTTTTGGAAAAAGTTCAGTTGAGCAAAAACTGTCTCCCGAAAAAAAAAAAAAAATAAACAAATATGTACATCATTGTAAAACTATAAGATCCTACACTTCACTCAGAATCTAAAAATGTTTTGATATCTAATAATACTTAAAAATTAAATAATAATACAATCTATGAACAATATAATAACAAATATTGTATATAAATATAATTCTTTCATTTTGCAAAAATAAATATATTTGATAGACTTACAATATTAATGTTTATGTTATTTAATAAATTATTAATTTACTCACATATAACAGGGGGAGCAAAGAAAATTTCAGGGGGTAAAATTACTCCATTGAAGTTTATCTGAATTTAACACCGCCCATTATATTGCATGTTGCCATTACTGTTATAAGGTTAACCATAGTGTCGAGTACAATATGTGTGTAGTGTATGTATGCTTCGACGATTGACACAGAACTAGATATGTGAGTAATTAGTAAAATATTTGTCAAAACGAATATTTTTTATTCATTTTGGTGATTTATAATAGTATAAATTTAATAATAATACTTCCAAATATTTTTTTTTTTTTTAAACTAGCATTGGGGGTCATTGTACTTTCTGATACCCTTCTAAAGAATTAAAATTCAGTCTTGCTGTTCAATTTAATTTATAATCACAGTTGTTGATAAACAGAAATATGTATTTAAAAGAATACATTTCCGAAAATAGCTGAAACTGAAACGTATACTTTCATGATATTCAAAGGTTTATAAAAAAAAGGTATAAAATGTGAGTATAATTAGCAAAACCCAATGTGTGTATTAAATTTACTTTTGTAAATATTTCTATTTTATTTTTTAATTAACTTAGGTACATTCATATTAGATATTAATAAAGGTGATGTAAAAAAAAAATAATAATAAGAATGTTTGGGAGGTTACTAAACTACATAGTATTACATTTTTACAATGGGTTTTTAGATTTCAATGCATGTTCAAAATAAAAATTCATTACTTATGTAGAAAATGTAACTTTTTTTCATTAATAAGTATTTACTGTACATTTTTAATTAGCTTTAATTATGATTTATAACATTAATATTTCACTAAAAGTTAAAAAAATTAATTTATAAATGCTAAATTCATAATATAAATATGTATTTACTAAATCGTAAAAAATGGTAACAATTGGTTTTTGAGAAGTAATTATGGCACTTGTTGTCAAAGTTAAAGAAAAGAAATAATATACAAAAAATGCAATAACATTTTAAAATATTTTAAGACATTGTTTTAACTTTATTATGTTATACAGGTGAGATTCGAGGTGGTAACTTTAATTAAATAGTAATTTTGTTCACATATTTGTTTTGAAGATATTTTGCTCTTAGGTCTTGTTTCGAAAACTGTTTCACTTTTATCTCAAATTCATAGTTATTCGATCCCCAAATAATTCCCTTATTATGATTTTTAAAATAATTATGTGCCATATATTTGAATTTATTAATTGATCCTTTTTATTATTTACCTATTGTAGATTTTTGCTTTGATGGAAGAACATATCAAACATTATTAATCCAAGCTTATTGTTTCTTTAACTAATTTCATAATTTATTATTATTGATTTTTTTTATTATAATTTAATTTGTTTTGTTACTATTTATTAGGAACAATTTTAATGTCAGCAATCAATCGATTTTATTGTCCTCGAGGATGCGGCCGGAGCTATAAGAGAAAAGATCATTGTTGGCGACATATTAAGTATGAGTGTGGAGTACCAAGACAATTCATGTGCTCATATTGCACAAGAAGTTTCGCCCATAACAGTGCTTTGAAAAAACATGTTTTAGTTGTTCATAAAATATTATACAAAGAATTGACAAATCGCGGATTTCACAAATCAGATTCTACATAATACTAATATTTCATAATTTTACGATAAAGTAATTAGTGCAGTAAATTGTTCAATGTTTAATCATATTTTAAATAATAAATGATTCAAATTATAAATAATTTTTGTTTGTTTTTATCATGTCAATTTATTTTAGTTCTATGTTATTATTTTATACTATGATGTCTATAAAAGTTACCAGATTAAAATTAAAATATGTTTAATACATACAAAATTTGTTTTTAAATTTAATCTTAACTTCAAAAGTAAACGCTTTTGAAATAAAAAATTTTCTGTGAATATCAATAAAATTTGATACATATAAAAGTATATTATTTTTTAGGTATACTAAAATTTCAAAAAAATTGACCAATTTTTTGGGCTTAATTATAAAACATTGAAAATAATCTCATTTTTGAATTTTTATAATTTGTTAATCATAATATTAACCTAGCTCTTCGCACTATTACTGGTGCTTCATGGTACATTATTATCAACTTACTACATAAAGACTTGCAAAAAAATGTCACCGAATTCACTTTACTAAAACCGATTTCATGCAAAACTCAACTTTTTTAAGTTTTCAAGTTAGTAAGTATGATAAATATTTATTAATCCACTCTACAAAAACATAGTACAAATCCTCAATAATTCTCTTATAGGCTAAAACAAAATTATTAATGTAAATAATGTTTGGAGGTGTTACCACTGGGTAACTTTCTCAAAATTCCATGTAAAGTTTTATGAATTGATTAATACCTATTATCATAATTACTAAAATACTTGCAATGAGATGTAATGATTGTTGTATATTATTAACAAAAAAAAAAAAAAAAAACTGAATATTAGCACCTGAAAATTTAATGTAACCTAACTCTATGTACCTACTTAACTAAAAATATTCTAAAAAAACTCAAAAATAGTTTTTAGTCGAGTTATTTTTATTAGTATTTAAAGTGTAAGGATTTTAATTATTGTATTTTAAATTAAAATAGTTTTAAATAATTTATCATTTTTGTTGAATTCAATACATCCATCATCAATATCTTGTGCCTGAAAAGTGTAACGACAAAGAATGCACGCCCACCTCCATTATCTTACTGGATTCATTATATTTTGATTTGCAGTGAATATGCTTTTCAAAAGCCTACAGTATTTCAATATTAGTATGGTTGGTGTCTACTTTGATTGATGTTAATATTGCTTTTTAAAATATATTATGTCGCTTGATTGTTGAATAGTTTAATAATTTAATTGTGAATCATAAACATCATTATTGCAATTTGTATACCTATATTACAGATGATTATGGTGAATTGATGAAAAGATGGGCTTGTATGAGTTGCAAACGCAAATATAAGAATAAATCCCATTTAGTTCGACATGTTAAATATGAATGTGGAATTTCTGGATTGTTTGTGTGTAATTATTGCAACAAGTCTTTCAAACACTCTCATCATTTAAAAGGACACCTTGGATTAATTCATAGAGTGATTGTATGAGCAATTTTCGATTAAAATATTCTGATTGTAATAATAACTTATAACAGATTTTTAGTTATTAGCTATTTAATATGTATTTGTTCTTAAAATAAATATTTCTTCATAAATGCTATATATTTGAATGTATGTTTAACAACTATTATAAAATTTATATTTAAGTTTGTAAAAGTTAGAGTATTTTACATGAAACATAAATGAAAGTAATATTTTTTCATAACTGAAATTTCCTAATTACTTCTGTACAGTTTTTTTTTCTAAAGTATGTTTATCTTTTCAATTTTAAAATTTTTGCTATAAATATAAGTTTTTTTAAAGATTTAAGCTGTAAATAGTCAAAATTGTATTTAAGAGCTCGTACATATTTTATTACCTATAAATGAGGGGTAAACAATCTGAAACTTGTGTATTATTCCATGTGCCTCTTATTATATTTCAAAAATATCTAAATATTTTTATTATTGTAAGGAATACATATTTTCATAAACAATAATATAATTTTGTATGAAAATATGTTGGTTTCTTTGAAATTTAAATAAAATCAATTTCTTTTGAATAAAAATCATTTCATATGTTATAAAACATGACGTCTAGTCTAGTACTCAAAAGTCACCTTTGCATCGCAGTTCATAAATTTGTACTATACATGCCTTCAACAAAAAGATTATTATCAGTTAATATAAAATATAAAATGCACCTTATTGTATTAAACGTACTTAGATAATATTATGGCTGTATAACTTTTTATATTATTACTTACAGGGTATTACACAGAGATTTACACAAATCAACCCTGAATAATGCATTAATTATTTTTCATCTATAAGATTTTTCAAGATTTTGGTTTTCTTAAATGTTAACTACTTCTATTCATAACATAATATAAAAGGAGTTTTATGAAAAAGAATAATTTTTTTTGATATGTTGATATTTAAATTTTTATTATTGGACTTAAAGTTAAAGAAATATAATTATTTGAATTTTAAAATAGTGGATTTATCAAATAAGGACACCTCGTAATAATACACTGCCACTTTTCTAATGTTTTAAGATTTAAATGCTTTTATATCTTAAATGGTTGGGTGCAAAATACAGATTTAATTATGAATATTTTCAAAAAAAATCATAATATTATGCTTTAAATAATGGTTAATTTTAAAAAAACCTAAAAACTTAAAAAATCACATTTGATCAAAAGTTTTTTTTTTCATAAAAAAATATAGTTGTATTAGTGTTAGAATTATACCTACTTAAAAATATCTCACATTTGTGTATTATGTGAATCTCCGTAAGACATACTGAATATAAATATAATATAATTTTTCAGTTTATTTTATAATAATAGTTAAACTTATTTTAATATGTACATATATATTATTAAAATAGGTGACATTAGCTGTTATCATAAATGAATCATATTCTTATAATTATTGTTATTTTTTGACTATAAACTTAAAAGTTATATTTTTTCAAATTACTTTGACATTGAGTCTTTTGTTTAAGAGTTATTTCTTGAAAATACTCATGAAAAATAAAGTATTTTATAATTATAATATATACACAAACAGTAATAGTTTCCATTTATTATTGTTGGAGAATTAATATTCACTTATACATTGCTTGGCCTTTATGAATGTATTTTTTGAACTGCTTCATCTAAAATCTGTTTTAACTTAATTTAATCTAAATATGTATTTTTTCAGTATCCGGTGAAAATTTCATTAACCAATTAAAATATTTAGCTGTTAATGATCCCGTGAAATGTCCTAACAGTTGCGGCCGAGCTTATAAAGGATCACGCCGTAAACATTCATTAAAACGTCATTTGTTGTTTGAATGCGGAAAACCACCTCAGTTTCAATGCGTGATCTGTTTGAAAAGATTTACTAATAAAAAAAGCATGCAATATCATTTGGCAGCTATCCACAAAGTCATCAATCATTAATGTAATACACATCAATAAATAAATTACATTTATGCACCAAAATTAAATATTTCATCATTGGTTAATTTAAATATTCGCATAGAAAATAAGGTGACTATTTTAATTAATTTTAATAATCAAATCATTAATATAACAGTTATATAATTTAGTGGTGTTGCCAAGGTGAAGGGTTACGGATTACAGTGGCGTTTCGTGATATTTAAACGAGATGATTTACAATTACATAAATGGAAATGGAAAAGAGTTTTTTTTATATCTAAGTCCACTAAATGGTCAATAGTTTCCTCAAAACACATGTAAACATAGTCACAGAATGAGGGAAGTCTTTGTGTAGGTATTTTGAATAATTTTAATCCGTAATGACAAATATTATAAAGATTAAAGTCAGAGTATAATAATGTAATAAATGATATATCTTAATCGTAATAATTTATAACTCAATTTTCGATAATATCTATAAAATAATCACAACTAGATAACAAAATGTACATCGATAATATACGAAACACAGATATCGAATTGACATAGTTGGTCTGTACTCTGTAGTAGTGTTGAATTCAGACATTTTTTCTAGAATGGAGACTCTGGAACTATAAGAGATGAAATTAATATGTATAAAATATAAACCTTAAGATAATTATACCAACTTAGTAATTTAACTTACAACTAAGCTTAGGCACTAACAACATGTCTTAATGATTGAGTGGAAAAATTTATTCAAGAAAATAAATTGTTAAAATAAGTGAATGTGTAGTATACATCATTAAAATGATAATTAATGAATACAACATAAGATATTATGTAGTAGAATGTAAGTTAAAAAAAAGTATGTAGTTTGCCCCAGATGTGTTCTTTGCTCCTTGGACAAATTAATGAAGATCGGTGAATTGAATTTTAAAGAAATGTAGATAATTTCTTAAGTTAAACGATTCTGGGCAAAACTTCAGAAATAAAATACACCGTTCATATATTTTACCATTTTTTATTTAATTATTGGTAGGTTTTTTTTCTCAAAATTATCTAGTTTTCTTCGGGTGCGGCTCGAGGGAGGGAGCCGGGGAGAATAAGCTGCGTATCATAGACGCTTTTGAACCTGGGTTCACAACAGTAATTGCCGTGCCGCTGCGCCGTGTAGCCCGTGTTTTATTAGTTTACTAGCTTTAGACGTTTTATTCACGGTTTATTAATTATTTAATAATTATTATACGTATGTGTATATCCATCTAACATTTATTATTACTAAATATTAAATGAAATAATAATATTTAAAATAATTCATTTTTTCAATAAAAAAGTTTTTCTTGTACGTTGTTACCTATATGAAATTTATGTTATATAATTTAAGTCTCCCCAGAATATTTACTCACGAGCCGCTACTGGTTTTCTTATTTGACTAAGAAGACATTTTTTTTTTTTTTTATCAAAAGATTCAAAAACTCGTTCTCTCTGTATACATCGTGTTAGGTATTGTGATTGAATAAACCTATTTTTTCAAATAAATATATTAAGTTGAAAATTGATGTAAAATCAGTTGTTATGCAAAAATCGTAATATAACTTACTTAAATGCTTGTAAAAAAAAATCCTGAGTCTTGATTTTTGACATTTTTTCTGTATTGTTTGAAAAGTGTATGAGTAAAGTCTTATTGAATTTTCAAAAATGTTTGAAACTTTCGTAAAACATGTATCTATATAGTGAAACCTCTGAATATCGAACACTCAGTGGCGACCGCCTAGACCCAATCAATGGGGATCCGTTGTTTAGAGGTGTCCGCTATTCAGAGGGAAAAATAAAAGAGATGAAAATGTCTCCGTCTCCATCAAAATGACCGAAATTTAGAGGCTCCATTAAGGAAGATTTCACTGTACCATTAATATATTATGGTGAAAATTTCAAGTTTCTAGGAACATAAAGTTTTGAGTTGTGAATAAACAACTAAAACTGATATAGTGAAAGTGTCCTTTACAGTAAATTTTATCGTTTTTAATCGGTTTTTTGACAGTATTTCCTTTGAACTTTCGAGATTTTTGAAAAATGAACTCGCTTAAGTGCCATCTAGATCAGGCGTGTCAAACTCAATTCTCAAAGTATCAAGTGGGCCAAATATATTGAAAAGTTCACTATGCGGGCCGCACATAAAAATTAAACGAAAAAAATATTTCATGCTAATTTTTCAATTTTATTCTTTACGTTTACAAATACAGAAGATATAATTAAATTAAAAAAGTTTGAAAATTCAACATTTATATAAAACATATTAATTATTTATAAGATAGGTGTTATTTAAACTGCAAAAATATACATATTAATAATTCTTTTTGGGCGATATTTGACATCTCATTTACCCCGTCAACTTTTCAATTTCGGCAGAAATATTATTCAATATATTAAGCCCAGGGCTTGCGAACGTTATAATAACGTTATAATTATAATTTATAACGTTATGCACGACAAAAAACGATTGAAATTTGAAACATAAACAAAAAAGATAAAATATCATAAAACAAAACATTACGGTAAACGTAAAAATATATAGAATATCATTAAACGAAAAATAACGCAAAACGAAATAATTTAAAATCCATTTATTTATAAGAATTAATTAAGTTATAATTTTAGTTGCGTAGAACTATAAATGTATTTTTCCACGTGATTTATTTTTGTTTTAGAAATCATTCCAAGAATTTATTAATAATCATTAAATCCTGTAATCTTTATCCCTATCCATAACGTTTTAATTCTGAATAATGATAAACGCAAAACTTGGGTAACGTTTTAATTCTAAATAACGATAAACGCAAAAACTGTGTAACGTTTTAATAGTAAATAACATAAAACAGAATTTATTTTTCAAATGCAAGCCCTGATTAAGCCACTTTTAACACAACATTTAGATGTGTGTCGGTTAATCTGGATCTAACGGGTGATTTATTACAGTTCATTAATGAAAATAGTTGCACACATTGGTAAGTACTACTCAACATAGGATTGATTTTACAAGCAAATTTACGAGTTCTACATATAGTACTGGCACGAAATTGTAAATTAGAAAGATCAAAACAGAAAACAGTATAATAACGTATAACAAACGAACCATTCTCTAAGAATCTAAAATAATTGTGACACGGTATTAATATTTTATTTTTTTATTTTTCCATTATAATTGGTAGCCGCGGGCCACAAGATAATGAGCCGATGTGTGCGGGCCGCGTGTTTGACTTGCCTGATCTAGATCAAATTTCTGATCTACATAGGTAGTTGCTGGATGAAAATTTTGGAAAATTATTATTACTCGAAAAAGTGTTTAAAAAAAATAAAAATATCATTGTAAATTCATAAGACCCTTCGCTTCATTTAGAATCTAAAAAACATAATTATTAATATTTTAAGTTTTTTGTTTAGTAACATTATAATATTTAATACATAAGAGAGAAATTTATTTTTCAATATTAAATAGGTTACACTTAAAAAGTAAATAAAACTACCATGTACAATATGATGAAATTAGTGTAATTTATATTATGTATTTAATTCATTCGTATTAAAAATAGTTAAATAATTGATAGCTGTATAATTAAAAATTACATTGTAATTTCCATTCATATCATAATATTATTATTGACGTAAATTTTACCCATTCAAAAAGACTAGGTTGTCCAATAGTTTTAGTTATTCAATAAATGATTAGTTTACCCATATTGAACAGGGGGACAAACAAAATTCCATTAGTGGATATTGCCACTTCCCTGAAGTATATCTTTATTCAAAATTGGTTCGCCGCAATAGCAGCATACCGAGATGCATTGTATTTCGTGATTCCTTATTCCGTGTCCAAGCCTATTGAATACAGACATGCTGTGTTCTTATAGTCCAGCACTCTAGTGAACTATTAGGTATATGTATCTTGCATAACTGAATAAATTTAGAAGCTGCAGTATTATTTACACAAAATATGTCCATGCTGACATCATAAATACAATAATATGTTATTATTATTAATTAAGTAACATAATATCAAAAAAATATTAAATATATATATATATATATATATATATACAGTGTGTTCACGGAATCAGGGAACACTTAATAACTCATTACCCTGTAAATATTTTTCAATTCTGCTTGTGGGGCATTCAACTAGGCTAATAGATCAAACATTCCTATAACTAACAATTTTTTTAACTCATATAGTTTGCGCATGCGCAGTACATTATCCTTTTTTTTAAATGGTAACACCTGTTTTGAACACTATATTTGGATAGGCCTATTGTTTATAAGTAATTTTGATGAATCAAGTATGGTTCTAAATTCAAAATTGACTGAATAAGTGGCATGTAAATTTTAATAAATAATACATTTTTTATTATTTTTAAAAATTTGTAAAATCGTTTGTAATTAATTCTTATTGGTTACTTTTTCAATATTTGTACGTATTTTTTTTAAGTGTTATAAAGAAGACTAACATAATATGAGTACAAAATTATTTATTAAAAACTGATAAGGTACAAGTGAACAACAGTTTTTTTATAATTACACAATTAATTAAATAAATTGTTCAAAGTTTGCTCCGTGATTTTCGACGCATAATTGAAAGCGTTGTAGACATCCTCTATTGGTTGCTGACATTATTTGATTTTCGGTAAGGTCAGGGGCGGACTGGCCCGGTCCGCTGGTCAGCGATCGCGGACTGGCCTGTCGGCCGTAATATATAATTTTGCCCTGCATTATTTATAAAAATAAAATATAAAATCCGACAAAAACTGTATCTGATAATAATAATAATAATAATATGACGGAATTTAAAATGTGCATTATCCGAAAAAAATCGTAGGCTAGGCCGTGGTACAGTAAAATCACAAACATTTGTAGCTAGTCTTTTAATATTATCATATTTATATAAGGTAATAACTAATAAATAATCAACAATTACTGTGAGTGATAACTGATAAGCAAACATCATAATTGAATAGTAATTCAATAAAAAAAAAAAAAACTTTATTATGTTTATTAATTTCCCGTAAAAAATGGCCCGAAGTATTAAAATCGTTGACTGGCCTGTCGCCTAACCAGTCCGCCCCTGGGTAAGGTTATTACAGGCAACCACGATTTTATTTTTTAAATCGGCTAAATTTACTGGTGGATCTGCGTAGACTATTGTTTTCAAATGGCCCCATAAAAAAAATTATAAAAAATGTATTATTTATTAAAATTTACATGGCTCTTATTCAGTCAATTTTGAATTTAGAACCATACTTGATTCATAAAAATTACTTATAAAAAATAGGCCTATCCAAATATAGTGTTCAAAACAGGTGTTACCATTTAAAAAAAAGGATAATGTACTGCGCATGCGCAAACTATATGAGTTAAAAAAATTATTAGTTATAGGAATGTATGACCTATTAGTCTAGTTGAATGCCCCACAAGCAGAATTGAAAAATATTTACAGGGTTATGAGTTATTAAGTGTTCCCTGTTTCCGTGAACACACTGTATATATATTTTATTAGTAAACCGTTACAAAAATAATATATTGAGTATGTTATGTGATGCGTTTTCACCAGCACACCAGCACGATCCATCACTGACAGATAATATATACCCTACCCTCTAAACATTTTCATCATTTTATGAAGTCCATGATTTGATATTATTTTGAAAATTGACCAACGTTAAAGTAAGAACTGTAAATTTAAAACCCTCCCTTTCCACCAAAATATTTTCTTGACTATGCCATTGATATATTTTATACGGATGTTATACGACACTTTTTTTTATCAAATATTGAAATTTAATGTTTTCTTCTTTTAGAGAATTAATAATTAGATTTGATATACTTTTATATCTATTTATTTATAAGATTATAAATTATCTTAGTATTAGTACAATATCTTAGAAATGCAGTTATATTGATTAAGCTATAACATAAAATATTTGGTTTTTAATTTTTTGCAGTTTTTTATGCAGGTTAAATGCCTGGTTTTATGATTGTGAAATTTTAACTAATAAAATATTCAGGCATACTTTATATTAGTACCATGTAATTTTATTCATTGTTGTATGTAAATACTGATGACTTCACCATGTTGTTGATTTTTTGATGATTATTAAATATTATTGTCAGATCATGCTGGTCAATATATCACTTGTCTTAGAACAGCCTATTGTTTAGACCAACTATATTCTTATATGAGTGAAAATCTAATTATGACATATTATAACATTTAAATAATGTGTTAATTTGTTACTTTTTAAAATAAATCATAATATAACACTTTTGAAAACTGAATTATTTTATTTCAAATATACACTTTAGCTACTAATTTGACAATCCTGAAAACAGTATTGAAAACTTTAAGATTCTTAAAAAGAGGTTATAGCTATATAATTATTCACTTAATTTCATTAAAGTTCATTAAACAGATGATATTAATTATATTTACTGAATATTTATTAAATTAAAATTATTCATTAATATGGGTACTCTTTTTTTTTCATCATTTATTTGATGATTTAGAGTTGGAAGATTGACTCAAAAGTTTTTTTATAAATTATGTATTTTACCTAGTTATATTTACAAATTTCTATTAATTTTTCAATGTGTGAGTACTACTGAGTAGAACTGTGTGTGAAAAGAAATGTGGTACAAAGGGCTTAGTACTCAGGGCTTAAACATTTTGGTGGCTGCGCAACTTATGAAGTCACATTTATAAAAAAATAAAATAAATAGTAATTTTAAATCTATACAGGATAAAATGATACTGTATAAATATCCATGTGATAACTTACACTGGGCAATTCAACTATAGTGTTACACAACAATTTTATCATACAAATATTTAAAATAGAATGAGATGTTTAAGTGTTTTAAAAAATGAAAGTTTCTTTATTTAGAGAAATTTAAAAAGGTTAGTAAATTTCATATTTTTGAACTAAGTTTAAGGAGTAGTTTTGGGGACTCAACTTTTAAAACTCATATAGAAATCTATATTTTGATTCTAGACACTATTTAAAGGTACCTTTTTCAGTTCTCCCACTAAACAATTCATGTTACCTAACATCAAGCGATGTATGTTATAAGTTTCGTAATGAACATCCTTTTGTAATGTTATTAAGACATTTTGAGGCTGTTCAATTGAAATAATTATTTTATTATAAATGTATACATTCCTACAACGTTTAAAACTTGACCTTTAATAGCATATCTTTGCAACATCTCTACGATGTATATTTTGGATTTGATATCAAACATCACAACACAATAGGTATTAATGTGTTATTTTAGGGATGTTGTTTCATGTGCATGTATGTAGATATTAAAATAAGAACATTTATCTATATTTATATGTACACCTATATATATCTATATAAAATCTAAACAGTCCAGGAGAAACTGGGTCTGTTGGCAACCCTATTAGAGATTTTAACCCTTTAAATAATGCAACATAATTTTAATATGATTATGTTAAGTTCTAAGTATCATCATTTCAATAGTTTTTAAACGTATTGCGTCCATGCGTCCAATATTATATTATAGTCGAATATATATTTTATTTGTTGGACCTAAGTTTTAAGAGCGTATTGAAAGATATTTTGTACTTTGTGCAGGTGAGTAAAGTGAGTTAGTAACTTGAATGTCTAGAGCATGGTTTGTTCTAAGATTATTTATATATGATGCAAGTTTCCATTATTTTATAAAAACTTAAATATATTTTTTCATACCTAGATGTAAGAGTTAATAATTTTCTATGGGCGCCTTTTTTTGGTAATGTGTATTCATTTGGCAGCTAATTAAATATACACTTTGAATTTCGTGGATCTTTATTGCTTACAATCAAAATTTCATAATTGTAGATTTCCATTATTCTGTTTTTTTTTTTTTTTTTTTTTTTTTTTTTATAGTTAACTTGAGACGATTATGCACATTTCCGCTGAAATATGTATGTCCCAGAAATTGTGGACGTTCGTATAATCACCGTGCGACAATGAATCGGCATCTAAAATACGAATGTGGGGTTCCACCTCGATTTAAATGTGACATATGTGGAAAAATGTTTGCCCAAAAAGTTAACCTGAACACACATCTGATGTCTGTACACAAGAGCCCAGCAACTCTTCCATTTTTCAAATCTAATATCCAGTGAAAAAGAAATATTGTATACATCATCAGGGGCGAATTGGGATGTCTTAGAAATTGTATAAATATTTATAAGGAACAACATTTTTTTAAATTTAATCTTTATATCTCCTGTCCTATTACATTATTTTCATTTTGTTTTTCATATTTCTTTTCTTTACTTTAAAAGTAAGTCCTAAGTACAAAAAAAACTTTGCTATCCGATATTGCTGATTATGTATGAGTGATAGAAAACTTGAAGAAAATTATTTACCAGTGTTTTTATCATGAATATTGATTTAATAGATGCATGTTTAAAATTGTAGGATGCTTCTTATCTACCTAGAATTCCCAATCCGCCCCTGTATTTCATATTGAATTTTGTACTTTTTTTGTTTTATTTAAGTTATTTTTTATTACATTATTAATGTATTAATTATTTTATTACATTTTTTATTACATTATTGAATTCTTCATACTAAAAGTTAAATAAACTTGAATTATTTGTACAACTTTTTTTTATGCTTTGTATGGATTCGGTTTTATTTTAAAAATTTGTTTTAATGTTCTGAAAATGTAATAATTTTTTTTTTTTAGGATTTTTGGCTCGTATGCATGAGTTTGTTCAAAATGACCCGGCTTACTGTCCACGTAATTGCGGTCGAAGCTATAAAGGAAAATGGCGAAAAACAAATCTTAGAAATCACTTGGTTTATGAATGTGGATTACCATGTCTGTTTAAATGTAATATATGCAATCGGACATTTAAACACAAGTGCACCCTTAAATCACATATGGGATGTAAACACAAAATTGTTATTGGAAAAGATTATAAATTGTAATGATATTAAAGATAAAACTGTTTATAAATTACATATGTATAATATAATTCATGTAATATCTTATATTATACCTGAATCCACAGAAATAAAGTTATGATAGTAGCTTTTATTATTTTAAGTTCTGTATAATAATTAATTTAAAACTACATATTCATTATTTATCACCAGTTAACGTAGACGAGATATTCAACCTTATGATTCATTTATAATGTCTGCTTTTATATAAATATTTTCTAGTCAATAGCACAGCTAAATTTTCTCATATATTAAATTAGTTAATTATATTTATTAAACGGTTTTATCTATTTATATGGATGTATAATGGTTTAGTTATTTTAATAATGAGATACATATTTTCAAATTCAGTAAAGTTCTTGAAAAATTATTTTTCATTTAACTAGAAGACAACTTTCTTTTTGCGTTTAAACCTAGGACTGGATGGGAAATACTGAAGTATTACTTCCGTCCTGTCCCACCAAAAGAAAATTATTTATGTTCATATAACTACTGTATTATAATTATAGTTATTATTACTATAAATAACAGAATTTTACATGTTATTTTATTTGAATTATTATGTACATATGTTTATAAATGAATATCAGAATAACTATGTTTATTATTTATTTTAGAAATATAATCAATTTGGTTATAAATTAAAAATTTTACTATACAATAAAGATATTTATGTAAATATTAGAAAAATTTATGTTCTGTGTAAAATACGATAAATAATAAAAATATTTTCATATCTTAGAAATATTCTTAAATTTATTTATGTTTTATATATACTTTTTGTACATTGATAAATTTTTTATGTAAATTTGTGTAAATTTATTAACATAAGTTTATTATAATAACTTGAATGTGTAAATAAAATATCAATGTGTAAATAATAACTTTTTGTTTAAATTTTTGTTGTGTTGACTTTTTTTTTGTTTTGCTTATTATATTATTAATAGGTAATTTTTCTTTCAATGACTCATAGTTGAAAGTGATATTTTGGGGGCTATAATATTTCTCCAATAAGCTATTTTATAATTTTTATACTATCCAATACAAATAGCTTCCAATCCTCAAAAAAAAAACATCCATACAGTCATCAATATGTTTAGACTTTAAAGTCTAAAACTGTTTTCAAACAAAAAAAATTAATTACTACATTTTCTATAAAATGTATAATAAAATAAACAACTAATTTTTTTGCATGTCTAAAATGTATAAAACCTATTTATGTGTGTTTCTGCTTGTACTTATACAATAAATATAAATAATTATTATTATTATAATTAATTATATTATTTTTATGAAATCTGATTGGTGAATTCCTATCTAAAAGCAACTGTCAGTAACTGTAACTAACTGCAAGTATAGTAAAATTGATAATATTCATTAGTAATTTTATTAATACGGATTATTCTGTTGTTATTCCAAAATGAATAATGTTATGACCTAGAAATTTTCATCTAAAATGTATCATTTATTATGTTAATGTGTATTGTATTGAAAATGAATTGGTACACTTATTAGATGCATATAAGTAAATAAATAAATAAAAAAATATATATATATTCAATAAGTGTTATTTTATATTAAAATATATTAAAAAATATTTATTTAAATAAGTCATGTTTATATTTTAGATCATTATTTTTTAAATGAACTTGACCATGAACATGTTCAATTATTCCATATGGTTCAGATAGATATATTGAAGAAGTTCAAAATATAATATTTAAATAATATAAATAAAATATTTTTTGTAATTATTTATAGATAAATTAATTTGTTTTTAATTTAATTTCAGTAAAAGAGATCGAAAACTTTGATGTTGCTGCATTGTTTGATCCAGCAATTAGCCCTAATCAATGTGGCCGTAGATACAATGGAAAAAATCGAAAATCAAATTTAAAATTGCATCTCAAGTATGGATGTGGTGTTCCTCGGCAATTTCAATGCCAGTACTGTCAAAAGAAGTTTGTTCACAAAAGACATTTAAAGACAAACGTTGGTATTATCCATGGTATTGTACTGTTAAACGAAAATTAATAATTTTATCAGCAATACCAAGTAGAAATGCAAACGAGGTATATGCAACAGAAATTGTTGTTATTTAGTAATGTGGTCCATTAGCAATTTTTTGTTTTTATTGGCTGTGTAACGCATAAAAATATAACACTATACATATTGTATGCATAGTTAACAAATAAAGTTTTATGCTATAAATTATTGCTATTTACCTGCAGTTATTTATGTGATGTAATACTCAATACGTTTATATGTTCATACTTCATGTGGTTAAAAACCCCTATTCGATCATCATTTCAGCGTAATTATTTCGATAGGATTTTCCCGTGGGACCTCTTGTTATTTACTCTGTGGGGCTCCTTTTTACATGGTTATATAAAAAATAATGAGAGAGTTATACTATCTGAAGTATAGAATTAGTAGTCTACAGTACGAAATTAAATTACAAACTATAAGCACCCTGTTTTTTAAATAAAGAATGATTATAACTTATACATTTATAAATAATGGTCAAAATCCATTCTAAAAATTGATTATTCACTATTCTGTGTGACGATTACAAAAATTATTTCTTATCGTTAATCAGACTGGGTTTTCGTAACTCCTACACAATACTTTTGGTACAACAAATAAGAAGTATATGAGGATCTAAAAGTTCCATATTAGGTAATATACTGTTATTTTAAAACATTAAATAAATAATTTTATTGATTTTGTTTTGTTATTATAAAATTTTATAAAGTATTACATATTTATATTCATTTTTGAGACAATTTTTTTTTTTTAATGTGGAGGGTCATTTTTAATACTTTCCTGATAGGCCGAAAATGACCTATTCGTCCCATGCTCTTCAAAGTTTTATTAATATAATCAACAAATGTATTGATTCATTTATAAAAGTTATTTAAAATACGTTATATTTTGCTCTCGTTATATCAGTTAACACTCGTGAGTCGCGGTTTTGAATTGTTTTATAAATATTATATGACGTTTTACACAGTTTTGTTGAATTACGAATATATTTTTCTATTCGTATTAATATTTTCAGTTTGATCATTTTGTTCACCGATGGGCGCTGGCAGTTATTTAACATCGTTAATTTTTATGTACTAATGAACGGTATGTATTCAGATTTTGAGTGAATCGAAGGATCTACTGGTTTTACAATAATGTATTTTAAAATTCTTTCTTTTCTTTCTGTAAACACTTTATAATATGCCTACTAAATTAGACCAAAAGTTTCATTCGGCGCCTCTATTGATCGAAAATCGCATATAGATAGTACTTTAAGGGTTCATTTATCTTCTGAATGGTTTTTCTAGAATAGAGGAAAAACTGACTTTTTAAAAACGGTTAAATTTTCCGAAAACGAGATTTACACTATATCGATTTTAGTTATTTAGTCACAACTCGGAAAATAATGTTGATGGGAATTAAACATTTTCACCACATATTAATTAAATATTGTTTCATACTTTACGAAAATTTCATAAAAAGATGACAACTTTTGGGATAAAAATAAAAATTTGAAAATACCTCGTTCGTTTATAATAAATATACATTTGACAAAAATTGATGTAATAAGTAGGTATTACTTTACTCATTTACTTAACTAAAGATAAAGAAAAAAACCTTAAAAATCGTAACTCAGAATTTTTTAAAAATGTTATCTGAATTATTTATACCCGTAAATAACGAAATATGTTTTAAATCTAATTTAAGTAAAATTTATAGAAAACTTGAATTTAATGTCATTATTGTCTGAAACAGCGATTCGCCCTAAATCATATATGTCAGTTAATACACAGAAATAAAATGTTGGTATTGTGGGAAAATTGGTGCTAGTTTGGTACTGGAACAAGTCGAATTTTGAAGATGATTATTTGAGTCAAAAATTCAAAATACGTAAAACATTCTTTAACTAAGTTATTGTTTAAAAATAACGAAAAAAAATCATACGAGTCTAGTTGGGCCTAATTGACGCATGTTGACAGCTTTAGTTTTATTAAAATACTGGTTTTTTGTGAAAAGATATTTGTTATTTTTACTATGAGGTGTTATTTAATTTTCATTTATAATAAGTGTATATTACATTTTAGAAAAGTTAAATAAATAAACGAAGCTGATTAAAATGTTTACATGAGTCAATTTTCCCAAATGATATTTTTAACTTGCCCCGTAGTTGAGGCAAGTTGGCTTAATTTTCTTATTATTTTTTTTTTTTTATCAATTATAGATTACTTCTTAAGATAATAATTTAAATTATGTACCATGTTAGTGAACCATTTAGTTTAGTTAGAGCATTAAAGTCATAAAACTCAAAGTAAAATACAAATATAAAAATCTGGATATACTTCGGACCATTGGTATTCTTCGCTTTTTGGGCAACATAATGGTGATGGATGTTAAGAACTTAAGATGGACTGCTTTTAAGATTAGTGAACAATACTTGTAGTATAATTTCATTTTTTTAATTTGAAATCAATGGTAGATCGTTTTTTTTTGAAAACATATCTGAGCGAAACTCAAGTAATAATTTATTTTAGTATCAACTTGTTAAGTTTTCGAAAAAATTAAAAGCTTTATGATGCAATATTCAAGTTTGAAGTTAAAAAGTATTAAAGTAATAATTAAAAAATCCATGTTGATTCAATAATATTTGTAAAAATGCTTCACTTTACCGTATTTAGACACTGCTAGCTTATAAAAAAAAATTAACGCAACCGTTTACTATAAAAACTTAAATAATGCTTAGGCTACTTACAAAGAATGTTTTATTTTTCTGTTCTATTTTGTCTTTATAGAAATTCTGAAAGATAAAAGTCAAGCATTTGGCCTATAAGTTTCTAAGTGTCTTTTATATCTTGTTTTCACTGACCCCCACGGTACCAGGAGATGCGTAAATTTAAATCATTTAAAAAAATATCATAAATCATAAATTTTTCAACATTTAGAAAAAATTATAAACCCAGACTTAAATGTTTTTTTCGTCGTGTGAAATTAATACTGAAGTTATTTGATTTATTTGCAATGTAAAAAATAAAAATAAAATAAAATGTCGAACTATATATGGTAAGTAACAATATAATGGATATTACAGATCAGATAAAATAGCATCAATTTGTGTTGTTTGTGTCCATAAACAAACGGATCAAATCTCTAAATATACTAAAGTTAATAATCAATGCAACATTGAGGAAGGGGGCACTGTAACTGACAAATACCATACAATACAGCCTAAAATAATGATAAAATATTCCACTATTTGTCGATTCAGTTAAAAATATTCCTATTCCTATATTTTAATTTTTGAATGATTATATTTACCAGTAGAACATTGTATTTTTGCTTGGGAAGACGCAGTTTCATAGTCATTACAGACGAGCCACTTCCGATAGTGTGTTATAATTAAAATAAACTTTTCTCTTTTTACTCATCGATTCTTTTAATAACTTTCAGATTTTATGACTAAAACTTTAAAAGAAATTTCAAAACAAGATCCTGTAGATTGTCCAAATATGTGTGGACGAAGATATTCTGGAAAGTATAGAAAGACTGTTTTAACAAATCATCTTAGATATGAATGCGGAAAAGCGCCAACATTTCAGTGTGATATTTGCTTTAAAAAATTCCATTTGAAGGGAAACCGTAAAACACACATGGTTACAGTCCACAAGACTTTACCCAATGTCAATGTAACGAAATTGTATACGTAATTTTTTTTTAGTTTATTTG
Organism: Therioaphis trifolii; assembly: GCA_027580255.1. Lineage (NCBI taxonomy): Eukaryota > Metazoa > Arthropoda > Insecta > Hemiptera > Aphididae > Therioaphis > Therioaphis trifolii. The sequence goes on from CM050410.1 coordinate 6,348,356, forward strand.
TAATCTTGTTGTTATAAATTTAGAGTGTTTCATTGTTTAAAGTAAAAGTAAATATGTTCTATTTGAATGTTTAACTTTTTTATTGCTTGAATAATTATGTTTTAATTATGTTGGCAACATTAAAACTAATGAAAATATATTGGTAGCAAAAATCATTACCTACGACTTCATGGATATTTGACACAACTTGAGTATGGAATTAGTTAAGGTACTAATAGATGTCCACTAGGTATATATACCTATTAATGTTTATAATAAAATATTAAAAGTTTATTATAAACATTACTAATATTAATAAGTATTTTAGTGATTAAATATGTCAGAACTTAATTAATATATTAATGTGATGTTAACGGATGATGTTCATTTGAAAAAAACTCGTTTGGATTTAGACCCCTAATGTAGTATCTTCAATATTAATTTTTGAATAAATTATCATGCTATTGTATTATGACTTATCTTTCTTTATAGGAAAACGTGTTTCTCATCTGTATTTTAACAAATGTTTTATATTGAATATTAGTTGCTTAATGTTACAGTACCTACTTACCTGCAAAATTGTATGTCCAGCACAACTTATAGTAGGTAGTTCTGTTCTATCTACTATCCTATTATCTAATACTTGCCCGATGAAAGTCTAATGAACTGTACATACACTGAAACAGACTAATTAATAACTCAAATCAGAGGCTGAAGCAAACAAATTATTGATTATAAATCATTGTAGTAAATGTTATATTAATGGCGTAGGTATACTCCGAAGGCAACTGTTTGTAATTTTTTTTTTTTTATTAGACGAAAGAAGACCGCGGCAGCTCTGGCCATTGGTCTGACAGTAAATTACATTATAATTATATATTTACATAGAATTAATTCTTAATATATATACATGTTGTAAGATATAAGTTATACAAGTTATATTTCTTTATATAAATTGGATTTTTTTAGAAAAATAAATAATTTTTGAATAGCGGTTTGTTCAGGACTGAGGATTTCGTATAGGCGAGTGGATCCGAGGATTTCAATGCGATCTTGTTGGTTATTTCTGCATTCGGTGATGATGTGTTTGATCGTGAGTAGAACAGGTGGTGCAGTTTAGTGGATCCTCTTTTGTCATAAGGTGTCGGTGGGTACATGAGTTATGACCTATTCAAAGTCGGTTTAAAATTGTTTCTTGTCTTCTGGAACAGCCGAGAGGTGGAGACCATAGGATTATAAATTTTTTAATTTCGTTGAGTTTGGTTGTTTGATTAGACCAATATTGTTGCCACCTTTTGATTGTATGGTTTTTTATATATTTCCTTGCGTCGGTATAGGAGAAGTCTGGTATAGTGATAGCTTTAGGTGACCTGTGTGAGAGTTTGGCGATCTCGTCGGCTTTTTCGTTGCCTGTTATATTGCTATGTCCAGGAATCCACATGAATGATATGTGTTTGCCGGCAGACCGTGCAATGTGACAGGAGTTATGGATATTTCTTGCTATATCAGTGGGGTTGTTTATATTTTTAAGGCTTGTTAATGCACTAAGTGAGTCACTTAGTATAATGCATAGTTTGTCGTCAACATATTGAGTAAAATATTTAATGGCTTCTAGTATTGCTATAGCTTCTGCTGTGAATATTGAACATTTTTCAGATAATTTAAGTAGAATTTCGAAGGCGCCACATATGATTGTAGCTCCAACTCTTTGATCTGTTATAGATGCGTCGGTGTAAATCTGTGTGTGGGGTTGGGCTTTAGCTATGATTTCATTGAAGTAGTGTATATATTTTAGGATTTGTGTCTTTTTTTGGGAGGTGATGGAGATCGAGAATGATGTCTAGAGCAATTGACCAAGGTGGCTGAAGACTGATAGTTGATGGTATGATCTGGTCTAGGTCAAATTTATCGTGTAGATTTTTAAATATCCTTGAGGGAGATGAGGAGATTCCTATTGGGGATCTATATACTCTGGCTGCCAGTAATGTTTTCTGCTCAGCCCATCTCAGTGATAGGGAGGGTATTCCTGCTATGTTTGATATGCTGTCAATGGGACTGGAACGGAATGCTCCTATTGCAAGTCGCATACCTGAGTTATGGAGTGTTTCGAGCTGTTTTAGAAGCCGTTTGTTTGTTGAGGAAAAGAGAGGTGATCCATAATCTAATTTGGCCAGGATAAGAGCTTTGTGGATATTGATAAGTACCGAAGAATGGGCTCCTCATGATGTATGGGATAACGTTTTAATTATATTGAGTCGATTGGCGCAGGCTTGTTTTAGTTGTAGGATGTGGGGTGCCCAAGAACATTTTAAATCAAATGTAATACCGAGGATTTTAATATTTTTGTCATTTTTGATTGTGTGTTCGCCCATACTGATCGACATTTTATTTTTGTTTTTGTTATTGAATATAATAAGTTTGGTTTTATGAGCTGAGAATCTAAAACCTGATGTTTTTGATCACTTTATTATTATTCCAGTGTAGCGTCTTGTAGAATTTGTTTTATAGTTATAAGGCAGGTGCTACGACACATGATGGTGAAATCATCTGCATATAGCGTGGGGATGATTGGTTTTGGTATTTGTTTGGTGATATCATTTATAGCTAGCAGAAAAAGAGTTACTGAAATTGTAGAACCCTGGAGGACTCCATTTTCTTGTATATATACATCGGATAAGCAGTTTGATGATTTGACTTGGAAGGAGCGTTCAAGTAATAGGTTTTGGATGAAGGTTTGTAAAATTGTTTTATTCAAGAAGTACAATTTAATGTGATAATATAATAATATTTTATATATTGTATATAATACCTATTATTTTCAACGTAGATTCTAATCTCAATATTAATGGTGATAAATGTATATAATTTATCGCTTTTATGCATGAAACAAAACTAAATTTGGAGCGTAACTACATCCATCTCTTGTACTAATTTCCATAATTTTACACAGTAAATTTTTAAATATAATTTATAGGTGTACACATACAACCATTTTATTTCAATGGATAAAGCCCATTTTTATATACCGCAAAAATGCAAAAACCTATTATATATTTTATAATATTTAAAAATACAATTTCTATTTTTTGGTGAGTTTAAATACCTCAGTTACAATGATCTTTATTATAACAATTATACTCTTTGTTTGAAGTTGATAAAACATACTTGTATTTCATGAAAACTGAACAATTTTTATTCAACAATCAATACCTTCTATAAATAATATTTATTCTTACTGCTTTATGACTTTAATTTTTTTGCTATTCTTCTTTAAATTGTAGAGTAGCTATAGTTTTAGTAATACATGTATAATTAATGTTATAGATGATACAGTTTGTGGTGAAGGCTTGGAATTTTGTCCTAATATGTGTGGACGCAGCTATAGGGGAAGATATCGTTCTAAAAATATTAAACGACATTTACGATATGAATGCGGAGTTCAGCCACAATTTCAGTGTGATGTGTGTTTGAAGCGTTTTACTCATAATTCAGATAGGAAAAAACACATGGTGATGATTCACAAAACATTGCTGGACACAAATTCTTTACTGTTGTAGCTTTTTTTTTGTTATTAAATGAATGGCTATATTTTTGACAAATTATTCTTGTTGTTAAGATAGTCATTACTCTTGTTAATGTTAATTTATGATTAATTTAAATTTTGATTGAAGTTTTTGTGATATTTTCAAATTTAAACATAACTATAGTATAATTTATTATATTTTGATAAAATTTACTTGTATAGTTTATCTTTAATATTTCAAGAATTTTTTTTAGAAAATTCAAAATATTTTGCTTCAAGGATCAGACTAAAATTAAAAATATAGGTATATTATGTAGACATAGAAAAATAATCTCAATACAATTTTGATCACTAATAACTTTGTTATTTATAACTTATGCAAAATAGAAAATTGCTTTACTTTTATTTGTGTCAATGACTTATTAGGTTATCATTTGAATTTATGATTATAGTCATAACACAGTGAACCCCTAAAAAAAATCTATAATATGAAAATATCATAACAAAACAAATGTATTTCAGATCAGTAATTTAAACATGCTTAAAAATAGGAATTAAATGTACAAAATGTATTTATATCTTAATTTGATACATATTTTTTATCAACTTGTTAGATGATAAATATTGTTCATTGACAATTTGTATATGTATATGACTGTGATATAAACATTATGAAATGTTACTAAATTTCAATTTAAAAACATACCACCGATGTATTGATTGTATTTTGTAGTTACTTAAATCCATTATAAGTGATTTATATGTTTATAATTATTTAATTTTTAATGTAAATTAAAACATAATCATTTTTCACAGTTAAGAATAATAGCAAAAATATAATATTTTGTACTTTTTAAAATATTTTTTAAATGAAAAAAAAATATCATACTTATTGAATATATTGTGTTTCTTTTGAATCTTAAAATAAAAGTGTTGTAATATTAAATTACTTTAATTACTAACGCATTCTTTTCAAAACTAATTGTTATAGGTATTTGATTACATTTTATAAAAAAAAATACCGAGTTTTTAAAGCAATAAAATTTTTTTAGTTTTTATTGACTAACATTAAAAACTTGTAAGTGTATGTCAATTTTGAAGTAATTTATAGGTTAATATAACATCACTGTGTTAAAATATACAGTAGTAAAATTATCATTTTATTTTTATTTTTTTTAAATTTTTACACTTTTAAATCTACATTTAATCAACTTCATTCATTTTACAGGTTTCAGAAATAATTAAATTTATTTACATTGAGTTTAGAAGAAATTTTTTAAATAATATATGTTTACTATTTTCAGAACTAATTTGTAATAATTATAATTTTAAATAATAAGAATAAAAGTATAAGTGAATAAAATATGTAAAAATAAATAGATGTTACCTGTATGAACTATTTTATTCTTATTTACATTATAAAATACAAGCAATAATTGAATAGAAAAATCAATCCTGAGTATTATAATACAATAAATAGAATTACTTTGTTAGTTATTTTTATTATTATTTACCTACCTACTATAGTTTTCAAACATATTAGGTATTGTGTTTTTGAACAAATGGTTTTCAATGTAACCCATAAATATATTTCATTTAATTTAATTTCTATTTTACCTAATTGATAATTTCAAAAATAAATGTTAATGTTAAATGATTGCCTGTTCTTAGGCGATTAATTTAATAATATTTTTTTTCTGAATTAAAATTACTATCCTTGATTTGGAATTATTATTGTTATTGTTTCTGTATGTCTGATATTCATTTAGTTTATTTCTTCATGATATTCTTGGGTGTATAATATACACATCACTGTATATATTTTTTAATCATTGTATTTAATTTATCTTATCATCCATAAATTTATCTTATTTATTTCCTTGTTTTTCTCTTATTAACATAGTGCCTTGGAATTAATTCTGTAGAATACTAATTTTTATTAAGATAAATATATTTGTATTACAGTCGACTCTTGATAACTTCAAGTTCTAGGTGGAAAAAATTGACTTACTTACAAACAAATATTGAGTTATTGAAATCCTAAAAAATAATGTTTGTATTTTTAAATACACATCTATGTGGTGTATGTTAATGATTTAAAAATTAATTCATTTTTCATGTATGCACCTATTTCCATGTTATCATTATTAAAAGAAATGGTGTAAGGTTAATTGTTTTATTGATTTAATTCATTGTTCTCAGTTCTATTTTATACAATACCGAGTACTGTAAAATATAAATCTTCCTTACTTCATAACCATCAATATATTTTCGTAATGAAACTAATGCAAGTGTCGCTTATTACTTGTTTTGGTAGATTGTAACTTATGGGTCTCCAACTTTTTCGTTCTCCTTCTAATTAACTAAACAAATTAAATTATAAGCGAAAAATAATTGTGGTGATAAACTATTTTTAGGAGGTACTAAATTCGGATAAAAAAAATTGAGGCATCAAAAACTCGGGTAATTATTTTTCTCGTTTACAAGATTATTTTAATGTTTATTGTTATTCAAAGGAGAATTTTATTAATTTGATGTATCGAGAATTTAATGGGGTTTTGAGTAACTTAGAGTTGGCTGTACTTAATTTATATATTATTTTTTATTGTATAATTTATTTCCATGTGCAAAAAAAAAACAGAATTTATGAAAAAAAAAATATTGGACAATCTCCTTTTTCACCGCCTCTTTACTTGGAATGGGAATTTCACTTATACTAACTAAGTATACAAGACCTGTATAATATTTTTCAATAATTAGATTTTTTTTTTTAAATAATTGATATTATGTTTCTATAGCAATTAATAAAATATTAACTGAAATAATATTTTGTTTTATGATGAGATTCAATAATAATAATCATGTTTAAAATTTAGGTAATACAATCGATTTTTTTTAAAATATTATCTATAATCGTATATGTTATTTAATTTGTATTTATATGGTTACTCGTATTTTTATCTTATCAATACTATTAAATTTCTGGTAAAACATTGTGTAACAATTTATTAATTCATGAAAAATTATTATTATAGTTTTTGAATATTTAAAAGACCATATTATTCTATATACTATAAATTATTATGTTACAGTAAATATTTGTAGCTGATTTTTTTTTTTAAGTATTTTAAATATTAATCTATTGTTTTGCAATAATGTAATTTGTTTGCCTATTTATTGAATGTTCTGTCCTCTCCTTCTAACACAATCAATATTATTGCTTCTTAAACTATTTGATACATATCACTTGCATTTAGTAAATTTTGGTTACTATTTAATCATAATTATGTCTTAAGGCAGTGATGATTTATAGGAATAGGGGCTCCTTCATATAATGACCAATTCAAACCCAATAATATTATATATATTTAATTTTCAATTTTAAATATGTTCACATTTTACACTTAAAATCAATAATTATGTCAAATGATTTTTCGTTTATTTATTTTTTTATCACACCCATGATTTTAAAATCTACCACTGCATTAAGTTATAATTTTATCATAGAATTAACGTTTATAATTACAAGAAATTATATCGTTATCAATTTTATTTTACATTTAAAACTACTAATATATATGTATATATTTTTATTTTTTTTTATTTTTAATAAATTAAAATTTGTGATTTAATTTTGTTTTTCAGATGTAAATTCCAAATGGCTTAACAATTTAGTATTAAAAAAAATTGCAGAAACAGATCCTGCAGTTTGTCCAAACATGTGTGGTCATAGTTACAAAGGAAAAAGTCGGAAAGCTCATCTGAAAAGACATTTAATTTTTGAATGTGGTGTACCGAAGAGATTTAGATGTGATCTGTGTCTTAAACAGTTTTCTTATAATGTTTCTCTGCAAAAACATTATAATACATGCTCCAAAAATATAATATCATATAATAATCATAACATATTTTTTAATTGATTTTGATTTTACTTAATGTATTTGATATTCAAACTTAAATTAAAATTTTCAACATTAATTTAATTTTATAATGCTAAACTCATATTATAATATTTTTCAAATTTAACTGTGAATTGTTAAAGTATCACTAAGTATTTAAATTGTCTTCATAACAATATTACAGTGTTGTAATCAATATTATTGTTTATTGTTAATTTGTGTGTAATAAATAAAAAAAGATTTTATGATTTTATTTAATTGAATTGATATTTATTGTTAACTTTAAAGTAAATTATACAATTTTTATACTAAGCAAATTATTAAGGTAAATAATTATTACATTTAGAAATTTATCAAATAGTAATATATTTATTATTATAGGTTACAAATAAAATATTCAAGTATATAATACATTACTGAAAAATTAAACATATCTACTAGATAAATTAACATTTTCAGTTATTACAGTGCATAATTTATTTGTATTTATAACTTTTTTTTGTAAATTTATTTGAATTTTAGTATTGCATTTTTACAAGAGTTTTATTTTATTATTTTGTAATTTTAATGAATTAGATAATTGTATTATTCATTAATGAACTCGTATGAATTACATTTGAATAACTAAATCATTTTAAATTTGAGTAAAGTCAGGTATGTATTGGATTTAAAGTAATGTGTTCTTTTTTTAAATGTATTTTACTGATTTGAAGTTTTAATGCTATAATAAAATCATAAAAGCTATATCTGTATATTTACAACTTATTTTTGTGAAAAATATATTGAGTATTTCTTGAAATGAAACTATTATTTTATTAAATGAAAATGATTTTAATTGTTAGATACATTAAAAATAAATGAAATTGACATGTTTACAAGCCATTTTTAAATGAACCTTCATTTCTTGCCATTTAGTTTAAAGTTGTGTTATTATTTTTAAGTTAAGCGGTTCAGTAAGAATATCGAAAATTTTATCATTATTTCAGGGGTAAATCAATTTTTACTGTGATTAATTATTAGGATAAATATTACGTTGTTTGTACCAAAATAATTGGAAAGATTTCTTTTGTTTTAATTTTCTGATAAATATTTAAATTATTATTTTCATATACTTTTAGTAAAAAAAAAAAAAAAAACAAAAAATTCCTTAGCTTATAATTTTAAAAATAATACACATCTATTTTTTAGTAATTACAAATTTTTTACTAAACAAAATTTGGCAATTTCAATTAAGTATTAAATATTTAATAGAATATTCTAAATAAAGAAAAAAACAAAATAAAATATAATTATATATTTTAAATATGTTGTCTCAAATTCAAGTTATTAAATTTTTTCCATATATTGTATTTAGATAGTACGATTTCATTTTTAACAATAATTTATAATTGAATTATTACTTTATTAAAATGAAGATGAAATTAAAGTATTAAATATCTGCATAGTGTATTTATTATTTTTATTTACAAACTATTTAAATCTGTATCTAATTTTATTAGCAATTATCCCATTTTTATTTGCAAATACTAAAAAGATCTTGTGTTAAGCGTAACTCAAAAAAATCATGCAAATTATTTTAAAATTGATCATTACAGGTATTTTTCAATAAAATGCTTTTTTACTTTTCGTTTCAGTAATAATAATTGTTGTTTTTTTGTACTGATTTTATTTTTCTTATTCCATCTTATCATAATCTGTTATCAACTTTAATTTTTTTTATTTATAATATGGTATAGTGTACTTTATAGAATTATTATACCAATAGTTACTCAAATCGAATGAATTATCTGTTTCTGATCTAGCTATTTGTTTGAATATGTGCGGACAAAATATAGAGATGACAAGTGGAAATATCATTTTAAACATTATTAAATCAATGAATGTGTGGTGTACATAAACATTCCAATGCCACATGAGTTTTAAATGTTTTACTCAAAATTATACTTTTAAATCTCATTTTCTAATGGTTCATAAACAAATTATAACATCTTGGAACTCTGTATTTATTATTTCAAAATAAATCTAAATTGCTGGTTATTATAATGAATCAACAGAATATTCTGGAGTAACCCAGCGTATAATATTATATTCTCATTGCTTTCGTATATTTTTGAAATTGTAAAATAAATACAAAAAGTACAGTGGAACCTCGATAACTCGAATCTGCAAAAAAAAAATTTGAGTTAATGAAAATATTTTTTTTATTTAAAAACACAGACTTCAATTTTTTAATTATTTATTTATATATGTATTTACTAATAAATGTATAATGTATGTACTATGTAGGTATGTATATTGTATAAAAAATTTAAAAAAAGTATGTATAATGTAATGAATAAAGTAGACTAAAGTAGAAAAAAAGAACTATTTTTTAAAGAAATCAGATATTTTTGATTGTTTCTTAATGTTTGACCTATCTGTAAAGTTTTCAATAATGTTTAGCGCGGAAAAAATCTCGTCTCCAATTTCTTGTTGTTCTTGAATGTATTTTATTATATAAATTCGAGTTATAAGCTAAAATTCAACTAAAATTACTTCGACTTATCGAGAAATTCGAGTTAGCGAAATTTGAATTATCGAGAAAATTTATCACACATATCATATATTGGAAGCCAGGGGCCAAGGTATTCCTTTGAGTTATCAAAAATTCGACTTATAGAGGTTCGAGTTATCGAGGTTTTACTGTATAACTATAATTGTACTAAAACATGGAAAATTAAGTTGTTATTTGGAAAATAAATACAGCAATTAATATACCAGCAATTTTAAAAACAAATTGTAGGCTTTATAATTTATTTATGATTGCATATACATATAAGAAAAAAAAAACCCGATAGTAATATTTAATTTTTTGCAGGTTTTTGACAAGATTGACCATTTTTAAAGTGGGCCCCAATGAAAACTAATGGGACACCGCTGTACTAAATTCAATAGTTTTTATCGCTTTTATGTTCATAATTATAATATAACTTTGGTTTTAGTTAAGATCATTTTATTCTATATCTTGACTCTATCATTTTAGTTTATATATTATATAACATATCTAGTCATGTATTTATATAACATATGTAATACAAGTTTTTAATTACATTAATAATATCATATATAGCTATAAAAAAGTGTACAATATCGGATCTATCTAATTAATTTTTTTTTTGTATTAATAGGTTCAAATAAGTGGATACATTTGCTATATGAACTTTCCAAATCTGATCCAGTGTTTTGTCCAAACCAATGTGGTCGTTGTTATAGAGGAGATCAACGTAGAGGTCATTTAAAACGGCATTTGGACACTGAGTGTGGTGTTCCAAAAAAATTCTTATGCTCTATATGTTTTAAACGTTTTTCACAAAAATGGACTTTGAAAAAGCATATGGCTTTAGTACACAAAATTTTAGGTTAATTTTATAGTTTGAATGAAAGAATAATGTATCAGTTTTACAATACTGTGTTTTTCCTTTCTTTTTTTTATGTACGTAATTTCTTTTACTTGTAATAAAATGATCCAATGGTTATCCAAGATACATATTGACTAGAAATTGCATCGAAATGGTATTTTAAACAGATAAATTTTGTCTATTCTCAATAGTTTTTCCAAATGTAAAGGAAAATTACCTAAAAGTTAAGTTAAAATGGTAAAATGTTCTATAGAAGAGATTTTTATAAAATTTATTTTTGATATTTAGTCATCAACTTAAATATAATGATGCTTTACTAAGAATTTTCACCAAATTTCAAAAATACTCTCATATAGACTTGATAAAAGTTTAAAAAAAATTGGATTCCTTTTGGGCTATATATATATATATATATATATATATATATATAACTTTTTCATATCCACTCGAAGTTTCTAAATATGGCGAATTAATCATTTTTACAAATATTAATAATTAACATGGTTTATTCTTGTTAGTATTTCAAAACTTTTTTTTATTTGAAACTGAAAAATTTCACCAATTTTCTGTTGTAGGGTTTTTCATTTTTTTCAATTACTAAACTATTTTTATTTGGGTTTTGCTCAGAATCGTCTTCCAAAATCAATGATTTATCACTGGTTTTAAATTTTTAATAATATGCAACATTGTAAACATAGGCTTATCTATGGCTTTCTACTCCTGACGTCATTATTATTCCCAAGGACCAAAGGGTCTTACCGATTTATTTTTGAATAAATTTATTTATTTAATATGAAATTTATTTTTATAAAACTTAATATTATAGGTGCCATATACCAACTGTACATTATATGATATGCATGTTTTTGCTATTGCAAATCATGCTCACAAATATACTTGACAGTAAAAAACAAATTTTACATTCCTTAAAAACAAACGACTTAATTATTGAAATTTTAACCATGAATTAAAGTTTAACTTCAACCATTGTAACCTAAGCATTAGTTATACATGATGAATAACTGAATAATGATGATCGTTATCAAAGAATGAAATAAAACCAATTAGGAAAATTGTATTTCAATGAATTTGCTAAAATACGTTTTTAATAGTTCCACATGAAATCAATTCACCATTGGATTACTCCCTTCAGCCATATGTCTTCCTTGTCTGTACTTGGTATTGTTAAAAGTCATTAGCCAAACAGAATTAGTCCAGAAATTAGCTTTAAAATTAAATTAAAATAGTTAATAAATGTTAAAAAAAATGATTTTGAAGTGTTGTTTGTGAACTTTATCTTTAAACAAATTAGTCTTATTCTGTTGTATTATATTGTAAAAGTAAGAATACTTATTATTTTAACAACATTTTAAATATATTTGAATCAAAATAAAATTAATTAAAATCAATTGAATAAATTATAAACCATGTTAAACAGGTTATAATTCAATATTTTTCTGAACATCAGTGTTAATCGTTTATGTATTGTGTTATACTTATGAAAAATTTCATATTCCTCTAGGAAAAAACTGTTGTATCTTATAAATTTTTTTACATATTCCACAGGGATAAAAAACTTGGCATGCCTATAGATTTTTTTCTGTGATACGTTTTTTTTACTTAAAATAAATTACATTTTTATTAACTGTGACATTATAATGAAAACATTTAAATCTGTACAATTTTTGATTTTGAGTGAAGTAAAAAAAAGCTTCTTTTAATTAATTTGCTGTATTTGAAAATTTAAAATTCAATATAAGTTAGTACTTATGTATATTTCCATCTCCAAAAATTTAATAATGAACGTTTCACATTTTGCAAATATTTGTATTGCCGCTTTTATTTATAAACTATATTCACCATTATACAGTGTTGATATATTTTTTTAAATTAATGAATAAATGAATAATAAAATATTTTTCCCTTAGCTATTGCCAATTTGTATTGGATGACCAGGCTGGATGTAATATCCAAGTCAAATCCAGCCATGTGTCCAAATGTTAACTGCTTGCGAAAGTATAATGGAATGCAGCGAAAAAAATTACTTAAAAGACATTTGATGTATGAATGTGGCGTACCTAAACAATTTCGATGTTTTGAGTGTCACAAGGAATTCGCTCAAAACTATTCATTAAAGAAGCATATGGTTATTGTGCACAGACGGTTATCAAATTAGATTTATTATAAACATTTAATCAAAACAATCCAAAATGATAATTACTATTTTCAAGACTTTTGAATAGAACTTAGTATTATACGTGTATCTTTAATTGGTTGATTCAAAGTCATCTGGCTTCTGAAATCAGCTGTATCATTACACAATTATTTTTTATTCTTTAACTTTAATAAAATTGCTTAAAAGCTATATAATATGTATTGTTATTGTGACTATTCTAGTATCATTCAGTAATCTAGAATACATTTTTTAAATACACTATCAATTTCATCAAGGTATGTGTAACTTAACAACGCCATTGGACATTATACTGAAGAATAGTGTACTATGATTAAAAAAGTACATTTAGGTCATGAATAAAATATAGGCACCGAAAATATCATGGTACTGTAATAGTTATTTACTTATTTCCAAACAATATTCTTAATTGTGGAATATAACACGGCTATGCTGAATTTGCATAGTTATAATACAAATAACTATATTTTATAATTGATTTTAAATTTTAGATTCTGAGTAGATTTTATGTATTTTTTTTTTTTACATAATTACAGTATTTATTATAAATATAATATCATTTAATAATTATTAAAATTATACATTTTGTGTGTGTGTGTGTGTGTGTGTGTGTGTGTGTGTGTGTGTGTGTGTGTGTGTGTGTGTGTGTGTGTGTGTGTGTGTGTGTGTGTGTGTGTGTGTGTGTTTTGTATTACCTTTATCTGAATCTTAACTGTATTGAAAAAAACACACTCTTGCTTCTTAGACATCTCTACACCATTTTTATTTTAAAAATTTCAAGTTTTCACTTTTACAGCCATCGAGTGGTGTCAGTTTGATGAAATCAGCAAAGAAGATCCGGCTGTTTGTCCAAATAGTTGTGGTCGCAAATATCAAGGGGGACACCGAAAGCAATTACTCAAACGACATTTAACACATGAATGTGGTGTACCAAGAAAATTTCAGTGTATGATATGTCTTAAGCGATTTGCACAAAAATGGAATCTTAAAACTCATATTTATGTTGTACACAAAGTAGTTTCATAAATTACTCGTATTATTTTGAAAAATTAAACTAATGCCTACAAAATATATATCTGAAAACGTTTGTATTTACATTTTTTTCAATTTTTACTAAAAATAAATATTATATCCATCAAATTATTTTTTAATTCCAAAAATTGTTATTTCAGTTTCTCATAAAATTGATGCTTAGTCTCTAATAAAAATACAAATGCATAATTTAAGCACCATGTGTCAATAATTTGAACTACTCTAACTTTAATAAATATCTATAATTGATTGTGAAAATAATTTTGTTCTCATTAAAACAATACATAGGAAAAATAAATTCAACAAAACGAATTACATTATTTCTACAGTTATCTTTATGATTATATTTTTGTCTTTATTATTTTTATAATTTAATAAATATTTCTTGATACCTAAAATTTATAATTGTAAGTACACACTTACTTATTTACATTTAATTGAGTCATTAGATGGTAAGTTACATGCCTGTAACCGTGTAACCTGTACGTTAAAAAAAAAATAATAATAATAATATATATATATATATAACTAACTTTTAAATTACTAATTCATTGTGATATTTTTATTTTTTGGTGATACAATAATTTTAATACTTAAAGTAGTAGAAAAGAAAAGCAGTCGTATCAGTGGTGTAAATATAAAAATGTGGCCTCGATGTGAAAAATCAAAAAGGGTATTTAGTCTTTTTTATAAAGTTCAAGTACATATAACAGAATCAAATAACGAACGTGCCTTTAATAGAGTATTAAGTATATTTTTAATTTTTTTTTTAATTGAATATAGTAAACAACAAAATATTATATTAAATAGTTCAAGTTAAATTCAGAAGCTTTATTACAATGATGCTTGTATTATAATAAATCAACATATAATTATTTTTCCAACTTTCAAGACTCCAATGCAACAGCATATTCTGCTTTCCCTTACTTACTACTATACACTGATTGGTGTCTATTCCACAAAATTTAAACAATTCAAAAATTAAACATCAGGAGGTTAAAAAACAGTAAAATTATACATTTTTCTTATAAGTGGACTATTTCTGTTCTTTTAAAATGTACCTACATTAAATAAAATTCAAATTTATGCATTACTAATAGTTATATAAATATTTATATGTAATAATACACCATATAAATTTAGTATCAACACCTATTATTAAATTTTCTATAGATCTTGTGTAAATTAGTAATAAAGAAAATAATTAACCTCAGCACTTTACCCTTAAAGTTGTGCCTTCCACTTTTTATTTCACCTTTAATTATTTTCATGACCAATAAACTCAACTACGTTCATTGTGAACTTGACTTGCCTGTCATCAACTGAGATAGAATTATATCTAAACATACACATATTGTATCTCGTTTATGGTACTTACCGAATTTCATGAATTACATGACTAGATAATAATTTGCTAAACAGATTTAGTAATTTGTTATAAATAAATATTGTATTTGTTAAGTAACAAATATGTCAAAAAACTATTATATAGGACGATATTCCTGTAATTCGTCACAGTTATATTTAGTAAAAAACGTTTGCTTGATCAAACTCCCATTATATTATATTTGGTATTAGCAGCAAAATTCTTTACAAATTTTACTGTTGAAATAATAGTAATTAATTGAATTATGTAATTTATATTACTTTTACTATCTAAATTTATTCTGTATAAATAAGAAAATAAATTTTTAAATTTACTTTAAAAGAAATATCTCCTTATTTCTTTACTTTGAATGGAATCATTGAAATGATTTAAGTCAGTTATTTTTAAATAATTACAAGTATCATTAATTTATTTCACCATAATTTGTGGCACAGTACTTGGAAAAATGTTGTTTGTATTTGTGACTTATTATTATGGGTAAATAAGTGATTGTATTTATTTATGTAAAATTACATTATTGCTAAAATAAAATATTGCTCAATAATTAATTTTTAATTTTTAATGAGGTTTTGTACAAAGAATACTGAGTGTCTTGTACAAAAATCAATTTTATAGGGAGTTAAACATAAGTAATAATCATAGTTGAATTTAATATTTTTTTTCAGAATTGGAAATACCTATTTTATAGATTTAAATTTAACAAGTATACAAATGCTTAGAATCTTAACATATGATTGTACAAATTGTATTAATTTGTATGTTAACATTTCAATTTTATACAGAATACTTGAATGTTATACAGCATATATATTTTGTCCATATTAAATACAATTTATATTGATTCGGTTTATTTTACCTATGATATAATATAAAAAATACAATATAAATTGTTTAATGATAGGTTTTTCAAAAAAATTAAACCACATAAATAAATTGCATTTATTCAATGTTGTAATGATAATTTATAATAATTTATTATTATTTTCAATTAGATATTATGTAAATGACGTGAATTTATTTATAATATGGATCATATTTGTGTCACATAGGTAGTAAATGTTGCTGTGAATCAAGTACGATTAAAACTATTAATTATAATGATACATTTTGCTAGTTTCTGTATTAAGCACATTTTCCGGGTCTGGAAAAATTATAATTTCATATTAGTTACCTATTATGACTTGACCATAATCGCCATACTTATGAGTGAACTTTAAGCATTCATTTATTTTAGTAGAATTTTCGAGCATCTTATCTCATTTATAGATAAGTGTATATCTGTAATTTTCTTAATACTTTCTATGGAATCTTATTTTTGTAAAAGAAACGTGCATCATAATATCAAATAATGAGAATTGTGGCATCTGATTTCAATTTCTTATATTAATGTACAATAACGCAGCTAAATTATTTTAATAAATACCTATCATACGTTTTATATACATTTTTTTATGATATTCGCTTATTATACATTTTTTTCCTTCAGTCTATTGAATTTTACTGAAAAAGGTTTCGCCGTATGTCGACGACATTGATTAATGCTTGGCATACAATTCACTTGTATTAATGAAGGAATTTTTATTTATTTGATATTCAATAGTTACAGATTTTGATATGATGCCTAAACGATATGTTTATTGTCCAAATAATTGCGGTCGAAAATATCTTGGTTCAAGATGTGATACGAATTTGAAAAGGCATTTAACAATGGAATGTGGTAAGATTGCTAAATTTCAGTGTGAATACTGTGAAAAACGGTTTTCGTATAATTATTCACTAAAGAGACATCTACTTGTACATAGAAATATTATTTCATCATCTAATACAAATAAGCTATTCATGTAATCTTGTATTTACATTAAATAAACAATTACATCTACCTTGTTTGTATTTTATTTGTGTAGGTAATGTTATCAAATTAAAAATGTATGTTTGGTTGAAAATAGGTATTGATCAAGCGTAAGTACAAATTTGAATTTACGTGATAGATTCAATGAGACATAGAAAAATATATATTTATATTTCGTTTTTATTTTATATTCGAAGATTAATAGAAAAAACTATTAAAAATAATTGTGTTAAAATGTATTTACCAATGAAGTTGGCCGAAAACTTTCGAACTATTAGGTAAATAATTGACTAGCTGAATTATTTGGCTTTGTTAGTGCATTAAATTATTTTTTAATTTATAACATATAATTTACATAATGTTATATACTTATATCATATGTATCCTTCCTTATCTTATCTTCCGCGCTAAAAATGAGAAAAAAAACGCTGCTATATCTAGCATATAACAATATTTGGAACTAATTAATGAAAAAAATATGAAACTGTACAAATGCCTTACGGTAAACTGGTATAACAACTACTTATGTAAGTTATTTTATATACAAATACCTATGTATTTATAAGGAGAACCAATTAAAAAAATATAATTTTAGTTAAATTATCAATTAATTTAAGAATATAAAAATTATATGGACTTTTTTATGAGGTTTTAATATAATATATATTATATCTCAACTCTAAACAACTAAATAATAATAGAAAAAAAACATCAAAAATAATAATAATAATAATAATAATAATAAAAATTAATAATATTTTAGCTATTAGCTACAGTAATACAGTAATACAGGTGTACCTATATGCAAAGTTCATAGTTGGAGTGGTATTGTATTTTAAAGTTTAAAAGGAGAATAAAGTGGATTACAGATTTTATTAGAACAATATTTTTAGAGGATCGGGAATTTATGTAAGACAAATTGGTGCCAGAGTATGCAAAATGTCTTATGAGGCATTGCCTATTAACGGAAGAGCCGGATATTTTAGCAGTAGATGACGGAAATCGCAAAAGCTGTCATCACAGTTGGGAAGGGTACCATACGAGCTCTGGTTGAGACGTAAATTAAATGCATGCTTGGGTAATACCCCATTCGGAGTTTGGAGTATAACACTATCAGAGATCTACATGTATTGAGATTATTAAACCAGGGTTGGCGATATGTTTTGGGAGAGACCTTTTTAAAATCGGAGGCATTATGGTTTGGGAGGTTAAACCATTCAATTTACCATAGTTTGTGAACGTATTGACGACATAGCGGGATTAGATTAGTGAATGGGCAAACAGGGAGGGCAGATAGGGAAATATTGTTGGTGGAGCTTGCCAAAAAGTCTGCCCTTTCATTCCCATGTATACCAATGTGATCAGGGCACCATAGGAAAGAAACTTGGTATGCGTTCGACTTCAACGACCAAAGAACAGCACGAATTTTTATTTTTTTTATTTTTATTATTAAATTTAACGGGACAAGCCCTTTACATAGGATATAATACGTAATAATCAAGAACAACCGTACATATACAAAATAATTAATACAGTTTGAAAGGTGAATTATAACAAAAAATTACATAAATATATAAAATAAATAAATTTCAATTAGATAGTAGGTATAAAGCTTTTGTTTTAAAAGATTCACGAGACATAAAAAAGAAATCGACTTCATTACAAATTGAATTACATAATAATAGAGCTCTAGGAAAGAATGAATCTGTACATATTTTTTTTTATAAAAAGGTACAAAAAATAAACAACAGTTTCTAATCGAATAACTATGAGTACAAATACAAATTTTACTTAATAAATCAGGACAATCAATATAATTATTGAGAAGATCATAAATAAATATGACGTCAGATAACTTACGCCTAACCTCACAAGGCTGAATAAAAATAGAATTAGCTACTAATGAAAATGAATCTCTAGAAATGGGTAAGTTTAAACGAAACGCTATAGACTTAAGGAATTTATACTGAATATTCTCAACCAATTTATCAGTACAATTTTGAACCCAGATTAATAAAGATTATTGTAGAGTACTTCGACGAGAAAATGTTTCCCGCTAAGGCAAACAAGACAGATTGGACCAGGGGAAAGAGTGCCAATACAAAAACTAACCATAAGTATAGGCACTACCTTCAGCAGTAATGGAAGATACGTAGGGAGAAAGTTTTGCCGACGACTGTATTCGAACATCAGGAATAAGAAAAGCATTTCCTGCTTATATGGACTTTTTGATGTTGGTATTTTGTCATTTGATATTTATTATTTTCAATTTAAAATTACAAAGAAAAAGAAAAATAATATATAGTAAAATAGTTGAAAAAAATATTTTATATGTGCCTATTAAGTACCAACCAATTACCTAGTTCATGAAAAAAGAAAAATGTAAACTAATAAACTCTAGATTTATGATATATATATATATCATAAGAACAATAATGATACCTATCTAAATATTATAATTTTAAAATTAATTATTCTTGTCACTACTTTTATAATTATATACATTCACAAGTAATAACAATTAATATTTTAGGTTACCCCCCCCCCCATTTAATTATTTTAATTAATTGTTATTATTTGTGAATGTATATAATTCCAAAATTAAAACAACACTAACTTTTAAAGAAACAATCAGTTTTTTTGAGATTTGTTGGGAGCTTACTATACTAAAATTCTAAAATTTCTAAAAGTTAATTAATGTAACCAAATTAAAAAAATACCCGTTCGTTTATTGTTAAAAAATATTTAAATAATCTCTTCGAGGTTTATTGATTTAAAATATTTATGTACTTTTGTTGATAGAGTATATGCTTTTAATTGGATTTTTAATTTATGTATGTAGTTAATGTAAGTTATTTTATTTTAAGTTTACTTTTACTGTATTATTTATTTGGGTTGCAAACTTTTAAATTTAATTCATACTTAATTGCTTCCACGCTGCTTTATTTTTCTTTATTGTCTGGTGTACCTACCTATATTGATATAATATAGATGTTAATATTGATATTACTGTGACCTAAATTGGTTTTTATTTATTTATTTTAATTTTAAACTAAAGTCACATTATATGAATTTATAATATAATATATTTTAGTTTCTTTTTAACAGTATAAATACATAAATATTTATGATACTTATTTTCAGAGAAAACTGAATTGTTGTTCTGTCCAAATAACTGTGGCCGATATTATAGTGGTGATTGGAGAAAATCTAGTTTGCAACGGCACTTGAAACACGAATGTGGAGTTCCAAAAAAATTCATATGCATGATTTGCCTGAAACGTTTTGCCAGAAAAACACATCTCAACTCGCACACATTAATTAAACACCAAACTCGTATTTATTATTATAATCAACAATAAAAACTAAAAATTGTGTTTATTTGGAGGGATTGGAAGCAACTGTATATTATGAAGTCGTATTGAGATAATATCATGATTTATACGCGTTATACGGTGTATTTGTATATGAAATAAATTACCTACCTTTAGTGTATGTAAATATATATACGAGACGAATACTCACACACGCTCGCACATGAAACTAATTTGGCTACCGCATAAAATTCAACATAATATTTTAGTTCTGACGTACCTACTGATCAATCTATTAATGCGATAAGAGCTTAAAACATTTGAACTTGTCGTGTCTTCCTTTGATCAACTCTCCTACTTCTAAACATTTTACGTAAGATATCTTAAATTCAGTTTATGTTTGTTTTTAGAGTCTATTTTTTCAATCTTAATTAATGGAATATAGGGGGATTAAATAAAAAAACACGGATCATACTTTGCATCGTGGGTATTCTTCACTCCTCGGATATTATGATGAGGATGAGTGCATTGAATTTTAAAGAAACGACTAATACTTTCTTTAGTTAAACATATCAGTATAAAAATATACCATTTATATATTTTACCATTTTTAATCTTATTTTCAGTAGGTTTTTTTTCAAATTTGTTTAAAGTTTTCTGGATTGACAAAGAAGAAATTTTTTGTAAACCAAAAGATTCAAAATATTTAAACTTATAAATAATAAAAAACCTAAGTCATGATTTTGAAATTTTGTAAGTATCGTTCGTAAAGTATATGAGTATGCTTGTATTTAATTCTCAGAACTTTTTATCAAATATTTAAAATGTTAGCTGAATTGGAAAACGAGACATTTTCAAAGTTTTATTTTTAACCCAAAAGTTATCAATTTGTTTTCAACTCTCGTAAAATGTGCAACAATTTATCATTAATATATAGTGAAAATTTCAAATTTCTAGCAACATTTCTTTTGAATATATAATTAAGTAGGTAACTAAAATCAATTTCGTGAATGTGTTAATTACGGAAAGTGTTTTTTCTCATTACTAGAAAAGTGATTGAGAATTTAGAAAATGACCTCTTTAAAGTACCAACTAGATGAAATCTGATTGTAAAAGACGATGGATAAAACTTTTGGACGAAGTGAAGTGTTCCAAAAATTATTAACAGAAAATGAAAGAAAAGAAAAAAATAATTACCATTGTAAAATAAATAAGTCCTTTGCTTCACTCAGAATATAAAAGTTGGAAAAATAATTTGAAGTAGACTTCTAGACGAATAACTCAAATCTGATTTGCAACAATAGATTGATCGTTATGTAGTAGGTAACGAAGATACATTTATTTTGTTATTTTGTGTGCGTGCGTGCGTGCGTGCATATGTCTAAAGAAGTGGAGGTCACGCATCGTTTTTCGTTTACACGTCTTAGGTGCAAATAAAAAATAAACGTAAAAACAATACGTATGTACACGCGTGCGCGCGCGTGTGTGTGTGTGTGTGTGTGTGTGTGTGTGTGTCACCTCTTCCAATCTCCTTAAATTATTATATTATATGGATATAAATATTACAATTTACATCATTATATTTAATTATATATAATATACGAGTATATATCTATAAATATACAATAGGATATTTTCATTATTTCGGGCTTGCTTTGGAATGCAGATTATACATTTATAAATGCAATTATAATATCTTTTAGAACCATATCATTATTTCCAATTAAAATTTTTTTTTCCATAGATTTTCTACAATTACTTGAATCGACGAATAAAGACTCGCTAGTGGATCCCGTGTTTTGTCCCAATAACTGTGGTCGCAGTTATAAAGGGAAAAGTCGCAAGTATATCCTAAAAAGACATGTGATGTATGAGTGCCGTATACCACCTCAATTCCCATGTTCTATTTGTTTGCGGCCTTTCAAGCGTAAAGACGAGATGTTAATACATCAACAAAAGAAACACAATACTTTTGAATGACATTATGTGTGAATATTATACTCATTTTAGTGATTAATATGTGAATCGTTTAAATTAGGTTATTGCCTAATTTAAACGATTCACATAGGTACCTAAAACCTAATACGTATAAGGTTAATGAATTTCATAAAATAATTGTATAATCCTATATTATTCTAAAACGTTATTTAAGTTATTTAATTTTTACACAATTATGTCTATTAAAATTTGTATTTAGAAATAATGCGTTTTTACTTGCGACAGAGGAATATATTGATATTGGTGCATTTCATTGTGAAATAAAATTGAATGTTTTCTTAAAACTACAACATATTGTTATGAATATTTTGTGTAACCCTACAGTTTATTGAGTATTCGTTTTGTAAAAAAAAAAAAATTGAATACCTACTTATAAAAAATACGTCTAGTTTAACATTTTTAATCATAATAGTAACGATGTTATTAACATTGCTTTTTTACCAACTGCTTTCACCGTTTCAAGATACCAAGAATTTGTTTTTTTTTTTTTTAATTTAATTTATTTTATTTACTAACTCTAGTTGTATTAATTTTGTATGTTAGATGTGAATTGGAAATTACTTAAAGTGAAAGAATCATGTAAACAACACCCTGCTTTATGTCCTCATTCGTGTGGACGTCGGTACGTGGGTGTGTCTAGGAAGTCACATTTGAAAAGACATTTGTTCTATGAATGTGGTGTACCTAGACAGTTCAAATGTTCTATTTGTTTCAAAAAAATCGAGCAAAAAGTTCATCTAAAATGTCATTTGATGACCATGCACAGTATTATCAGGTGATATAATCCTAAAGCAGTGTTTTATCTGTTAGTGTTGTTCTGTGCTTTTATCTCATTATTATGAATTATCATGAGAGTGTAGTGCTTTACATGAAGTGTATAGCTTCATAAACTGATGTGAAATTTAAGAAATTCATTTCTGGAACACTATCACTCTGTCACTCTAGTCCACAATAGCTTTTCTCTACTTAGATGGGTGTATGTGTGCGTGCGTGCGTGCGTGCGTGCGTGCGTGCGTGCGTGCGTGCGTGCGTGTGTGTGCGTGCGTGTGTGTGTGTGTGTGCGTGCGTGCGTGTGTGTGTGTGTGTGTGTGTGTGTGTGTGTGTGTGTGTGTGTGTGTGTGTGTGTTATGAACTCATTATTTGTTATTCAAATCTTTTAATGAGGTGTTCTGTTCTTATATTTATATTGTATTTATTCATTTTTTTTTTTTAAATTTGTTTTGTTTTTTTTTTATAGTTTTTTCATTCGTTTCACTCAAAACCTGAAATATTCAAATCAGTTTTGATATAAGTAAATTATACTTTTGGTCTTGAGTACAATCCAATCCATAGTACTCTAGTCCACCGGCTAAATTCAGTTTTATTTATTGATGTATAATATATATATTTTTATTAATTTACTTGTTCTAAATTAAATAAATTGATATTTATAATTTTACATATAAAAAAGTACGTACTTCGCCCCATGGGATATTCTTTGCTACTCGGACGTGTCAATATTGGGTACGGATATATTGAATTTTAAAGAAATGATAGATCATTCCTTTAGTTAAACGATTCTGATCAAAGCTTCAGAATTAAAAAAGGTATACCGTTTGGATTTCTTTAAATTAATTGTTAAAGTTGAAAATAGACTTAAAAACAGTTTATCACGTAAAAATCGTTTCATAATTTACTTAAACGCTTATATAACAAATATGGAGTCACGATTTTTGAAATTTTTTCAGAATCGGTAGAGAAGTATATGAGTAAAATAATATTAAATTTTCAAAAGTTTTTGTCAAATATTTAAAACTTAATTAGGGATAAATTAAAAAAAAAAAGTATATTTCAAAGTTCTAATTTTAGACCAAAAGTTGTCAATTTTTTTGAAACTTTTTGAAAACATGCAGTGATACGTTAATAATATATGATAAAAGTTTCAAGTTTATAGCAATATTACTTTTGGAGTAATGACAAAATTACTAAAGCCAATTTAATGAAATGTCATTTACGGCGAATTTTGCCGTTTTTGGTCAATTTGAGGCTGATTTTCCGATCACCTGAAAAAAACTATTGAGACTACAGCTTAATAAACCTACAATGTACCATCTACATTAAATTTCTGATCTATAGAGTTGCTGGATGAAACTTTTGAACATAGTTAAGCGAAAAATGTCTCCAGGAAAAAAAAACATCATTGTAAAACCAAAAGATCCTTCGCTTCACTCAAAATTTAATATATAAAAAATGTGTTTTTTTTTTACATTTCTTTTTATAAGTAATAAAAACGCATTGGCATTTAGATGACAGGTGGAAAATGATGAAAGTTTTTTTAGGTGGTTTTTACTATCCCTTAACTGATTCTCAGTGGCTATCAATTAGAATAATATTTACCTTAAGTATTATTATAAAACATACATTTACAAGATGTGCACCTCAAAGTATTATCGGTATTCGGTATATATGTATAGGGTAAAGGAAGGTATGTTCGTGATATAGGTAATTTCGTGATATTTCTTTCAGCATTTATGACGAACATACCTATTAGCCGAAAACCACCATAATACCACAGAATAGATGAAATTTCATTTGAAATTTCATCTATTCTGTGATAATACCGTCAAATGGTGCCCAAGGTACTACTGTCGGTTGTCGTAAAGTCGTTTGGTGTGTAAGGTACTTCAATTGTTTAATATTAGTAACTGATAATTAGTTTGTACATTGTTAATCATTATTTTACGTTCGTTTTAACGTATTCATTCAGAATTTTTATTTCTCGTCTTGTGTTCAAGGTAAGTGTTTTATTTTTATTAAATATTAAACTATAAAACATGCTTGGTTTAATGGTAATATTTTTGTTTTTCTATTAACTTGCTTTAACTAATTATTCCTTATCGTAGATACACATTTTCTTAACGTTTTCACCTCAGATGAATTAACATTTTGAATCATGTTTCTTTTATTAAATATAATGACATCAAATATTGTTTTAAGCACGATATACTTATATAGTTAAATAAAGATAATATGTTTCTCTTTACGAATGCAAATGTTTTTGTAATATATATCCTATCACGAAATTACATATCACAATATAAAACATAACAAAATAATTTTTTTCTTTACTTTAATTCTATGTAATTACATACATACCTATACTTTATTTAATTATTTTAAAATATTTTGTGGTATTTAGATCATCAAGTATAATGTCAAAAAAAGGTCCATACAGAAAATATACCAATTTTGAATTGGTAGCTGCAGCTAAAATGGTCAATGAACAAAAAATTTCCCTTTATAAAGCAGCAAAAATCAATTGAGTTCCATGGAGTTCACTTAAAGATTTTTTGAAATGTGATAATTTTGAATTTGTTCCGAAAATGGGAAGACTATATGCACGCACATCAGACCTTGAATTACAAATATTAAACTATATCATAAAGATGCAAGAACTTGGTTTTGGGTTGACTGTATTTCAGGTAAGAAAAATTGCTCACAAAATAACCACTGCAGCTGGACGTGGATCTTATTTCAATGAAGATAATGAATCTGCTAGCAAGTGGTGGTGGGTGAATTTTAAAAAGAGGTATAATCTTACACTCGGAGTTCCTGAAAATCTTGCTGCCTATAGGGCATCGATGGCTAACAGTCATATGACCAGTGATTTTTATTCTAAACTAGATTCATTAATGATTCAATTAGATATTAAAGATATGCCTAACCGTCTTTGGAATTGTGATGAAACTGGACTATCTTATGTGGTGAAGCCTAATGAAGTAGTGACTGCTATAGGTAAACGTTATGTTTATAAAAGAACTTATGCTGATCGAGGAGAAACACATACACTTTTAGGATGTGTGTGTGCTAATGGATCAAGGATTCCACCTTTAATTATATTCAAAGGTGTTAGATGGAACGATAATCTTAAAAACGACTGTTTACCAAACTGTATGGTAAAATTATTTCCTAAAGGATGGATCAATAGTGATTTATTTTTAGAATGGTTTAAATTTTTTATTGATTCTATTCCAAATGCTCGACCTGTGATATTATTTATGGATTCACATGCATCACACATCAACATGGATGTTATGACACTTGCAAAAGAAAATCAAATATATTTGTTTACGTTTCCGGCACATACAAGTCATTTATTACAGCCATTAGATGTATGAGTGTACAAACCTCTGAAGTCAAACTGGGCTACTAGCTTAAACAACTATATGAGGGAAAATCCTGGAGAAAAACCTAATCGGACAACATTTCATTCAATTTTAAATCCAGCATTTATTAAAAGCTTTTAAAAAAAAAACATAGAAAATGCATTTAAAAAAAGTGGCATTTGCCCATTTAATAAAAATGCTATTCCTCCAGAAGCAATAGCTCCATCTCAATTGACTAAGAGAGATATTCAAAATACAGAAAGTCAACAAAACAACATTGCTGCCATACAAATGGTGTTAACGATCCCATTTGTTGAGCCAACCATACCAAACCCTAATAGGCCAAAAAGGGATTCAAGTGCAAAGTGTCTGACTCCTCCCGATCAACCAATTCCATCTACTTCAAAAGAGTCTATTCCATCTACATCAAAGGATCCTGCATGTTCTAAAAAAAATAAAAAGGCATCCATAAATGATGATTGGAAGTGTGGTGTTTGTAAAAAAAGTTATAACAATGATGTAAGGGAAAAAAATGGGTGCAGTGCTCTTATTGTTTAGTACCATATCATGAGAGTGGTCAGACATACGAGGACATTGAAGAGGTATTTATGTGTGATGCATGTTGTCAATTAGAATGTGATATTGATAAATAAGTAAGCTAATATACCTAAGTGTTTTTTGGTTAGCCTGACTATATTTATATTTTATTAACTTAAAGTCTAAACAGTTATAAATTTTAAAAAATGTTACTATTTTTTGTTATTTTTTTCATAAATCTATTTATATAAGGTATGAATGTCTGTTATTTCATTTTCTAAGCTACCTTTGTTAAAAGTATGTTTTTTTTTTATTTATATATATAAATTAATGAAAGTTTTATGTTATTTTTTTTCAACTTATAAGCCTGACTATATTTATATTTTATTAACTTAAAGTCTGAATAGTTATAAATTAAAAAAAGGGTTGATATTTTTTGTTATACTTAATTAATAAAAAGAAATTTGAATGCAAAATTTAAATTATTGTGTACTCACAAAATTTAATTTCTTATCACAAATTTACCTAACTTTTCACAGTGACTTTTGAGCTTTTATAAAAACTAATCAAAGGACTTAAAATCCAAAACTGCATATATTCTAGTAGATTTACTCTATGTTAATCAAACAATTAAAGTAATTCAGTATAATTACTGAAATTGAAGTTATAATTAGACATCCAGTTAATTTATCAGGAACATACCTTCCTTTACCCTATATATATATATATATATATATATATATATATATATATATATATATATATATATATATATATATATATATATATATTATATATGCATGTTGTCAATTATCGTAATTAATAAATTAATTTTTAATGCTATAGGTTTTTAATTAAATTATGTAAATCTAGTTCAATTTAATTATTTCCTATTGATTCCTATTGATTATTTAAATATAATTATATCTTTAATTGTTGATATGTTTGTGTTATATTTCAGGAAATCTATATAATAATAGTGCTAAACAGAAATATTTTGGTTCAGATGCATTTAACTGTATTCAATGTGGTCGTATTTATCGTCATAAACAAAATGTAATTGCTCATATGAAATATGAATGTAACAAAGATCCACAGTTTGTTTGTAAGATTTGTGGCAAAGCGACTTATTACCGCTCTAATTTCAAAACACATATGACTTTAAAACATCGGATCTTCATATCATAGTTTAATTAATTATTTTAAAATTATGATCTTTAAGATAATTTATTGATTTTATATAAAAACGTGTTATTAAATAATAATATCAGTATCCAAATGAATTTATGCTTTATAATTATTCTGTTTGTATGATTATTATAACAAAGTGAATTTAAAAATTATTATTATTTTATCAAAGAGCTCGCGAGCGCGCGCGTGCGTGTGTGTGTGTGTGTGTGTTATGAACTCATTACCTGTTATTCGAATCTTTTAATGAGGTGGTCTGTTCTTATATTTATATTGTATTTATTCATTTTTTTTTTAAATTTGTTTTGCTTGTAATTATTAAACTTCCTAAGTGAGTAGAATGTAAAGTATATGTTGAATTGAACACAATAAACTTGAAGAATAAATTAGTATAGATTGTAATTTGTTTAAATTTGTTTTAATTACTCTATTTTAATAGTATGTAGAAAAATTAATTTATTTCTGTATATTCAATATTTTATATATTTATATAGTTTATTTATTTAACTTTAAGTATAGGTTTCAGTGTCAGCTGTTTTTTAATTGTTTTCTAAAACAATTTGACTTAGCAGCTATTAAAAAAAAAAAAAAATTAATTAGAAATACATTGTTTTTAATTTAGGAAATGATGTAAAGACTAAAGAATGTGAAAATCAGTCTAATAAAACCAATGTAAAAAAAGCCGATAAGATAATGGTGGTGGAAGTTCGTCCTTCGTCGCTTCGCTCCTCGGACAAGATAATGGTGAGGAGTGTATAGCACTTTCTATCATGGGATCACCTGGTTTACGATAGTTTAGTTGTATGGTACTTTACATTTGAATGCAATGATAAATCATTGTAAGTTAAGTACAGGATACAGTAGTTGGGTGGGATACACGAGATGCATTGCTAGATTAGGCATTATTGGATAGATTTTGGAATTATTTTATATTATAAAAAAAAAAACGATTCTGAACGAAGATGAAGATGTCAGCCTTAAATTGTAATATATATTTTATTTTAATATCCTAGATTGGGTTAAATTTACATTTGTCTATTCATGTGACTTCTGCTCGTGAGCATTGGACAAACCAGGATGTGCATAGATAGGGCGTAGGTAAATACCATATTATTTGCCTAAATGCACTATCGTGACGGCACCACCCGACCCCGCCGTCCATATATGCTGAATGCTCCGTGGCTACGTCTATTTAAATATTAATAATTAATAATAATATATAAAATCCGCATGTTTATGGAACTGATACACACATTAAAATAACTGGAAATTGGAAGTTAGTAACGTTCTATTCAACCATGTAAAGGTACGTTATACACCTTGTGTTTACAATCTACCAATATTTTGTATAGAACAGCTGTCAGCTACTGATTATATTATAATAAACTTAATCTATTTAATTATCTTTATCAGCTGTGATATTACATAATATTTTCATTTCTTATCTTTGAATACAAAAATTTTTATACATTTTCAACTACAAAATAATTTGCAAATATTCGTGATTTTGACAAATTTTGTCGATTTTTGAACTTCAACTGCTTATAAAAAAAAATTGTGCCTATGTATTTGAATAATTTTTGAATCACTCTTAGATCAACTTATTCAAAACCTTCTATTACATTTTCAAGCGATTTGGTAGGGCCAAAAAATTGTTATCGACTTTTATAAAAAAAAATCTAAGAAAAATCGAATTATTCAAATGCCTATAAATAGCTAAAAAATAAACGAAATATTTTGAAAATACAACTATGTAAAGAAAATGCCTATTTAAACATTTTGTAAAAGTTTTAAGTTTCTACGACCTATACTTTTTGAATAAGAACAAATATCAAAAATCAATGATGCCTAAATTGTTATTTTACGCGATTATGTGAAAAAATTGTAATTTCAAACACTCATAAAAATTTTTGATTTTATTCCAGTGCAAATTTTTTTACAGATAATTGAAGGAAAACGTATGTCAAACTTTGTACCGAATTTACAATTCTTAGTTTTGAATACTTAAAATTTTATGAATTTTCAACTGCAAAATACATAGCAAATATACATGATTTTGACGAATTTTGTCAATATTAGCACTTATAAACGCTTATAAAAAAATTTTGTGCCTATGTATTTTTATAATTTTTGAATGGGAGTTAGAACAACTTATGTAGACCCTTCTATTAAATTTTCAAGTATTTCGTCTGAGCTACATTTTTTTTATCAACATTTATAAAAAAAAAAATAAAAAAAATCGAATATTTCAAATGCCTATAAATTGATTAAAAATGAGTGAAATCTTTTGAAAATAAAATTATATAAAGAAAATGCCAATATAAACAACTGATAAAATTTTCAAGTTTCTACAACTTATACTTTTTGAAAAAAAAACAAATAGCAAAAATCGTTTGAGGCTAAACCGTTGTTTAACGTGTTTTTGTAAAAATTTAAATTTCAAACACTCATAAAATTTTTTTGTCTGAATCCGGTAGAGTTTTTTTTGCAGATAATTGAAGAAAAACTAATGAAAAACCTTGTACCAAATTTTCAAAACTTAGTTATAAAAGAAAAAAATTTTACGATTTTTCAACAACAAAATTATTTGCAAATTTTCGCAATTTTTACATATTTCGTATAAATTGGAACTTTGAGCACTTATAAAAAAAAATTGTGACTTACGATTTTGGATTTTTTTTTATCAGTTATGGAACAACTTATAAGAAACCTTGTATTAAATTTTCAAGATTTTCTGGCAAAAAAAAAAAATTTTATCGTTATTTTAAAAAAAAATACTTAAAAAAATTGAAAATTTCAATTGTCTATAATTAGCTCAATAAAAGTCAAAATACTTTGAAAATTTAACGGTGTATAGAGAACGCTAATCTAAACATTTGGTGAAAATTTCAAGTATTTACATCGATTAGTTTTTGAGTTATAGCAAAATAAAAAATTTGATTTTGTCGAAAACTGGTTTTGCGTAAAATATACCGTTTTTCCCTCATTTTTTAAGGGTTTTTCCCGGCGCGTTAAAAAAATATTGAAAATTTTTAACTTTTGACCCCCCAAAGTACCAACTAGATTCAATTTCCTTTCAGAAAAGTTGCTATATAAGGCAATCGAAGCATTTTTACTGCCCCAAATCGTGTCGACAGACACAAAAATAAAAAAAAAAAAAAAAAAAAAAAAAAAAAAAAAAAAAAACACACATCATTGTAAAATCAATACATTCTTCACTCCGTTCAGAATCTAAAATATAATTAACAAAAATCGTATAAAAAATATAATTACTAAAATAGTAAATGATCTTGATGAGAATATGTGTAAAAATCAATTATTAAAAAGTATCTATGTGTAAATATAAATGATTATCTATTAGTATCGTTATTAAGATAATGTTATTTAGAGAAGTAAAATACATCATTCTCAATTGTATAAGATACATGTCATTTTATTTTATTATATTATATAAGTAATATGTATAGGAACTCCGTATACCAGAAACAAGCTTGCTCAGTTGGTATACGTATCAGCTCTTATCACTATTATTATAATAATTTAATTATTGTAATTTGATTATTGTATTGAAATAATGATATTGATTTTGCTGAAATAAATAAATAAATAAAAATATTTACTGTCCACTACAAAAAATAAAAAATAAAAAAATAAAATAATAAATTTAAATTGGTTTATCAGGAATAGAAATTAATTATAGATATTAATTAGAAAATAAATTAATTTTTTGTTTTTTAGATTCTAAGTGACCCGGCCGGGTGGTACTGCTGAGTGCCTGCTCATAAATGTCAACCTCCTGTCACTAATCATTTTTAATCATCAAATTTGCGTATTGTACTAATTTTTGTGTAGATGGTAAATTATTTAAATAATTATTTGGTTAGTCTAATCATTTACCTATTTGTATCTAATCATTTAAGATAGATACTAGATAATAGTTGTGGGCTGTAGTTAATATAGTCTTCTAATGACCCTGTAACTTAATCTGAAAAATTGTAGCACAATAAAATCATCTAAATGAAACCAAAACACCTTCATTATTTATGTATACAATATGGTTTAATACATTTAAATCTTTACACAACTATTAAGAAAATTTGCAATGGTGAAACTATATTTTGAAAAATTCTACAGTGTTAAACATTTTTCATTTAGCTTAGTTGAATCCTACTGATTGTGATAAAATTATTTAAGATAATAAAGTAAATAATGTTATGTGTTATAAAGTTTCGATGAATTCAACAGGATTTCCTATACATATCACTTAAACAATATATATCATTCAGATTGATGATTCATTATACAACTCTTAACTAAAACACGTCATCATTGCCTCTGTCATATCGCTATCAACGCCTTTGAAGAGTAGCATTGAAACACTGTCAAACTTCTTATAATATGATACAACTTATGAAATTGAATAGGAATTCAATATACTCTTAGAAACATTAAAAATACTATTAAATATCAAATGTCCTTATATCTACCTACTACCTCTCCCTCTAATTTTCATTAATTTAGAGACCTTTTAAAAAAACTAAGATATAGGTAATTAAATTTCTCTGTTTCTGATGTACCAAAATACAAACTAATTCATAACTAATATAGGTATTGCTTTTAAAAAAATGTAGAGGAAAGGGAGCCCGTAATTCTGTCTTGCATTGGGGCCCACTAATAACAAGTTGCGGCACTGGTGAGGTTAGGTCGTAACCCTCTCCAAAATATGTTTTAGTTTTTCTAATATATTATTAATAATGTAACAAAACTCATTCATTATTTGGTGGCGGCTCATGGTATGGTGCACAGGAGCACGTGAACCACCCAAAAAAGTTATAAAAAATTATTAAATCCCTATAGTCACATTTAATTGATTATTATTCACATGGCCTACAATAAAAAAAATATAAATTAATAAAAAAAAAGTTTTGCAGCGATTAAATAATTCGCGGATCACAAATTGTTTGTGCTCCGGGCGGCCGTGTAAATATTAGCTACATGTCTCGACACGTCGGTTAGTAATACATGGTAGTTTGGTGCACATTTAAAGGTGCGTCCACATAGTATGCAAACATGACACGCAGCTCACGCGCTTGAATCATGTGTGATGTTTGCAAACATCACATACTGCAAACACGTTACCCGTACACATAGTATTTAGTGTAATTGATTTTCGTGTTGTACATGAATGAAGTAAGTTGCGTAAACACTGAACACATTTGGATTTTCGTATTCGTCCACAGTGGTTATAGGTATTTTGTTAAAAAATGAGTGGTACAGATGTTAATTAATGATTGCTTGTGCCGCGTACGTAGTTTTGAATAGTGTAGTTTAAAAACAAACAAAAACATAAATTTAAAAAAAAATCGTCGATTTTGGGTTAGTAAAATTTTTAAAAACCGTGTTCGCTATTGTGGAACAGACTTATTTAATGATTTGAAAATGAATAGTGCTGTTCATTTCTTAAATTTTTGTCGTATGAATGATTTTGAAATGTTACTTCAATTAATTGGACCTAAGATTAAATGATGTAATTTGAAAAAACTCTACTATAATTTATAACCTATACCGTACTTGTACACTGACAAAGTGACAATGATCATTATATTTTTGTCGCATTCCGACTTTGATTCAAACAGTAAATACATCAAAATCATGAAAAACTCCGTCCAATAGTAGTCATAATTTTCTTTGATGTACCGACAATCCGGCAAACACGAAATACACACGTATGCGCTGTATGTGATGTGTACAAACGCGTCCACACTATCACCGTTTTTGATGAATGCTGTGTATGTACGTGTGCTGCGTGTCGTGTTTGCATACTATGTGGACGCATCTTAATGTGTGCACCAAGCTATTTTGATCATACCGCGATGTCGCTTCTTTGGTTGAAACGATAACGCACCACTATACATATTCAAGGTACGCGTCCATAGGTACGCATCGTACGTATCGGACGAATCGTATGAAACGGATCATTTTGTGGTAGTGCTTCCACTGTATCCGTAGCGATCGGATTGCCGATGCGACGGTCGGATTTTTTAAATTAACATTCGCATTTTCGTTGCGAGTGAACGATCAGTACATTACAGTACAGGTAATCCGTATGACGTCATCCGCACCAGTCGGAAAAGTTGCCCCTTCGATCAATTTCGTCGGCATTACCGACGTACCGATACGTGCGATCTGTCCGCTGCCGGCCAGTGGACGCATATGTATAACTTACTATACTAATAATTCTAAAATCCGTTTCATACGATCCGTACGATACGCACGATGCGTACCTATGGACGCGTACCTTAATCCATCAGTGTGCTCTAAATTCAACTAATAATAGTATTATCAACAATATAATATAAAAACAGATTAAAATCATATTGTCATTGTGTGATCAGTTGGCTATTGCCATTATTCGCCATTAGTTTCGGTCGAACGGCGTGCCATTTGCGGTTTGCGTTTGTTAGTTTCTTTATGCGAATATCGGAATATTATTATTATTTATTTTATACATTTTATTTATTATTTTTCGTTTACCTTAGTATCTCATACATTTTTTCTGCACCAACTTATATGAACCTCACAAGCCGCCACTGCGATTCATATAATATTATATTACAATTGTGTGTACATATCTCAATAATTCAAGAAAGTTCGCGGATCAACTTATTCAACTACCTATCTATTAAGCAATTCATACTAAAATATTTAATATTATTAATATTTTAAACTTATGAGTGTTATACTCATTAGTTTTTATTATTTTTACAATTCAAAACTATGTATGTTCCATGTAATTACAATTTACTCCATCGATTTTCCGTAGTTGTAAAATGAAAAATGCCATGTTTGTTTCAATGTATATTTTATTTATCTATTTATCAAATAATTGAGTTAATTTAGTAATTTATATTTTATATATTCTTTTTACTTTATATTCAATATACCTAATCTTTAACATTTTTTTTCTTCGTAAATTTATAGTATTACATCATATTATATGACTGTTCAACATATTATATTTGATATCAAGCGCAATCGCTGTTATCGGACGGCACGTGCACCGACCGACTATTTTTGGTAAAAGACCCGCCGATAACGGCCATCCCCACGCTTCTCCTCCAGCAGTGCGACGTGCCGTATTGTACGCGTTGTCAGTGAGCCAGTGGTCCTCTAGTCGGCTTTTACGGTGTCTGACGTCTGTGTCGTCTCTGTCTCCGGCGGTGCGTTTCGCCGTGTGTTGTCCGTGTCGACCTTTACGGTGTTCGTTGTTTGTTGCTTTCGGCGGTGCGTTTCGCCCAGAGGTGTAAAAAGGGTGCGGTTGCGACAGTCGTGTTCGTACTTCGCTCGACGTTATTTGTTTGGCCGTGGTCGTACGAATTGCGTACATCGTGATCTGCTTTGTGCAGCGTGACCGTCTCGCGGCATGGTTTGTGTGCCGTGCCCTCTGAAGTGGTAAATCCCGTCCGCCACCAGTGTGTGTGTGTGCAGTCTCGTTAGCACCATTGTGTGCTAACCGTGGTCATTGTGTTTTCCTCAACGGAAGTCTGCTGCCGTGCATCATCCACGTCGAAAGCTGTCGAAGTTTGTGGCCTTGTGAGATCGTCTGCAGTGATCCGTTTGGCGTTCTTGCGGCAGTGATATTTATTTTGATTACTATTTATGTATTATTATTATTATTATTGTTCGACTTGTTTTTTTTAGTATTAAGTATCGTAGGAGGGCGCCCCTTGTTTATTGTATAACTTGAATTGTTATTATTATCATTATTGTCTGGTTTGATATGAATAGTACGGCGGTGCTGTTAACCAGTCAATTGCTTATAAATCGGTCTTCTTGTATTTTTTTACTATATCGGTCACCCTTCCCTCGTGTCCCCATTCATTGCGGCCTGATATTGAAAATCACCACTTTTTAGGAAGAGGTTTATTACAGCCTATGTTCACAACCCGGTGGTGAGAGTCTGGGCCACCGGCAGTTGAGTAGTTAAACAATGACAATATTTTAAACCCCTCCCGAAATTTTGGTCTAGCTACGATCTTGTGCAAAAGGGAAGGTAAAAAGAAAGAATTATTTTTAAATATGGATGAAGAGTCAAAAGATATTATGTATAACAGTTGAATAATAATAAATCATAAAATGCAATTCAATTGTTTTCAATATCTTTAGAATTAAGGAGAGGAACTAAAACGCCTCAAGGAAATCTAATTGTCCATCAAATTTTTCGTTAACTTTTTTCAAGTTTGTAGAAATGTATTGTTGATATATTATGATAAAAATTTCAAGTTGCTCAAAAGTTGTACTTTTGAAGTTATGACTAAATAACTAATATCTATTGGTGAAATGTCGTTTAAGTTATATTTTATCATTTTTATTCGATTTTTCAGTAAATCATACGAAAAAATAAATATGTATAAAGAATAAAGATAGACCTTATAATTATGACCTTCTAGTTTTTGTTTATCAATATTTAGGAACATCAAAGATAATTGTTTTTGTATTTTTAGATTGTCATTTAAGATGACATTTGTGGAATCATTTTTAGTTTTTACCGCATTTTTATGGCTGTGACATTCTATAATTAGAACGTATAATTAGAAATTTGACACCTGGCTGCTTAGGTTAGGTAAGGAAGTTTTTCCGTTCTTCCCTCCCGTAAATTGTTTTAACAGTTTCTTACAATTAATTACTATTGTATAAGATAAAAATATAATATCACTAGATAATGTACTTATAAATAAACATGTATAATTTAACCTTTAAGTCATTATTTATTCAAAACGCTTTTGATTTTGAATGAAGCGAATTTATCAGTAATTAGCAATAATAATTATTATTACTAGGTATACCTAATAATTATTATTTTGTTTAGACTCTTTTGGGGTAGTAAATCCGTAAATTCTGTGTTTAGAATTTTTTTTATAAAGTTTTGAAAAAGAGAAATCTACCGATAATTAGTGTAACGTGCCCAACAACACGGTTGTAAAGTTTTGATTAAAATGTAATAGTCGAATAATTTGTTTTATTATTTGTTTTAATTACACTTTTAATAAATTTAACACTTTATAAAATTTATAATATAAGTAAACCAAGTAAAGTGGCTCGACTTTGAGTAGCTTAATACGTCTGCTTAATGGGTTGATCCAATGATCCAGGACTAGTTTTATTTAGGGATATTTAGTCGCTGGATTAATTACTAATTAACATAAATATTAAACAGACGTCGCACGTGTGTTTTTGCGGTTTTTATCATTTTACAATATTTTTTTTTATTTTATTTTTTTTTAAGGCTTCAATCACAATGATTACTAGCCAACGTGGGATGCGGGGTGATACAATGGGAGGGTTACATAGTGTAAGAGGATTTGTACAATTTTAAGATTCATTATATACAGAATATATATGTTACTTATTTATATTAAAAGTTTTTATCTATATTGATTTTTTTTTGAAAAATTTGAGGATGTTGGCAGTGTTCGGTTGATCGAGGGCTTCTTCTAGAGATGTTAATTTGTTGAGCAGGGGACGTAATGAATGGTATTTAGGGCAGTGTATGATAATGCGTTCGATTGTGATAGGAGTTTTACACATGTCGCACATTGGTTTAGGTTCCTTGGTGATTAGGTACGAGTGGGTGAGGTTTGTATGACCTATTCTGGCTCTATTTATAATTATTTGTTCTCTCCTGGTTGATTGATCTGGATGAGTCCATTTGGATATTGTCTTTTTAATGCTTCTCGACTTGTTGTATGGTGAGGTAACTATTTTATTTACAATATTTATTCCAATAGTAGTTGTGGCTGAGATCGCTTCATTCGCCATTGTGTCAGCTTTTTCGTTCCCTGGAATTCCTACGTGTGACGGGGCCCACATAAATTTTATTTTATTTCGAGATGAGGAGATGATTTCTAGTATGTGTTGTACCAATTCGTTTTTTGGGTGTTGGTCATAATGTTAATTTAGAGCACTGAGTAAGTCGCTAATTATTATTGTATATTTGTTGTTTGATGAAGCTGCAAACTGTGCTGCCATAAAGATCGCGTGGGTTTCCGCTGTGTAGATGCTGGTGTATGAAGGGAATTGGTAGGTTTTAACTAGTGGGCTCAAATGGGCTCACTACTATTGCACAACCTGTTCCATTGAAGCTTTTTGGTGCATCTGTGTAAATCAATGTAGGATCTTTAAATCAGGGACTGGAACCGGAACCAAAAGAACCGGTTCTTAGACAAATTTAAGAACCGGAACCTTAACTGGAACCATTATTTTAAAATGCTTAGAACCGGAATCAGAACCGGAACTCTATTTTAACATATAGAAAGTTTTCCGGTTCTTTTAGGTTTTTATCGGTTCAAAGAAAAATCCCGATATTTCAAAAAACTGAACATTTTATTAAAATTGGGTTTTGTTATAATCAAATATTGAATAATTATTTTTCGTAGAAAAATTTTTGTTTTGTACATCTATGGTATATTAAAATTTTATAATAATATATAATAATAATATATTAAATAATCGTATAATTATATCGAAATAATCGACTATGATTAATTTACAGCTTACAGTGTTTACACACATGCGGGTTGCATTTTTCATTATAGTGTCGAAGTTTGGATTCTAAATTTAAGTAGACAAATGTAATAAGTTTTTTCAATTAAGTATGGAACGAACTAAAATAAACCCCCGCTAACGTAGTGTGTAATAATACACTGTTCGAATGATAACAAATGAATGTTTATTTTATAATTTAAAATCATGACAATCATGTTATCGTTGTTCTTAATCTTTTATAAATCAAAATAATAAAGTCAACCTATAAAGGCCCGATGCACACTTGCGTTAATTTAACGCGCGGAGCCGCTGCGGCGCTGCGTTTGCGGTGTGAAATACCCACAATTTATTTCGTACTGCACACATCACAGCGGAAACGCGCGTCTATCTTGCGAACAAATTTTTAGGCAAGTTCTTATCACGCCGCAGCGGCGTCGCGCGTTAAATTATAACTATATATTGACTATATATATATAATATATAAATTATTCAATTCTAACTAATAAGTAATAGGTAATGTTTAGAAATTTGTCTTTTTAAGAACCGGTAAGTACCGGAATTAACCGGAACCGGAACCCTTATTTTGTAATTTTAAGAACCGGAATCGGAACCAGAACCCATTATTTATAATGTTTAAGAATCGAACCGGAACCAGAACCGAAAAAATCCTTAAGGTTCCAGTCCCTGCTTTAAATTGATGTTCATTATCTCATGGAAGTGGGATATGATAATGTAGCTGGAAACTAAGTTTTTTTTGTGTTTTAGAAGTTCTGTGTTAATGTCAGGAAACCAATTCCTAGGGGTGAATGAAGGGTAGGTGATTTTGTTGGTAGGGTCTATATTTAGGTAAATAATCTCCTTTATTTTAGAATGGTATTCGTAAATTGTCGTAGGCGTTTTTAATTTGTTATATTGGAAGACGGGGTGGAAATTGGTGGCTGTTATGTTATTGTTATGTATTTATTTTGCGAATGATTTGTAATGGAAAAAATTTGTAGTAATATTTTATTATAAATTATAATATATAAATACCAAATTAAATTGCGGAAGCTTATTTAATCGGATTCCTTAAATAAGCAACAGGATGCTTTAGTTGTTTTAAATATTTTAATGCACCGAGAATGCATTTTCGAGTTTTGTGTAATAAGAGTGTTAAATAAATATTAAGCATAAATTGTTAATAAAATAATTGAACGAATCGCGAATTTTTTCTGTGTGTTGTTCAGCGTATGTTATTGGGGTTATTACATAATACATTTACATATTACACACTTTAATAAATTATTATACGATTTTTTACGTTATTGTCTGATTTCTTTTAAGTTTATTTCTAATGAGTTATAATTGTTATAACAATTGAAGTTTAAATGAGTTATATCTAATTGAATATTTTATAAGGGTTTAATTACAAAAAACTCACCAAAAATTATACAAATGACCGTAAAATACGTAAACAGTATTTAAATAATAATATATTATATTACACTGAAGCTTTGCTCAGAATCGTTTTATACTAAAGAAATGAGTCATCATTTCTTTAAAACTTAATACATTCATCACCAATATCTTGTCCGAGGACCGAAGGGACGAAGGACGAACTTGTACCACCATCATCTCACTTACCAGCTTTTTTTTATGTGACAGCATATTACATTAGACTAAAAATTTTAAAATGTGCAAACAGTACTTAATACACTGAAACTTTTCCTAGGATCGTTTAATTGAAGAAATAATTTATTGATTCTTTAAAATTCAATACACAAGGCCGTAACTGGTAATTATTTTCGGGGGGAGGGGGGGTCTAAGGTAAAAATTTCTGTTGTTCTAATTTTATTATAATTTATTAAACTTATTTTTTACTAATTTTACATATTTTAATGTGTGCATGATTTTTATATCTTATATATATTTTATTTAATATTAAGTGTATACTTAACAACTTCTAAATGAATTCTAATTTGTGTATTTTTATTGTTATAGATGAAATGTATTCACTACTTCGTTTCTTCTGTCCAAATAAATGTGGACGATCATATAAAAGAAGAAGTGGTCTTAGCCAACATCTAAATTACGAGTGTGGCGTGGAACCAAAATTCAAGTGTTTTATGTGCGAAAAAAAGTGCGCTCAAAAGTCAACTATGAAATCTCACTTGATTAAAGTTCACAAAGTTATGCAACCGTATATCAGTTTTGATGATTTTTAAAAAGAAGTGAAAAATATAAAATTTAAAAGATATACACGTACCTACTGTATTTGTAAATTATACATTATACACTGTACAGACATTTACATGTAACATATTTTTAAATTATCGCAGTATGGACTCAATTACAGGGCTGGATTAAGACATTTTGCGCTTCGGAGCATGGGTATATACATATTCTATACCTATAGGCGTGCGCTGACCTTGATGGCAAAGGCGGAAACAAATTTGATATTTTACTCACTAGGGCAGTGCCCATGAAAATGTTCTTGGAGATGACGGAAAAATATTAAAATAAAAAAATCATCAATATGGGAACAAAAAATTAATATTTACAAAACTGCGAATACAAATTTAATATTAATTGTTGTTAGAGCATCAAAAATATACGCTTTTTAAATCTAGCACCCGGGAGAAAATGCCTCGTCCTTCCACCTTTGAATCCGACTCTGCTCATATACCTAACCTCATTAAATTCATTAAAATTAGTTTGTATAAAACATTTTGGTTACGCTAATAACTAATGATTTGAAAAAAGTACGTACTTCGCCCCGTGGGATTGTTTCAGTATCGTTAGAGAAATGTGGGAGTAAAGTCATGTTAAATTTTCAAAAGTTTGTATCAAATATTTAAAACTTTAATTGGGATACACTTTTAAAAAACAAAGTGATTTCTAAGTTCTATTTTTAGCCCGAAAATTGTTAAATTTTTTTGAAATTTTTTAAAGTACGTTATCATACGTCAATACTGCAA
Organism: Therioaphis trifolii; assembly: GCA_027580255.1. Classification (NCBI taxonomy): domain Eukaryota; kingdom Metazoa; phylum Arthropoda; class Insecta; order Hemiptera; family Aphididae; genus Therioaphis; species Therioaphis trifolii. The sequence goes on from CM050410.1 coordinate 6,390,301, forward strand.
TCATACAGCAAATATAGCAGTAGGTATATTATTCATATATTTATTTTATAAACTATTTATCATTGAAAAAGATATTCAAATCTTATTTAAAATAGGTATCTACAGTAAGGTCATAATACATTTCTAGATCTTATTGTCAAGTATTAAACGTTTTATGAGAGATAAACTTTAAAAAAGAAGGTATTATTCGGGGTATTATTAATATTCTGTTTTTAGGCCAAAAGTTGTCAAATTTTTTTTATGCTTTTGTTAAGTATGTAAAATATGCTATTAATTATGGTGAAACTTTTTAGCAATTTAATTTTCTAGTGATTACTAAATTACTAAAATCGGATTTAGTGAAAGTGTTATTTACGCCAAAATTGACCGTTTTTACTAACATTTCGGCATATTTTCCTCTCGGCAGAAAAAGCAATTGAGAAGAGAGACGAACGATCTTTTTGAAGAACAATTTACATGCGATTACCGATCTTCAGGTATGCAGCATTGCAGCTGTATACAATTTTTGGAATATTATTACTGCCGTCTGCCTGATAAAGTGTTAACAGAAATAAAATTAAACAAAATTGAAAAATTAATAGATCCTTCGTTTTCACTCAGAATCTGAAATATTAAAATCAATTTTGATTTAAATCAGTTTTGATATAAGTAAATTATACTTTCGGTCTTGAGTACAATCCAATCCATAGTACTCTAGTCCACCGGCTAAATTCAGTTTTATTTATTGATGTATAATATATATATTTTTATTAATTTACTTGTTCTAAATTAAATAAATTGATATTTATAATTTTACATATAAAAAAGTACGTACTTCGCCCCATGGGATATTCTTTGCTACTCGGACGTGTCAATATTGGGTACGGATATATTGAATTTTAAAGAAATGATAGATCATTCCTTTAGTTAAACGATTCTGGTCAAAGCTTCAGAATTAAAAAAGGTATACTGTTTGGATTTCTTTAAATTAATTGTTAAAGTTGAAAATAGACTTAAAAACAGTTTATCACGTAAAAATCGTTTCATAATTTACTTAAACGCTTATAAAACAAAAATGGAGTCACGATTTTTGAAATTTTTTCAGAATCGGTAGAGAAGTATATGAGTAAAATAATATTAAATTTTCAAAAGTTTTTGTCAAATATTAAAAAACTTAATTAGGGATAAATTTAAAAAAAAAAAAAAGTATATTTCAAAGTTCTAATTTTAGACCAAAAGTTGTCAATTTTTTTGAAACCTCTTTAAAACATGCAGTGATACGTTAATAATATATGATAAAAGTTTCAAGTTTATAGCAATATTACTTTTGGAGTAATGACAAAATTACTAAAGCCAATTTAATGAAATGTCATTTACGGCGAATTTCGCCGTTTTTGGTTAATTTGAGGCTGATTTTCCGATCACCTGAAAAAAACTATTGAGACTACAGCTTAAGTAAGAAAAAATTTGTTTTTTGTTTTACATTTATTTTTATAAGTGATAAAAACGCATTGGCATTTAGATGACAGGTGGAAAATGATGAAAGTTTTTTTAGATGGTTTTTACTATCCCTTAACTGATTCTCAGTGGCTATCAATTAGAATAATATTTACCTAAAGTATTATCGGTATTCGGTATATATGTATATGTATATATATATATATATTTATATATATATATGCATGTTGTCAATTATCGTAATTAATAAATGAATTTTTAATGCTATAGGTTTTAATTAAATTATGTAAATTTAGTTCAATTTAATTATTTTTGAATACTACTTACCCAAAAACGTCATGTTATTAAAAATGCTTTTTGTTTGCTTTTTTTAAGTTGGATTCCTATTGATTACTTAAATATAATTAAATATTGAAATTATATCTTTTATTGTTGATATGTTTGTGTTATATTTCAGGAAATCTATATAATAATAGTGCTAAACAGAAATATTTTGGTTCAGATGCATTTAACTGTATTCAATGTGGTCGTATTTATCATCATAAACAAAATGTAATTGCTCATATGAAATATGAATGTAACAAAGATCCACAGTTTGTTTGTAAGATTTGTGGCAAAGCGACTTATTACCGCTCTAATTTCAAAACACATATGGCTTCAAAACATCAGATCTTCATATAATAGTTTAATTAATTATTTTAAAATTACGATCTTTAAGATAATTTATTGATTTTATATAAAAACGTGTTATTAAATAATAATATCAGTATCCAAATGAATTTATGCTTTATAATTATTCTGTTTGTATGATTATTATAACAAAATGAATTTAAAAATATAATTATTTTATTAAAGTGCTCGATGCCGCGCGCGCGTGTGCGTGCGTGCGTGTGTATGTGTGTGTGTGTGTGTGTGTGTGTGTGTGTGTGTGTGTGTGTGTGTGTGTGTGTGTGTGTGTGTGTGTGTGTGTGTGTGTGTGTGTGTGTGTGTGTGTGTGTGTGTGTGTGTGTGTGTGTGTGTGTTTATACAATTCTGTAAATATTTATAGAATTTTCTAGTTATGAGTATGTTTTTATGTCAAAATAAAAATGTTAGTTTAATTTTTTATTTCAAATTCTTTAATTTTTTATTTGTTATCAATCTTATTTATTGTTGATTTACTACCTTTCAAAATTTATTAAAGTACATTCTTTCCAAAATGGAAAGTATTGGTTGTATTTATAAATATGTGTTCTTGTTTTAAATTGTGGTTTATATTGTTTCAATACATATTACGAAATTAGTTGTGCATTGTGTGTGGTGTTGCTTTCAGTATGTGCTTGATTATACTTGATAACTGGTTATACAATTTTGAGTTTATTTTATTTTATTCTAAACTTATTTTCCCACTACAAAATGTTTTGAAATTTTTTCTTATAAATCTTTTCTTCTTAACTCGTTATATGTTTATGTTAATGCTAGTGAACTTGAACATATTTATGTAAAAGTTGAAATAATTAGTATTTTAATTTACACTTCTTTAAATCTTTATTGTTTATTTCTAACATTATTTTGAAATTATGTTTAGGTACTTGGATTCAAAACAATGGAATGTTGTATAATTGTCCAAATAAGAATTGTCATCGAAATTACCGAACAAAACCAGGTTTATACAATCACTTAAAATATGAATGCAATGTGCCACCAAAATATCATTGCAATATTTGTAACAAAAAGTTTAAACAACCAGGAAACTTTAAAATCCATATGAAATCTCTTCATCTGGTTACACTACTTAAGATTTGAATTAATTTGTATTTAACAAATAATAATTGTGTATGCTGTTAGACTTTCTTATTATATACTATATTTATTATTGCTATAATAATAATGCTTGAAATATATATTTTCTTCATTGTGATTGTATTTATTAATTATTCAGTATTAAATAATTTTTAATTAGTTATTAAGTAATTCATACAAAGATATTTAATTTTATGTAAAAATAGACTAAAATTCAAATTCCATGTTTAATATATTATTGTATTTTGTGTATATAAATTTTAATGTAAAGTTTTCATTTTTCTGCTTAGTTAAATTATTATAGTTTATATATATATATATATATATAACTTTCAGAACTTCTATTCATTTTTAACTCATCATTATTTAGCTGTTGTATGTAATTTTTAGATTTTGAATGTCTATAATATATTAAATGCGTTTTACTTAATACGACTACTGGTTTACCTTATTTTAGGTTTTCATTAGTTTTTAATTAGGAAAACAAATTTCAATAATAAATAATTAAAATATATTTAGCACATTATATTTAGCTGTGTGAAGTAAAATGGCATTATATTTATAAAATAATAGAGTAGTTTAAAATAATGCTTTTAAACTATTTTTCTTTATTTTCGCACTTGACTAATGTTCTAACAGTGCATGGTTTGTTTCTAAACTTCTCAACATTTGACGTTAATTGATGCATTGAATTTGTATTAATTTACAGTAAAGCCTTTATTATTCAATTCAAAATCTGGAAGAATGAACAAATATCCTGGTCCATCAGCTGATGGTCTATATTATTGTACAAACCATTGCGGTAAAAAATATAAATCTAAACAAGCTATAAGTGTACATATGAGATATGAATGCGGTGTTAAACCTAAGTTTTACTGTCAAGAGTGTGACAAATATTTTAAACAACCAGTGAGTTTCAAGGCACATAAAATGAATGTCCACAAGTACGTAATGAAATTTACCAAATTATATCAGTATTATATTATACCTAAAATAAATGAAATACTACCATTTTATAATCAAAAATATGTTACTATTTATTATCTAAATGATCTTATCAACAGATGGAATATATTTATTTAAAAATATTAAAAATGATTATAGATTTATAATGAATACACAAATTGAAAATATTCTTTTATACAGATGTCGTAAAGAATTCGTTATTATCATTTTTCTAGTCTTTTAAAATTTCAAATGACAATTTCTAATTTTTAATTCTTGTAATCCATTAAAATTTTGATTAATAAAACATATTTTATTGAATTGACTTTTTAAATTAAACATTTGAATTGTGAGTTACTTTCATCATTTCAAATGTATATGTTCCTTCCACATTTTTATAAAATAAGAAATTTAAATGTTATAAATGTATCCCATATTCTTTGGTTTTTTGTTGATTATATGTTTGGAACTCTGTGTATCTAGAGTCACACACTGGATATTTATCAAATTTTAACATTCAATTTCTCCGTTAATTTTCAAATATTCTCGATTATTATTGATTATCTTGAATATCTATACAGATCTTTTATATATTATTTCAGAAATTAACTTGATTTTAAATTATATAATTGCATACAATATGTATAATGTTTATAATTATTATAAAATCTTAGATGTTATAGCATTAGCAGTTTTTTTTCTCTTTATCAAGTTTGCAACAAAGTTATTATCATTTATTTTACCAAAGTTTGAGTTACATCTTAATATTTTCATGATATCACTGTTTTTTGAAAAAAAATAATTAATTTGTAACATCAGATAGATAGCAAATATCTTAAAAAAATATTAACTGTCTTTCAAATTTTCTATTTGTTGTCCTAATATTGTCATAACATTAATAGAGAATATAAAAAATTTTAAAGGTCAAATTATTTTAATATTAAAATTTAAGATTAATTATTTTAGTAGTTTATATGACTTTTATATGAATAATTAATTGGCCGGTTATTAAAAATATGTATTAGGTATTATTTATTTTACAATTGAGTTTCAAAAAAATCTTGTCTTTGATTTTGGTATTAACACTAGTACTTTATTTCACAAAATTCATAAAATTTAATAATTTAATTCTATAATAATATTTATTAAATATTAAATAGTAGAATAATGGAAATTGAGGTAGATTTACCTTGTACACTTTTCTTATTTCACCCAATAAAGACCAAAATAAATAGAAAAAAAAAACTAATTTTGACTAATAATATATAGGTATACTCGTATATTTATATATTCATACATTAAGTATCATATAATAATTATTTTAAGTTAGTTTTTACTATTAACAACTAAAAAAATATATTAGAATTCATAATTCATTATTATTTATTTTTATGTGTAATTTATTAATGCTATTAATTTTTTTTTTTTTTTTTTTGGGGGGGGGGTCCGGCCTTTAAGACCATCCCGCAAAACAAATTTCCCTCTAAATAACTATTTAGTATATTTATATAAAAACAAATTTTTTTAAAAGAAAGAAGAAATAACAGTGTTAAAACCAGAAAATTAACTTATCTCTACATAGTACAAATTGAGTGCTCATTATATTATATTTTATTATTTAATCCTCCATTTATATATATATAATCTTAAATGTTCAAAATTTAAAGTTTACGTTTGTACTACTATATTAATATAAAAATAATTATTTCTTATTAAAGTTATTTATTGGCGGTGAAGAGATTAACAGTAGTTTAGTTGATATCAAAAGAAAAATAAATAGAATTCCATAGTTGTTGATTTGTTGTCTTGGATATTCAAGTTTGTCTACTGTTTAGTATTAATTTTAATTATAGGAGATTGTATTCAAGGATTTTTGAATGTACATTGATTGTATTTCTCCTGGTATTAATATTTTAAAACCAAAGTTAGTGTGATATTGTTTTGACCAAAGATCCAATTGTAGAATACTATTTCAATGTTCCAAAAATTTTTTTAAATTGGTACGATTGTTTTTCAGAATGTTTGATATTTACTAAAAATGAATTAATTTAGCTATCATACTTTTATCTAGCTTATTAAATATTTGATGATTGTGGTAGTTTTTTTAAATATATTTTTAAATGTTTAATTCACATTAAGTTATTTTATTTATATTCAGTGTAAATTATTATTTAATTTGATTTATTTATATTTTAAATTGATGAACACTTTTTAGTATCCTAGTTTGACGATTGGACTCAAAAACTGTGTAATCCTATAATATTATTCAAGAATTTTTATTACTACTATCAACAATGAAGATATTGTACATCAACTTATACTTCACTTTTTTTGTAAGTATTCTTGTATTTAATACAATGGCTAAGTTTTTATTTAGCTGTATAGAAATATATGTAATATCATTGATTAACTTCAATGGAAGTTATAGTTCAATGATGAACATTATTTAGTATTTACTCAAAAACATGTATTTGAATATTTGAATTGTGTTGTTATCAAAGATAAAGATAAAGTCAGTTAATTTTTTTGATGGTTTTAGTTAAAAAATAAAAATGTTTACACAAATATTAAAAAAATAAAATTTTATTTTTATACTTATTTATTTTATCAAGTTATTAATTATTTAATTCAAGTTATCTTTAATTATAATAAAAATAATTTATTATTTCTAAATTAGTTGAATCTTTTTACAGAATCTTTATCTTAATTATTACTTAAATAATGAATTAAAAAAAAGTAACCCATATCAGGTGTTAGAATTTTTTTAAATTGCTGTTTTGTAAATTTATCACTTTTTGTTAAATAAAACTTATATTTCCAATAGTGGGTATTATACGAAATAACTTTTTTGTTTTGCTTTTTGAATTGGAATTGTATTTGGATGAAAAGAATAACATTTTTAAATTATTGTATTAAAAAAAAATTCATTTGTTATTCTAGGTGTAATTTATCAATAATAAGTGTTGAAACGATGTTTGTTGGATATTTTGTTATTTTTTTAAATTAATACAGTCTAGAATTTAGGGTTTGTTTGTAGTTTTCAAAGTTAATTACTGACATTTATGTCTAAAATTTTTCCGTCATAACTATGGCATTACTCCTAAACTTAAATATTAATAGTATTTAATTTTTGTTTTGTTTGTAATTAAATTTGTATGTTTTTAAAAACCTTATAACCTGATATCAACCTATTTCCTCACCAAAATCATAATCTTTAAGTTAATTTTATAGTCAATGTTTGTTCTAAACTAAACACATTTGTTTTATAGTATAAAATGTTTGTTTTCATTTGCATGGTTTTGTTTTGTAATTAGCTAATAAAATTAAATATTTGTAAGTTGTTAACTTTTTTTTGTTATTTGTTCACAGATTGCTTTTTCTATTTACCACGATATTCATGTGGAAAATGTGGTAATTCATATAAATATAAAGCAAATCTTCGTAGACATGAGATATATGAGTGTGGTGTTGAAAAAATGTTTATTTGTAAAATTTGCGAACGCAAATTTCACCAAAAATCTAACTTGAATAGACATTATTCTTTATTACACAGTTTAACAGTTAATAAAGTAAATTTTACCCAATTGGATTGAGTTCTTTATAGTTATTATACAATTTATAAATCGTATGTAAGTAAATTTGTTTAATCAATTAATCAAATGGATAAAATGTATGTAAGTAACTTAAGTTCACTAAGTATTATACAAATAAATAGTGACTTATTTACCTTTTTAAATAATATACAAAATTAATAATAATTGTCCAAGTAAACTAAATAGATAAACATTATGCATATGGTATATATTTAATCTAAATATGAATGATTACGGTATGAATAATGAACTATGAATAAAAATCAAGCATTTAACATTTCACAGTTGACCACAGTGAATCTTGAAATTTTGAAGACAATGTGGTGTTATTATATTTTGTTTATTTATTTATTTAATTTATTTTTTATTCTATTAAATGTATAGTTAATTTTGTTGCTAAATAATTTAATTGTGCCTTTTTTTTGTTTTAATAAATTCCTTTTCCAATTATTTTGTAGTATTGTAAGAATAAGTAGTTTATGTTCTTGTTAACTAACAATTTATCCTGTGAATTTTAAAATTGTAAATGCACATACGTATATATATGTACCTAAAACTAATACATTTATAAAATAGTTAATCCATTATTATAAATTAAAGAAGACTAAACTTATTTATGGAATATTTTAAGAAAACCCATGTTTGTATGTTTAAATTATAATGTTAGAAAATATAAAGTGTTCAAACTTTAAAAGACTGTTATGTATAGTGACATCAAAATAATTTATACAAAATAATAATGTAACTTAAGTTAAATAAAACAGAATTAATTAAGTTAGAATTGTGTTGTATTTAAGAGTTGAATGTATGCTTTTCAAATACACTTTTGTGCGTATTTAAAACATTTTTTTTATTATATGCAATATTTAGTAAATATACCCTTGAATTTATTTATCAATACACCACTATCCTTATTGCCTTGGAACCAATACCAAAAATTTCAGGTAGCTTTTAGCAAAAAAATATTGTATAGATAAAATATTTATAGAATACTTTTTAATATCATTGTATGCAACATTTAAAAATTATCATTGGGCATGATTAATTATACCTAGTTATATATATATATATATATATATGTATAATTTATACTGTTTTGACTGAGTATTATTTTTTAAATAACATGTGTTATGAAATTAATATGTTTTAAATGTTTGTTATCATTGAAGTTTACATGTTATATTATTCCATATATTAATATTTAATGTCATCAATTATTCCATACAATTTATGAAAATCATTAATTATATCTTTTCTAAAATGATTACATAGGTTTACTTATATATCCAGCTATGAACAAAGTATATTAAAATATTTGTATGTGATTAACATACAACTAACATGATAAGTATTAAATAAGTACATAGTTATATTTTTACATAATTGGTATATCGTATTATACAGTAACTTATGGCTATATTAAGGTATATGCTTACCCTTTTATCAAATGTTACACAAATGGTTTTTTTGTGAAAATATCATGAATAATTTGGAATAAAAAATTAAATATTACACAGATGAATATACTTAAGATTTTTAATTATTCATTTTTAACTTGCATGTTTGTTTTTAATTAATATTTATATTCAAATAGTATTTTAGGTATCAATTTATTTTATTTTTTATCTATTTTTTGTTTCAGTTTTTAATTGGTTAGGATATTTGGACCAATTAGCAAAACCTAATCCAGTTATGTGCCCTAATAGTTGTCAACGAAAATTTGGTGGACCATATAGAAAATATCATTTAAAAACTCATCTTCTTAAAGAATGTGGAGTTATAATTAAGTGTTTGATATGTTCTAAACAATTTGGACATCTTAAAAGTCTACGTTACCACATGGGAGTAGCACACAAAATTATTTTATAGGTATAAATCATATAAAATAATTTTTTTTTTTTGTTTCAATTATTTCATATTAGTATTTAATCTAATTAATTGTCATTGTGTTGTAATATGAATATGTTTTTTACTATATAATTATTTATGTTATAATATTTAAGCACTAAAGTTTGTTCTTATGATTTAATTTAATGATTTTCCACATTTTGTGAAAACATAACATAGACCTAAACAAAAATTCCTTGTATGATTTATGAGTGAAAGAATTTTGGAATATGATGTTGTATTTTTATTCTTTTACACATACTTATCATGAAAAAAAAATGTAATTATTTTTAGTTTCTATAAAGATATTAATTTTATTATTAATTATGAAATTTTTTTTCACAAAAGTTTCTTTTCCATTACCATGTATATACAAATGTATATGATGATACAATAAAAATGATACATACACAATTTAGCCAATGTAACATTTGAGTATTTTATTCCCACCATATGTATTGATATTTCAGGCTCAATACAGAGACTCAAAACCATTCAAACTTTGTTTAATGGAAACTTACAAAAAATGAAAACAAATTTATATTTTATCTAAAATTTTTGTTTTCTACTTACGGTATCAATATAATAATAATATGAAAAATTATTTGAGTAAAATGTTAAAGTAAACATTTTAACTAGTTTGTGTTTCTTGACATATCGTTTCACCTCCTTTTCAGTTGTCTTTCCGCTTCCTCGCGTGTTCTTATTATCTTCCCTACTGCTTCATCTATTCTCGTCCAGTTTTCTCTCGATGAGACATCAAGGTAATTATGTTCTCCGATGTGATTTTCTGGCCGAAATAGCTCTCGATCTCCCATCATAGTCTCGTCCATGCGTCGCATTCCAGCATGGCATGCTCAGCTGTGTCTGGGCTAGCTCCACAGAGATAGCATTCCTCCGAATTTCGGCGATGGAAACGATGAAGGTATTCTCCAAAACACCCATGCCCCATAAGAAACTGGGTAAGGTGGAAGTTCACCTCACTGTCCAATCAGCCTTCTCCCTTTTTTCGCCAAAATACTGGAACGGTTAATTCTGAAACGAATTCTCCCGATAATTACTGAAAAAATATTCTTCCAAACACCCAATTTGGGTTTCGGCGCTTCTCACTCTATTATTCATCAAGCACACAGAGTCGTAGACACTATTTCATATTCTCTGGAAAAAAAACTGTTCTGCAATTGCGTGTTTCTAGACATCTCGCAAGCATTTGACCGCGTATGGCATGACGGGCTTTTGTATAAACTTAAGAAATTCATGCCTTCCACCTACTATTTACTTATTAAATCCTATCTAACAGATCGGCATTTTCAAATACGCTACGGTTCTGCGTTATCTGACGTAGCAGTTATCAATGCTGGTGTTCCCCAAGGGGGCATTTTATCTCCTATTCTGTACAATATCTTCGCTTCTGATCAACCAACTACCCCCAATACATCCGTAGCAGACTACGCTGACGATAAAGCAATAATATCTATTAACAATGATCCACTCATAGCGTCATATAATCTCCAAACTCACCTTAACTACATGGAAAAATGGTTTACTAACTGGCGATTCAAAGTAAACCAAAGCAAATCTGTTCATACTACCTTCACCCTCAAACATGCTTCCTGTCCTACAGTTTTTCTATACGGTATTCCTATCCCTTACTCTCCAAAAATCAAATATCTCGGGCTCACTCTCCACCAAAGGTTAACCTGGGCTCATCACATCAAAATCAAAAGATTAGTACTGAATCATCGTCTCCGTATCCTCAAACCCTTATTAAGCAATAACTCTACTGCCATTAAAACCAAAATTCTGATCTACAAAACACTTCTCAAATGCATTTGGACATACGGACTCCAACTTTGGAGAAACGTTAAAAAGCCTAATTTACTGAAAATTCAAACATTTCAAAATATCGCTCTCCGAAAAATAATGAATGCACCACCCTACGTGTCTCTAATCACACCCTTCATACTGACACCAAACTCAAAACAATCAACGACGAAGCCAAAATATATTATAAAAGATTCTATTCCAAACTAATTAACCACCCTAACGAACTCATAAAAAATTTATCTACTCCTTCCATGCCTGGTAATCCCCCTAGACGCCTGAAGCGTAAGTGATGTCGTGATCTCTTAAGATAAGCCATAGATAAATAAATAAATAAATCCATAGAAAGTGCCATCGATGAGTGGCTTCTTTCATCAAATTTCCATGTCAATCTTTGTAACTCTCGTCATATATGCTTATTGTGTCTAGTCGATACAGATTGTGTTTACGATTAAAAAAAAAATAATAATAATAATATTAATAATATTAATTTCAATATCTTCCATTGGGTGTAACAATGCAAATTTAAATATCTACCAAATCGTCAAAAAAAAATATTCTCTTTCGTATTATTATTTTATAAAAAGTGGTTATCATTTAAGAAAACTAAAAACTTCAAAAATCACTTAGATAAAAAATAACATTTTTTGATTGAAATGCAGTTCTTTAAGTTTTTACATTTTACGTAAAAATGAACTCAAATTTTAGCATTATACTAGGGAAAAAATGGGATAAGTATGCTTAAAATATCGCATTGTATATTGAAAATCAATATACATATGATTTGAAAATCAAACTATTCGTATGTTTTACAAACTTATTCATTTAGATAATGCTTCAATTTATTCATTTATACCATCTACTATAAAACAATTTGATATTAAATTATAAAATGTTTAACTTTTTAGAAAAAATTAGTATTTTTAATGTAATATTTTACAATAAATTTTGAAAATGTGAAATATTATATGAACATCATAAACATAAAGTATGTTTTTAGGCAAGTTATATAAGGCCTCGGTCACACGAGCGTTGAAAGAACGGACTAACGTCCGTTGTTGAATTATGGAATACTGCTCGACGACGGTCACATATATACTTGACGTCCGTCAGATTTACCGTCCGGTCGACGTCGACGACGTCCGATACATGCTACGACGGACGTTATGACGTGATGTAAGATGCGAAATCAACTACTGACTATACGACTATACTACGTCCGTGTGACTAGGGTACTGACGTCCGTTATAACCTAACGTCCGTCGCGATGTCCGTTCTTTCAACGGTCGTGTGACCGAGGTCTTAGTAGTAGGTAAATAGGTAGGTACCGGAACCTAAATAATTTCACAGGACCTACCAATCACCAATGTAAAATGTTCTGTTATACAAATTGAATAGATAAACTTCTTTATTAAACTATATAGAGAATAATTATAGTAGTTTTAAAAATTTAAATGTTATAAAAAAGCAATTTAACTTTCAAGGAAGATAGTTAAATTAATTTTTTTCTTAGAAATGTAAATCGATTTGATAACATATAAGGCATGTTTGCAAATGTTTAATGACATGATCACACAAATATTAAATTTATATATACTTGGTTTTAGTGAAATTCGATCAAATTGATATTTATTACCAATTTAAGATTTAAAACAGCTGCTATACAAATATATAAAAATTGTTATTAGTTTAATTAAAATCAAACATGGTGTTTCCATCGTTGTAAGTTATCTATCCTTACTGTTTTAAATGGTGGGTTCATACCTTGACACTAAAATTTTTGATTAAAACTATTCCAAATATAACAACATTACCTATATGGCAAAAATACATTATTATTGTTTATAGCTAATTTTCGGTTTATTGTATATTTTAATGAAATAATAATATTAATGCTTTAATTTTAAAATATTTGTGTGGTATAAATTATTTTTGTATTTAATACACATGTTTCTAAATAGACAGAATTTAAAATTTTTAAATGAACCAGACTATTTTATTTCTTACTTTTGCTTACGAAACATATTATGCTTTTATTAATTTATGCCTTACAAATAAGTAATTGTATAATGTGTTTCGACTCAATTTCAAGTACTAAAAATAGGTATTTAATATTTTAGATTTCTATATTTGCTTACAATGTGGACGAAAATACAAGACCAAAACGGGTTTCAAGTTTCACATACGTGTTGAGTGTGGAAAACCACCAGAGTTTTGTTGCTCTATATGCAGTAAAGAATTCAAACATAAAGGAAGTTATCAAAGACATTTGATCAATGTTCATCGAATAATTGTAAAATCGTAATTTATTTTATAATATTGTTTTAGGTGTTTTTAAATCGTTTTTATAAAAAAAAAAAAATGTAACATAAATTTTTTGAAATAAAATTTTTTATTCATGATGTTTTTGATGATTGTCAACTAGATATTAGATTTTTTTAGACCATATATTATACAGTAGCGTATGTTTAATTATAAATTTCACTCAGTCGCGGCTTGGCCAGCCTTCGCTGACTTGGCCTCCTTCTATATAACAAGTCCTCTTGAAACTATGTTTTTCTTTCTAACATTACTGATCAAATTAATGAACAAATTCATCTTTTAGTAAATGATACCATGTGTCACGAAATTATTGTTCAAATATAACTTTTATACAGCTGCGTTCACTAATCTGTACTTAGCATATACATTTATATCAACTATTTCATGCGCACAAGTACATTGTAAAAGATTGTTACCCAAACTAAAAATAATAAAAACAAGATTGAGATCATCAATAACTAAAGAACTATTGTAACCTTTATAATTTATTAGCATTGAAAGCGAAAAAATTCCTTATTAAGATGAAATAATAAGTTGTGCACATTCATCAACAGAATTGAAAAAATTGTTTGTATATTAATTACTTATATTTCTTATTTTTTTGTAGTTAAATTAATTTATTATTTTTTGTGTTTAAATTTTATAGACGTCTTTTAATTATTTACCTTGTTACTAACCAAGAAAGCAGTCTTTATAATACATATTTCATTTATTTAAAAAATATGTTCAAGGCCTTATGTTTTTCCAATTGTATCTGAATGGAAGAGCCCTTTTTTATCTGGCCGACCAAGTAATGTGTGCCCAGGCCCCCTCTGATTTCACTGTTTTACGTGTGAAATGTGAATTAGTTAAACTTTTCTTACTAAAACACGATAGTAAATCGCTGTATTTCGTTATAATTATACCTAAAATATACAAAAACATATTTTTATACATTCTTTAATGTCTTAAAATAAATATCTAAAATATTTTTTAGTTGAAAGTTTTTAGACCTTTATCTATAATTTTACTTTATTATTCATAAAAAACGATTAAGTAATTTTATAAGACGTTCCAAAAATGGAGTTTGTTGGTAGGTACCTGACAAAATATAAATCAGTTCTTTTTAGAGACTAAATCAATAGATTAAAATTTTATCCTAACATCAAAATTAAATTTTAATTCCAATTTTAGATATTTATCTACTGTAAATGATTTTTCTAATTTGATGATTAAATCATGTAGATTAATTTTTAATGTATTTTAATTATTTTCTGTGGAAGACGAATGTCTAAAATCCAGTTTCTTTATCTTGTACTGCTTGTTATTTTTATCTTGCTTAATTTGGAATATATATATATATAAAAAAAAAACAAATAATGTTGAAAACGAATGATATATTAAATAAATAAATGTTTGATTTACAGAACGGTCTTATCAATGCTCAAATTGTCATCGGCTGTACACTTATAGTAGAGGGTTAGCAAGACATGTCAAGTACGAATGCGGAGTCGAATGGAAGTTTCCATGCGTCATGTGCAATAGACCATTCAAAAGAAAAGAGCACCTCCGTAGACACATGCTATTTATACACAAACAACATTATAATTGATTTTATTACTTAATATATTTTCTATAATTATAAAAATTTCTATAATTATTAACTGGCCGGTGACCCCCGAAACCCGCCCGCCATGAACGTACCAATTCTCAAACTGCGTGTCGCCGCCATGATGTTTACACAATAGGCGCATGGCATGTGTTTTTTATGCGATGCTGAAAATCAGTTTTAGCTGGAGAACTGGAATGTATTATATAGAGGGGTCGTAACATCACGGAGGGATCGTAACATGTGGATAGTGTATACTGTAGACTTTGTGCATTATGCTACAGGCATTTGTAACAGACTATGTGCTGTACCACTGATTGAAAATTGCTCCTAGAGTCGCTCCAGTCACCGGCCAGTTTTCGTTGCGCCGACTTTTTTTTATAGTATAGTTTATTACTTGAAAATATGAAACAAGCTGTCCTGTGAAATATTTCTTTATAAAAAACAATTGAATAAATTATCTATTAAATTTTACTGTTCAATTAGTATTCGTACATTAAACGTGTGTATTTATCATTAAATGATATGGTGAGCATATTATTTTTCTTTCTTATTTTTAAATTATTAAGTAAGGTTTGAAGTTACAATTTAAATTTGATCAGATTATTAGCTTATAAATTATTTATATTTTGTTTATAGTAATGTGTTCATGATTTGTCTATTGTAGTTTCTGATTGCATTATTTACCATGATATAAAATGTAATATTTCTAATTTTAATTAATTATGTTATAGGGTTATCTTTATCATTGTCTGCGCCTAGAGAATGGCGTCCTTATGTATGTGAAAAACCTGGATGTGGTCGGGGATACAAATATAAGAGTGGACTTTTCAGACATGTAAAATATGAATGCGGTAAAGAACCTCAATTTCCGTGTATAGTTTGTCATAAAAGATTTACACAACAGCAATCGCTTAAGTCACATATGATATACATACATGGTTTTCCTGTTTACAATAAACCAAAAAATGTCGAAAACAATAATTCAAATTAATGAAAATTTAAAATAAAATAGTTGAATTAAATAATATTATGTAATAGAACTTTATGTTACCTACCTACTTAACTAATAATATAAGTTATTACTAGATTTATACATGCATATACCTAGTTATAAATAAATACTGTTAAATACATATAACTTTATTCAGATAGTCACATAAATGATTTCATATTTTGCATGACTTAGCAAAATATGCATTCAATTTCCATTTATTTTTGTGTGTTTTAATATCATGATTTGTGTTTATATATTGTTAACATTTGCTTGTGTGTGTGTGTGTGTGTGTGTGTGTGTGTGTGTGTGTGTGTGTGTTATCATTAGATAATTTAATTTATTTTGGTATTAATTATTTTTACACACATTTAAATTTGATATGGAAACAGTCAATTTTGTAAAAATTGTATCAGAATTTTTCAAACGCTTATAAAAAAAAATTGTTTAACAGTTTTTAAGTAAAGAATTGTTTCAATATTGTTAGATGAGTTGGTTACTTACTTATATAAGGTCATTTAAAATTTTTAAGACTAAATATTATTGATTAAAAATGTAATTAGAAATAACTTTTCAAAAAACTGAGGTATTTTCAAATTTCTACCTCTATATTTCACTTCATTCTGAATGTAAAAAACTTTTCCATAAATCCTGTTATAAAATAGGTACTCCCCTAGTTTTACTGAAAGAATTTGATGTTTCTTACAATGTTCACTTTTAATGTATTTTGTTACCTAATTTTCATTTTTCATTTCCTTTTGCAAAAATGATAATCTATAGATAATTTTATTTGGATGCCTAGCATTAGTTGAAACGGCAAAATTGGATAATAACTCTCGAATTGTTGTGATAAACTAATTCGGTTAAGGCAAATTGGGAAATCAGTTTTAGATAGTGTCATATCAGAATTTGCCATTCTAATTTTTGATATTATATATATTATACTCATAAATATTCGTAATAATGTAATATATAATTATTTTTCTTGTACTTCTATGCTTTTAATGTACCTCAGCTATTCTATAAATTCATATTTATTTGCTTTTGTGTTATAAAATAATAGGACACAGTGTATTTTATTCACAATAAGCTTTTATTATGATTATGTTTATTGATTAAATGTATAGTTATTTCTATAATCTATTTTTCAGGTCCCCAGATGACATTGAAACTAAAAGAAAACTTTCCCAAGTTTATGGAATGTCCTAATGGATGTGGTTATACATATACAGTGATGAGTAATTTTACAGAGCATATTCAAAAATTTTGTAATAAAAATAAATACTTCACATGTCTGTATTGTAATGCTGCATTTCATTTGAATGAACAATTAAAAAAACATTTACTTTTGATCCATAAATGTTTTTGAAAAATGACAAAATATTCTGTCATAATTAAAGTTTATTAATTTAATTTAATTAACTTGTAATTATTGTTATCTATAATATGTGGGTATATTTTATTCACAATATGTTAAGAAAAGTGTATTTTTAGATTAATTAAAATTCTATGCATCTACGATATAAATTTTTATTGAGAATCATACCTTTCTCTTTTAATATGGGGCATTTATTCAACTTAAGACTATATTATAATATTATATTTAATTTTATATGTACATTTATTTGTCTAATAATAAAACTTAAATTATTGATGTATTGTACATGTGTATACATTTTAAAATACCATGAGTGTACTATATCAAAAATAAATTAGTTAATACCTACACAATTTCGTGGATTCAATTACATATTTGCTTTATTACTTAAATTCAGGTAATTTTTCCATATTATGTTACAATCTACATCTATCAGAATATAGTAAAATAGGAGTAATCCATAGCCAAGTGACTACATATTAATTTTAATTAATAAGGACATTTATACTATTATATTAATATTCAATATGTAGATATCAATTTAAAGTTATGAGGTAAAAATTTAAAAATACTCAGTAAAAATGTAATGTCACAACTCGTCTATTCTACCTAAACCTCTATACAATTTATAACAAATATAAAGAATAATTATGGTTTTAAATAGTGGCTGCTATTCAAAACCATAAATTTTTTTATTTTAATTAAAAAATTACGATCATGATAAAAGAAAACTATTCAAAAATTTTAATTTTTTTTAAAAATTGAGTGATCCATGTTAGCGATTCGTCGTGTTGAGTGTGTCAAATCTGTACAGATATTTTTGTAATTTACTTGAAAAACATTTAAATCTATTATTGTAAAACACCAAAACAATTATATTGGTGGTCACCAAAAAGTCTAAAGTTGATTTTGCATAGTAAAGTCTTTTATATCACCTTTCTACGTTGTTTTGTGTTGTGTGTCCGAGTATGCGTAGGCTGTTTTCTTGCGTTCTTTTTCACGTAGTCTAGTTTACACTAAAAGAGAGTGAAAAAATCACGTCGAAAGAAATATAATTCATATTAATTTTCGTTTATTTTCATAAAAAATAATACAGTAGACGATCCAACAAAATTTATCTGTTTACCAAGTTAAAACGTATTGCCATGTAATTTACTCAATTTTTATCATATTGAAACACTTGTAAAATATTATAAAAATAATTTGGATGGTAAATTGTTAAATACTAAATGTAATATATATATATATATATATATATATATATATATATATATATACAAATTATTATTATATATAATATAATATTATATTATAATTTAAACTAATTTATACAAACGTAAGTTTGATTTATTGACAAAATTAATGAGAGCTTGATATATATTCTCTCCTGGTGTCGAACTCTTCATAGGGATTATCTGTATATATAAAACAGTAAGCTGATTGACTGCTATCAACGCACAGCTTAAACCAAAATAGATCTCTAAAGGGTATGAGGAGAAATAAAAGGTTAATGGGTGGTGAAACGGTTTTGCTGACTGAAGACTTTAGGCAGACTCTACCAGTAGTACCAAAAGGGACCAGAACTGATTAAGTCATGTCTTAAAAGATCTACTTTATAGCCTCAGATTAATATACTCAAACTGTCGAAAAATATGAGGGTTAGAGGGTAGGTATACTTTGGAGGGGAAAAGTTTGCTGGTAGATTTGCAGATCTTTTACTTGAAATTGGCAATGGTGATTAATCGTCATTCGATGAAATGATAAATATCCCAAAAAATTTGTGTACAGTTGTAACTACAGTTCAGGATTTAATATCAAAAATGTATCCAGATATTGCTCATATTCCAGGGCTTAAAACCGTTCCTGAAATTAAAGGTAATCGGCTCCGGTAGGAGCCGAAAATTTTTTGATAACCGGTTAACAGTTTTCTTGTTCTAAGAAGTGTTGTTAACCAGTTACCGGTTACCTTACACCAGAATAATGTAGTGGCTACCGGTTACCGATTTTTAACGGTTTATGAAATATGTAAATAACCGCTTACCGATTTTAAGTTTTAACCGGTTTAAATACCGTTTTTCACAAAATGTTTTTTGTTATCACATCAATTACAAATTATTTATAATGTGTTTATACTCTATAATACGGACTAAGATATATCTATCTGCAGTATATTATATACTCTTAAGAGGATGTCAGCGCACCATTTGTTTTCTCTATCTGGCCCATGCGCGGAACACAGACAAAATGCATTTACGAAGAATCATTTTTTCTATGTTTATTTCCTTTTTTTAAGTTATCTTATAGTAAAATCGGCCAAATAGGGGAATACCAGTAATATGAAATTATCACTAATCAGCACAGCTATAAATATATTGTTTTTAATATAGGTACATCATAAATTCATAAACATATATTAGTATAAATTACCATTGATTATTAGTATTTATAATCAATGGTATTACCCGCATGGCGTGTACCCGGTGTACATATATACTATATTTTGACATTGTGATTGTGTATAATATATAATTATATCATACACTTATAAGTTCAATATAACAGGTAAATATTTTTCTACGAATAAAATATAAACTGAAATAACAATAAATGATTGGTAATTGGAACAAAACAAATCTTTTCCGCATTATAACGGTAACCGGGTATCGCTAAATGAACGATTTTCAGAAATGTTGATAATTGATTTTTGGTATACGACTTTATAAACTTTTGTTAATCGGTTACCGATATCCGCTTTCCATACTGCAAATAAAACCGGTAAACGGTTTAGGGTTCTTAAAATTTACGGTTTTTAACGGTTTTCGTGAAAAACCGGTAAACGGTTTTAAGCCCTGTCATATTCATAAGCCTGTGGAAAGGTTGAGTGTACGAGCTATATTCACTCCAAAAAATGACCAACCAATAAGCCATATCATAAGCTTATTCTGCGTGTGGACACACCTATTATGTTTTGCGAAATTTGAAACCACCTAAACTGTGCAGTAGGACCAGGCTCAAAGTCAAAGCATTACATCGCAATATAGTGGAAGCCACAATATTAACTGTAGGTATGTGCGAAAGGGGAAACTGTGTTTGTACAACGAATCCCTTTAATTCCGAACGATCTTCCGTTCGAATTTAGTCGATTACAGTTTCCCCTCAAAGTCTGCTTTGCAATGACTATAAACAAGTCTCAAAGCCAGACTCTCAAATTTGAGGAATAGACTTGCGAGAAAACTGTTTTTCACATGGGCAGTTCTACGTAGTTTGCTCACGCGTAAGCTCACTCAATAGCTTGGTGATTTTGCCGCCTACTAATATATCAGCATTGAACATTTTACAAAGAAGTATTGTAGATACAATTTTGAAAAAACCATTAGTAAAACATTTATTTTAAACCTTCACTGCTAAAACTTATCGTGAACATAGGCCGCCAAAAGCTATAACTTATAGAATAGGTTATGTTAATAATTATTATCTTAAAAACTAAAAAATATGTATAAAATATGATTTCAAAAATTTAAATTTCAATAGATTAAACAAAATGTAATCTTGCCACGTTACATACATTTTTATACTTAAACCCGGCAACGACGGGTAATTCAGCTAGTAGTTAATAATTCTTCTTTTGAATGAAAATTTGAAAAAACTCGTATAAATACATCGGTATCTGTGATATCTGTTGATTCATCGAATTGAAGTGAAAAATAAACACATTCATTTATGTTTGATATTTGATATTTCAACAAAATTTTATGCTATAGAGTCAACTCTTCTAGTCACAGTTTTACAAGATAACTGTGCAGTGATGTATTTATAGTTTTTGCGGCCCGGGACTAATAATTTTTGCCGCCCTCGTGTCTTCAATTTGCAATATTATTGAAATACGGGTGTACAATTTATAAAAAGTATATTTTTATAATGTGATGTGTAGCATGAGCATTGAGCAATAACCTTTATTTGAAGAAAAACAATATTTATAAAACATTATAAAATAACATAAAAAAAATAAAAAATAAAATCCAAAATTGTTATGATTCATAAATATATCCGTGAAAACATTTAAAAAAATAGACGTGGAACAATAAAGTTGAGAACTTAAAAATATTTAGACGGAATTTTTTTTTTCAGCGAATTCATTAATAATGTCATCATAATCCAATATCTCTACAAAATATGTTGTTCTCAATGTCGAGACTGACTTCAAATGGTCCTCAGTTAACCGCGATCGTAAGTAATTTTGAATTCCTTTTTAATGTTAAAAAGGATTTTTCAGCCATCGACAGTGATAAAACCTACTCACTAACTGTGGTTTATGTTGGTATTATACACTATACAGCTTTAATAAAACTTATTTTCCATTTAAATTTTTGTATACGTTTTAAGTTAAAAAATAATTAAGTATTATTTCCGTTAGAAATATGTAATTATGTTTGATAATACTAAAAAATGGTATGTTAAAAAAAATTTCAAAGAAAATAAATTAATTTTTAACAAATCACGTATTTGTTCAGATTTTTGCCGCCCTTCGAAATTTGCCGCCCAAGGCTATAGCCCTGGTTAGCCCTAGGGTAAATACGTCCCTGTAACTGTGAATCGTTTATAGCTGATAATAATTCTGATTTATTTTTAAAGTTTTCAAGTAAAGCATCTGCGCCTTATAAAAAAGCTTGATTTACTATTTTACCAGTTTGAAATGATTTATTATTCTTAGCTAAAACATGACTAATTCGAAATGAAGCAATTGTTGTTGCTTTGGATTTTAAAACTGGTTTTATAAAAATCAATTGTTGTTAATTAATTTCAAGTTTCAATTTTTCCAATTGTTTTTTTCAGAAAAAATCTGTTTCCCATTCTTGATGAAAATGATACGTTTTTTGTTTCTTATGTGCACTCATACTTATCAATTTTGAAGAACTGAAATACTTTTTTATAAATTTAATACCACAGACACCGAATGAACACAGAGAAATGAACATGCATGAACAATAAATATTTAACAAACCAAACCAGAATAAAAGATAAAAATTATACAGATAAAACTTCTCGACAATTTGTTCACTACAACCTCGATTAATTTTCGTGCGTGTGTTCCTAAAAATAAATTTTAACATGATCGACTTTGAAACTGTCCGTGATCGACCGTTTAACCCTTCTGGAATATAGATCATACTTTACCTTTACTTTTGGTAACAGGTCAATTTATTATTTTATTAAAGCTACCTATACAACATGAGGTTTGTTGAATGAAATTTTGTTATGTCTGTAAGACGGAGACAACACATAAGGATGTTACTTTCTTTTATGAAAACTGTTGCCAGCGAATCGATAGATAGTTTTTATGTATAGTTGTCGACGGAATCAATTGCCAACGAAATCGTTACATAAATTATTTTTTCAAAGTCATACGTTTTGATGGAATCAATAAAAGTACACACAGAATATATTTTTGTTTAATTTTGTCATCAAAGGTTATTATTTAGCAATAATATATGTAACCATAATTATGGAGATACTTATTATTTTTTTGTGATGATTATGACAAAAATATATATTCTATGTTATGTTATGAATATGTATATTATATTATATTAGATATATGTTGGTAATATTGTGTGTTAGAGTATTAGTATACATGTAGCATTAGTTATAAAGAAATATATTGTAAACTGATGCGCGTGTGACTAAAGGCGAGTATTACTCCCTTCCCATACGACTGGTCTAAGGATTCTGCTGAATCAACCCTTTTGACCGGACGACCAACTCGTATGTGAGGACACACAGGCAGTGTGTGTTAGTCCGACAGAGCCTTCAGATCCTTTTTCAGAGCTTCTCTCAGAACATTTCAAAACCTTTGTTGTAATTGCAAGTTGTAACAGTCTATTTAACTCAAATTATAGTGATTTACTAAGTGAATTGACAATCTTTTTTATTTGTGACTGGGCACACGAGTGTGTCCATAACAGTTAATTAAGACTTAAGTGTTGCCTAAACGTTATGAACTATGATTGATATTTGATTATTAAATATAATAATTGATACTGACCATGATGCTACAAAACATATATGACCCTACATACAATTATTAATTACCATATCTACAATGTATAATATGCATGTAATAATTGTATAAGTAACTACTATTGTATCAAAATATTTAGTAATTTAATATATTTTTAGAAAGGTTAATCCAAAATAAAAGCTTGTGCAATGTCTTAATAAATTTGTTTGTCAAACGCTGGTATTGGCCGCATTGTTTCTTACATTTGGTGAAATTGTGAAATTCGCATTGTTCAGAACTTATTATATAACATATTATTATAAATACCTACCTATATAAAATAATATATACATTTATTATTTTTAGATGAGGTTTTTATTTATTTTGCTAAAATTTAAATTGATTGATAAAAATTAATTGACCAGTAAATATATTGTATTGATAATATAATTTTAAGAAATAAACAATTTTTTATTTGTATGATTAAAAATAGAACATTTTCTTCATCCTCTTTATTCGTGTATAGATTAAAATAGGTGTTGAATGAATTAACTTAAGGTAAATATTGTATCTTAAATTTGCTGATTCATGTACCTTACTTTTATTTTATAATTATAATTTAAGTAATCAATTTGAATTATTTTGCCGGTATATGTTTTACTGTAGTTGTTATATTATTATATGTAGATAATATGATAAAGAAATCAATTTTGTGATATAAAGTATTAATTTTATGTTATAAAGTAGCATGTAAATTAGAATATTTTCCAAATTATGAGAAAGTGCTCTTTTGCTACTTCAAAAATAAAATAACGAAAAATTATTTTTAATTTTACAGGAGAGTTTTTGAGCCAAATCAGACGAAGTATGTGTCCAAATTTATGTGGTCGAAGTTTTAAGTATCCAATGGATTTGAAGTATCATTGGCGGAATGAATGTGGTGTGAAATTCGCTTGCACCCTTTGCTACAAAACATATAGTCAAAAATCGCATCTAAAACGACATTTAGCTTTGATTCATGGAATTATACCAAATTAATTATTTTTATAATAACCTAAAATCAAATTTTATTTTGTTTAGACTAACACGTTTTTGCAGAATTTATAATCGGTTGATTTATGGAGGGGGTTATATTAGGGATTTAACTTTTTAGTGGATCATTTTTTTTTATTATTGATGCTGTAAATTATGGGAAACTCGCAATAATCGACTTAATTCTATAAAAAAATACATTGAACATTGTAGAATTACGGTAAAAAAAAGAAAACTAAACTATTCTCGTAATAATTTATTGTGCTGAAATACTTGTTTCATATTTTACATAGATCGATGAATAGAATTTATTGGTTTTAAAATAATGTGTTTTTTTGTTTTATATTGTCTGTAATCAAAAATTATTATGGAGGATGTGGTCTATAAAATCCCATTCAGATTTTTTTATATCAGGAATGTATATAGTACTTTAAAAAGATGAAATGTAGGTCTATACTTTATAAACAATTTTTAATCAAAAATATTATACTAAAAATAATATATAAAATACTTAATACATAATATTGTTACCTATATTTTGTATTTTGGTTTTAATTGAAGGCAGTGGAGGCAAATCCACTCGTAATTGCCTTATCGGTTCAATTATTTAATTTCTATTTAAAACATTTTTAATATTCACTGGTTTTTGTATAATGGTCGTGATATGGATCCGGATTCTTAAGATTCAGCTATTATTTTAAATCAGTTTTTGCTTGTCCATATTCTTCACCTTGTCCAAAAGTTTCATATTGCATCTTTAAAGATCATATTTCAATTAGTTGTTACTTTAAAGACGTAATTTTTCTGTCTTTTAACTAGTTTTTCTAGGCGCAAGGAAAAACTCCCGAAAAATCAATTAAAAGCTGTAAAATTTGTCGTAAACGAACCTTTTACTAATAGATTTTAGTTTTTCAACCATAATTCGCGAAGCAATGTTGCTAAAAACTTGACATTTTCACCATGTATACGCTTCACTCGAAATCTAAGATTTAACTATAATATTGAAGTTTAATACCTGTTTATAGATAGTAGGCTTGTTCTGTTGGTAAAAATTATTATTTTTAAATGGTAAACAAGGTGTAATATGTCTATTTGACAATTTCAATAATACAATAACTTTTTAATGTTTTAACTTTTTCTTTTTTTCGGATTCCGAGTGAAGCGAAAGATCTATTGGTTCTACAAAAATGTTTATTATTTTTCTGGAGGCTCTTTTTGATACACTTTACGTTCAAAAATTGCATTTAGCAACTCTATAGATCGGAAATCGCATGTGGATGATACTTACATAGTATTTGTTTTATTTTTCTCCCCTTTCATTAGTTATTCCTGACGTGAAGAAGAACTGCCAAAAAAAAACAAATAAAACGGTAAAAATTGCCATATAAACGACATTTTCATTAAACCGATTTTTTTTATTTAATCATAACTCGCGAAGCAATATTGATAAAAACTCGAAATTTTGACCAGAATAGAATAATGCAAATAGAATATTTCTTTGTACTTAACAAAAGTTTCGAAAAAATAAAACTGAAAATACCTTGTTTTTTAAGGTTTAATAAAAGTTTAATACAATTTTTAATATTTGACTATAATATTTAAGATAACCTTATTCATATACTTAAATGACGCTGCTAACAAAATTTCAAAAATCTTGACTCAGGGTTTTTTTTACAAGCGTTTAAGTAAATTATTATACGATTTTTAAGAAAAAGACTATTTTTACATCAATTTTCTGCTTCAAATGTTCATGAAAAAAAAATTTGTCCATCAAATCATAATGCAACTTTGAATACAGATAGGCCATCATGTTTTGAATCTTTTGGTTTAAAAAAATGTCTATTTTATAAAACAAGAAAATTTTAAATGACTTTGAAAATAAAAAGTACGTAATTTACTTTTGGGGTATTCGACGCTCCTTGTACAGGTTAATGTTGTGACAAGTTAATGGATAGATTCATTGAATTTTAATGAAATGATCGATCATTTCTTTAGGAACGGTTCTACCATCTATGAATAAATTATAGTTAAAGTTATCCATAGGATATCTAAACGAATACCATTCTACCATGTCTAGATATCCATAAAGCTGTTGGTAAACTTATTGGCAACTTGTCAAGTGGTTTTTTACTTGAATATGTAATTTATCCAGAGGATAATCAACATTTCTATCAGATTATTATCAGATGTGAAGTTATTTTATGAACATCATAATTTTTACTTTATAATTATTTTAAATTTAAGTTTAAAGAAAAAATGTTTTGTAATTTTCACTTTATATCGGATGAAGCTGAATATACAGTAAAACCTCGATAAGACGGAATCGCTTGGGACCATGTAATTTTTCCGTGTTAACGGTGTTTCCGTCTTGGCGGGGTTCAAACAAATTAAATTGAATTAAATTAAAGATTATTTAATTTAAACCTGTACATACATAACAAAATTTATATTTTTAATTAAATTATATATTTAAACTTATTTATTTATATTTTATTACATATTTACTTTTAACCCGTATACATTAATAATAATTATATTTTTTGAAAAAAATTAGTTATTGGATTTTGTTTTTTTATTCCGTAAGGCTCTCGAAGTCAAATCCAAAAGCTCACTATTGGACACCGTGAGGGAAAATTTTTGTAGTTCACAATTCATCCACTGCTCCGTTAGTTAGTCTGTATTTTTTATTGCCTCATAAACTTTCGTTTTTTCACAATTAAATTTCACCATAGTTCCTTCACTGAAAGATTCTCATGTTGCTTTGGAGTTTTGACGAAATTTTTAAAATCGATTACGAATGTTTCATTTATTGCAAATTCCACCGTTTTTACTAAGTTAAAAAAAATAAAAATCACTGTAAAGCCATAAGATCTTTCGCTTCACTCTGAATCTAAAATATTGAGTTAAATAAAAGTAATTGCATTTGTTTAATAAATGTGTTACACCCTATATTATATTGTATAATTTTTATTTTTTTATTTTTGAAAAATGTTTTAATTTTAAATTAAAATACATATGTTGTGAATTAAATATCTAGCATGATTTTATATTATTGAATTGTATTTGTTTATTTATTATATTCTTAATTAACGCTTTGTCTGTGATACAAACTTCGCTTATTAGTGGAACACATACATATTTTTATATTATTTGAAATAAATATTCTATATTTAATTTTACATTCAATCCATTTTTATTTCAGATTTCCAGTACAACAATCATGGTACGGATTCGATGAAATTTACATGTCCTAACCAAAATTGTGGTAAAAGTTATAAATACAAACCTGACTTAAATCGACATTTAAAATCATACTGTGGCAAAGAACCTAATTTCGTTTGCCTTCTTTGCCATAAACGGTTTATGAGAAAAGATGTGTGGAAAAATCATTTAGCATTGGTCCATAAGAGTTTGCTTTAGCATAACAGAAATATAAATAGCAAAGAACAATTTATAAATGTTCACATTTGAAGCACAAATAATATATTATAATCATTGATGTAACTTTGTTCACTCTATTTGTGATTATATTTTAATAATTGTTGTACCTACTTTTTAAATTGTATTACTGTTTAAAGGTATACATGACTTCAATTATTTTTAGATTCTGAGTGAAGCGAAGGATCTTATGGTTTTACACGGATGTTTATTTATTTATTTATTTATTTTATCTAGAGACACCCTTTTCTCAACTTATCTTTGTCCAAAAGTTTCACCAAGCAATTCTATTGATGGAAAATTTTATGTGGATAGTACTTTGAGGATTTATTAAACTATCATCTCTATAGTTTCAGGCGAGTGGAGAAACAGCCTTAAATTTACCTAAAACTGCGAAATTCGCCGTAAAAAACATTTTCATTAAATCGATTCTAGTAATTTTATCATTACTACAAAATAATATTGCTAGAAACTTGAAACTTTCACCCTATTCTATTGACGTACCACTACATGTTTTATAAAAGTTTCAAATAAATTTGAATATTTTTGGGCTAAAAATAGAACCTAGATAAAACCTTGTTTTTTTTTTAAAAAGTTTATCCCTAATAAAGTTCTAAATATTTGACAAAGAATTTATGAAAATTTAATATGACGCTTATATATTAACGCTTAAATAAATTATTATACGATTTTTACGTATTAAACTGTTTTTACGTCAATTTTCAACTTAAACAATTTATTTGAAGAAATGTGTCAATCCAAACGGTATATTTTAATACTGAAGCTGTGCTCAAAATCGTTTAACTAAAGAAATGACCTATTATTTCTTTAAAATTCAATACACCCATCCCCATCAACTCGTTCGAGGAGCGAAGAATACCCCATGGGGCGAAATACGTACTTTTTATGATTGGATATTAGCGAGTCTTCTACTCCGACGTTTCCTAAACTATGTTACGTAGAGATCTCTCGAGGGTTTCATAAAACTTAAGTATTTTTTGCAAAAAGGCGTCAACACCTTTTTACTGTTCACAACTATGTATGTATATGTGTGAGGTGTGAAACAATGTTTTCTGCTTATATATCGACGAAAACGGAATAAGTACCACAACAAACTTGATCCTACACCTGACACTAGGACAAGAATTCAACTCTCATCCATAAAGCCTTATTTCAAGTATATGGCCGGGGTCATACTAAGCGTTTTCTGCCGCAGCGTTTAAACGCATACGGATATCTCAATGATACCGGTGTAACCGGGATTATTTACCCCCGTGAAATTTTACCCCCCCCCCGGTAAATTTTCACTAGCGAATATTTACTGGGAGGTAAAATTGCACTAGAGACAATTTATAGGGGGGGGGGTATAATTTCCCTAGATATATTTTACCGGGGGTAAAAATTCACTATGGTTAATTATTTATTTATTTTATGGTATAATATATATATATATATATATATATATATATATATATATATATATATATATATATATATATATATATATATATATATATATATATATATATATATATATATATATATATATATATATATATATATTGAAATACACAACTAGGTAGTTCGTTGATAACTCATCAAGTAAGTTTCAAGTATATTAACAGGCCCTACTAGAGGGCGGGGGGGGGGTACTTGAGTATTTTCTCCGGGACCTGGACTTCCTCGAGGACCATGATGAAAAACTTAATTTAAAAATTTACCGGGGGGGTAAAATGTCACGTGGTAAATAATCCCGGCCACACCGGTCATATTATGCGTTAAAAAGGTGCGATAACCGCATTTGACCAGGTAGGTCGCGTCGAAAACGCTTAACCGCAATGAGATGCATTTACAATACCACAAGAGAACTCATTATTTTAAATGAAAGTAATCAAACTGTGCGTTTTACCGCTCCATTTTGGCACCAAAATAAATTATGTAGTTATCTGTCATCAGTTTACCAGTGTATTACTAAATCGATGAGATAAATTTAAAATAAAATAATTTCTTTAATTACACATTTTTCTTTTTCTTTTTTTTTTATTTAAGATAAATAAATATGTATTTATAATCTGTAATATAATAAAACCATAAGTAAATTTGATAATTTTTTTTTATTTACAAGGTTCGAGGCTTGAGTGAAGGGGGCGTCCATTGACACTACTTCAAACTGTTTTTTTTTTTTTATATTATTTAGTGGAGTAAATCACGAGGCCAATTGCATTTTAATCGACGGGGAGGGTTATCAGGGAGTGTCTTAGAGGAGAAGTTTAAGATTAGTGGGTTTGAATGATTATTTGTATTAGAATGGAATTTTTTATATTATGTTGAAGCGAGGGTGTGAAGAGTTGGGATGTTTAGGTCTTTATGGATTGTGTGATTACTAACATACCAGGGTGCTTTTGTCAGGAGACTAATCGTTTGAAAGGATTGGAGAAGATTTAAGTTTGAATTTGTGGTCGAGCCCCAGATTTGAATTCCGCAAGTCATTGCAGGACGAACTAGTTGTTTGTATACAAGAGTTTTGTCACTGAGTGGAATTTTAGAACGAAGAAGTTGTCGAAGTTTATATAGTTTTAGTTTCATTGATTTTCTTTTGATTTTAATGTGCGTGGCCTATGTTAGTCTTTGATCTAGATGAATACCTAAGTATTTTACTGAACTTTCTCTAGGAATAGTTCCGTTATTGAGTGTAACCTAGGGGCTGTTATTGATCGAAGTGTAAATGTGATGTGTGATGATTTATTTTCATTTATTTTAATTCGCCATAGATTAAACCAATTTTGTAGATAATTTAGATGGGATTGAAGGTTCTCCATTGCAGTGTATATATCTGGGTAAGAAGATGCTATGCGAGTGTCATCGGCAAAAGTAGCTAGACTAGTTAGACTAGTAAGGTTAGAGTGAGGAATATCAGATGTGTAAATATTATACAGCATGGGAGCAAGAATGCTACCTTGGGGTACCCCTACTTTTGCAATGTGAGTTTCAGAAAGTTCGTCTTCACAGCGCACTTGGAAAGTACGATTAGAGAGATACGAGTTAAGAGTAAGGTAGATAGGAGCAGGAAGAAATATGGTTTTGTAGAGAAGTCCTTTATGCCACATGCGATCAAATGCTTGGGATACACCTAAGAATACAGTCGAGCAGTAATGTTTTCTTTCTAGTGAAGAAGCAATGTTATCTACAATTCTATGGACTTGATGGAGGGCTGAATGATTTTTTCTAAATCCAAATTGTGTGTTTGGAATCGTCTTTTGAACATTCATGATTGAGTAGATTCTTTTTAATAAGACTTTTTCGAGTATTTTTGAGAATGAAGACAGTAGACTAATTGGCCTAAAAGATGAAGGAAGATATTCAGGTTTATCTGGCTTGTGAATAAGTATGATGATTGACACTACTCTATATGCTTTGTCTTGCTTTAATTAAAGCGTATGAAAGTCTGCGTTATTTTCTTGGAGAAATCGGATAGCAGAGCGATATGGCTCAGCTGTATGCGTGGAAAGTTTAATACCATTAATTGAGCTTGTGCAAGAGAAATTTTCGCATTTTGTTATCTCCTTAATTTGTGCACAAAACGAGCTTAAGTCGTTAACTGTTCGAATAAATATTGGCGGTGGAGGTTTAGTCTTGGTAATCAGCTCGTTATCTAATTCCATATTAGTATTATGATATACAGGTTAACGGTTTCATTTGTAGCAAATATCGAAAAACGATTTTTTGAAACGTAGTTTGCTTGTTTTTTTTTTTTTTTTTGTTGATTATTTTTAGTTGATTGTGTCGGAGAGAAAAGTCGTTTAGAGTTTGTTGGAGAGCTGAACCCATCACTAGAAGCGGATGTAGGTGGAGAATTTGGAGATTTATTTGGCTCGCTCTGTATGCGAGACTTTTGAATAATTAATAGAGCGACGGTTTTTTTGTTACTCATTGTGGAATTATAATTATCACGGGATATTACTAATAAAGTTGCGTAATGAGTGATTATCAGCGGGCCGACCGATCAGCCGCCGTGTAATCTATCGAATAATTAACTAGTTAATTAAAGTGGTTACCAATTTGATGATGAGATGGTCCAGAGTCGATGAAGAAATTTGGGACGTGGCGTATTGAACTGTTGGCACTTTGACGAAAAAGTACGATTTTTTTGTGAAAAAATTAGAGAATTTTACTCATAGTGAGAAGAAAAAGAAATATGGTAACGGCCTACGATGTTTCATTGTCAACTAAGGACGCGCGAATGAATTATACATTTAAATGTATTATTAATTTAAAAGTAAAGATGATGAGACAAACTTATTCAAGCGATTCACAATAATCATTCAATTTGGAGTAGATGTTATACTGATGACTAGTTATATGAATAGAACAGGGTAGCAGTCAGCAGAATAGTTGGTATAGTATCGGAGAAATAATGAATAAAATATTTTCTGAAGAATGATATTTAATTTATTTTTACTGTGTTTTTGATTTATTGGATGTACACAATATTTATTGGGTTTCGAAATTGGTTCATTTAATAACCCAGTGGCTTCCAAGATCCACATTATTTTTATATTGCCCATGGTTTGTCAAACAGAAAAACCGACCATGTCAAAATCTTTTCACTTTAAAATGTCAATTCAAAATTTGCAATGATATGATAATATAATCTGAGACTAAAAATTGACAGTAAAATATTGTAAAAGCTGTTAATTATTTATAAAGGGGTGCGTTTACAGTGTATGTAGTGTATGTACGAGTAGTTAGTATGACAGTGGACGATGCGGCAAAAACGCACGCAGTACAACATATGCGACAGAAAATGCTTAGTATGACCCAAGCCTTTCATAGATGATTTTTTAATTCTCCAGAAAATATCTACCATTATATATAATATAGACATTTAAAGGAGTAACATGATTACTTTTATAATAAAAATTCAATTTTGAGAATTCTATATTTGAATATTTTTAAAGGTTATAATAATATAATGTATTTATTTTTATGTTCTTCACTATAAAGCTTTATTAAGGATTTAGTTCTCCTTGTTCTAGTATAATTATTGAAGTTAATTTCATAGAAAAATATATATTTGGTTTAAAAAAATATATGTTAAACAGTATAAAAAAATCCTAGTCTATAGGTACATTTTATTATTATTAGCTTATTGATAAATTCAAAAAGATAAAATTTTGGATTTACTTACCTCTATATTTTTATTTTATTTTTATGATACCGGTACTTTTCAAAGTTTTAGATGTTTATTGTATTCGTGTATTTTGTATTTATTTATTTATAATTTAGAGTTAATAAATTAGTATATGTGTAACTACCTATAATATTGTTGAGTGTCAAGATCAAAATAGATTAATTCAACTAATCTAGAATGACTATTAACCGATTGAGTTTGAATACTTAAATTTTTCTGTAGAAACTAGACCATTCATATTGTATTGTGTAAAAATTGGGAGTATATTAATGGTGTTATGCAGTTATTAAATTAGAATATTGCATGTGTATCTGCTATCTGAATATGAGTTCACATATAATAAACTTTAAGACTCTTGTAAATAACTATAGCTTATGAAAGTTGAAGTTTAATTATAACATTAAATTAATATATTAAATATTTAGGAAAAACTTTTATGCAGGATGAATTTATTTGAAAAAGTTACATGTAGAATGATTTCTTGTATTAATTTATACTTAGAATATGACTAAGTTCGATATCTCTGCTACAAACATAAATATTCAGTTAATTTTTATAATGATCTATTATTTAGTATTTATATTAAATATTATTATTGTTCCAGATAAACGTTGGATGTGCCCGAATGAATGTGGACGTAAATATCTAAATAAAAAGAGTCTCATTCGTCATTTACGATATGAATGTGGGGTAAAACGACAATTTCAATGTTCTATGTGTTTCCAACAATTCAAGCTTCAGACTCATTTAAAAAGACATCTACAAAACTGTTATTCGAAAGATATTTATTAGTACTATAACACTCTGTGATAGTATAATGTATTATATTAGGTAGATATATAGTATATACTATAGTTGAAAATATAAACAAGTACTCAGTAAATGTATAAGATATACACTATATACACACTGAATAATTATATATTTTCATATATGTCATATTTAGTGAATCTTTTCTTTTAACGAATTTTCATTCTACACAATTTTCTGTAGTAATTTAAGAAGTACTTTAAGTAACCATGACTTTTATTAATTATGAACTCGTATATTTGTGTATGACAAATCTCATGTTTCTATATAACGAATAAATTATTCGTTTACAAACCTATTTACTACACAAAATAGCTAGGTTCTATTTTTGAAAAAACTACAATTTACAAAAAATGGTCAATACTCACTGATTGTTTTTATTAAAATTAAGTTTCTAGTGAAATTTAAAAAAATAAAATACACCACCGACGTCCGAAAGTGTATTTTAAACACATTGATACATACGTATGTATATTATTGATAAAATTAAATTGAACATTTTTGAACAATCATGTATTTCCTCAGTAAATATTTTAAAATGTGTTATTATTATTGTATAAATATCTGAATTAAATTACCAATGTGTATATGTATATGAATGTATAATACATATTATTTATATTATATTTTATTGCGTTTTATTATGTTATCATATCAATTATAACTTTGCCAAATTATATTTTATAATTTACTGAGTGATTGAATAATATTCACCCATAGGTGATCAATATTTTGAACCTATAATTCATTAAATAAACAATTGTGTATGCGTACATCTCATGGACATCTAAAAAATGATATTTTACAAATTATCGATAAATTACCATAAAAATTATAAAACGTAAGGCATGTACAAAAATTGAAAATCAAAAACGAAATAGGGGTTAAAAATGACGTGAAAAAAACAAAATCTAATTATGCTAATTTTCAGTTATGTAAATTTGATTGAGCTGACTAAACTTAACTAATTTTAGGTTTTAAGACACATCTGCTCCAAAAATCTAAATATATAGTTACTGTAATGTGTAAATAGAAAAATTATTAATATAATGTACAGGATAGCTTTAAATTATTTGAAAAATGGGATTTTATTCAATAGAATTCTGCTTACATTATTATTAACGCACCATTTAAAACAATTAAAAATTATGTTTTTATTGATACGATTTTTTTCTGTTTTTGTCTACAGATATTTTGAAGTTTTCAATTTTCATAATAATAACCATTACGAGAATAGTGCTCTCTTGCCATGTATTTATTAAATATTTTGTTTATACATTATTGAATGAGATAAAAAAAATAATATGAAGTGTTTTGCAATTGAATAAGTATTAGCCTTAATCACAAGAGAGTAAATATTAACTTTAATTATTATCTTATTACCACAGGTATTGACAATCATGTCACTTTTCCTCTATCAATTCGGGTATAAAATAAGACGCAATTGAATATCTTAAATTGTGTTACCACGTAATTAACCTCATCTAAAAACTACAGGTGTGTGGAAGTCCTTTTCATTCAACGTTTGAAAAATATTATCACCATTGTTGCACCATATCACCATGTGAAAATGTATTAATATCAACCGTTTTTAAAAATAAAAAGCTGGTTAGTGAGATGATGGTGGTACAAGTTCGTTCTTCGTCCCTTCGGTCCTCGGACAAGATATTGGTGATGAATGTATTAAGTTTTAAAGAAATGATGACTCATTTCTTTAATATAAAACGATTCTGAGCAAAGCTTCAGTGTAATATAATATATTATTGATAGTTTAGTATAAGAGTAAACTTGTATTAAAATTTCAGAACTTTCTAACAAAAACTCAGTATTTCATTAGAAATAAACTTAAAAGAAATCAGACAATATCGTAAAAAATCGTATAATAATTTATTAAAGTGTGTATAAAAAAAAATCCTGAGTCACGATTTTTTAATTTTTTTTAGAATAATTTGGTAGGTATATGAGTAAGGTTATATTAAATTTTCAGAACTTTTTGTCAAATATTTAAAATTATATTAGATAAAAACTTTCAAACAATTTGGTAAATTAAAAGTTCTATATTTAAGTCAAAAGTGCTATAATTGTTCTGAAAATGTTGTCCAATATAAAAAAGTATGTATTTGATATTGGATAAAATTTTCAAGTTTCTAGCTTCAATACTTTTCGATTTAAGACTAAATACCTAAAATCTGAACAGTGAAAATCTCGTTTACGGCGGATTTTTACCGATTTTACCGTTTTTACTCAGTTTTTCGATCGTTATTCTTGATTACTGGAAAAACTATGGAGATTTTGGAAAAATGACCTCTCTAAAGTACCATCTCAGTTTAATTTCGAATCTAAAGAGTTGCTGGACGAAACTTTTGGACAAGGATTTCTATACGAAAAAGTGTTTACAAAAAAAAAAAAATCATTAACATCATTGTAAAACCATAAGATCCTTCGCTTCACTCAGAATCTAAAAATTATAAACATTGATGATAATATTTTTTAATACTTATATGTAGTAACATAAAAATGTTACATTGACTATAATAAATTCAGTGAGAGTATAGCAGAGCTTCATTTTGTTAAAATATTTTAGGTACTACTTTTATATAAAAAAAAGCCGATAAGATAATGGTGGTGGAAGTTCGTCCTTCGTCGCTTCGCTCCTCGGACAAGATAATGGTGAGGAGTGTATAGCACTTTCTATCATGGGATCACCTAACCTAACCTCGGACAAGATATTGGTGATGAATGTATTAAGTTTTAAAGAAATGATGACTCATTTCTTTAGTATAAAACGATTCTGAGCAAAGCTTCAGTGTAATATAATATATTATTATTTAAATACTGTTTGCGTATTTTACGGTTATTTGTATAATTTTTGGTGAGTTTTTTTGTAATTAAACCCTCATAAAATATTCAATTAGATATAACTCATTTAAATTTCAATTATTATAACAATTTTAACTCATTAGAAATAAACTTAAAAGAAATCAGACAATATCGAAAAAAATCGTATAATAATTTATTAATGTGTGTATAAAAAAAAATCCTGACTAACGATTTTTGAACTTTTGTTAGGATAATTAGGTAGGTATATGAGTAAGGTCATATTAAATTTTCAGAACTTTTTGTCAAATATTTAAAATTATATTACATAAAAACTTTCAAACAATTTGGTAAATTAAAAGTTCTATATTTAAGTCAAAAGTGCTTTAATTGTTCTGAAAATTTTGTCCAATATAAAAAAGTATGTATTTGATAGTAGATAAAATTTTCAAGTTTCTAGCTTCAATACTTTTCGATTTATGACTAAATACCTAAAATCTGAACAGTGAAAATCTCGTTTACGGTGGATTTTTACCGATTTTACCGTTTTTACTCAGTTTTTCGATCGTTATTCTAGATTACTGGAAAAACTATGAAGATTTTGGAAAAATGACCTCTCTAAAGTACCATCTCAGTTCAATTTCGAATCTAAAGAGTTGCTGGACGAAACTTTTGGACAAGGATTTCTATACGAAAAAGTGTTTACAGAAAAAAAAAAAAAAAAAGAAAAAAAAAAAAAAAAAATAAACATCATTGTAAAACCATAAGATCCTTCGCTTCACTCAGAATCTAAAATCAACTAAGTTTTATAGATTACAATTAATTTTTTTTTATTAGATTCTTTTTAAAAATGTTTTTTTCGGATTTAATGACAATCTGTTTTTTTAATTATGGAAATCTATTAATATTGACTTTTTTAGTTTTGTTTAAATTAACTATAATGGCTTACCTGTGAATAATTATTACAATGTATGATGTTTAACTTATATGAAATATGTTAGCTACATAGTTTGTAAAATGATATTATTACCTACCTATTGTTAATTATTATTCATATTTACCCCGTGAATGTAGACGTGAATGGAGACGACCGATGATCAGCGCGTATCGTCTGCGCGCACGGTACGCGCTGACCGTCGGTCGAGCACTAAATCCAGCCTAAAGGTTAAGCATGATGCAGGATTTTTTATCTATTAATCTATTTTAAATACCCATCACGTGACGCACGTATATGAACTAGGTCTCCAAATGGTATTTCAATATTTACAAGTTGATGAAATAATCGGAAATAATCATGAAAAAAATACCACAGCTGAATCAATTAAATAGAAAATTAAACTTACTTTTTGGACCTACCTACCTTGTGTTAAAGATAATATAAAGATAAAGAAGTTTATTAATTATTGTTATAAATTTGTTGCTTATAACCTGAATTATCTGTTAACATTGCCAGTGTGTATATGTTTTCTATTTTATAATGGATCTGTAATAATTATGGATTATGTATATTGATACAGTTATGATAAAAATAAATCAATAGCCCACAGATAAATGGGTTTAATGTACAATGGTTCTATTCATCATTCTCATTCCAATAACGCCAGTGATTGGACGAATACAGTACTGCAAATTACAAATCACGACAAATTAAGAATTGATTTTATGCTAAGTGCCTATGTTTGTCCTGTCGACATGTGTTCGTTGGTTCTTCATTGAATAAACCATTTCCTTTTTTACTATTATCAATATTCACCAATACGTCATTATTCAATATAGGTACATATTATTTATAAAATGTAATTAAAACATTTTTCCTTTTATTTTTCTTGTACATACACACGTGGTGTA
Organism: Therioaphis trifolii; assembly: GCA_027580255.1. NCBI lineage: Eukaryota > Metazoa > Arthropoda > Insecta > Hemiptera > Aphididae > Therioaphis > Therioaphis trifolii. The sequence continues at coordinate 6,429,185 of CM050410.1, forward strand.
CATTGAGGATGTAAAAGGCGCATTTAAATGGGTACTTTTTTATTGCTTACTCTACTTAATGATATGTTTGAAATAATTAGGTTATTAGTATTTTAATTTGGTATGCATGGTTTTATAATTTCTTATTATCTATTTTGAGCTATAAATTAAGTGATAGTTACTTACTATTAAGGCATTAAGTAATAACTATACATTCACAATAAGTTAATTTTTATAAATTTTATTGTATTATTCACTGCAAATCACTACAAAAATAACGATTTCTAGGTACTATTCTTGACCAGAAGGCAATTTTAATTAGTTCCGAGCAATCTAGATCGGAAGGACGCTTTTACTGTCTTAATATGTGTGGCCGAAGCTACAAGAATAAACAGCACAGAACTAGGCACATGAACAGTGAATGTGGTGTGCGACCAAAATTCCAATGTCAATACTGCATGAAATCTTTCACGCGTAAACAAACATTAAAAATTCACGTAGTATCTGTACATCACCGTTCACCAGATGAAATACAAAAGAACCCTCATCATTGTATAAACTGGACCTCAGATGTTTAATTATTTTAACTTTTATTTTAACGTGATTTGACCAATGCACATTTTAATTTTATAGGAAATAAGAGTTTAATACGTATGAAATGGTTTCGATATTAATTTCAGTTTTATTCGATATCTTTATTTTATTCTTTTAATGAAGTTTATTAATTAATAAATTTCAAACTATCTTTTTTCTAGTGTTATCTTTACTTCATTTCCATTTTGAATAACATGTATAAAACACACACACACACACACACACACACACACACACACACACACACACACACACACACACACACACACACACACACACACACACACACACACACACACACGCAAACACGCATGTGCATACACAAGCACGCACGCACGCACATCTCTATATATTATAGAATATTTGACAAATGTACAACATATAATATTTATATTCCTTAGTACAATATATAAAAATTCGATTGTATTTTTATTTTAAAAAAAATTGTGTCTATTGTTTATTTATGAATTTAATATTTGTATAAGATGTATAAAACTATAATTAGAATAGAATAGAATAGATTTTTTTTCATTCGTTGGTATATTTACATACTTATTATTAAATTGTTTGTTCGTAGAATATGCGATTGTTTTAAACAAATAAAATGTATTAAAATACAATAAATTTCAATAATTATGTATTTATTTACCATTAAATTTTTATTTTACTTACTTGTGTAACCAATGGTACCTATAATATATAAAATACAAACTTTTTATTTTTATTCGAGAAGTCAAATTCAAAATGTGCTTGTGTATCTCTAGTAAACTCAAAATTTCTTGTTTACCTATACAATAGTATATTTCACATTTTCATTTAAAATGAAATAAAACAGTGGTACAAAATTAAATAATAAAAAATTCTGTTTATTTAATGCAGGTGCATTATACCAAATCTATATCCATGATATCATATCAGTATTCTATATTTTAAACCTTTAACTTTCAACTTTCTGTCATTTTATCATTAAAGTACATCAATTTATTATTTCTAATCATACTTACTGATTTTATATATTTTTAATTTACTATTGAATTACAACGAAATGTGATCATTTTATTGTGGGTGTCATAATCATTTATGTACTTAATCGTTGGTGTTATTTTAAATATAAATGCAACGTTGAAGCAAAATATATGTGTGTATTTTATTTTAAGCTATTTACACATCAACATATGCATCATTCATCAATAAATGTATTCCTGTTAAAGAACCATACATTTTACAAATAATAACTTAGATTAATAAATGTATGATAAATAAAAATATCTACAATATGTTGTATCTATCTTTATATCAACTAAATAAGTATAAGATCATGTTCCTAATAAAATTCTTTTATCATATTAAAAAAAATATATATTTACTATGGTAAGCTTAAATTTGAAGTCATAATAAATCCATAAATTTATATTAGTTTTTTTATAGCTTGTTTAAACTGTTTATTAAACATACATTATGTTATTCAGGGTTTCCTGGGTCTGGTTGGATTACGCAAGCGCTAACCTAAAACCACGCTCGTCGCATTTAACTTTGAAAGCTATTTGAGAAACGTGGTGGCTTTTGAGCTAGCGTGGCTAGTCGAGGCTAGATGGAAATCACCGTGTTTGTGAAAGGACTCATCAGCCCCGGCATGCCTATACTTTCCGTGTCCGTTAAGTGCTATTACCGCGTGGCTAGTCATGCGTGACTGTTGTCTGTTTGCGTCTCCAAACAAAACCAGCTAGCCTCACCGAATCTAACCCGTCTAGATCAGACTGAATCAGTTGGCATATGGAGTGACACTCTGCCGTACTGGGCAGCCGACCACCCAGTGTGCCGTTCTTATAAAGCCCCTTTTGAACTCACTTCACGTCATGTAATCACTAATAATGCTACCGACTTCAGGGGTGAAATCGGACAAGCTACCTCCTCAGGACTTTCACTCATGGCGCTGTACATCGCGAGAGACTAGATCCAGATGCGAATTATGGAAGATGCTTAACTGTCAGTGCCCCAGACCTACGACCGTCCAGTAAACAGTTATGTAAAAGCTTACGGCGCTGGTTGGTTGTTGACCCCGTAACTAGCCTCGCCACCATTGTGAGTGCCCGGAGGGTGTTTCGAAATAATTGCTGTTGATTGTGGGGGTGGCCGTAGTAAGAAAAACCTACGAATATGATTAACAACCAAGCTCAATCGATTGTCTACCACTATGACTGGATCAAAGTAAGGATTTTGTGTTCCAGCAGAAAGAAGTTGCCTAGACCTATTCTTACTAACACGCAGGGCGTTTCAAATTATCGCTACTCACAATTTGTGAACCCCACCCAGTGACAATGTCAAACGTCTCAAAGCCAAGGTAACAGAGTCCGCAACTGAGGTTTCGCTGGATATATTTAATTATGTCTTTACATTCTTATGCTATTTTATCTAATAGTAATTATATTTACTATTTGTATTGAGTCTATTATTGACAAAATTCCAGAACTTGAGAATAAATAGGGTTTCTATTTAGATTATCAATATAAATAAACTAATTCTTACTTCAAAGATAAGTGTGATAGAGCAGATTTTACAATTTAAAAAAAAATTACTTAGTGTTGTCGGAAGTAGAAGGTCAAAATAGAAAAATGAAAAAATTATTCAAGTATTTTTTTGATTAATGTATTGAAAAATTTAATAATTGCTATGAATTCCGTTACTAGGTTGGTGTACCTATACCTGAGTGAGCTTAATTAGTAGGCTTTGAGCTCTTAAAAGAAAGAATCGAAATTTTTCTGTAAAATAACTAAAAGTAATTTATTACTTCTCGTTCAGTTGGAATTTGTGTATTTCATAGTATAAATACTTATAAAAGATAATTTACCCTGCTATAAATTGTAGAACATTTTCAATACTAGTTGAAAAAAATTTGGTGTAACTTGCACTATAAGGCATTGTGTAAATTAAATATTTTCGCGCTATTATTTTTGGATTACGACCAAATAACTCAAAATGCTGTTATGAATTTCTGATCTTTTACAAGACTGTATGTAACTTAAGTTCAATTTGACTGCTTGAAAACTTATGTACAGACATAATTTATAATTATAAATAAAAAAACTTCTGTCATTATAAAACCAAACAATTCTTTGATTTTCTCAAAATTTAAAAGCTCAAAGCATGGCGTTAATTTATATATAACATTGTTTGAAAGTAAATAAGCTTATGATGTGAAACAAATAGAATAATTAGGTACTTGGATTTAAAAGTATCTGATTTCATTTGCTGAAAAGCTATTCTTATAAAGAACGAACTTCCACTACTTGTAGTATCCGGTCGTCTTTTGAGTGAAATGGAATCAATAATGATTAAATATTATATACCTGTCAAATACAAAATCATTAAAATGTATATTTCTAGTTAGCGTAAAATAATTTCCCTAGTTATTATTAATAGTTGTGTCCATTGAAGTATTTTGACACTTTATATCGTGAGTTACTACGTCTTCATGTAGTGTTTTAAAACCAAAAGAAATTATCTTTGATAATATATTTTTTTTTATCATACATAATATTCATAAAATTACATTTTATATATTATTATTACAATTAAATAGGTTTATTTGAATTATGCAGTGATCAAATGGAGATATTTCTACCCCCTCTTCGAAAATATAACTTAAATATGCAAATATAGTTAAATTTGTTTGACTTTTACTCAAATTATCAAACTAATGATTCAATGAAATAAGTGTCTTTGACATTGAAAAGGATTACATGATAAAGAAAGGGATAAGGATGATCCCTTTTGGTCTTCACTAATTTTTTTTAAAACCGTTTAAAATAATTAAATACTCAAGTGTTATAGAAAACTTCTAGCTTTCGCCATTCCAAAATTACTGAGTAGGTACACCACTTATGCAATATGTAGACAAATATTATGATTAGTTAACATAGAAAAAGTTAATGCATGCTATCTGTTATATTTTAAATATGTATCTATTATATTATGCTTAAAACTAATAAAGTAATGATTTTATATTGTTAGTGAATAGTTTTTTATGAACATATTTTATTTTTCAGGCATAAACCAGGTTCAATGTCCAAAATGTTACAAAATGTATAAAAATAACAAAAGTTTATTCACGCATTTAATGTATCAATGTGGCGATGGACCTAAATTTCAGTGTGACATTTGTTGTTTAAAATTTGCACAGTTGCATTTGCTCAAGTTTCATATGCTATCTAAACATAAAGTATTATATATTTAATTACTTTAAAAAGAATAAACATTGAAAATGTTAATAGTTTGCATATCTATGTCATTATAATACTTAAATTTCTTTTTATATCAATTTGATGTTATGAGATAGTATAGTATAGCAAAATTATAAGAGTATAATATGTTAATTATTGATAGTTACATGTACAAATTTATATTGTAAATAACTAAATTTAAAATTCAAAAATAGCCTAAACTTAAAGTATTGTAAAAAATGTTTAGTAACTCCCAATTTATTCTCTGCATTTGTTTAACTTAACATGTTACGTTTTAATTTAAATTTAATTTTAGTAACTAAGAGTTGGCTCAAGTTAAAACTAGTATACACAAATAATTTCTTATAATTCTTTAGTTGGTTTTTGAATTTTATTTTAAATAATCAAAATGTATAAATTTTTCTGTAAAACGAGTATTAATCCTTTTTATTTTTATCAATACTTTCTGCAATATTAAAAAAAAACTTATTAATAAGATGCAAACCAAATATGTATATTTTATAATTTACTAAATTTATATTCACACCCAATAGACGTAAATACCTGTATGAAGTTTTGTAATATTTTATAATATTCATTAACATTTTCAGGTAAGTTGACCAAAAAGATTTAATATTTCCTTTTATTTATAAATGGATTATGTCATAAAATATTTATAGTTTGCAGTGGCGTACGCAGGGGTAGGGTTCTAGGGTTCTGACCCCCCCCCCCCGAAATATTTTCATTTTACAAAAAATATCTCATTTACCACCATTTGAATACACAGTCGATCAATTGTTGGTAATTTTTAATTTATTATTAATTATAATTTGTTATAACTTATAGGTAACTATTAAATAGGGCTCGGATTTTGTAGCAAATGCTTCTTTTGAGGGTAGTGTGATAGAAAGATAATTCTTATATATAAATAAGTTTTGACTCTTTTAGATTTCTATGAAGTAAACTTTATTTTGCTTTTTTTTGCTTTTTCCCACAAAGCCTGCTTTTTATTGCTTTTTCTCCTATTTGGTTCTTTTTTCTCAATTTTTACATATTTTTCTTGAAAATTTAATTTATTTCTATGTATAATATACTTGGACTATATTATTGCATAGACAATCTCGTCTACATCACGACAAATGTTGGGTTTATACCACATGCAATTACAAAATAAGGAAAAAAAAGTATTTTTTATTTTTATTCCAAGTAATTGCGTTTATTTATTAATTTTTTTTTATGTGACCTTTGGCAAAAAATATAGCTACTGTTTTAGAAGCAAAACACAAGTTGGAAGAGCTAATGGTGAAGTAGCGAAATTGATTATAGAAAACTGCAATCATGTTTTTTCAAAGAATGGATGGGTAGAACTTCAAATAATAACTTCAAAAAATCAATAGTTTTCATAATGGCACTACACTTAACATAAATGTGGACCATTATGATTTAGATGATTTAGTTAATATGGAATATGCACCAGTTACATCGGTTGATGTGGAAAGATCTTTTTCCACGTATAAAAATATTTTAGCGCCCAATAGGATGAGTTTTAATGAAAGTAACTTGGCAAAATATGTGGTCGTAAATTCATGTTTAATATTTAATTTTATGTATAATTTAAAGTTATTTTTTTTAATTAAATTTAATAAATGCTTCTTTTTGCTTTTTTTGGCTTCTTAAAGTGCTTTTTTAAGGATTTATTTGGTGCTGCTCGGATATGCGGTCTACCGACATTTTTCTGGTCAGATATGCGGTCTACGTAATATGTAGACCGCACACCTATAATACGCGATAATGAGCTTTCGTCAAAGGATCAACGTAGTTTTGCTGGTGGTTAACAGTGTTATGAATATATCCATTATCTTTCAAACATCTATAGGCTGCCCACTCGTCTGAATGAATAACAGAGCCAGCTTCACACTCTCGTAGAATAATTGGTAGTAATGTGTTTTTGTCTCTTCGAAGAACATAAAAATATCGGCAATCAGAACCATGTTTAAGTCCAAAAACCCAAGGTCCATCGACTCTTCGTCCATGGTGTCTACCGTTGTGTAGTTCAGCATCACTGTCTTCCGATGAAGCGGGTTGATCACCATTAAGTAACCTTCCACGATTATATTTCCTTTTTCCGGCAAATCTTGCCTCATCAATCTGTATTGGATTTATGACAGTTCCCAGCATCTTTGGTCGTTTTTGAACAATACTTGTATATACTTCACGACACATATTAAACCAGTCAGTAACTGTCTCCTGGCATCTACCTGTTAGGGTGGCTGTTGTTCTTAAAGGTATGTCCAATACGAAAAAAAACCAATTCTAATATTTCCGTCAGTTTTAGTTTACTATTAGACTTGTTGTTCAAGTCCTCATAGTGAAAATATTTATTGCCTTGTCGTACACTGCGCGAAGTTTGGCACCCTTTTTTTTTGCACCGAAGAACCGGACGAAATTCACCCCCGCGATCGCGTTTTCTACTATTTACCATTTCACTACCGCACTTATGGCATGATAAAGTTTCGTTGGCAGTGTCTGATAAGCCATACTTCCTTAAAAATGTAGTGGCATTTTCTTCACTACAGGCGACGGTCGAATAGAACTCTTTTAATTGCATGATGATATGCACTAATACACGATTAGGTAACTGATCGACGGCTGTTCGGTTACTAACAAACTTCTTAAATACACTACCACACTGTGGTATATCAGTGATTTTGTCTTTTAGTATAAATATAGGCGGAAAATACAAAACTATATCGTAGGTATACATTATATTACAGCAAATTATATTTGGGTCAATTTTATCTTTTAATGTTCTATTTTATCGCTGCTCAGATATGCGGTCTACATACATGCTTGTAGACCGCATCCCGTCGGTAGACCGCATATCCGAGCAGCACCGATTTATTTTGCTACAAAATCCGAGCCCTACTAATAAAATAAAAACTGTAAAGCAAATTATTTAAATTGTTTATTATTATTAAAATTATTTACTCATGTAAAACCCTAACCGAACTAAAATCTTGCGTACGCTACTGATAGTTTGTATAGTAAAAATATCACTTGATCATGATATATTATGTAAAACAATTTTATTATAGCTATAAAACAATCCAAAACATTGTATACCCTATAACTTATTTTCATTTAAATGTTTTCTTCTTTCGATGTAATTTGAATTTGAAATTTTTTCTCAAAGTTAACATATTACGCACATTGTACATAATGTGTTCATATAACAACGATAAATAACTCGTATGTACCTACTAATACTTAGAACCTATTATTTCAAAATAATATTTCTTGTCTTTCAACTATACTTAGGTTAGGTTAGGTTAACCTAATCTGTAATTAGACTTACTAGCTTGGCCAGTGTTCAGTTTTTAGATTATCACTTTGGAATAATTGTTGTATTAATATGATATTTAAAAAAAAATTATTAAAATACCTAGTTCCATTTCATTTTAAAATTTTCGTTTTTACATAGGGACTGCGATCGCACCATCGCACATTAATACGAACCGCCACTGACTGTAATGTAATATAAAAATATGTTATTATAAGATTTTTACCATGAAAAAAATTTATAAAGTCTATATGAGGGTGGTTTGAACCCCCAAAACCACCCCCTAGGCACGCCCCTGGTCATAGCCTATCTTGACCCATTGAGTTATGTGTCTTGGATTTTATGCGCTACATCATTAAAAAACTCCTTTCACAGAATCTTTTTTATCATGAGGTAACAAACGGCATTCAGTGCTGCCTACTATATTATTATTTTTCATTGCAATGCCACCGGAGGGTTATTATTTTATCATAATGACACCAAATAAGAATGTAAATTAAATTTATGTAATTGAATATAATATAACTACATCAATTTTAAATATATACCAAGTATATTATATATTTAACATAAATTAAAACGAAAATTTTAAATTTTTACGGAAATATTACGTTACGTGTAATCGTAGGTACAGTCTCAGAATTCTAGCTAGATTTAAAATTCAGGGTACTATATAAGCACCCTAAACCATCCTTGTTATTTGCGCCTATGATGCACATATTATATGAAAACAGAGGCATAGTGCCCTCAGCCGTAAAAAGAAACTGGCCGAAATCATAAAATACAAATACACTGACTGAATTATTTTTAAATATCATAAATTAAATTAAATTATGAAAACATTATAAATAATTATATTTTTGTTCAAAACTGCACGGCTGAATTTGGATCATTCAACTAGTTAGTATACATACATACATACATGTATACATAGTACATACATAAATATATATCCTAAAAAACAGTGACCATTATTTTTCCAAGAGATAGATAGCATTTACTTTTTAATGTATATACTATATATGAACATTTTCTATCAGTTTCAGACAATACTTAAACACTTTGTTTTAAAACGTGAAATGACGAATACAGTTTTATAAACCTAATACGATTTCTAAAAATACATTTTCGTTCTATTCGAAGAAAAGAAAAACTATATAGAATAGAAGTGAAAAGTGATTCCAACAAGTTATCATAGCCATCAGTGATATTGGAGTAAAATGGTTATCATGTTACCAATTAAAAATGTTTACATCATCGGAGATTATGTAAAGAAATGAACCGATATATCTTAAGGCTTTAAAACACTTTTTTCTTCTTAGGTTAGGTTAAGGTTAGGGTTAATCTAAATATTTTTCTTCTATTTTTAAACTTTATTCAGCATAGCGAAACTTTCTTGAAACCCATTCATAACAATAGTTTTATTTGTGTTGTTCATATATCTATACACATAGGAGACCGCCCCTATTCATTCATCAACCACCAGAGCAAACCGCTGGTTCTAGAAACTTGAAATTTTGTACAGAGGTCCCTTAAGCAATGTGTGCACGCACTAAGAAAGGATTTTTCAAAATTTGAACTCTAAGGGGGTAAAAGGAGGGTTTTTAAAAGTTTGTATACATTTTATATAGCTATATGTGTATTTTTTCCCGACTCTTATCGCTGTTTGTCGGTGTATTGATAGTGCTAATAGTACGTGGAATACACGATTTAATAATAACAATTTATTAACCTCTTCATGCCAGGCGCGGATCCAGAGGGTGGGCCGGATGGGCCTGGGCCCACCCAAAACAATCTACGATCACGATTTTGATTTTTAAAATTATCATCCAATGTTTGAAAATGCTTAATAACTTTATCTAATATAGTAATAATCGCGTAAAAGAGTAAGAAAAAAACAGTTTATGTTGCTCCTAAAATATCATGTAGTTTTAACATGTAGCAAATTTATTTTTTTTGTTAATAAATATCGATTGTCGTTTGTTATCGAATCAAATTTTATGGAAGTGAGCATCTCTATCAAAGGCTTGGGAGCATCGATTTTAGAATTGGAAGAAATATGCAGGCGAATCTTAGTTATTCCAATTTCAAGCTAGTGCTATGGCTGAAAGAAGTTTTTCGACCACGAAAAGAATAAAAACCTTCAACTGGTCAACAATGACCAGCAAACGCTCACATAACCTAGCTCTGATATCTATTGAACGAGAAAAAAGTGAAGATTTAATGAAAAATCCCGAGGATATTCTAAATGAGTTTGCATGTGACAAGGTAAGAAGATTGCATTTTTCATTTTAACTTTATTTTGATACTAAAAACCGAATGAAAATTAATCTGTAATTGATTCAATAACAATAACAATTTTTAATTTTACTGTATCAACTTTTGTGATCCAATGTATGGGCCCACTCAAAAAAATATTCCTAGATCCGCGCCTGCTTCATGCATGAGAACTTTTATTCAGTCGAATGGAAGACTGTATATTTTTAATTCAAATACATGTAAATAAAAAAAAATTACCCAATTTACTTATTGTTATATTATATTACAGATTGTAAATACACATTTATTTATCTTAAAAAAAAAAATCACGTACACACCCACGGAAGATAATACAATTCAGATTGGTTGTAAATGTTAACTAATGTCCTCATTTGGGGCTATATGCACGAAGAGGTTAATAACTGGTGGTAATAAAACCAGTCGTAGGAAATCGGCGACCTGCGATTGCAACACACAATAGTTAGGGTACTGCCACACTACGACGGTTACGCCACGGTTCAACCGTTGAAGTCAAAACCGTCCGGTCTTACCCGTGTCACACAACAACGGTTTTAACGCTAATTTTGTCCATAAAGTGTTTTATAAATATCTGTAAAGATAATTTCTGGTCAGTAGATGCTCAGTAGTCAGTTCAGTTAAGACTGTGTTCCTGAAGTGACTTGTGTGCTGTTCAGTTAGTGTTGGAAATTAAAAAATATATTTAGTGTCTAATTTTATAATAATTATTATAAAATATCATATATGTGAGTATTCTTTTTTTAAAGCGTAGTTAAATTGTATATTAATTAAAGTGAAAACATATTTTTTTAAGAAATGCATCGCCAAAAAACTTTAAAAGTTTTAGCTGTGGCTGAAGCATTTGGCTTATTAAACCCGCCCAGGAAAACAAAAAACAAACTAACAAAAAAATAGAGTCCACTACCGGACGTCTTTGCCGTTGCAGTGTGACACAACTGATAAGAAACAATGTGTTTACAAAACCGACGGCGTGGCGGCAGTGCCGTGAAACCGTGACACGCAACGGTTTCTAGAGTCGCCGTGCGTTCATCGACGGCGCTACCGTAGGTACAAAAATGAGACACGACACGTAAAAACCTATGTGTTCTTGACGAACGGCAGAGACGTACGGCGTAACCGTCGTAGTGTGGCAGTACCCTTACGGGCGGTAGACGGACAAAGGTAATGTGAAGTGGTGTTTGGTGAAGTGCTGCGTTCATTTACTTTCGATCGTCGGCCCTACTCCCCACTAAGTTACTAACCGTCAACCGATCAGCCGCCGTTGTCGCCCCTGCCGTCTGAGTCTAAGGCCGTGGTCTGACGTATTATGTATATGAGTACCATAGAGTATATGCCATATGGTATTCAGTCCATTGCATCTTGCGGCTAATGGCTATTAAACACGTATTTATTCGAATACGCTTTGAAAACGGTTTCATCGACGTGGGCTTATCTTGCCTGTTTAGTTATTACTTATTTTTGTTATTTGCGTCTGTATAAATAATAAAACGGCGTTCAAAAGTAAATTTTGATTACCATATCCATAATAAATACGACAGTAAACTTTTGTGTTTATAAAACGAAAAAAAAATTTAAATCTTCAATTACTTAAAAGGTGTTGTGGTTGATTTTCAATTTTGTTGCGTAATCATATGTAACAGCGAGTGACCTGTAAACTAGGGTGGCCAGATTTAATTTTTAGAAATCCGGGACACCAAAATTCATAAAAAATAGGTAATTATCTATTAAGTATATAATTACATAGGTATTTGTATATAACTTTTAGGTATAAATAATATTCAAATTAATCAATTAGATAGGCCATCTTTATTTAATTGACACTCAAAATTCAAATAAAAATAATAATACAATTTCCAGTCGTTGAGATAAATATATTAATTTAGGTAGAATTTACTGATTTATTATTTTTCTTTATTTTTGTCGTCCAAGGAGACCTTATATTTATCAGTGCTGTGTATTTTCTTCAGAAAGGTAGGATTTTTTGTTATTTCATTGTAAAATTCAATTCAACTCAAGCCATATGTTTTTGTTATCAGACAACATTCTATTGTTTTAGTATCCATTTGATTTCGAACGTCAGTCGAAGTAGTTGTCATTAAAGAAAATACTCGCTCTATTGACGCGTTTGACCCAGGTAAACAAAATGCAAACTCTACAACTATTGTAAGATTTGATACATTTACATCTTTTTCTTTAAATATATTAAATATTTGTACCCATTTTTATTCTACTGAAATAACATTTTTTGTCCAGTCATCAAATTTGTCTTGAAAAATGTTTATAAAAGCCATAACTCATCAAAGTATTCATCTTCATTAACCTTAACATATTTTGATATCATATTTATTGTATTTTTAGCATTATTCCATGTTACTGTATTTTTGTTTGTTAAGTGCAACCAATTTAATTCAACTATCAGTGCCTGGTTAGTTAATGTCCACTTTTGAATATATGATATACATAAATCGTAAAACTTTTGACAATTTATATCAAATTATTTTTTAACTAAATAACCCTCTTCTTCAATAGAATCAATTATTATCTCCATTTCAGTATTAATAAAATGTTCATTCTTTCTGTTTTTTAAGTTATTTAATAAACTGTTTAATATATCAATTAATTCAAATGCCGACATTTTTTCCCCTTCAATTTTTTGAATATAATTACTGAACAGTTTAAGCATACTTTGTATAAATTTCATATATAATAGAGCAGTGACGTTTTGAAAAAAGTCAACCGATATCTTAGGACTCGAATCTTGCGAAATAAAATACGACTTTAAGCCATCAAACATTAAAATAATTCTGTCAATTGCAGGAGACAGCGATAGCCATCTAGTTTTGGCATGTGATAAAATATCACGGTATTAGATATTAGCAAAATCGTAAAATTCTTTTAATTTTTCTACCCACACCGTATAAATGTGGAAATATCCAAAAAGTTTAACTGTAAAAGCTTCTGCGTCAATAGGTAAATTATCTGACGCGATTTGTACAGCGTTATGTAAGATATGAGCGTTGCAACCTAATCCAAGTATATCTTTTTTTAATTCTGTCTGAAGTTTTGTGTGCACGTTATTTTTTCCTTTTCTATTTAATCCACCAAAATCAGTGTTTGTATTATCAGCCGATAGTGCAACAATTTTTTGCTTCAATTTTTTGTTTAGTAAGAACGTCAATAATTTTAGAAGTAATTAAATCAGACGTTTCACCGGGTAAATTTGAGAACTCTAGTATTTGGTTTTTTACACCAACACGAGGCAAAAAATAACGAACAACAACAGGTACTAGTTTAATTGCTTTGTGGTTGGAACCGTCAACTAAAACAGATACATAATTCGCAAAAGATAGTTCTTTTAAAGTATTATCAACTATGTATGGGCAAATAACATTGACAACTATTTCCCTGGTTTTTGTTTTTGCACACGTGCATTTTTTGTCGTTTAAACATTGACGAATCAATTCCGATGTACAAGACATAGAACGAAAACTGTGATTGTGAATTACTGTATGATACACAAAAGTAGCTTCGCGGGCGGCTAACAAAAAATCATTTTCAGTAGGAACCAAAGCAGAAAAATAGTTGGAAACTTTACCAGATTGAACCGATGATCTTGTAGCTAACTTATGTTTTTGCGTTTTGAGGTGATCGTTTATGTCCGATCGTCCACCATGACTTACTGAAAAAGTTCCGTGGCTAGTTGTACACTGTGCATTGAAATCGTCAGTAGATTTCAGTTTTTTAATAAATGGGAAATACGTACAAAGCTGTATCATAAATTTTGCACTCGCCTACAACTTGTATCGTCAGCAAATAACTGTTAACTAATGTATAGGTTAGGTTAGGTTAGTTTACAACACAAAACACACACAATAAATTAAGTATAAACTTGAAAATAGCATGTGTTCTTCCTATGGTGGTCGAGTCACACGACCACCACAGAAGACCCTCTATTTTTCGGTCTCCTCTCTTTTTATAATATAACTTAACCTCATTAAAAAATATTTTTGCTTACGTGTATAAATGTAAAATAATGCTTACATGCTAATTTACAGTGTTACTATTGTATATTTCACAATCAATTTCTTAAATACTATATTCATCTATTTCAAAATTTGTTGTGTCTTATATTTCTTATGAACTAAATTATTATTACTATTGCATAATACAACTATGAGTTCCTCTGAGTATTTAGCTGACGTTTCTCAATTATATATAGGGTGGTGCAGAGGAAACGCATGTTTTTCGAACCGCTAGTACGCGGCGACGGGAGGGGGTATTGACCTTGAACGAATGTTAGCAGACAGCCCATGCAATGCCGTTTCAGTCGCCATGGAGCGTTGGAGCGTACAACATTGTGTGTTCGTTGTAGAGCAGTTTTTTAGAAACAATGATTCTGTAGTCACAGTGCAACGTATTTTTCGTTTATGGTGGTTTATGTGAATTGGTGGCCGCTGGACAATTGTTCCACTACGTTTTTGAAGTTAACCGCAATTATCAGCTCTATGAGCGTTTTGGTATTGAAGGTTACTCCGTGTTAACCCTTAACAAGGTAATGTATCTTTTAGGATTTCATACATACGCATTAAGACACGTTTTACGCAAAATCTCTCTGGGGGCCATTTTGATGCCTACCTGCCACATTAGTCAGAAATATTGATCCCTTAGAGAAACTCCACATTACTGAAATCACCTTTCTCTTTGTCTACGAAGAATCCTGGAAAACGTCGTGCCAGGTACACTGGCTATATAAGAAAAAAACAACTTCAAAACACGGTAAAGGCATATGCTCTTCGTAATCCTTTAGTGAACAGATCTGCAGTTGCCATGTACAAGTTGGATAATCCTGATGTAGAAAAAGCTGCTAGGTCTCGATATGAGATTACTTATCCTCGCCGAAAAGTTGAAAGACTGGCACTTCCATGGAAAATAAACTTCAACTCAGAAATGGCGTACAATCTTGACCTGGCTTATGAGGCAGATGAAACTATAGCTCTGGGTTCCATGAACCACAAGTGCAAATACTGCAATGGTCTAAAATGGAAAGAAGAAACCCGCGGAATGTGCTGCAATAATGGCAAAGTGCAGCTTCCATCTTTTGAACATTTGCCGGATCCTCTCAACAGCCTGCTTATGGAAATACACCCTCATCATAATCATTTTATGGACCTATCTTCCCCATTCATTCTTCATAATGGCAGTCGTCAAGGTTCTCCTCTAAGCTCAACTTTCTTTCTGTTGGCTATCAATGACTTCCCATCTATCATAAAACCCCCAAACAAAATCACAATGTACGCAGATGATAGTAACATATTTTGCAGGGGAAATAATCTACCAACATTAATTCAGCAGATACAAAATTGTATAAACCACCTACTACTATGGAGTAAAACTTCAGGTTTTACTTTCTCTCCAATCAAATAACAATTCATTATTTTCTCAAAGAGAAACATCCCCTACAACCCATCTCTTAAAATGGATAACACGAACATTCCTCGAGTATTCAACATACGAGTAAAAATACTAGGCTTAACCTTTGATTCAAAACTAACATGGTGAACCCACATAAACAATATAAAAAATGAAGCAAAAACTAAACTCAATATAATAAAAACACTAAGTAACCTCGAATGGGGTGCAGAAAGCAAAACATTACAGATAATACACAACTCAATAATCCTCTCAGCACTAGAATATGGCTCTATACTATATGCAGGAGCATCTGCTGTTACAATCAAAACTTTAGATCCTATTCACAATACAGCCCTAAGATTGTCAATTGGTGCTTTCAAAAGCAGCCCAGTTCTCAGCATCATAAACATCACAAGCTCTAAATCACTTGAAAAAAGGAGAATAAAACATACATTGGAATACTCTTCAAAAACATTAATAGCAACAAAAAATCCCATCAGCGCAATATTAAGAAACTCAATCAACCAATTCCAAAATAACGATATAAACAATCTTGGCACTCGTACAGCCACCTATACCTCAGACCTCAATATTATTTTTACAAACCAACTTAATCCTCAAGTCTCTGAACAACCACCATGGATTACCTCAAATCCTCTCATCTATTTCAACCTAACTGTACACAAAAAAAAGAAACCGATTCCTACATTTACAAATCAAACTTCTTCGATCTAAAAAACAGTCTTCCACCACATCAAGAAATATATATTGACGCATCCAAAAACACGGAAGGAACTGCAATCGCAATAATCCAGCCAAACTCCCAAACAGCATTTCAAATCCCATCATACAACTCAATCTATACAGCAGAATATCTAGCTCTTTTAAAAGCCACAGAATTAGCTGCCTCCTCGGATATCCAATCTTCAACCATATACACAGACTCTCTCAGCGCCCTCACAAACTTAGCAAATCCACAAAAAAACAACCCAACAGGCAACCTAATATTAAACATTATATTCTTATCCAAAAAAGACATCAGATTTCTATGGGTACCTGGACACAACAACATACCTGGTAACGACATTGCAGACGAAATAGCCAAAAGGGCAACGAAAGAACCAACTGATTTCTGGAATATAACAACACATTTAGATACAAAACTCCTTATAAACACTAACCTTGACCAAACCTGCCTTCAAGAATGGAGATCAGTACGAAACAACAAGCTAAGAGAAATAAAATCATCCACCCTCCCTTGGTTGCCTGACACATCACTCCCGCGTAGACATCAAATCGTACTCAACAGATTACGAATTGGCCATACACTTTACACTCATGAACATCTAATGAGCAAAAAGGAACAACCTATATGCACATCATGCAACTCCGTGACTACTGTCAAACACCTTCTAACAGAATGCCTCCTCACAAAAGATGCCGGAGACAAACTTATGCTCCCCAACAACCTTTGTGAAATACTAGCACCAAACACGGAAAGAACATCTTCACTCCTAGAACTTCTCAAAGAAACAAACCTTCTGCAAAAAATATAACATAAATTCTTAACATACCACATACAATTCATATTATTATATATTTATTTGTATTATATTAATTATCTTATATACTTTTTTTTTCTTTTATTTCTTTATGCTCTAGTATCATTAAGTAAATTATAATTAAACTGTAACATGTATATCTTAAACGCCAATAACCCTGGCAGTTGAGGCGTATTTCTAAATAAAAAAATAAAAAAAAAAAAAAAATTACTAGTTATTAATTTGTAATAGCCCTGTAAAATAGTATGTTACGTTATTTCATTATTTTTTTAGTTTGTTAATAAAACATAATAATTATTCTTTATAAATAAAATATGTGCTGGCCAATTCAAAAAAACCATTAAATTCCATAGGTAATTATTTTGCGCAAAACATCGTCCATTATTGAAATACGTTGGAAAAATAGTATCAATCGAACCTATATTTAAAAAAGGTTATATCATTTATTTTATGAAAAATATAAAAATGAGTCATTGAATAACAAAAATTATTCGGATAATCCGAATTATTCGAATTTCCTAAATCCGGATTATCCGGATATTTGAAATCCGGATATGCCCATCACTATTGGTGTTATTTATAAAATAGGTACCTAATGAAAAAAATCACTATAGTAATTACAATAATATGACCTTTCAATGTTTACAATCTTGATGTTATTTTCTTATAGATATGAGCTGTATCTATAAATTGAGACGTATTTCTTTAGTTGTGGCAGATACAGGTTGTTGCTTTGATTTTAAGTTAATTTTAATTCATCGTGTATTAAAGAGCTTGACGAATTTTCATCAACATATTGCTTATCTATTTTGATATCATGCATTTTCTCTAATCCTATGACAAAAAAAAAACTACTATTATCTATAAATTAATTTAGAAACAAAAATTATGTACGTTTACCGAATTTGTGTCGTTTAATAAAGGATAATTTGGTATTCGTTTAGGTCATTCAGTTAACCATAAATGGCCATGTCCACAAAAATGTGGTCGTAGTTACAAAAACAAACATTCGTTGGCCAGCCATTTGAAGTATGAGTGTGGAGTTCAGCCTCAATTCATCTGCAAAAACTGTACCCGTACTTTCAAACTCAAACATCATCTCAAGAGCCACATGATGAGCTGTGACAATTTACCTCCCAAGTTTAATTGTCAATTTTGTAATAAACTTTTTAGACAAAAGGTGCATTTGAAAACTCACATGATATGTGTGCACAAAATAATAAAGTAGTCCAAAAATTATAATACGTTATTATAATACTATACTCAGTGCCTTACGATGTTATTACAATTGAAATTAACCGTGTGCTTATAATAAAATAAATTTGATTTTTTTTTTTTTTTTACTTAATTTTATTAAACATTATTTTACTGTCTTTGACTTGTGTAATTTTTTGGTTTTCTTTGATAGTAATTTCTAGTTATAGATAATATATTACGATAGAAATTTTTATCTTTTGAAAAATGTAATATTTAAATTTAAATTTTTTGACTTATAACTAAGGAGATGAAAGTATTTAAAATTGAGGGAAGTAAAGTAGTGGTAATGTACTATTGTGTGGTTAACGCACAAGTTATTCCTCTGAACGACTCAAAATATTAAATTTTTATCTATGGATCTCTTAAACTATTGATCGTAAAACTATTTAACTTAAAAATTTTATATTTTTCAATGATTTATTATATATAACTATTAGTTTCCATTATAAGAAAAAAAAATTACATGATTAAAAATGTATTTGAAAAAATACAAATGCATGTATACTATTCAGTATTAAATCAACAGTTGAATCATGATAAGTTATCCTGTACCTTTACTATTTTAGCTTTCAATTATAATAATTGTTATTATTTTAGTTATTTGTTACTAAATGAAATTTTCACATTCATTAATTTGTTATTTAATTGTAAATACTATAACATAAATTTACTTATTGTAATAAATTGTATTTGGCTTAGATGTGAATAGGTACCTACCTATGTTATATTAGGGATATTATTTTTAAATTCATGTGTAATGTCCAAAATTGTGTTACTTGTATATTTTTATATGTGTTAATTTGTTGAATTGTTTAATCCGAGTTGATCTTCATATATTGATATTGACGTGCTGACACCAATAACTTTATTAAATATATTTATCTAAAATTTTAATTTATTTCTGACAATGGTTATCTACTAAATTTGTATGTATAAACAGTATAATAACCTACTTAATAAAATAGCACCTTTTCCTGATTTTTTTTTTACTTTTAATGCTGATTACTAATCTGTAAAAAAGTTTCCCAGGATACTTATGTTTTTCCGTTCTTCTATACTATAGACATTTTAAATATTTATATGTCATAAGGTTATATGTAACCTGTCTACTTATTTTTATATGTTTTTAAGTATGTAATTTTACAAAATTTTCATATGTATTAGAAACTTCTTTTTTTTTTCAAGTTGAATACTCTCATATTGCGTACGAATGACTTTTGAGACCATTCAAATTAGAAAGAAAGGTAAACAAAATGTTTCAGGATCTATTTAAATTGTTGGCACTTATAATTTACGCGGACGTAAGTAATGCAGTTTTTGTTCGTTTTTTTTAAAATTTAATTTGCTTTTTTTTCATAATTAAAGCAATGCAATTCAATTGCATGGCGGTAGAAGAAAAACAAGAAAATTAAAATGTTTACATATTATTTATTGATTAATTTTAAATTAAGAAGCCAGTTAATGTATTGAATAAGAGACTTGATGTTAGGAGTGAAACGAGAGTTAAGAAGAAGATTAGAATCGGAAGGGACATAACCAAAAGAAGAATGATAAGAAAAAAGAAGTTGTCTTCTGGAAAGAAGGGTAGGACATTTGAAAGTGATATTAACGTACAGTTAACAATCAAAATGAAGCCGATTTACTTCAATTAGATTTAAATACTCTTTATGAATGGTGTATAAATAACAATTTTACACTTAATATTAGTTAATGCCAGACTTTCTCTAGAGATCGATTATTTTCGAAATTTGTTTATTACTTAAATGGTGAAACTCTAAATCGTAATATGGGACCTATTAAGGACCTCGGTATATTTTTTGATTCTAAATTAAAATTTGATTGTCATATTAACAACGTGGTTGCCAGATCTAACCAAATCTTGGGTTTTATTCGTCGAAATTGTAATGACTTTCATGATATATTAGCCATAAAGTCGATTTATTGCTGTCTGGTACGATCAATTTGTGAATATGGATCAATAATATGGTCTCCTTATACATCCATTCATAAGTATAAAATTGAGAGCATACAACAAAAGTTCTTACGTTTCGTTTCTTTTCAATGTTCCATACCTAGAGAACCACATTCTTCGTATACCCCACTTTTAACGATGCTATCTATTGAAACGCTTGAACAACGCCGTTTATGATTAGATGTGTACCTACTTTGCGTATAAGCTCTTCTCAGGAAGTTTTGACTGTCCTTCCTTTTTGTCCTATTTTTCTTTCCATGTCCCTATTCGTAACACCCGGTCATTAAACACATTTTATCTAAAAACAAAAGTAACTAATTATATAAGCAATACTCCCCACAATAGAATTATGAAAACTATAAATGAATTAAAAATCGATCTGTTTAAATCGCCAAACTTCAACTCTTTTAAAAATAACTATAATTCTTATCTTGTTAATACTTAGCTATAACTGTTATATTTATATTATATGTTTGTATTTCATTATATTTATATATATATATACAGTAGAGCCTTGATAGTCCGGATGAATTCAGACCAAGCCTCGTCCGGATTAGCGATTCGTCCGGATTACCGGAGGTTTTTCCTACTCAATTGACTTAGGACATTTTTCTTTCCTCCGACTTTATTAATTGAAAATTACAAATATTTTAAATTCTACATACATAAATAAATTGGTACATGCATACATTTGTATATATAATAAATTAAAAAAAAAAATTATTTCAACTTTTTGTTCCAAATTTAAAGTTACGTGTTTACGAGGAGCCATTGTTAGACTCGACAAGAAAGAAGAAAACGAACTGACGACCGATTGCTAGTCATTAATAGGGACAGTAGGTACTAAAATTGATGAAATTGTTATTGTCGAAAAAATATTTCATCGATTAATATTGGATTCCGGGAATTCCGAACAAACTACCTATGTTTATATAGATTTATGGGCCGTCCGGATTACCGCGTTCACCGGATTATCGGGGATCCGAACTATTGAGGCTCTACTGTATATATATATATATATTTGTAAACTACTATTAATTCTAACGTACAATTGTCACTATTATAATGCATGTAATTGGGCTTGGGCCGTATAATAATAATAAATAAATAAATAATTATAAATAAATATGATCGAAATCACAAATTGATTTCTCGTGAGGTAGATTGCAGAACAAGGAAGAGTTAAGATCAAGTTTAAAGGAATGGTTAGGTAATAAACTATGAATTATTTGTAGACGAGTGTAGCTGACAATTAGGTGTCTAGAAATTTCGAGGTTTTTGAACCATGGGTTTTTAGGAATTGAAATAGCTATGTGCCAATGCCATGTCGCAAAGTTAGGTGGGAGGGAGTCCCATTTGATTTTCCAGGCATTGCGAGTAGTTTGCGGTAGATAGGAAGAACGTCAGAAAAGGATATCTTAAAATGAGAAAAATTGGTGAAGGATTTGGTTGAAAAAGCTAGGTGGTCGGCCTGCTCGTTACCAACGATACCGGCGTGACTAGGGATCCAGAAAAATTTAGCAATTTCATCAGCGAAACAGAGATGATGTACAAAAGATATAATGATAAGTACAAGAGGGGATATAGAAGACTTGAACGAGTTAGTGGAAATAGCAAGAAGGCTTGATTATGAGTCAGATAAAATAAGAAAAAAACGGTATTCTAGAGAAAAAGTGAATTGTAGAGCACTTATGATAACGTAACATTCTACAGTAAATGACAAAGCATGTAGTTTGTCATTAAAAGATAAATTGAACGAAGCCTGAAGGGATGAAGAAAGTTAAACCAGTTGAGTTGGGAGACACAGAACCATCGATAAAAATTTGTTTATTTTATCGATGGTTCTGTGAATTTGAATAAAGTTGGGAAAATTAGATAACATATATTCATTAAACAAGGACTCAACCAGGGTTTGAGGAAGACGTAGTAATTCTTTTGGAGAATAGCAAAGGAAGTTGGGAGAAACAGTAAATTTTGGAATACAGAAAAGTGCATCATATGGAGTATCATAAATAGATCCCGTTCGTTATAGTCAAAAAGTATGAAGTGTCTCGTTCAAAAATTCAAAAAATGAGATTAATATGACTTTTATACTGAAATAATATTTTTTATACTAATATTATTGGTTTATTATATTCAGGTAAATGAAAATGTGCAGTGTGCAACTGAATTTGACATGAAGTCTATATTTTTGGGAGAGGGAAGAGGTAAGAACGAAATCACACTTGTGTGAGTATTTCAGCTTCTCCACTTGACTACTCTTAATGTATTAATTACCTAACTCGCTACTTAATCTCGTTAGGTTACTAGATCTCGTTAATCTGCTGGATTTTTTTATTTTCATATAGGTTTAAAGTCAGAATTTTGATAAAAATTATCGATATTTTTCAGTGAAAACTTTTTGAAATTTAAAATTATTTATACAATAGAAAGAATTTATCACCAATAATTTTGCCACATACATGCCTGTTTATAGTTAATGATTAACTTCGTGAATTATTCTTTACGTGGTCTTAAGGTGGAATTAGTGCTCAAACATGACTCTTTTTACTTAAAATGTCATATTTATTTTGATTTTTGTTTCATCAATTTCTAATTTTTTATTATAATACCTGACATATGTTTACACAGATCTATACGAATAATAGCTATATTTACATTTTCATAATAATCAGTTCGATGTATGTTTTTTATAAGTATGAAATATCTGAATAGAGCGAAATATATATCATGTATTTGAATATTATAAAATTGACATGGATTATTCTTGTTATTACTATTCTAGAACTTTTTTTCCTTGAAACTGGAAAATTGCATAGATTATTTATCATAGGGTTTTTCGTTTTTTCGAATACAAAACAAGTTTATAGAAAAATTATTATTGAAGTTTGGTTTTGAATCGATTCTTGAAAACAATGAATTCATTGGTTTCAAATTTTAAGAAGTACGTACTTCGCCCCATGGGATATTCTTCGCTACTCGGATGAGTTAATGATAATAAGTGAATTGAATTTTAAAGAAATGATAGATCATTACTTTAGTTAAACGATTCTGAGCAAAGCTTCAGAATTAAAGTAAACCGTTAGGATTTCTTCAAATAAATTGTTAAATTTGAAATTAGACGTAAAAACAATTATTTATTAGGTACTTAATAATCTTAAAATTATTCACTTAAACGATTATAAAACAAAATCCTTCGTCACGATTTTTGAAATATTTTAAGTATCGTTAGTAAAGTAATATATGAGTAAGGTCATATCACATTTTCAAAAGCTTTCATGAAATATTAAAAATATACCATTCATATACCTACTATATCATTTTTTGTCTAATTTTCGAAGATTTTTAGTTAAATTTATATATATACCGTGTGTCCCAAAAAACAGGGGCCACTTTACCACTCATTACCATGTAAATATTTTTCAATTCTGTTTGCGGGACCTTAAACTAGACTAATGGATCGTACATTTCTATGACTTACAATGTTTTTAACTCGTGTATCTTGCGCATGCGCAATAAAACTTACATTTTTTTAAATGGCAACCTGTAATTTGAATATCATATTCGGGTTCACCGATTTTTTTCAAGCCATTTTGATGTATCAACTTATGTCCTAAACCCAAAATTGACTAAACTAGAGCTAAGTAGAATTTAAAAATTTAAAAATTCAATTTAATTTATTTTTTTTTCTAATTGTACGTACTTATTTTTTTTCTAAACACCATGAAACAAACAATCAAAATTATTATTACTAAACTAATTAACTATTTACTATTTATGAATTATTATCTTATTTTGTTATTACACATTATGAAATAACATAGTTGAAACATGAATTTTCAAGAAACAAAATTTCTATTTTATTTTTTTAACATTATTATACATTTTTATTTACAATTTAATTTACAAAAATTACAAACATAAACTATTCAATAAACTGTTCGAAAGTCCCTCCGCCGTGTAAAGTGCATGCCTCAAATCGACGTAAACATTCACGAGTAGTTGCTGCCAGTATTTGGTTTTCGTTTAGAAGGTTACATGCGTGTGTAATTTTATTCTTTAAATCTTGGATGTTGATTGGAGGAGTTAATTAGTTAAATAGTTAATTAGTTTGATAATAATAATTTTGATTGTTTGTTTCATGGTGTTTAGAAAAAAAATAAGTACGTACAATTAGAAAAAAAAAAAAATTAAATTGAATTTTTAAATTTTTAAATTCTACCTAGCTCTAGTTTAGTCAATTTTGGGTTTAGGACATAAGTTGATACATCAAAATGGCTTGAAAAAAATCGGTGAACCCGAATATGATATTCAAATTACAGGTTGCCATTTCAAAAAATGTAAGTTTTATTGCGCATGCGCAAGATACACGAGTTAAAAACATTGTAAGTCATAGAAATGTACGATCCATTAGTCTAGTTTAAGGTCCCGCAAACAGAATTGAAAAATATTTACATGGTAATGAGTGGTAAAGTGGCCCCTGTTTTTTGGGACACACGGTATATATATATATATATATATATATATATATATATATATATATATATATATATATATATATATATTTAAAGTTGAAAATGTATGAAAAAATAATTTATCACGTAAAACTCATAGTATAATTTACTTGAACTTTTTTCAGTATCATTAGAGAAGTGTATGAGTAACGTCATTTTAAATTTTCAGAAGTTTTCATGAAATAAGAAAAACTTTATTAGAAATGTAGGTACTTAAAATTATTGTGAGGAAAGCTTAATAAACACTCAAAGTACCAACTAAATGAGCATCAAAGTGAAAAAAGTGTCCCCGGAAAAAAAGTATAAGTGTCATCCTTCGCTTCACTCAGAATCTAATATTACGAGCATCCTACGACTATGTATTTTATTCTAACCTAACCTAACTTAATTAAAAAAAATCTGATGAAAAGATAAACTGTTTTTTTACCAAATTATTGAAAATATATTATTTTATCTGTATCTAATGATTCATATAATGATTGGATAGTACCATAATTTTTTATCTCATTTGAAGTTGAAAGTCAACGTACCTAACAGTTGATTCCTTATAAATTTTATCATACTAATGTCATTAAAAAAAGTTAATAAAAAAAAACTTGTGTATCGAGATATTCTTTATTGTCAGTCATGCATATAATTGTAAAGTCATTATTAATTTTCAACACTTTTTGTCAAATATCAAAAATGTTACTATAGATTAACTCTAAAAAGCAAAATATTTTCAAAGTTTTATGTAAGCCTTAAGTTCTCAACTTTTGTTTTTAAATTTTCGTAAAGTAGGTTTGTAAAAGTAACCTAACCGCATAAAAAAAAGATAAACATCATAGAGAAACCAATAAAAATTAAAAAATATTGTTTCACTAGAATACGAAACAGCCCAATGGTATTATTTGTATAAAAATATACATATATCGGTGTATTTTTTTGTAGAAACTGATAAGCTAGTACAGATCTTCAGCTCCACATCCGGTCATCGTAGTATTGTGTAAGCATAATAAACTAGTTTATTATTAGTGTAATATACATATATATTTTGATATATAATAATTAATATGTACTAATATGATAGGTAACTAATATGATCCGCACAACGCTCTCATAGGTATAATCACGGACTAAGATATATCTTAGTCCGTGGGTATGATACATCTGCGGTTATCTCATAGACATGATATCACATTATCAATTGTTTTCATTTTAGCCGCGTGTTTTTTTGTAACACTGAGCGCCTTCGCCCGTTATACAGTTTTTCAATCACTGTCTTTTTTAATTTAATTCAATGCATTTAAAAAATATTTAACAATATTTTAACACGAAATTTGTATTAATTGTATTAATTTGTTTTAATTAATATAATTTGATTATGATTTGGTGTCGTTTATAAAAGATCATAACTTGACTTTAAAATGTAAATTATTTTATCATGAACCACACACCTTACATTCGATTTTTTCAACGTATATTTTCGCTATAATATAATATAATTATGTTTAATTATTTTAATCTTTCACTTCGTATTCATTTTTAGATATATCTGTAAAATGTATGTGCTTATAAAACATAGTATGTAATTTATTTTATTAATTTGATTAATCTAACAGTAATCAGTTTTTATAAAGAATACAAATTTATTTTATATATTTTCATGTTATTAAAAATATTTTTCATTTTTTGGAAAATATTTGTAATTTTTATGTTTTCAATGGTTATGATATTTTGTTTTCTATTTTTGTTGTTGTTTTTATGACAGAAGTGATAACAGTGATATAGATATATGGAATTTTGGATTACAGAGATGCAGTGGATTTATTTATTGCTGGTAAATTTTAATTCAAAATACTTTTATATTAATTTACTACAAAATTTAATATGCGAGAATGTTTTGCCCAAAATAATATAAAAAAAAATCTACCTGGCTTTGTTAACTATACCAATGATATGATGCAAATACCTTGTTGCACTTGATTCTTTACTAGTTTTTAATAAAATATACCCTGCCCTGTTTATTTAAATTACTGAATTTTTATTTTTTGATTCATGTATCAATGTTTTTTTAAATTTTATTCCGTACATAAATTATACCGATTGTGTATTTATGAATAATAAACTATCAATATAGTTATCAAATAAATATAATTAGGTGAAGTTTTATTTTGTACTTAACTATATTGGTACCTACCAATTATATGTTATTTTCTGTACATTAGTACAATGTTTAAAATGTTATTATTGTCAAAATAAATTTTAATTTATTGTTATATTCTTCTGATGATTTATTTTCACATTATTTTAGTGGGAAACTGACTTAGAATATTGGATTATACGAAAATTGTCAAGTTTCATCCCACGTCAAGCAATAAAAAAGGTACGTTTAGCTCTTAAGTTAATTAAATATTTAAATAGTTTCTTATGATTGTCTTTTTAAATTAAGTGTTTCTACAATTGTATGGGTTTAAAAGGATATGTATGGTCTCCTTACTTACACACCCTTTTATTTCCATTATTTTAAAAAGTTATACCTCATTACTTATTGTAAATGTTAATTCTGATAATATCACCAATAATTTTGGCATTCTTATAATAATTTCATTTAAAAAATTTCTTAAGGGTACTTACATTGTAATGTTCTTATAAATTATGACAATATTTTCCACCTAACCAACTTATTATTATTTGTCATTACTCATTACCTACTCAAACACTTTGTCAATGTTTTTGAAAAAATTTGAAAAATTGTCAGATATTTTTTTACTTAAATTTAATGTTAGAATTTTAATTCCTGTATATTACTCTGAAACTTTGCTTAGAACTATATTGTTATCGAAATTATTAATCTTTTTTTTTTAATTCACTTCACTACCTACCAATTATTTTCTTATTCAAGAAGTGGAGAATACCCGTGATATGAAGTAAAATTGTCATTTTCTATCTATTCTAGTTTGTAATAAATAGTCAAGTAAAAATAATTATTTTATTTCACTTCTTTTAATGTAAGTGAATTTTTAGTTCTTTTAAATAGTGTATTATTTGAAATAGATTTAGGTGTGTTAGAAACATGAGAAAATGAAAATATTTATTTATAGTATAATAATGGTATCATTAGTAATTATTGATATCCAGACCATTAATTAAATTCGATGTAATGATACATTCCACTACAGATTAGTATTATACAATTGTATATGTAATTATACAATTTGCACCACATAAAGTTTGTGCAGCTGTATGTAGTTTGTGGTAAATCTATAAATAAAGTATCAGTATTTATTTTAAACTATCATTTTTTGAGACCATTTTCTTCAAACTCATGCTGGCTATGGAATTGATTGAATTATTAGTAAGTATTACTTTGTAAGTAACATTAAAGTTTAAGATTTAAAGATGGAAATTGACCACATGATTATGTATTGATCTAATTGTAAATTATTGCACAAAATAGCAAATTATGAATAAAAATATGTGTTTCTATATATATTTATGACAAATATGTAATAATATGTAAAATTAACTTATTTAGTTGAGAATTTTTTAAACCAGGTTTTACTTAGTAGGGGAAGATATTCTCTTAGGTGATTTTAGCAATTAGTTATTTAGTAATTTTTAGTATTTAGTAATCAGTCATTTTACATTATAGTTTCTGAGTAAAGCAAAGTATCTATGGTTTTACAATGATGTTTATTTTTTTTTTCTTTTGAAACAAGAAAACTTTTAACAGATTTGATAAAAAAATATACCAACAATTTTACTTAAAATTGTTAAATATATAAATGGAATATTTTTGTTTATATTTTGTTCAGAATTGTTTTACTATACAAATTACCTATAAATTCTTTAAAATTCAATACAACCATCCACATTATCTTGTCTGAGAAGAGAAGTACGTACTTTTCATTTTAGATTTATGAAATATACCGTTTGAATAGAACAATATCTTTAAATTAATATTTTAAGTTGAAAATTGATGTAAAAACACATTATTAGTAAAATAATTTTCTTAAAAACTTATAAAAAAAAAATCTCATTTAACAACATATTCAATTTTCAAAAGTTTTCATATTATATTAAAAATAAACCGTTCAAAAGTTTAACATTTTTCATCTTATTATCAGTAGGTTTTATGTTTCAAAATTATCTTAGGTTTTTTTGTTTGACATAGAAAACAATTTTTTTTATAGAAAAAATTCAAAACTTTTTGTTCTATCTGTATCCAAAGTTTCGTAGTGTTTGGATAAACCGATTTCTTCAAATAAATTGATAAAGTTGAAAATTGATGTAAAAACAGTTAATTATGTAAAAACCATATAATAATAAATAATAATTTACTAACGCTTTTTAAAAAAAATCCTGATTCACAATTTTTAAAAAAATTTCAGAATCGTTACAGAAGCATATGAGTAAGGTCTTACTTTATTTGCAGAAGTTTTCATCAAATATTAAAAATTTCAAAAGTTTTTATTTAATATTTAATGAGGGATAAATTTAAAAAAAAACAAGATATTTTAAAAGTTCTATTTTAGCCCAAAAGTTTTCAAAAATTGTTGAAACTTTTTGAAGTATGTAGTATTATGTCAATAACATAAGGTACAAATTTCAAGTTTCTAGCAATATTACTTTTGGAGTTATGAAGAAATTACTGAAAAATAAGTAATTTTAATGAAAATGCCGTTTATGTCAAATTTTTCTGTTTTTGTTCTATTTTAGACTGTCTTTCTGCTCGTCTGGAAACTATTGAGATAATAGCTTTATAAACCCTCAAAGGACTATCCACATACAATTTTGATCTATAGAGCTGCTTGATGAAACTTTTGGACAAAGTTAAGTTGAGCAAGAAGTGTCTCCAGATAAAAAAATTAATAAATAAACATCCTTGTAAAACCTTAAGATCCTTCGATTTACTCAGAACCTAAAATTTCAAAAATCATGACCAATTTTTTTTTATAAAAGTTCAAGTAAATTATTTTATAATTTTTTCGAAATCGACTGTTACTACATCAATTTTCAACTTGTGTTTATGAAAAAAATTGGTATATCCAATCATTATGAAACTTTGGATACAGATAGAACATCATATTTTGAATCTTTTGGTTAAAAAAAACCTATTGACAATTAGACTGTTAATGGTAAAATATAATATATAAAATATATTTTCATACTGAAATCATACAAGAATTGTTTAACTAAAGAAATGATGTATCATTTCTATAAAATGCAATACACTCATCACCATTATCTTGTCCACAGAGCAAAAAATATCCCATGATAAAAAGAACGTCCTTTTTCCCTTCATTTTATGAAAAAAAAAAAAAATGTTATTGTAAATAAATGAGTTATAAGTTAATTTCCTAATAACTATTAATTATTATCAAATAGATAATAATTTCTAACCATGTTTATTAACCTAAAATAGATTGAAATTGAAAACTAAGTAACAGTGATTTTGGAACTTAGTCATATTTATGTGTATACATTATTTGTTTGAGTTTATGGAACATATGCAAATATTATTCGTTTTAAATTTTCAACAAGTTTATCACACAAATACTATTAGTTTACACTTTAAATTGTTAATAAATTTTTTAAAGTAAAACTATTAAGCTAATACTTTTTTCTTTTTAATACTTTTATCTGATCTAAAAATTGTAAATGACTTGTATTTTAAATATTGTAAAATCCAATTGTTGTGATATTTGAGAAAATAATTTTTTTTGAAAAAAATAAATGAGCATGCACAAATTCATATCTTCTAGTTTTGGCTGTTAAATAGTGAAATCAATGTATAGGGTGTAAGTAAACTAATCTTGTTGGACTTGTATTTTAAAATAAATAGCATATACTTTATCTACAAGTCCACATGCATTTTAATTTTTGGTTTAAAGAAAAATTGGAATTTTAGTATGTTATTTACCACCACTAACGTTAAGTTATTACAATTAGGGAATCTTTGCTATATACCTTGTTTAGATACATAAAAATGTATATAATGATATGAGAATGCGCAAAAACTCTCCAAATTGTATTTTCACTACACCGTAACATTATCTGGGCTGTGAGCATTTATTTTTTGGCTTAAACAGCTGTTGCAACTTTTATTGGACCTGAACCAGATGAAGAATTTTTAAAGCACAATCAATAGTTACCATGAAAAAAAACTGATGTAAGGAAAAATGTATTAGAATGTGAAAAAATTAAGTGGTTCCTACAGTGGAAATGTTTATTGAAAAACCCTCATTGTTATTTAAAAACAAAAGTAGAAACCAAGTATGAATAACATGATTTATTTGGTCAGAACTATCTAAGATACCCAATTGTCTCATGACAGTTTTAATGAAAACATTTTAATGAATAATTAAATATTGTTGTTTTTTATTGATTATTTTGTTAAATATTTTGTATATTAAAAAGATTTTTACCTTTATGAGTTTTATTTTTTCTACTGAATTTTTTTATAAAAAGAATGAAGGATTAACTACCTCTTTTTTATTTTGCTAGATCTTTGACTGATGTTGCAGTTTTATTATTTGATTTTCTTTTGCAACATTCAAGAATTAACTTTAAACAAAAATATAAAAATATTTTGTATAGTTGAAATTTTTGGTATTTGATTTTTATATGTATAAATTCATTTTTGAATACCTAATAGATTACCATTAAGTACCATTTAGTAAATTACTACTAAAAATATTAACAGACAAAAAAATATTTGAAGTAAATATAGACTAAATAATTGATTTTAGAATATATTTTAAAATCAATGACTAGATTAATAAATTACTTGGAAAATATGCGTTTAAGTAAATTATTATGTCAGACAATTATAGGTATATGTTGTTATAGTCAATAAACTCTTTGTAAAGTGTATTGTTTGATTAAGTTATCATACCATACTTAGTCTAACGGGTTTGTTATGTAGGGTAAAATTTGAGCCATTTGAAATGAATACCTGCTTTGTTGTGAAAAAATTATGCTTAGATTTCATTAGAACTGTTATAGGTATGTGTACTTATACCATAACATTACTAAATTAAATTTCATCAAGCTACAACATAATATCTTGTACATATATTTACATAATAATAATACTGTACAACCATTTTAACCTCTGATTATTATTCACTAATACAAATTGTTTTAAACAAAATTAAAATATTTTAAAATTGAGATTTTTGTGAAAAATGGCCACAATGGTTTGATAAATATAGGCCCTTTTCATAAAACATTTAAAATTATTGCATTACTGGCTACTCAATGATTTTTAAATTACAAATCTAATTTTCATTTTTATGTTTTGAATTTATATACTTTGGATAGGTAATTGTATATGTGTGTGTGTGCGCGCGGGTATGTTTATTTTAGCCTTATTAACAATAAAATTATGTATAAGATTACAAAATAAATAACATAGTTTCAACAACTTTATTTTAAATTTAACACAAAATTACATTCACATCGTACAATTATTTAAAAAAGTACCCTAATAACGTTTTATATTGTGATACTACATAAAAAATTATATTTAATTTAAATTTTATTCTATCTATGGTTTAATAATAATATGTTTACACGTTTTACTATTTTTGCAAAATAAAATGAGATGAAATTCAAATACAAGTATCTTTTTTCTTATTTATGTTCAATAATGTTTCAGTTGTTGGGAAAATGTCCTTGATTTATGGATAATATATTTCATTGATGATGATAACTATATAAATGTTTAAATGTACATGACTTTATGATAGGGTTTATTTAATCATTTTATATAATTATTATATAAAATAAACAAGAATATCCATTTTTATTTCATTAATAAAATATAGAAATTAGTTTAATTATAGAAAGTATGTATAATACATTATTCATAATTTAATTTTTTTATGGTTTAGTTGTGACTTAATTTAATTTAAATTTATTATGTTTAACACGTTCGATGCCAGCGTCGGATACGCTCCGACAGTGTATATTTATGTGCCTGGCCGGTGTCGGAGGGTATCCGACGAATGTTATATGAATTTCTTAAGTGTTCTAGAAAACTAGGCTGATAGTGTATGATCATAAAATTTGGTGTGGCTATTCAGTATAATTTTGTTAATAAATTTGTACAATTAGTTATTAGTTTCTGCCATTTTTGCGGTTTTAACAAGGTTTTATCTACAACCATGGTATAATGAATACAGAATGCTATTCATCGTCCATGTTTTTTTCAAAACCAACGTGGCGTGTAGCGAGTGATACCAAAATTACGTCGGCATTGAACGTGTTAATTTTAATGACAATGTCTATTTTCTACAAACATAAAATATATACGTATGTAATAAAATAAATTTCTATTTACTAATCTCTGTAATCTTAAGTATACACTTTTGCAAGTATATACTTGTACAAAGAAAAGATAAACTTAAAATATTTAACAGTAACTGTTGCTTTGATATTGCTTATTTGAGTAGTTAATGCTGTTGGATATTTCTATGAAATACGGTGTAATCTTTGTATTCCTAACCTATAATAGTCCTATGTGTACAGTAATCTAGTACCTACCCATACAAACTATGTGTTATTATTTAAATTATCTTATGAATTTAAAACAATTATACATTTGATATTATAAATAAATGTATCTCACAGAATGAATTGTTTACATAGAATTGAAAGTTTATAAATTGGTATACATTAAAATACATAAAATGCTATAATTTGGTTACACATTTTACATATGAATATTTATTTCCAGTATTAAAGATTTTCTAATGATTTGCTATTTCATGTTATATCATATCTGTCAGATAACAAAGATTACACTGTGATTGTAATTATTACAAATAAAAAAATAACATTTTGTTCATTCATGTAGACTTGTCCATTATTTTTAATTAGTTATAGATAATTAGATACACTACTGTGTCACGAATCATGATATATTTTGAACAAATAATTTTTGAACATTTTTTACATTATTCAGAAGTAAAGAATTATTAATAAGTGAGTATGACTTTGGTCACTTCTTTAAAAAAAAAAATCATAACATTTCTATTTGTTCAAGAGATATTTGAAATAAATTATCAAATTTCAAAGATATTGTTGAATACCTAAACTAAAAATATTTTGGAGAATTATTGGTTACTTATGAAACTATTTTTATTAATTAAATATTTCTTTAATAGGGCCAATGACTGATTCCTTATTCAAAGGAGAAGGCCAATTTCCATGTCCAAAATGTGAAAAATCGTATGTGCATTTACGAAATTTGCATAGACATTTGAAAAATGAATGTGGCATTGAACCTTCATATCAATGTCCCTGGTGTTCAAAAAAATGTAGATATAAATTCACATTGAAATCACATATTTATGGTAAACATTCATCTACATCTGCGATGTCTCTTCAATTTTAACAGTACTGATCTCTATTTAGAAATTAAAATATGAACATATTTATGTATTTTAAATAATTTAGTTCCTCACGATCATACATAAGTATATTATTTATATATGTAATGATACTATATATAATAATACTATATATTAGTAATGATTACTAATATTTTTAAATATATGAATTTCCAACTTTCCCACGTAGTTCACATTATTTTAGATTATTTAATATTGTTTAACTTACTAAATTTTACTTTTTCAATATGTTTTATTTATATTATAAGTATTATCAATACATAATTTATATATTTGTGTTGTACAGTTTAAAAACTGAAAGTAAAAGTATTCAATGTATATATTTAAAAACTGTATGGTATTTCTGTCAGTTTTGAGGTAAGAATGTATTATATTGTATTTATAACTGGTTTGAATACAGCATTATTGTTAACAGAGTCTAACCTACTGTATAGAATATCTTAAAACTTATAAGAAATATTTTTGATAATTGTATTTTTAATTTTAATTTCAAACAAGTTTTTAATCATACTTGTTTATGCTCAGCGTATGGCCAATAATTTAAGGCCAAAATTAAACTAAAATTATTTAAAATATTGTTTGTATAAAACAAAACCTAAAACAATAACGTACACTAAATGTACATTTTTTATTTTTATTTTTTGAGCATGAAACTATTAATCATTATTTACTTAAAAAATATTGTAGCACCTATATAGGTACCTTGTAATAAAAAAAATTGAATCTTAAATAATTTTAATTTTTTTAATTTTTACTTATTTGAATTATTTATACATATCACATTACGTATTAATACTGAAAAGATTAAATGTATGTAGATATCTTTATGTTGTTTCAAGTACTTATTTGCATTTTATACATGCTTTGTTTTAAAGTAGTTGATACATATTTAATGTTCTGACTATTTAATGTATTTATATTATTGTAGGTAAACTATACAAATGTCTTTTGATTAAAATGTATGAATTATTATATTAGTATTTTTACAATTACAAATGAATTTGTATTTTACTGGTATAAATAAATGATTTAAATTATTACCAATATTTAACTAAATGTATCAATTTCATAAATATGATTATGATAATTACTTAGCCTGGATATATAAATGATAATATAATCGTATTGATGAAGATTTATTGATTATTTTTAAATAAATTATTATTATTTAGTTCCTAGTTAAATTTTGGTACTTAGAAAAGTAAAACACACGGCATTGATCAGCAACAATTGCAGATATTGGAAGTGGGCTTGCTTTTCCATATTGTTTTCTGGTGCATGTTTAAAACCCCCCAATCCAGTATAATTGTCTGAAAAATAAAAAAACTGTAAATTGTTAAAATAATTAGTTTTAAATTTTTAAATACAAATGTATTATTTAAAAAAATTAATTTAATGTGTCATATAATTTAATTTTCTATTTTTATTATATAGATAACCTGTTCTATTTGTAAAATATCTGTTTTAATATCTAATAGTTGTAATTGAAGTATGTAAAAATAAATTTTTCTGATAATTAATTCTTTTTACTCAAAATTGTTTTCAGTAGTTTTATTATAACTACTCAACATCTGTTTAGAGTTTAAAGAGAGCTTCAAATGTTGAAAATTAACTAAATGTGTCTGAAGAACTCAATAAAAATAAAAAATAAACATAAAATGCAATATAAATGTTATATTTTGGAAATTTATTATGCTTTAATATAATTGTATTGAGTACCTACAGTAAAACATTATTTTATTGTACCATGAAAAGTATAATTTTATAAAAATAAATTATTCAATTCAATTTTTATTATATATATATATATATATATTTTTTTTAGTGTGAAATATTTGAAATCAAAAAAAATTTTGTAAAATTAACTAATTATTAATATTTATTTCATTTTCATTATGTTTTATACATTTTACCAAAGTATATTCATTGTTTTTAATTTTAAAGCACAAGTCTCTGCTTATCACATTGCACATTCAGAACTTAACTAGTGTTTTTTTTAACTGTTATTCATATTTTTGTTTAATTATTGTTATCATTTTATTTCTGTTTCAGTTTACTACAATTACAATCGTGGTAAACCTAGAAAAGATCGTTGTGGTAATAATGTTTGCCCTCAGTGTGGTAGAACTTATGTTCATAAATATACAATGCAAACTCATATTAAATATGAATGCAATAAAGAACCTCAGTTTATCTGTCAATTTTGTGGAAAAGGCATTTATTATCCATCGAACTACAAGAAACATTTAATTTTGAAACATGATTATCGAATTGGCCAACACATGTTGATTGATATAAATTTTAAACGTAAAAATTGTAGCAAGATAATGGCTTTTAAAAACTTATAACTTTTATCTTTTCATTTAAAATACTTTCCATCTAAAGTACTTAATACTATCTATTTTTTTTTTTTTTTTTTTTATGTGTTTTGATAAGTATAAATGTAGTAATAAAACTGAAAAGTGAACACAAAATATTTTATTTTATTTGAGAAAATGTAGATTTTACTTGCAATTATGTAATATTAATGATGTTTGGTATAAAATATATGATATGTTAAAGTATCTTAATTATTTTATCATAATATATCACAGCTTTAAGTTTTAATTCATCCTTGCCTATGTCTACACTTTTCATACTTTTTAATTTATTTCATTTTTATATTATGTATGTATGTATCTATTTATTTATTTGTGACTTAAAAAAATGTTCATATTACATGATGATTTTCTTAGTCATATTGTAATTGTCTGTCGTGTAAAAATAAATACAAACACAGAAATTGTTTTAACTTTTTATTAACTTTTTAAAAATATTTAAAAAAATTAGAACTTACACAAAAAAAGTACATACTTAGCCCCATGGGACATTCTTTGCTCCTCGAACAAGTAAATGGGAATGAGTGTATTTAATTTTGAAAAAATAATAGATCATTTCTTTAGTTTAACAATTCAGACCAAAGCTTCAGTATAAAAATTTACTGTTCATATATTTTATCATTTTTTGTTTAATTGTCAGTAGATTTATTTTTTCAAAATTATCTAGTTTTTTGTTTGACAAAAAAGACATTTTTTTTTTTTTTACCAAAAGATTCAAAACTTATTCTATTTTTATTCAAAGTTTTATTGTGTTGTCATAAATGTCATAATTGGATGGACAAATTTCCTCAGATAATTATTTAAAGTTGAATATCTACGTAAAAATCATATAAAAATTTATTGAAACGCATATAAAAAAAAATTTGGGTCACAATTTTTGAAATTTGTTCAGTATTGTTAAAGAAGTGTATGAGTATAGTCATATTAAATTTTCGGAAGTTTTCACAAAATATTAAAAACTATTAAATATTAAAACTTATTTGAAATTTATTTTAAAACATGTCGTGATACATTTATAATATATGGTAAAAGTTTAAAGTTTCTAGTAACATTACTTTTGGAGTGATGACAAATTACTAAAGTCAATTTAATTAAAATTTATCCCCTTAAAGTTCCATCTACATCGAGTTTTTGATCTTTAGAGTTGCTGAATGAATTTTTTGGACAAAGTTAAGTTGAGAAAAAGTGCCTCCCGAAAAAAAAGTAATAAATAAACACCATTGTAAAACCATAAGATCCTTCGCTTCACTCAGAATCTAAAACCAAAAATTTCTTTATAAATGACAATTAAATTGAAATCATGAAATTTAAGCTAATTCTTTTTTAACTTGATAGCAATGAGATGTCATTTACTCGAATAGTCAAAATTAAATGCTCTACGGTTCAGCCATAACACAGATTTGTACCAACTTAAAGAACGCTCGACTTTAACTGATGTAATGGGTGAAAATTTCATACTTGCACTGTTCAAAAGAGCAAACTCAGTGTGCAATATTATCTCATTTATTCTGCAATGGGTATCTCTAATTAATTTTAGGCAGTTTAAACTAGAATTTTTATTTAATGCACTGTGCATTTTTCTTATGTCCAAGCCCTAGTCATCATCAATGATGTAATTTAGGCAATAACGTAAATAACTAGTCAATATCATTAGTGCCTAACATTAATAGGCTGTCACCAAAGCCTAGGCATTAATAGACAGGAAATGTTGTAAAAATCAAATACTTTGTTATTAAATGTACAACTATGTTTAGAAAATTATCTTGATGTCTACTACTGATAGATAATGTTGACCTTCTCAAACAAAATATTAAATTTGGTTAAAAATTCAAAATGACACTATACAAGTGCAGATATAGTTTTGACACAATTTTCAATTAAATGTATGATAATTATTTAATATCATCAATATTAATATAATATTATAGTTTATATAAAATTAGTATTTATTTAATTAACATATTTACCTATTTATTTTCACAATTTGATGTTGCATGGCTTATAGAATTGCATAAAATCTTATTTTTTTGGGAAGCACATTGATTGCTTCTGCATCCCGTTTTGTGAATACTCTTGGTATAGCCTTGGGAACCCGCAACCCCATAACCAGCAGCCTCATGAACAGTATTTTTTTTCCAATAGTGGCTGATATATGCAGTATTATCAGTTTGTTGTTTCTCATTGATGAATGAAAAAATTGCATTTTCAAGTTTAATTTTCATTTCTCGAATTGTTGTGATAAAAATAAAACAAAAATCGAATTGTGTATGAACACAATCAATGACGTCCGAACAATACGATACTACTATATTTTAGATTTTAGACTGAATATGTTGGAGCATTAGTTAGGTACTATTTTAAATTAATGTTGTAAAATATGATAGCGTGCATGTGTACAAATATTATAAAAAATAAGTTAATCATTACAATAATTTATATTGTATATAGACGTATTCGAATGCGCAGTTTTATTCTGCTGTTGTCCAAGTTTATACATTATTATGGCTGAAAAATAATTATTGTCATTTTTTAAATATTGTTGTTGAATGCATCATTGCCTGAAAATAATGGATATAAATGTTATTTCTTAGTCACTATCGTATACTGCTAGTTTTATCAGAAATATCGTTATTGACTAGTCAATTTGATAGTAATATATGTATATTAAATTAAATATTGTTAATCTGGCCATATAATAATCCAACAAGCCTGTTAATCCTGCCTTTATTATTTTTGGAAAATATGACTAGATGGCTGTCTAGATATTAGATTTTGAGTGAAATGAATGATCTTACGGTTTTTATAATGATGTTTTGAAAAATTTTTTTTTTCTGTCAACATTTTTTTAGGTAGTTATAATTTTCCAAAAGTTTGATTTCAGCAACTTTAGATCAGAAATGCTCTCTTAAGGGACTTTAAAAAAGTTGTTTTTATATTTGCTCTATAGTTTTTCCAGATTTGGAGAAAAACCGAGTAAAAATAGTTAAATTTTATGAAATGAAATGAATCTTGAAATCTAGATCTGATAAAATATTATAGTCCCTTTATGTCTTGTAACTAAGATTACTGTATTTTATTACTTATATTTTTAAGTTTCATTAATCAGTTAATTTCAATAACTGGAATTTCATTTTTCTATTTTTCTTCTTTTATTTTTTTTTATGCTCTTAAGTTTAATTTTTTGAACAATTTAATATGCTTGGCATATAGCAATTAAATCTATATGTATTATATTCTATCAAAATTTATTATGTTGATTGTATTTTTCTTAGTAATGAAAATTTTGGATAATGGAGAATGTGCATATCAATGTCATAATCGAAGTTGTGGCCGTATTTATAAAACAAAACCAGGCATTCACAATCATCTTAAATATGAATGCGGTGTCAAACCCAAATTTTACTGTAATACTTGCGATCGTTACTTTAAACAACCTGTGTCATATAAAGCACATATGTTGAATATTCATAAACAAATTAATTGGAAATAAAATAGATCATTGAGGTTTACCTACGACTTGTGTTGTTATTTTAATATTTTTCAAAATAATTTAGTAAGGAAAAAATTTTGTCAGCAGTATTTTAGAAGCATACAAATGTGTTGAAAAAAATTTGAATAACATACTTAAATAGTAAGTATAATATCTATAACAATAAATCTTATAAGAATGAATAAAAAAATAATGTCAATAATAATTTTATATAGGTAGTAGTTTTAAAAATTATTAATCGATAATTCATTATTTTACTAATATTTTGCATATGTCATATTACATTTTTTCATGTTATAAACTTACAATACTATGGCTAATTTATTAATAAGTTATTTATTATGTTGGTAAAATAAAAACACCAGTACTGATTTAATATTGTATGTATTTTTTTTTTTTGTATTATACTCCTGGTAAACTAATTATAAAATAGAAGATGTCCAATTATATTTAAAATATTATTATATTGCGAATATTTTAGTTGTTTCAAGACATTGTAATTATTAAAAATAAGTTAAATATATTTGCACTTATAATTTGAAAATTAGTGTTCTTAATTTGTACTACTAAAATTTAATTGAGATTATTGAAAAACTTAATCATTGTATTTTATCTTATTAATATTATTTCAGAATATTGTTGTGATAAATGTCGTTGGAAGAATAGAAATCCAATTAACTTGAAAATACACAGATTAAATTATTGTGGTCAACAAAGTGGCTGTGATTTGTTTTATGGCAGTTTTACTTGGAAAGCCAATCTTCAATTTTATAAATCTATAAAATATGGAGTGTTAATGGAATAAGGATCTTATTTATTAATACTGTATACATTTAATTATGACATATTTATCATTATATACCTACTAACTAATGGAAACAATTTAATTCCAGACTTGTCATTTTTAATGTTCACATTTGTTATTTGTTTATTAGTGTATTAAAAGTTTGTTAGTTAATACATTAAATTCAAACCATTTTTAAGTTGACTCAGTGATTGTAATTTTTTTTAAATATTCATAAATAATTATTTACCTATAACTTTTTATACTTAAGTATACTGTTTTAAGGTATTCAATATTTATTATATATAAATATTAAATAATTCATCACGACAAAATATATGTTTTTCATAAATCATTTAAAATATTTTTTCTCATGATACTCATTTTATTATTAATTGTTAATTTTATAGTGGATGTTAAATGTATAATAATGTATAATATAATACCATGAGGTTATTATCAATATTATTTTATAATATTATATTAAAAGTAATATTTGAACATTTTATTGTACATTTGTTTATACGTATCTAACAATAAAAATGATTTTTAACTCATTTTATGTCTTTGGTCGCAAAATTCTTATTTTTATCGAGGTTTTAAATGTTTTTAAAGAAATGTACGTACATTAAAAAAAGAAAAACCTGTCAAATGAATTATTTTTTTTATTAAGTTTTTGTATGATTTTCTTCCATAGGTAATTCATTTTTCAATTAATTAGATATCTTGCTGTTGATATAATAAGTGGCCAAAACCAACAACAAACACTGAATTTTATCTAATTTTCTTGTATTGAAAAATTAATGAGATTAGTTGAATAAATTACTGAGTAAAAAATAAACTTACATTGAATTATTCTACTATTCCTTAACTCCACTAAACCAATTTGTGACTATTGTCTCATTTACATAATTTTGCTATTGCTAATTTTTTGCATAAAAATTAAATAGATTATCATTGATAATAATATGCTTTCCAATGATTTTGTATTTGTCAGTATATTTAAAAAAAGCTCTATTTAAAGCTCAATATTCTTAAGATATTAGCACTAATACTACTTGTATGGGCTATAAGTTTTATCATTTAGAATTTGTATCAATGATACTATTACATGAAATATTATTGATACATAAAACATTTTGTACTTCATAAGAAATATTTAAAAAAAAATACCTGTGTATATTATTTTATTATTTTAATATCTAGCCTTCACAAATATTTTTGAATCATTAATTTTGTATTTCAGCCACATAGGTTAAGTGTGTGACATAAAATTATTCGCGCTTTTACTCTTTTACTATTTTTAAATATTGAATAAAAAAGTACATACAATTAATTTTGTTTATTCTATAACAGGAAAAGATTTAACAAGCACAATGTGTCTAAAATCATGTTTGAAAAGTGACCGATATCATTGTCCTAATCAGTGTGGCAGGCATTATAAACGAAAAAGTGGATTAAAGCAGCACTTAAAAAATGAATGCGGCGTTTTACCCAGATTTGTTTGTTCTATATGTTTAAAAAGTTGTTTTTATAAGAATGTACTTAAACTTCACATGGCAACTGTTCATAATATGTTACTTGACTTTAATTAAGATATCTAATATGATTTTTTTTTTAACTATAAATAATATTTTTACTGATAAGTATTGTTTATTTATTTTTCAAACCAAATAAATACTAGTTATTTATGGTATGAAATAATAATATTTCTATGAAGTCTATGAATCTAATATAATTAAAACAACTGAATCGTATTCTTTGTATGCCTATGTAACAATGATATGGGCTTAAAAAATATTTTAAGTTGCTTTTTTTTTATTAGTTAATAATTTAGTATTAATGTTCATAGGAATAATTTCATTTAAATTAAATTACTTCCATAAATTTTATTTTATTTTAGTAAATACTTTTTAATGTATTGATATGTAAATTGGTTAAGTTATAGTATGAAATATGTTAGGTACCTAGTGTTTTGTTGAGTGTTTATCATATACTGTTTTCACTATTCTCAATTATGTGTTGATTCTATGATTAACTTATTGTACCTCCAATGTGACTTTAGTTTCTAGTTTATTGTTGACTATTTATGCATCTTTTCAAACATTGTTACTTAGTTTTTTTTAAATTATATTTGTGTTGATTAATATAATTAATGTTACAGGTATTAGTTCGCGTTATCAATGTCCAAATTTATGTGGTCGAAGTTACAAATATAAGCGGGGAGTTTACACTCATGTGA
Organism: Therioaphis trifolii; assembly: GCA_027580255.1. NCBI lineage: Eukaryota > Metazoa > Arthropoda > Insecta > Hemiptera > Aphididae > Therioaphis > Therioaphis trifolii. Next base: position 6,472,628 of record CM050410.1, read on the forward strand.
AATTTGAATGCGGTGTGGAACCCAGATTCATATGTTCGTTGTGCCCGAAAAAATTTGCTAGAAAGTTCCAGCTAGAAAGTCATTTGGTGTTGAAGCATAAAATTATTAAAATTAGATGAAATTGTATAAATTAAATGGGATTATATAAATTAATCTCACATATAAATTCTATAATTTATGTTAAGTGAAATATATATTACGAAAAAATTAATTTCATAAAATTTGTTTGTATTAGATTTAGCTCCTGTAAAAAATACCAGTGAAAAAATTAGAGGGTTGTGTTGTTTGCTTGACCCCCCCCCCTTTAACGAAGTGTATGTCAAATACATATAACCATTGATTTTATAATATTTCATAATATATTATAAAATCAATGATATAACTCATTTAAACAATAAGTATAATCATTAATTGATTTAATTGATAATGTAAAAGCATAATTTACTAACAAATACATCATTCATATTATATATTTACATTTATCATTATGGCCCTCCCATAACAACAGACTACCCGATATCTTAGACATTTTTGTCAAGAAACTACCAAGTAATTTACACAGTGACCTCATATTTCATTTATTCATTATTCATTCATTTACGAGTCCGGGCCATCAGTTGCCTTAATATAATTTCTTGCCAGTAACGAGCGACTTCTACTGCCTGGTTGTTGGCTTCCAGAAGATCTTGGGTGTTATATGTTGTTGGGAGGTTAGGACAGACCCGGAGATGTTGCATGGTCTGGATGGAGCCACATTCACATTTGTCGTCTTCTGATAATCTCCCCTTGAACATATTTAGTTTGCATCTACCTACTCCTGTTCTCAATCTATTAATGGTTTTCCATGTTGGGTATGACAGATTTTCACCCTTTGATATTTGTTCTTGCAGTTCGAAATCGGAAATAGGAATTTTTTGCTTCCACAGGTCCAATCTACGAGCTTCAGGTGTTGATGGGATTTCCTCTGTAGATGCCATGAAACTTTTTCTCGACTTTAGTCTTCTGTGCTGTGGTTCATACTGGTGTAATGTATGTCTTACATCCTTAATTTGTTTTCTTCTTTCAGTCTCAGCAGCTACTTGTCGGCGGACGTCAGGTGGGGCTATTCCTACTATGGGGTAGATTTTATGTAGTGGTGTGGCTTCATTGTTCCGGTGACAATCCTCACGGCTTTGTTCAAAGCAATATCAACATGCTTTGCATGGGAAGAGTTTTTCTATGCTGGTGCAGCGTATTCTCCAGCAGAGAAACAGAGGGCGAGTGCTGAAGTTTTTAGCACGTTCGGATTGGCATCCCACTTTGTACCTGTCAGCTTTCGTATGATGTTATTGCGCGACATGACTTTACTCTTTGTGCCCTTACAGTTCTAACCTTGTACGAGAGAGTACGGTCTAATTTGACGCCGAGGTATTTTGGTATGAAGCAATGTTCCAATATTTGACCTTGCCAGTTGATGTTTAATTTCCTCATTGCTTCTCGGTTTTTTAGGTGGAAGGCGCATACCTGAGTCTTTTGAGGATTCGGGCGAAGGTAGTTAGCTTCGTAATACGTTGATAAGGCTTCAAGTGATGTGGTTAGTAGCTGCTCGACTTCTTGAAAGCTGTTAGCTTGTGTTGCAATCGCAGTGTCATCAGCGTATCTGAAATGTCTTGTGTCTGCTGTGGTTGGCTGGTCGTTGCTATAGATGTTGTACAGGATTGGCGCCAACACACTGCCCTGGGCCAAGCCATTCTTCTGATTACGCCACCTGCTGTTTCTGTTTTGAAAAGACACATAAAATCATCTATTTTTCAAAATTCATGCTATTAATAGTGTGAGAGTGTGATCTTTAGTTTGCTCATAGATTTTGTAGAGTAGACGATTATGGTTTATCGTGTCGTACGCTGCACTCAGTTCTATAAATGTAACACCTGTTACTTGACTCCTTTCATATCCATCTTCGATATATTGTGTCAGGTTTAAAATTTGGCTGCAGCAGGACTTGCCGGGGCGGAAACCAGCTTAGTTGAGAGTAAGAATACTGTCGATGAAATCAGATACTCTATTTAGGATTAGACGTTCGAAGATCTTAAATAGATGACATAGAAGTGAGACAGGCCTAAAGTTTTTGACATCGTTTGGCTCTTTTCCTGGTTTTAATAGGGCTACTACGTGGGATTTACGCCACTTCTTTGGTATCTTCATTGATTGCACACAGTGACCTCACCAACCTCTACGACTTGTCCTCCGATCACACCCCAATAATTCTCAAACTAGGTTTAAATGTTTTTCCATGCCAAAAAGAAACTCTCACCCCCAGTCAAACAAATTGGTCTATCTTTAAAAACATCTTAAATGACGACATAAAACTTAACGTTTCCCTAAAATCATTCGATGAAGTCAACAACGCTGTTAATCTCCTTACAACCTTGATACAAGAAGCTACACTTGCAGCTGTAAAACCCCAAACAAACAAAAACACAATAAACTAAACTCCTCCTCATATACAAGCTCTACTTACCGAGAAACGTAGAACTAGGGCACGCTGGCAAAACTTTAGGTATCCCAATGACAAGACCAAATTTAACAAACTAAATAACCAAATAAAAAAGGGAATCCAAAATCACAAAAATCAATCATACAACACTTATGTAGAATCTTTAACCACTAAAAATATGTCTCTATGGAAAGCAACAAAAAATATTCTACGAATAAACCAACCCACCCCTCCCCTTAGAAAAGAAGACAATTCGTGGGCAATTATCGACACCGATAAATCTAATATTCTAGCTCAGCACCTAAAAAACTGCTTCTGTCCTCATGGCATTCAACCCAGCCCCACTCAACTGAAAATAGTTGAAAACTACCTCGAATCTCCTCTCCCAATGTCGCTGCCTGCTAAAGCCACATCCCCCGAAGAAATAAACAATAATAATAAAAAAAATCACCAGGTCACGACCTAATTACCCACTTTATTGTAAAAAACCTACCACGTAAAGTCATAATTCACTTATCCCACTTATTTAATGCACTGTTTAGATTATCATACTTTCCTAGGGCCTGGAAACACTCTATTATAATTCTTATTCTCAAACCAAACAAACCACCCGAAAATCCAGAATCATATAGACCAATTAGCCTTCTTCCCACCATATCAAACATTTTTGAAAAAATCTTATTAAAAAGGCTCCTTTCCATCGCCACCAATGCTAATATCATCCCGCACACACAATTTGGTTTCAGAACCCATCATTCAACCACTCACCAACTACACCGCACTGTCGATCATATCTCCAACGCTCTGGAAAAAAAAGAATACTGATCCACCGTTTTTCTCGACGTCTCCCAGGCCTTTGACCGGGTCTGGCACGACGGTCTTCTCTTTAAATTAAAAAAGTTCCTTCCAGCCCCCTATTTTCTTCTATTAAAATCCTATCTATCAGACCGTTTCTTCACTGTTCGTCTCAAAAACAGCTACTCGATATGTCACCCTATAAATGCAGGTGTCCCACAAGGAAGTGACATCGCCTCTTTCCTATACTCGGTATTCACCCATGATATCCCAGAGATTTTTCACACATTCATTGGCACATACGCAGACGATACTCTAGTATCAGCGTCACATCGCGATCCAAAAATTGCTTGCTTAAGGACCCAAAACCACCTTAATATGATTAACTTATGGGCAAATCGTTGGAAAATAAAAATAAACGAAACCAAGTCAATTCACGTAACATTCACTTTATGAAACTCTGACTGCCCTCCAGTTACGCTCAACAACAAAGTCTTACCAACAGCAAATGAAATTAAGTACTTAGGGCTCACATTTGACAAACGTCTTACGTGGGGCCCACACCTATGACTAAAGCGTAAACAAGTTAACTCCAGACTGCACCTCCTTAGACCCCTTTTAAAATCCAAACTATCCCTTACAAACAAGGTGACAATATATAAAGCGATAATCCGTCCGGTTTGGCTCTATGACATTCAGCTATGGGGGTCTTCAAAACCCTCCAACACTAGAACTCTACAAGCTTTTCAATCAATATGTTTACGCCTAATAACCTCCTCCCCCTGGTACGTAACAAATAAAAATCTCCACAAAGATTTAAAACTACCTACTCTTAACGATTTGGTCAAATCCCATTATATCAAATTCTTTTCCAAACTACACACTCATTATAATCCTTTAATCCAAAAATTATCCTCTACAACACATGCTTCCAGAAGACTAAAAAGGCTGTGGCCCCGAGACATGCTCAAAGCATAAAAAAAAAAAAAAGTAAAAGAAAAAAAAACAATTAAATAATACCAAATAATTACTTTAATGAAATTTTTTGTCAGGTGGCACTACTGAGGGTCTTCCTATTCTAATATTTAAATGTTATATAAAAAAAAAAAAATTGGCCATCACATTCACTGATTATTGTAAAAATAGATTGTAAATATATTCTTCTTAATAAAAAAAAAAAATAATAATTGAATTAAAAAAAAAAAAAAAACATTTATCATAAAATATTGAATTATTATTATGTGAAATATTTAGTTGGTATAACTATTTTAACCTATTCTAGTACACAAGTCCTCTACTTTTTCAGACTCAGGGCAGCATTATAAGTCTGTTTCTAAAGCTGCATATGTATGTGTTGAAAAAGAAAAAAAATGTAAAATTAAGTATGATTTTACTTATTTATTAACAATTTTAATATTATATATTAGTATACTTATTTAGTAATATAGAGACTAGTTTTTAGATATCAGATAAATACACATTATTGGAAAAAGGTTAGGTTATTTATCAAGGTTAAAGCTTATGCCAACAACTTCAACATTTTTGCAAGCTATGTATAAATGGTTTAAGGGTTTTAAGGCTAAACCAGGGTTGAAGACAAGACTCCTATTCAAGTGTATTTGACATGATCTAAGGTGGTGTGGACATGTTAGCATATTGATTGTACTGAAATTTACTAATAATTTAATTTTATAATTTTATTCACTTATTTTTTAATTTACCTACTACAGTGGATTCCGCTTAATGTGGGCACCGGTTAATATGGGCATCCGCTTATTGTGGGCAAACAGATCTGGTCCCAATACAAATGTATATTAACAATGTTAAATCTAACCACGTAATATGGGCACTCGATTCGGTTAATGTGTGCAATTTTATTTTATCATAGTGTTAGAATATGTTACGCATATGTATTTAAAAATGATTTAATCAAGTTTCGTCGTATCTATGAGATTGTGTTTATCGAAAATTATAAAAATCATCATGCCATTTAAACCATATAACATATTATATAACATTTAATTTATACAGTAATTATTTCACATTTTTTTCAATTAAATAAAATAAATATAAAAATAAAATTAAAATAAAAGCTTTTTTATATTATAATTTTTTAACTAATTTCGGTTTTTATGGGCAACCGCTTATTATGGGCAAACAGGACTGGTCCTATTGTGCCCACATTAAGCGGAATCCACTGTATTTACTTTGATTTGATTACTTTAAATTTATCATGACAGTAATTAGTAATGTTTTTTAATTGATAAATTATCATTTTCTTTAATAATTATTTCATACAGAATCTTTATTGTTATGTGTACTAGAAACCTTTCATTAAAAAATTCCTGAATGTGTTATTGAATTATATTAATATGAATTCTTGCTATAGATAAAAATATGTCTTTACTGTATATTATGATTAAATAAATTTTTAAATTTAATAGAATTTATAGAACTTAACGTGTTAGATATCAAGTTCTCTTAGATTATTTTTCGTATAATTTAATTTATTTGACTAAGATTTCAGTTCTATAAAAATTATATTTTATAGTAGATAAAATAAAAACTTGATCGCTTCAGATTTAATTTTATACTTACTACATGTTAGTAGTTTATATTGACAATTATATTGATTTATAATATCTAAGTGCAATTTTTTTTTTTTTTTTTGTACATAATATAGCTATTTATAAATAACTAAAACTGTTATTTTTTATGTATAAAAAAAATATGTGAAAATACAGTGAAAATTAAAAAATAACCCCTAAATAAGTTCCTGAGTAGGTGAAATGTATGATAAATATAAGTCTACACGACTCAAATTTTTAAGCATTAATTATTACTTATTGTATGAGTAAAAAAAAACATCTCTTAGTCCTCTCTTTGGTTCTCTCTTTTTGTATGAAATTCAAAAAATAATTTATTCATATAAAAATAAACATACTATAGCATAATATATAGATTACATTATTATATTTATAATTATTACCTGGGTTTGAAAGATCTATCAAATGTATTTATTTACTTATTATTATTATTATTATTTTATTATTATTATTATTATATTATTATTTTTTTTTTTTTTGGTTAGTCTTATTAGAAAATATTAGAACATTTTAAGTAAGATACAAATATGTTTTACATTTCCCTAATGTCATATACAGATTTTTATTTGGCTATTTTTTGCGTATTTGGGGCTTATAGGGATATTATATATTTTAGAGTTTTAAGTGCTATTTATTGGCACACTTTGATGTAATTAAGAAAATAAACTCATATTGTTAAAAAAACGAAATAATCAATGAAGCAGCCATATAAATACAATACTTAAAAAAATTTTGGTCCGAATAGCCATGAGAATATGTGGAGGGAAACTTTTTTATAGTAACACGAAATATTCCAAAATTAGGTCAAGTACCTACCTGATTCATAATTTCTACCATATTTTACAAAAATTATTTAAAATTATTAAAATTTAAAAAATTTTAAAATGAATTTGTAAAATTCAAAAAAAAAAAATCGGCAGTTTTGCATTTTTCTTTTGATTTTTAAAGCTATTTATAGCGCTTATTTTATATAGTGTTTTTAAGTGCATATTACTGTGATAACAATTAATTTTTGATACGTTTTAGCTTTCAAGCTCTGATTATGATCACTTGAGTTAGATTCAGATATAAATCTTTTATTTATTTATTTTTTAAATCTTTCCTTTTCTTTAACCATTTTTATGTTTTTACCTGAGTAACATTTTTGAAAAAAATTAATTAGTTGTTCTGCATTTCATTTTCGTTGAATAATTCTTTTTAAGTTGGCTGCATCTTTTACTAAGAAAATCTGTACTCACATACGTTGGTGATTATGACTTATTGAGTTGAATTACAATTATACAACCATGTTTGTAATTTTAAAAAAATAATTATTTTCAGCTCATAATTATTAAATAGAATATATTTATCATCAATATTATAAATCAAACTAATTATAATCAATTATTGAATCAAATTTGCTGGTAAAATATGATATATCATTGATGATTTGAATTAAAAACAATTCAATAAAATTTTGATTACATTCCTATAAAATAAGTAAGTATCTTTTTGGTTGTGTTATAACTTTTGTTATTCAATTTTACCATTATCATCCCTAGATATTTAAACAAAAGTTAATTTTATCATTATATTTATATTCATATTGGTAAGCTAATTCCAGTTGGTATAAAAGCCTAGTAAATGCTTTGCTTGCCATTATATAGTTGATGAACTTGTTTAATAGCAACTATTTTATAGGCGTTTGGACACAACAGTTTTTAGTTTTGTATTATTACTATTATCATTAATCGTATTATACCATCTTAGATTTATGGTGAACTTAATGTTTAATTTTAAATCATTTTGCTATATTATTATTTCAGGAATTATAAAAAACACCGAGAGAATCAGTTGCCCAAATGGATGTGGCCGTACATACAAAAATAAAATATCCTTGCAGTGTCACCTAAGAAACGAATGTGGTACTCAACCAAAATTTTTTTGTCCGTTTTGTGATAAAAAATGTTATCAAAAATCTAACATGAAATCGCATATTGTTCAAGTGCACAAGACATTCTGCAATATTGAACCAATTGCTCCACTTCCATCGTTACGTGGTCGTAGAAAATTTAGTAATTAAGTTTATCCCATGACTGAATTAAAATTTTGCTTACTCATTACTGAAAGTTTAAAAGGTTTTTAGATGTAAGAGAAGTAAAATTATTTGGCTGGATTTTTATCGAAAAATTAAACATTTTATTCTTTATATTCTGCTTGTTACAGGGGGTATGTTTCACAGATTGTTACATGTTCATATAATTTAACTAAATATATATAAGTTTATTGAAAAAATTCACATTTTGTACTTTCGTTGTACTCAATTACTAATTAAATTTTCAATAGCTTCTGAAAGTATGAAAGTGTGAATTTTTTTTACAATCTTCTCTATAAGTAGATAGCTATTTAGTATTTGATATCAACTGTAACATTTTTAAAGTACCATTTTAGGTTTTTAATGTTTATTATTTACTTATAACATGATATTTATTGAATAAACAGTGACTAATATACCATTAACTATATGGTGCATTTGTAAAAGATTAAAATTATAACCATGGTGTTCGGTAATGATTAACTTATAGTATAAATATACGTTTATATAATATAATTAGTTATCTTTTTCTATTGCTTTTTGTATTGTTACTAGTAATTGCTACACCCTTTTTGATGTATGTTGGCATCTATCTATTGTTTATATCAAATTTTAGGTCTCACGGGGAAATCATTACATCAATACCAAAATATGTACAAGTGTACTAACGATAGATGTAGACGGATTTATCGAAACAGGAGTTCTTTGACCAGGCATTTGAAGTTTGAATGCGGCAAGCAGCCAACATATTCCTGTATGATTTGTCAAAAGCGATGTGCTCTCAAGTCTAATTTAAAACAGCATATGGCTCTTGTTCATAAGCTAGTGCCAAGAATATGAGATAATTTTCCTATAAAACATACTTATATTTTTTATCCCTTTTTAATCTTAAACCTGTCACTTCTGATGTTTATTTAACTACCAGGCTACATATTTTGTTCAAATTTTTCTAAATAATAATAAGCAAATAGTAAATGATATAATTATGAATTATTCTAATAGTCACTAAACATTAATAAATTGTGTTATGAAGTTTACAAAAGTCCAAATAATTATACACTTAATTTAAATCGAAATTTAAATCATGCTTAAAAATATTTATTGTATTGATTGCACATACTTTTAAGATTAGAAGTATTTTATTTTGTCTCGTCAAATAAATTATTACGATTTATATGTACGATATTGCTTTATCAGTTACTATTAGTAACTAGTGTAGTATACAATTTTTAAGCATGCATACGAATATATAGGTACTATATTCAAAAATATGAATCAATATTATGTACTTACTTATAAAACGAAAATGGTCGAGTAGTAAAAATTAACATTATTTTGTTCTTAAAATTTGTTCTATTTTTAGAACACAGTGTAAATGATTTTTTTTATTGTATGTACATGTTATTAAGTATCTTTTTATTATTATTATTATTTAGATCAAACATTGTATATTACATATTTTAAATGTATGAATAAAACATTTTAATTAATTAATAATTTACCCAAAAAAGCAATTAATTATACTATTAACTATTTGTAAATCTAGGTTATGTTGTTGATTATGTTTTTCTTCCAAAATGACCAATTCTCTTATTGTTATTATTTGTAAAATAATATACCTATTATATTGTTTGTTATAGATTTTAATTAACTGTTTAATGTTATCAGATTATCAGTATTAAATAAATATAAATATTGAATAAAGGGTGCTATTTTAGTTTTATATTTGGATTATTGTTTCTTTGATATAACTTTATGAATTATTAAAATAGGAAATTCAGTTCACCAAATATAAGAAAAAATATACTAGATTTATTACGTTTTTTAAGAAAGAAATTTATCATAAAAATGTTGATTTCTTTTTCAATTATTAAATTTAAGTCGAATTGAAAATATTTTGTAAAGTAATATACTATAATTTTATACTAATTTTCTCAAAATAAAAATTTTTCATTTATTTTTATGTAACTTGCCATACATTTTTTGTTGTTTATTTAAATGAGTTTGTATTAAAATTGAGTATGTAAATATTTTCTTAAAAATTATGTAAACATAATTTACATTGTCTAAACATTATTTATATGATCAATTACCTATAATATATAAGATTACAAATTAATGATATTATTTTTAATTTACAGGAATAATGCATTAAAATAGATTCATGCAAGTTTTTATTGAAAATTATGAAAACTCCATAAAAAATAGTATTTACTTATTTGATTAAACGGGCTAGAACCTTGGATTACAAATTTCAAGTTACATAAAGAAAAAAGTATACAAACGATACAAATAATACAACATCAAATAACATTACATGGTAAACATAAAATTGCAATAAGAAAAGGGGCCAATTAGCAAATATATAAAGAAGCAAAAGTAACTAAAAATTAAAGGATTGGTCTTCATTGCAATTTTTCATGAGATATCTAAATAGTTTGTTTAATAAGTAATTCATAGTGCAATAAAAGATAAAAAATTAAGCATGGTATCTAGTCTGTCTTTGAGGAACTTTGGATTTAATTAATGATTACAGGTATGGAGAATCAACTTTACCATCAAGCGTTTTAGAAACTTAGAATCCAAGGCAATTCGGTGATCAACAAGTTTATTTATAACTTGATACATTTAGTTGTAATGATAATTTTGTTAAAACACACGTATGTATAATTTATTAAAAATAGAATATTATGGCAATAATTATTAATTAAAGTACATTTTGAATATACTCATTTGAGTATTATTTTGTACTTAAGCTGACAACAAAAAAACTAAATTAAATTAATTTTTAATGCAATCATGGTCGTAGTATTTTTTAAATTTTTATGTTTTCTTAAAACATGTATATATTTTATACATAGAAAGTTTTAAATAACATGTTAATTTGAAAATTGTATTATAATACACAATTCATAATAATACTTTATTTATTTATTACCACTGGCGGTTCTTTGTGATAGAAAACAATAAGTAGACAAGCTCCCTTTGAGTTCTTTTTTTATTTTCATGAAATTATGTGTTTCAGTACCAGTTTTCAGTTGGCTAATGAAAAAATTGTGTTTGAATGTTATGTAAAAATTGTTTTGCCTCTTAGAGCAATGTACTTATGATAAATGTAATCATCGCATGATTTTAGCAAGGATTTTAAACCGAAAGAAATGTTGTTAAGAAACGAAAATGATACTTTGTTAACGGATAGAGACGACATAGTCGAAGAATGGGCTCAATACTTCGACCAGTTGCTGACCTGTAGAGAACCCTCTAATCCATTTCTCTTTGAGAACAAAGAACCGAATAGGGAAGATTATCTCGAATCTACGGTAGAGGAAATCGCAAAACAAATAAAAGCCCTAAAAAACCACAAGTCGCCCGGTGAAGATGGGATTACAGGAGAGCTACTTAAAACAGGCGTTGATAATCTTGTTAAATATATTCATCATTTAATAAGTTCAATATAGCAAAAAGAAGATATACCAAAGGAATGGAAAACAGCCTTAGTCTATAATATCCACAAGAAAAGAGATAAACAAATATGCAACAATTATAAAGGGATTGTCCTGCTTAATGTAACGTATAAGATTTTATTTTACTGTATACTTGACAGAATCAAACCTTGGGCAAAAAAAATATTATAGGAGACTACCAGGCCGGTTTCAGGCAAAACTGCTCCACAATAGATCAAATCTTCATTTTACGTTAGGTATTACAAAAAACTTAGGAGTATGACAAAAGCGAACATATGGTTTTCATTGATTACAAAAAAGCGTATGACTCAATACATAGAGCGTCCCTAATCAAGACTTTAGAAGAGTTTAGAATGCCTAATAAATTAATAAGCCTCGTCGGGTGTAGTATTGGTAATACTGCCATCAAGGTAAAAGTAGGACATACCCTATCAAAAACGGTACAAGTGACAACTGGACTAAGACAGAGTGACGCTATGTCACCGGTTCAATTCAACATAGTATTAGAAAAAGTAGTTAGAGAAGCAACTCTAGATAAGAAAGGAGTAAAACTAGGAGAAAATAACATTGGAATATTGGTATATGCAGACGATATAGTCTTGATGGCAGAAAGCAAAGATAAACTTAAAGAACAATCAAAAAAACTCATAAATGCTGCTGAATGTGTAGGCCTAGAGATTAAGACTGAGAAAACTGAGTATACAGGTAGTGCAAATACATGAACAAATAGGCTGTCATAACGAGGTCCTAGAAGCTGAAAACTACAAATTCAAAAGAGTGCAGCAGCCCAAATACCTTGGCATACTAATTACACAGCAGAATGAAATAGGCACGGAAATAAAAGCTAGAATACAAGCTGCCAATAAATGTTATTATGACCTGACAAAGGTATTAAGATCTAGAGTAATCTCAAAAAACCTGAAATCCCAAATATACCAGACACTTATCAAGCCAGAGGTGACATATGGTTCGGAAACTTGGGCATTGAAGAAAATAGACAAACATGGTCTTTTAGTATTGGGTACTGGGGAAAATTTATGGACCATATATAGACGAACGTATAGGTGAATGGAGAATATGTAAAAACAAGGAACTTCAGGATCTGCATCAAAGACCAAGCATTAAAGAAGATATCATCAAAGAAGACTGAAGTGGGCAGGACATTCTTGGAGAAAAACAGGGTCATTGATAAAAATAGTGCAAGAGAATGCACTGAAAGGAAAACGACCACTTGGAAGGCTGAAGCTACGCTGGGAAGATAAGTTCAAAGCAGAAGTAGAGAAAGTGAAACCAGGAATGGATTGAAAGGAGTTAGCTTTAGATAGGGAATCATGGAGACAAATCTGTTGGACAACATGGTCTTGAAGGCCGAAGTCACGAAAAAAGAAGAAGAAGAATCATTGTATATGTAACTGATATTTCTATTTTTATGCAAATTGTAAATTGTAAACTAAATGAAAAAATGGGCAAGTTAATTTTGTAGTAATACTACAAAGTAATTTTAAAAAAATTATATAAAATATCTATTGGAGTAAACATAATTAGGTTAGCGGCGATGGTCCTCAATGGACCGCTATAAGCCTAAGAAGAAGAAGAAGAAGAAGATAATTAGGTTAATAAAACAATTTTATTTTAATACAAATCATAAATTTTGAAAATAAGATTTTTATTAAATTAATATATTATTTATTTAGTATACCTACTAATATTAGGTGATTGATTAATATTTATTAAACTTTCCATTTCATACATATATTTTACTTCTCACTAACATAAAAGTTGTTTTATAGACTTATGTTGTTATTTTGATACATTTAAAAATAATTTAACTAGGAAATAATTTTAAATAATTTTATCATCATGATTTTAGAACTACACAAATGTATTTTAACAAAATATGAATTACATAGGTACCTAAATAGTAAACATAATAATAATAATAAATCACTAATATGAATGAAATAAAATAAGTAAGAATATATTGTCTAAATAATAATTACAAATAGGTATAAAAATATTTTGTTATAATACCGAACACCGAAGCCAATTTATTAATTAGTTATGAATTATTATGACATTCTATTTTTTTTTTTTTTTTTTTTTTTTTTTTTTTTTTTTTTTTTTTGTTAATTTAATATGATTTACATCAAATATATAGTTATTTCTAATATGTATATAATGAGATATCCTTATAATTGAGTATTACTTTTTTAAGCCAATATTTTTTTTTTTTTTTTTTGTATAAAAATTTAATGTACTATAAATAAAATAAAAATATATCTTATAATTTATTATTGTGTATTAATTAAATTTGTTGTATTATACACCTGGTTAACTATTTATAAAAATAGGAGATATATTCCAATTATGTTTACAATTTTATTCAATCACAAATATTTAAATTGTCTCAAGACATTGTAATAATTAAAAATAAGTTAAATATTTGCACAACTGGCTTGGATATTCTTAATTTTGGCTAGTAGTTTAATTACCTATTATATAAAGACACAATCATTGTATTCAAATATAGATACTCCATTTTTAATTAAATAATTTTTATTTCAGAACATTGGTGTGATAAATGTCATAGAAAGTATAGAAGTGCTATTAGCTTGAAAAAACATAGATTATATTATTGTGGTCAACGATTTGGTTGTGATTTGTGTCAAGGCGTTTTTACTAGGAAATCTTCACTACAACTTCATAAAGCTGTAAAACATGGAGTTTTAATGGAATAAGTAATTTATTTACTTATACTACATATATTTAATAATGCTATTTTGTTTATCTTTAAGAACCTTCTTTCAGAATTGAAAGAGTGTAATATTTTTTAATGTTAACGTTTGTTTTTTGTATATTGGTAAATTTTGTTAATTATAAAATTAAATTGATGAAAACTCTTTTCATTTTTATTATTATTTTTAATCATTCATAATTTATTATTTACAACTTTTTATTCTTCATCTAACTACTTTTAGATATTTAATAACTATCATGTACCTATTAATAAATGGTTCATTGGTACTCAAAGTTCTATTGTGTATAGTTATGTAATCTATAGTTGTGTAATCTATGAAATAACAAGCCTATTATTAAGATATTAGTAATTTTTTGAGAAGCCTTTAGACTAAATAAGTTCTAAGTGCTCCAAATAAAATAGAATTATGTTGTCATCATTTGTAGATTAACAGTATCACTTTATTTATTTTTTTAAATATCTGTTCCCTTATATATATATATATGTATGTATGTATGTACAGTAGAACTTCGATTAACCGTCACTCTCTGTTATCCGTCATAGGTCACCGCCGAAAAAAAAAAAAAATTAGGCGATTAGACGATCGCGATGGCGCGGATCTAGCAATATTTTTGAGTGGGCTCATACATTGCATCACAAGAGTTAATACAGTGAAATTAAAAATTAATATAGTTATTAAATCAACTACAGAATAATATTTATTCAGTTTTTAGTATCAAAACAAAGTTAAAATGAAAATTACACTGGTAATTATTTATGGATCGTGTAAGATTTGATTTTAAAATTTAAATGTGAATATATAATATAAATATTACATAATATTTGTTATAGTTGACAACAACTGAATAATATTAGTCGTACAGCATCGATAGAAGCGATGGAGTCCATTACCACCGCATACACTAATATTGATTCTTATCCGAGTTTTATCGTTCTATACAAATGACAAACGATATTTATAAATTGAAACAAATTTATCACATGGAACAATTACATGATATTTTAGGAGGTAGGGAAACTTTTGTTTTCTTACTCTTCTACGCGATTATTACTATATTTGATAAAGTATTATGTATTTTCAAACGTTGGATGACAAAAAATCAAAATCGTGATCATAAAAAATTTTGGGTGGGCCTAGGCCCACCCGGCCCATCCTCTGGATCCGCGCCTGCGATCGCGATAAACTCGTTGTGGTGCCCAACACAGTAACTATGAAGTGTATAAAAATAGCTTGTAATATGTACATATCCAATATAAGCGATAAACGTGATAAACCGACTATAAACTTAAGTGTGTATGTATTGTACTATGTATATATTGTAATTTAATCAGTGACCGACGAACAGATTATTTTGAATGTCGCTGCCGTTGAAGAAGAAGAAATTGATGAGGATGTCGAATATTCGGGGCTTGACTTAAAACCGCTAACTAGCCATTCAGAATCAGAAGCGTTGTTATCCAAGTGTATTGATTGGTTTGAAGTACAAGAAGAAACAAATGCTACGCAAGTCTTACTTCTACGTCAAATACGTAATATTGCTGCTAAAAAGCTAGAGAATCAAAAAACCAAACTAAAATTACAGATTTTTTTTTATAATATGTGTGGTATGTAGTATGTATATTTATAATTTGTTATATGTAAGTATTTTTTTTTAAAGTACACACACGTAAAAAATATAATAAATGAGTGTATATGTATGTACACGTTTTTTTTTTGCAAAATTTCCGTTAACCGTCATAGTCCCGGTCCCGACAGTGACGGTTAATCGAAGTTCTACTGTATTTATGAATGTATGAATATAAATAAGTAATTAGTAATTTATAGTCATATCCAACTCCAAGCTTTATTTTGCTTTTAATATATTTTTTTATGAACCACTATACACACATCAATTCTATGAATTAAAATTTTTATTGAAACTATCACTTCTCTAATTATCCATTATTTCAGGAATTGTACAATATGAAAATCGATTCTATTGCCCTAACAAGCATTGTGGTCGGAACTACAAAAACAAATGCAGCCTTACATATCACATTAACAATGAATGTGGGGTAAATCCAAAATTCAAATGTCAATTTTGTTCGAAGACATCTAGTCGTTACTCAAATTTAAAACGACATATGATATCTGTACATAAATACATTGATGAATCACCTATTATTTCTTCAACTTTAGTAATTGAACAAAATTAATTTTACTTGATATCTAATTGAATATCATCGTACTTTTGTTTTTTAATATTGTTTTTAATTTTCGTTGCTCTATAGTCTATACCATCATTATTTATTTTACTATACTTATTAAAAACATTTTTCAATAAAACGATTTAAATTTTGTTTTGGCTCAAATTTATACCCACATGTTTGGGGAAAATCAAGCCTTATTACCTATGTCCAATTAAAATCTAACTATTTTAAGTAATTAACATAAATATAAACAAATAATTCTTAATTAAATATGGCTGATAATATTGAAAAAAATTTGAGAAAAATTACATTTTTGATTTTTTTTTTTTTTTTTTTTTTTGAGTGTCTGAGTAGAATAAAATTGTTTTAAATTAATTCGGAAATTAAATGTAATATGAAGAATATAGGTATTTATTTTTATTAAAATAAAGTTCCTATACAATATTAAATACCCAGGTATTAATTATTAATTTATCTATGTATGGTATATATATATATATATATATATATATATATATATATATATATATTATTATGTTTGTTAAAAATAAAACAGAATTTATTATTTTATTGCTTGTTTAAATATTTGTAGATATTATTGAATAGATTTTAAAACAACCCATTTACAAATATCATAAATTATCCTAATTGATTAAATCAGAGAATTAATAGTTACCTAGTTATTTACAAGGTTTGTAAGTCATGTACTGAAGAATGTATGTAAGAATATGCATGCATTTATAATGTTTACCCTGTAAATATTGAATCTGTTTTTCAATAGGTGCTAAAAAAAGAAAAACATAGTTTTGTTATGGTCTTATTGCATTAATTAAAATTAAATGAAAACAAGAGTACATGGCACCTTGTGTAGTAAAACCCAACATTTTAAAACTTATAAAAAAAAAATATAAATTTGAAAACGTTTTTAATATATTTAGGAAAACTGATTAGAAACATTAAGGGAACAAATATTTTTCATAAATTTGTAAAAAAGTATTGTACTATTCAAGATTTGAAGTATATCTTAAAACCTGTAAGTCCCAATTCTATTAGGAAAACTTATCTTTGGTCGCTTCGCTCCAGGGAAGATATTGATGGTGATATAAAGTAAATTGAGTGAACCATTTTTGCATTTAGCTCTGAATTATCTTGATTGTATTGTATATTTTGCAGAAATAATCTACACTGCTATATTAAGCTAATTTATGCTCTTCTTTGAATACAACTTAATAAATTCTTATAAAAATAATGTAAGTCGAAGTGGATGTATATGAATAAGCTCAAATAACATTTTAGGTTCTACAATTCAAAATCAGCCATCAATTTTCAAATAAAATTTAAAATGAAACAAAAATTATCATCTTTTGTAGACAATATATTATTTTGTCATAGGCCAGCAAATCAAAGATTCAAAATTTTTTTAATAATTTCATGTAACACTATTTTAAAATCATGGCTAAATAAAAACCAATCCTATAAAAATCTGTTTTACTGTAATTTCTACCAATTTGACTTAATTTTTAAGTAGGTTTTTAAATGTGTGTAAAAACTAAAATAATTTACCTCTTAAGGACCAAAACCATAAAATGTCAAATCTTTTGTAAAGCTGAAAAACTGTAAAAATAGTGCATGTCTAAATAAAAATGAATTGTAAATTCAACACATTCTTTGCTTTGTTCTTTGTAACCAGATGTCTTAAGAAATTTTAAAAATGTTATAAATATTGAATTTTTCTGTTTTATATCATGTCATAATAAATTTAAATTTATAAGTAAGGATTGTAAATTAATGAATAAAATTTGCATTCGAAATCCTAAAATGCCTAAATATATAAAATATTCTGGTAAACATTTTTATTTCACGTAATACTATGTTAGCATAATATGTAGGTATTTTATATAAAAATGCAAAATGCATTAATATGCCCTCTTTCAATCAAATTTGACAACTGAACCTAAAACAAATATTTTATTCAGCAGTTAGTTTTAATGTTTTAAAATTAATTCACATAAAAGATCAGATATTATGAACGTCAGATAGAACAATAATTACCTATTTTTATTATAAGAGAGCTAAAATATTTAAGTAAACAAGTATGTCTTTATCCTTTAAAATTTATGAGATATGTGTAGTGTGCACCATTGACAAATAATATGAATTAATGTAATATTCAGTTATATTAAATGTAGTTAAATAACAAGTTTTTATACCAACAATTTTTTTTTTTTTTTTGCTTTTTATTTGTACACTATTCTTATGCATATTATATGATATACTAGCTATGATCTTTTATTTTCTTTTACTTAAACTAGGTTCTTGTTTTTCTTCTTTTTTTTTAGGTTTTTATTATTGTGATGGTTGTCGTCGTAAATATCGTAATGTGGGAAGCCTTATTAGACACAAACGTTATGAATGTGGTCTTGAACCACAATTTCGTTGTGATATATGTTTGAAATCATTTACTCGCAATACAACGCTTAGAGATCATCGAGTCAATATTCATAACATAAATTATAATTAGTCACTGATAAATATTCAATAATATCATAGATATTCACTATCTAATTATTATTTAAGTATTAAAATGTTATTTTGTTTTTATTAATAATTATTGTTAAAAAGTTATTTGTACTTAACTTTACCTATTATAAAAAAAAAATAGGTACCTATCTCAAATATGAAATTTAAAAAAATTTTAAATAGTATAATTTTGTTTTAAAGTTTCTTGTTTCTGTTTAATATATTTATATTTTTATACATTCCTACTATTTAAATTTATTAAAATTCTCGTACACAATTCTTTAGTATTAAATAAACTAAAAAATATGTACCAATCTAAATCTTTCAACATAATTTAGAAATATGTGCTTATTTTTAAAGAAATAAATGTCCCTTGTATGTTACTAAAAATACATTTGTATTTTTGAAGTCTATTATAACTTATTAAATATCATTTAAGTTTTTAATGTTATACTATTTTGAAGGTTTAATAATAAATTAAAATCATTTTTTGTACAGTTATTTTAAATACATGATATCCAGCATGCATTAGGAGTGCATTTATAGCTTCATCTTGAAATCATAGACAATTTTTTAATGAAATACATAAATCATAAAATTATGTGAGCAAAAGCTAATAAAAAATTTATATTTGATGTATTAGTTTTCCTGTATTTAACGTCTTAGACAGTGATAGTCAGATAGAATAAAAGAAGACCTAAAGATGTTGGGAGTAAGGAATGCTGAAGAAACGGCACAAAATAGAGAAGCCTGGAGACAATATGTTGCTGCGGTAATGGTCCTGAAATTCCTGTAAAAAGCCAGAGAAGAAGAAGTTTTCCTGTATTTATCAGCTATGAATTGGTGCTTATGATAAATGAATATATCTATTTATACATTTGAATTACTTAAAATACTAGCGGTATCTTCTGTGTTTATTACTGTGGCTAAACACAAATAATTGATGGTAAAAGGCTACAGGGGTATCTACCTAAAAAACACAGCTTCTGAAAAGGACTTGCTATATTCATTAATATATTGATATTAAGATGAAATGGAATTGAACAAATTTGTCAACAATGGGGAAAAATGAATTGAAAATAAATTATTCAATGCCTTTTTCTGTAAAATATTTTATAAATAACTGTTATGTTATTGAAATAATAACACAATTTTTATAATTCATGTGCTGTAATTAAAAATGTTTATAGTATAAAACATTTATTCAAAGTAGAGAAATGACTAATTGATCTAGCTCCTCCACTTAAAACAATTTTTCCTCAAAATGTCTCTGGTATGTAATGACCTAATGACATATGTACCCATTGAAGTTTCAACTTTTAAATATAAGAAAATAGTAAGTATTTTATCTTTTTAAAGTACTTATGAATATTATGTAAACTCAAATTCAAATTAATTTATTGTCTTAAATTTGCTCAGATAGTTAACTTGAAGGTAACTTATTTGACATTAATTTAGTTATATTATGATAAATATTATATTATTTTTGATATGAAAGTTATTTAAGTTGTTTATATTATTAATTTTTCTTTATTTATTAAATGTGTATATATATATATATTTTTTTTATTTATATGTGTATATATATATATTCTGTGTATCAACTAAGTATGTACCAATATCTTACATTTTGCATACTAAATTATAAAGTAATTTTAAATAAAAAAAACTATTAGTATTCAACTTAAGTAAAATAAAAATACCTAACATAATCATATAATTACCCATAATTAGTAGCCAGATGTGTTGTATTACTTCCTAATATTGTGATTGCTAAGTATTTAAAATTTTATAACCTACTATTACAGTTTCAGATTGTATCTATAACAGAATGTTTTGGTGTCCCAACAAATGTGGAAAGAGTTACAAACATAAGAAGAATATGAGAAGTCATTATTTGCATGAATGTGGATTTCCACCTCAATTTATTTGTATTATGTGTTCTAAAAATTTTCGAAGAAATGATTATCTTAAAAAGCATTTATCGCACATGCATAACTTTAAAATCTAAAACTTTTACTTTAAAAACTTAATTATTATATTTTGATCAAATTATTATTTTGTTTGTTAGTATCTACTTGAAAAACTGGTAATTCAAATCATTTTCCAAAAATGATATTTATGTTTTGATTTTACTGTAACAACTAATGATCTCTAATGTTACTAAATAATCAAAAATATGCTTATATATACTTGTGTGTGTGTGTATGTGTGTGTGTGTGTGTGTGTGTGTGTGTGTGTGTGTGTGTGTGTGTGTGTGTGTGTGTGTGTGTGTGTGTGTGTGTGTGTTATATATATATATACATATGTATCATTATTCATATTGTTTTTTAATATCATATATTGATTTTTTAAATATTGACTTAACTTGTTTTCTTTAATCATGAATGGATTTATTTGATTTAAGGAAATAAAAATAACTATTAAGAAGCTTTATTTCATTTTTGTGTGTGTATTTAAATTTTATTTAATGGTTTTGTCAGTTTCATATAATGTAAACTGATAAATAATGAATTTTTGTGAAAAGTTGCCATAGAATTTTATCAAAGTGAATAAAATCACATAAGATATGAGTATGAACAGATTTATATACAAGATGATTCAAAATGTATTTTACAGAAAATTGTTTAGATAAATTTTCAAAATGGAGAATAATGTATATGATATGATATGAAATGTTTTTTATTTAAGGAAAATTCATTATGGATTATAAATTTTGTATTTTTTTACATAAATTATGAGGATGGTTTTAAGGTCAACTTATGAAAAATCAACTGGAAATAATATATCATTTTTGTTTATTATAATTTTTTTTATTTAGATAGGTTTATAAATACATTTTGATATGTGTTTTAATCAATTAAAGAAGTGCTTACCCCCGTACTTTTACTTTTGTATTTAATAGGCTATTTGTGAATAAGTTGTTTAACTAAGTTATTATATTATAACATGTGTATTTTGTCATTAGGCGAACGATGGTTTTGTCCAAATCATGGTTGCAACTATAAGCGCAAAGCTCATTTAAGTTTTCACTTAGCGAAAGAATGCGGTGTAAGACCTCAATACAATTGCACTATATGTTTCAATTATTTCAAATGTATTAGTCATCTTAAAAGTCATCTTTTATCGCGTGGTAATGTGCTGCTTAAATTTCATTTTGGTATCTGTAAAAAGAAATTTGCTCATCAAGACAATATGAAAACTCATAAAAACACAATACATCGGCTTTCTGATCTCATTAAACATAATGAAGTTTACGCTTTTTATTGTGAATGACAATTCAGTTATTCAGATTAACATATAATGTTATATAATTTTTATGTAATAATCGACTGACAATAAATATTCAGTTTTCTAATAAAGAGATAGTGTCTATCCTTAATTGTTAAAACTTAACTTCCTAGTTGTTACTCGAAGTGTGAATTCATAAAAACGTTACAAGTCGTCGGTGGAATCAACCATCTTGACGACAACAATTTAGCTCAATGGATCCAACTGGACAGCTCACAACACTACGATATAACATTTTACAACATACGACATTCTAGGGCACTCACTAGATTTTTAAACCGCATGATGTTATTACTAAATCACATGTATTGTAAGTTTTCTTATGGTTAAGAAAACTTGCTACTATAAAAAACCGGTGTGAGGAAGAGGGCATAAAAAAAATGTGTACCCGGAGCAGCAAAATCCTAAATACGCCACTGTTATAACTTCTATTAAGCTTCAGATATCATTTTTAAATATTGAAACTATCTTATTTTTAAGCTATTTAAGTTTTATATAGCAAAATACTACCCTTATATACCCCCAAAAAAATAGTCTGTCACTTCTCCGTTATTCTAAAGTTTAAATTTTTATATCGCTTTAACATGGCCCAATCATAATAAAATTTAAATATCAATATTTCCAAAAAATATAATCTTTTTCATTTTAAAAACTAACAAAATTATACTTTTTAATTTATATTTACTAAAACATGCTTATAATCAACGTTAAAGCAAATAATTAAATTGATTTTTATTAGTCTTATTTAATTATGAATATAAAAAAAAAATTATTTTAACCCGATTAATTGTGAATAATGGCCTATTATATTTGCATAAGCTTTATCTTGCTTCAATATTGATTATTGCAATTATTTTTATTAAATACAATTTTTATAAAAAAAATGGAAAATTATTTTTCAGGAAAAAGTAACCATAAAAAAAATTTACAAAAAAAGAAAATAATTGAAGAAAACAGAAAAAAAGAAAAATCTCATCGTAAAAAATATACTTGTGCTATATGTTCAAAATTGTTTAAACATTGTGATTCTTTTACCAAACATTTACGCTGTCATTTGAAACCACAAAATGTTGATTTTTTCCCATTTAAATGTAACATATGTAATAAAACATTTTCCAAACGACAGAATATGAACACCCACAGAGCACTCATTCATGGAGTATTAGAATTATAGTGTTAGACTTGATATAAATTAGACTTGATTGTGGAAGGTTTCAACTTTATTAAAAAAAAATATGTATTTTGTATTCATTTATTCCGGTCATCGAGTTGTGTGTGTGTATATATATATATATAAATCAGCATATAATTTATTTATATTACTAATAAATACTTATTATTGAACATTTAAGTTGACCAAATTGTAATTATTATTTTTTTTTATAATTTTTAGTGTTGGTGACTAATTCCCAATATATTTACCTACATAGGGACTTTTTTTTTATGATTATTTAAAAACTATGAAATTGTCATCTAAATAAATTATTTGGTGATAATAAACAAGTAATAACTATTCAAAGTATATAATTACATGTTTTTTATTAACTTCTATTATTTTATCCAAAATAAATGCGAAAAAGTAGACTTTTTCCTGTAAAAATAATACCACAGTTTAAATAAAGAAATAGATGGTATTATATATTTTGTATAAATTATGTTTCATAAGATGTACTTCTTAAATCTAAAACTTTATTCATGTTTGAGGAGTGTATACCTTGTAAGTGCTTTTTGTCTGCATAAGTTGGTTTCTAATTTCTAATTATGCAGTTTATATATGTCATAATTTTAATTTAGATAATCACTAAGTTATATTTTTTAGGAATAATGCAGCTACAAAATGGTCGATGGTTATGTCCCAACAATTGTGGTAGAACATATAAAGAAAAATTTTCTTTAAGCCGTCATTGTCGACAAGAATGTGGCGTTGAACCTCAACATCGTTGTTTATTATGTTCAAAAATATTTAAACGAAAAGAATCACTTAAATCCCATTCATTTTTAGTTCATAAAGTAATGTATTCATCAGTTACTAATAATCAACGTAAATTTCAAAATTTAGGAGTTTCATTTACCACGGGTAATAATGTTTTATGAATATCATTATAAATTATATTATATTTCTTTTTTATTTCAATATGTAAACCACATACTTCTTTTCAATTCATCATAAAATAAAATAAATATGAATAACATTAGTAAATATATAAATAGTTTTGTAATTTATTTGTGTCATGGTCACAATCTTATTATATTCAATTAGTAAAAATAATTTTTTATATATTTTATAATTGTATTAAAAACTTTTTAATTTGTTGAAAATAATGTACAAAAAATATATAATAGTTAAAAGCCTGGAGTATTAAAAATAAAGTTTGATATATATTGTTTGTATTTACTACTGATTTTTTTTTTTTTTTTAATAGAGACATATACATAATATTTGTCCTGGTAATTAATAACAAAAACAAAAATATGGATATAAATTTAATATGTAGAAAAAAGTTGGTGGAAAATTGTTTTAAAAAGAGAAACAGGGAGACTGATAATGGAATTAGATTGAAAATGAAATTGGATACAGTATTATAGTATTATAAATAAGTGAATATGAAAAACTGTTGTTGACTTTTGTTTCTTCCGTGTAGGTATGATTTCTTTTTGAGATGAGAATGAACACTAAATTGTTGAATATTGAAACGCCTGAATACTTTTTTTTTTTTTAATTTTGAGTGTAGCAAAAGATCTATTGGTTTTACAATAATGTTTATTTTTTTTCTGGAGAAACTTTTTAGTATTCTTAACTTTGTCCATGTTTCATCCAGTAACTCTATTGTTACTTGTATGTAGATGGTTTTCTGTAGGTTCATTTTTCTCTCTTCACAATAGTTTTTCCAGACGTGAGGAAGACTGACAAAAAACCAAATAAAAATGGTATAATTTTCAATAAACCAATTTCAGTTATTTAGTTGTAACTACAAATGCAATCTTGTTAGAAATTTGAACTTTTCACCATTTATTGATGACATATTGTGTAACTTAAAAAAATAAATAAATAAATAAATAAAATTGATAACCTTTGAGCTAAAAATAGGACTTTGAAAATACTTTACTTTTGTTGTTAATCTATCATAAAACTGTTATTATTTGACAAAAATTTTTTGAAAATTATGACTTTTCTATTGTGTGCTTAACTGAAAATAATGAATAACTTGAAAAATCGTTATATATTATAAAATAGTTTATCTTATAAGTGCTTAAACCATTTTTTCGCAATTGACTCTTAATACATTGATTTTTAACTTGAAATATGTATAAAAAATTATTGGACTATAATATTAGTATTTAATTGTATTAACAAAACTCTATAGTAAACTCTATATAATTTGTACAATATTAAGTTTTTTTTGTTATGTGTTTATTTAGAAAGTAATTTCATCCTTTATTTAATTGTCTAAAAATTCTTAGCAATTTATTACTTAAAAATCAAAATTTTATTCTATAACTAAAATAATTAATTACACAAAATTGTTTTAAAATGTTTCCTGTAATTATTTTTTATTGTTGGAGGTTTTTGTTAATATAGAATATCCAATTATTAACCCAAAATGTTTGCTGTACTATACTATTATTCTCATCACATATATTTAATGTATTGTATTTAAAAAAATTCTACCAAAAATAAAAAAAAATGTACAAATGTGAATTGATGTCGTGTTTTTGCATTAATTAATATTGATACTTCTTACACACCTATGTGCAGAATACCAAATAATTATTAGCACAATCTAGTACTCGACTTATTATTTTTTATAAAGTATGCTGAAGTTTATAAATATTATAGGATATCCACGCAAAAATGAAATTCATTGAAAGAAAACTTAATTTATGTGTAAAAATTAATCTTAATAAAATAAGTAGTTCCTAAAAAAATTAATTTAATATAAATATGTACCTTTACTAAGTAGTGAGTAAATAGTAAGTACTGATGTAGGTATCTACTTATACCTGTATAGAGATAACACATTTATTTTTCATAGATAATTAATGCTAACTTCAATTTTTATTTTTATGTCTATCTTCTTATAATACTCAATGATTTCAAAATAATTTTAAGTATCACGATTTTGTATATAAATGTCTTAGTTTGATTAATTCATAGATTATATTTATAATAAGCAACATTTTTAAATATATAAAGTGCTACTCAGAAAAAAAAAATTATAAAAGCACTTTTTTTAAGTGTGAACTTGCCTGCACTTAGAGCTTGATTGAAAGTTTTTGTCTGTCAATTTTTGAACTATTGTTTTTTATGAAACTATGTTTTTAAAAGTATTTACTTTTTATGTGACATCACTAATATTTTTCAATAATCTACTTTACTTCATACACTTTGTTTATTTATTTCATAATTCTGTTATCTAGTAATATTTTCATTTAAATTTTGTCCATAGGTTATAGATGGAACTGTCCAAATAATTGTGGTCACCATTATAAGAATAAAAAAGATCGAGACCGACATCTGCAAAAAGAATGCGGTGTAGAACCACAATATTTATGTAATATTTGTAAAAAACTTTTCAAGCGTAGTAGTGATATGAAGAGACACTTGCGTCATGTATGTGCAAATGTACCCTCAAACATATAATGTGATTTTTATAAAAAATACTTTTACATACAAACACACTTAAAAAATGTTATGTCATGAGCTATCTTAATTGTGTTACCTACAGTTTAATCCTGTAAAATAACATATTAGTTCATTATCTTAGTATCTTGTTATATCTGTATTAATAATAAACAGCAAACTCATCTGTCCTTCAAAACAATAGATTTATTGATATTTTATATTTACATATTATTATATAATTTAGAAGATACATTTTCTGTGATTACTCTAAAATATAAACTCATTTCTATATTTTTGCAATTATAATTAATTATTTACTAACCAAGACAATTTTGTTTGCATAAAATGTTAGATTCTCGTATTAATGACAGAGCCAATACATTTTTTTCAATAATACCATTTACTGAATACACATATTAATTTTGTTTAAGTATCTATCTGTTCATATAGGTATGACACATATCACATATCATAATTTTCTCTTAGGCATATTGTCTGTTGGATCTAGATGGAACTGTCCAAATAATTGTGATCTCCACTATAAGAATAAAAGAGATTGTGACTGAGATTTGCAAGAAGAATGTGGGGTGAAGCCACAACACATATATTATATTTTTAACAAACTTTTAAAGCAAAGTAGTAATATGTAGAGACACTTATGTCGTGTATGTGCACAAATACCTTCAAACTTTCAATGTAAATTATGTAAAAAAATACTTTTACAAAAAAAAAAAAAAAAAAAACGAACTTAAAAACTATCATGTTTTAAACTATGTCGCCTGTATTATATTTTTAAACCAGAAAAATAAAGTGCTAATTCATTATCTTTATAATTTGTATACTTTTATAAATAATTAATAGCAAAATCCATAAAAATTGATTTGCCTATAAAAAAAAAGATTTTATAAGTTAATAGGGGCATATAATGTAAAGTAAAACTTAAAAGACACATTTGCTATAATTATTATAAATTTATTTCTATATTTTCACAATTATAATTAATGTTTTACTAATAAATTCATTGTTATTTGTATAAAATACAAGCTGAATTACCAGGCCTTACCAATCAAATTAAAATTGTAAAAAAATATAATAGTGTCATCAGCATAGGTTTAAACAGGAGGGATTTAGGGGCTCAGCTCCCAAAAATTTCAATAATCCCTGATATTTTATTATTGTTTATACTTATTGAATATTATCATAGTTTGTGACCCACGCTAAACAATTAATTTCTTATAAAATATTATAGCGTTTCAATATAAAACATTTGTAAATTAATCATTTAATCTTTGGAAATTATATTAAGTTAGAGTAATTTATTTAATATTTTTTTACATTTATTTCAATGCATTCTTATAATATTGTATGCAGATCTTATTACATTTAGAGATCATTTTACAGCAATTCTTCAATTTCTATGTGTATTAAATATTCTACTCCAATGGTTCGATAAATAGATAATTTAATTCAATAAATCAATGTTGTCTTTTATCATATTTGCATTCAAATCTTGTAATTTTCCTTCAATAAATCACTTATCAGAGATTAATTTTCTTGATTTTGGACTTTTATACATTATTAAGACCACTCCAATGTTCGTTCTAACTTACTGATTCTTTATAAATTCCTTTTACAAACACTTCAGGCAAATTTCATTGTTATTTAAGGCCCTGCTAAGTACTCTTATAAGAAAATCTCCATATCATAAACGGATTATCTTAGATTATAACAAATGAAACTCTTTAATCTCATTTTAGAACCCGTGTTTTTAAGGAAACATTTACACTTTTGATCAAAACTTTTTTTAAACCCTAACAGGCTTATCTCATAATTTGCATCAAACATACTTTTTGGGCATTCACCTAGACATCCCAAACGAAATTGGTGCCATGATATCGTCTGATTCCAAAGTCAACAGGTGTCATAAACATGAGACTTCCTGTCATTTCATCTTAACGTTATTTTTCGTTTAGGTATTCAAAGACTACTTAGTGAACAACACTTTGTATACATTTTCAAAAATAAAGCTGTATTGAAAAAGGAGTATTATTATAATTTTATTTCAGGCACAAATTTATTAATGAAAAATGCATGTGATTCATAAAAAGTTATTACATTCAAACAACTTAACAATATTGAAATGAAAATTCAAATGTCATTGTATTGACGTTAATTTATATTAAGATTAATATGAATTATTATTAGATTTCAAAGAATGAAGTAATACAAGTATTTTTAACTCATTTATATTATCTGTAATTAAATTGACTAGATAAGTAAATGTAAAATGTTTGCTATAAGCTTTTGGTGTTTTCAATACATCTTCAATTTTATACAAAATAATGATTAGTATATAAATGATAAAATATATATCATTTCAAATGTATTCATGATTATACTTTGTGTTTAGGTTTTGTAAATAATTCTTTTAAGATGGCTATGCTGGAATGGATGTGGATAAAGTTATAAAAATAAACATGAACTTGGTAGACATATCAGAAAAGAATGAGGTGTTGAATCTCAATACTGATGTGGAATGTATTCAAGAGCATTCAAAAGAAATAACCATTTTGCTAGGCTTATGGTTATGTGTAAACAACTAAATTGAGGATATTTTTTTCACATTCCAAATTGTAAAATTACATAGACTCAAGACTATCTATATTAATTAATTAAGAATGAATAAAAAATGTTTTTTCTTTTATTCATATATAATATATACATAAAGTTGTATGATAAATGGTAAAATGTTTAATAGTTCAGTTTTTAATTCTAAGATTGAGACTCTTATTGAAGTGAAGGATTTTTTTGGTTAAATAATGATGTTTATTTTTTTTTTTTTTTTTTTTTTTTTTTTTGTAATGACACTTTTTGGTACACTTAACTTTTCTAAAAGTTTCATCCAGCAACGTTATAGATCAAAAATCGCTTATAGATGGTACTTTGAAGGGTTCATTCTCTCTGTAGTTTCCTCTCTGTAGTTTTCCAGGTGTGAAGAAAATCTGCCAAAAAACCCAGTATAAATGGTAAGATTTATTGTAAGTGACTTGTTCACTTAATAGATTTTCATTATTTAGTCATAATTCCAAAAGTAATGTTGCTAGAAACTTGAAGTTTTAGTTTTTACCATGTATGAATGACATATTGTTGCATATTTGACACAAATGGAAAAAAATTAACTTAAAAATCGTGACTCAGGATTCTTTATTAAAAGCATTTAAGTAAATTATTTTACGATTTTTATGGAATCGACTGTTATTAAATCAATTTTCAACTTAAAATGTATGTAAAAAGATATTGAATTAGATTGATATTGAATGTAAAAAGATATTTTTTCGAATATTTTAATAATTTGTTTAAGGATTGCATATCAATATTTTTTTTGTCATATAAATGAATTTTAGTCAAATGTTTCTTATGAAATATGAATCAAATCTTAAATCTATAGTTTTAATAATATAGCTTCAACCCTAAAATATAAATTATACATTTATTAACTTATAGTATTATTAATTTATTATTAAATAGTACTTAAATTTTTATTATTTATAAAAATAAAACTTCTATTTTTTCATGCACATTTAAAAACATTGTCGTGCATATTTTGCCTATTTTACCTCCTATAACTTCTCATTATACTTACTATTACAACTAAAAATATTCTCAGATTAAGTAGATACTATTTTTGTACAATCCACATATGTTAAACATACATAAGTGTGTTAATTGTGAAATTAATGATAACAATAACTATAAAAATATAAATAGTGTAATTTGTTCATTTTTTCTTTGATCATTGAGAAATTACAGCTTGATTTTGATATATAATGAATAAATTATTTAAATTTATTATTTGCAATTTTTTTTTTTTTTTTATAGGGTTTTTAATCTAAACACATTCACGCCGATATGTTTTTTGCTGTGCTTAAATATTCAGTGAAATATAGAAAATAGTTTTAACTACCTACAGACGCGTATCGACGCGGGAGTATGAAAAATCGATATTTTGTGTCGAAAATGACAATATATATATATAATACCCTATGATGATTGTAAATCCCGTGTTACATAAAATTATAACATTTTATCTATTATCATGTAATAATATGTCATTATACAATATAACAATAGGCCAATATATTTTTTATACACATTAAAATTTTTATCAATGTAAAAATAGTAATTTCCTTAAAAATATATAAGATGTTTATAAAAAAAAAAATCCTGACTAACGATTTCTTAGAATTTTTCAGTATTGGTAGGTGAGTATATGAATAAAGTCATATTAATTGTTCAAGTCATAATATCAAAAATAATAAATTTTATTTTAAAAAAAAACTTTAAAAAAAATGAGGTATTTTCTGTCTTAATATAAGTTCTATATTTAATCCAAAAGTAGTCAATTAAAAAAAAAAAAAATGTTTCTTAAGTTTTTAGAAGTGTGTGATTGGTAAATGCTATAATGAAAATAACAAGTTATTGTGAATATCACTTTTAGAATTATGAATATTCAACTAAAATTAAATTAGTTAAAGTCTCATTTATGGCTCACTTATCACCGTTTTTACTCAATTTTTCTGCAGTTTTTCCCTCCTTGAAATATATATGGTGGAAGAACAAATATAATAGAATAACAAATGAGTACTCAGTGACTTGCATTTTAGATTTTGTGAACACTATACGGTTACAATAATACAATACCTATTCTTAAGAGTGTTTATTATTTTTCTTAGAGTTGATTCAATGACAAAAAATATTGAAAAATAGTCAAAACTTATATTGCTTGCCTTGCATAAATACACTTGTAGATTAAGCTGTTTAAGTTCCATGTACTTCAATTTTTCATGCTGTAATTTTACTGTCATAATACATTTGCAAAACATAAAACATACTAACACAAAATTCATACACAGAATTTTCCTACCAATACTCTGTTCTTAGAATGTTTAGAACAGCTTGTGCTTAAATATTTTGCATTTTTAATTCTTATTCATGTATTTATGTATTCTTATTCTTTCACATGTTTTTTCATGATTTATATTTTGTTAAATTTTACAGTTTGTCCATTCAGTGGAAGATTTATGTGTCCAAATACTTGTGGCCGAAGTTACAAAGAGAGACACAATCTTATTAGACATTTGAGAAAAGAATGTGGCGTTGCTCCTCAACATAAATGCCATCAATGCTCTAAAGCTTTTAAGCACAAAGCACATTTAACTAGACATTTATTATCATGTTCCAATATTCCTCCAAGTTTTAAGTGTAATTTTTGTGAAAGAATGTTTAGGTGTAGAGATACACTTAAGAAGCACACTTTACTGGTTCATAAAACACTTATGCAATATACTGAATAATATACATACATAGATATCTCATTGTTATTGTGAAAAAATTATTTTGATTTTAATATGTTATGTCAATATGTTTTTAATGGCTTATGACTTAATAATGTCTTATAGATGTATTTATAAATTTATTCTAAAAATATTACTTCAATAACTACTTTTGAAATGAATTTATTATGATTTTGTATTTGGACTGACATTTTATTTGAATTAAACCATAGTTGCAATAAAATTGTTTGTTATTATATATATTTACATATTATAGTTTTTTACTGATGTGTCAAACTTAATATTTAATATTCAAAAAATTAGGCTTATCAGAAATATAAGTTAAAATATATTATTTATTAATTTACAAAAAATAATAATAATAATAATAATAATAATTCCTACTGTCTGAAACAGTGAGTTTTTTTTAATTTTTCAAGTTAATTTTTTTCTTTTAACATCTGAATAATCATCAATTTGAATCTATGCTATTATATTCAATCGTTATCAATTGTTAATCAAAAATATAGTTGAATGATCATTTCAAGTACCTAGATTAAAACCTGATTTTTTTTTTAAACATATTTGTTTTTAATTAAAAATATTTAATGATGTTAAGTACCTAATTGGTAAAAAATTGTGTTTTAGCTCTTCTGAATACTTTCTAAAATGTTGCTTATGCCCTTTTGGATTGTCACCGCGGATTTATTTATATTTATTTCACTTATTCTAGTGCCTATATTATAAAGAATTATTAATACAATTTACCTTATATTATGTAATATTATCTTGATACAACATAATATTGTAAATGTTAATTGTTATTTACTGTATTTATAAGCCCAAAATGAGTAAATAATGTTTATTATTTTAGAATATTTTTATTTCAAATGTTATTCTACCTTTACCTCATTGGTAATGGAAAACATTGTATTCATTTATTATGGTTCATGCCTAATTCGCTGACACCCCAGTTCGCCGACCCTCTAATTCATTGATAAAATCTGATTTTAATATTTTTTTGGATTGTTTTTCAATCCAGCAATGATAAGAGTACAGATGAATATAATAACGATTTTTAAATAATTACATTAATGACAAATTGTGATTTAGTTTTCATATACGTTTTCTATCACCACGTTTGAAACAAGACTTTCATGAGAACTTTTGTTTTTGTCAACTCTTAAATAATTGTGTTAAATGGATAAATGATGAAAAAAAAATAGACGTTCATAGACTTGATAAAAACCATGATGAAAATTAATATTTTAAAGGTTATATAATGGTTTTATAATGGTACTAATTATTGACATTATCGAAAAATCATAATCACTGAATATATAGGGTTCAATTAGTCAAACCAAAAAAAAATTTAGGAATAAGTTAAAAGTAAGTAAAATATAATTATTGTAAAAACTCTATAAGTGTTTTAAATAAAAATTTAAGTATAAAACCTAGAACGTATTCAATACTTGTGTTTTTAACAATGTCGTTAACCAAAAACGACTGATCTTACACAATTTTTAATGTTGTTATTATTTTCTTACTGGTATTTTAATTAAATTATTTTTTCCTAATTGATTTATAACCAAATAAAGGTTCATATTGATTTTTTTTTCAGATTAAGTGAAAGAAAACCAATTAATGACATTAACATTGTTGACTTTGTAATCCAATTGAGTATCAAATTCACTAAGAAACAAACTAAATTCCCATGTACTTAATTTATTTTATGATTTAAGTTAAATATTCTTTCGATAATGTATATACTTATTGTAACTAATATATTGTGATCATCATTATTATTTAGTAAATAAATAATAATTTATTATATTGCGTACTTATACAAAAGAGTAAATTAAACAGGTACTTTGATGTATCAAATTTGAAGTGGGCAAAAAAAAAATACAAAAATTAAATATTTTGACCTTTCAAGATTTAAAAATAATAATTAAAAATCATCTGATAACATTTTTTATTTTTGGTATTAAGATCAAAAAATTTTACATGGCTCAATTCATATATTTTTATATAGATATTATAAATTAAAAAATCAAAATGAATTCTAAAGAAAGAAAGAAATTAAAATGTGAAAGTTCCTATGAAACAACGAGTCGATAGATATACATGCAAGACTCCTACATAAAGAAGAGTCTTTGGATCTGCAGTTTAGAGACTTGGTTAATTTGAGGCTTGTCTAATTGGAAATCAAATTGGAATTTAGGTACTTTTATTTTGTATTTTATTTAATAAAAGTATATTTACAATATTATGTAATCTTATTTTATACAATAAGTAAATTTGATTACTTAAACTAAGATAACAATTATATGAAATGACATGTGGATAGAAACCCACCAGTTTGGGAACTACCTATCTAATTTGGGCGAAAAGAAGTTTGTTTAATTAATGCTGATAGGGATTCAAGAGATCACAACACCATTGTCTTTTTAATTGACGTAGGAGGTTATATGATGAATTCACTGGTTAGTTTAGGTACTAGTGGATTTGTGTGATTTGGTGTGGAATTTTTAGTAGACGTTTTTAGTTGTAATATAAACTGTTTAAAAGGTCTTTATGTAGTGTTAGGTTTAAGATGTTTCATGGCGTAGATGTAAATTGGCGAAGAGAGATTGATTGTATGGCCTGGATGGTATGTATTTGGGTAGGTTTAGCGCATACTCAAATTTTGATGCCATAGGCCAAATGGGTTTTAGCACTGATTTATATATTAATAGTTTTTTGTTGATCGAGAAAAGCGTAAGTAGCTACTATATAAATAAAAGTACATTTTCGGAGTCAGGAATATCAGCTGTGTAGATGATGTAGAGGTCTGGTGAAAAGTAATTTCCTTAAAATACTCCTGCTTGGATTTGAAATTGTGACGATAGAGAATCTCCTTGGTGGAAGAGGAATAAGCGGTTTTGTTGATACAAATAGGTCACAAGTAGAGTTGAGATACGAGAAGTTTTTTTTTAATTTAAATAGCACACCAACGTGCTATACCCGATCCAATGCAGTAGATGGCGTAGCCAGCGGATAGGCCTGGTAGGCCCGGACCTACCCACTTTTTTTGATAAATTTCATGAAATACGTGTGTCATAAGGTTTTTATTTATATTGTGTGTCTTTATTTTAAAATTAGATTTGACACCGTACACGTAAGGCTCGTATCACACTTATACGGTTTGATTCGGTTCGGTGCGTATTCGATTCGTTTTCGGTAGCCGCCGGAAAAGTGTGAAACGGTGATACGGTGTATGTTCGGTACCTAATATATAACTGATAGAACCGAAAGCCCCCTCGACACGAATCGGTTTCGTTCGGTTTCCATTCGGGTCCAGAGTTGACAAAAGCAATTGGTCGTTTACACACATACGGTTTAGTTTCGGTTCGGTCACGTTTTCGACAAGGGCAAATATTATTTTCATTTTCTCATTTTAAATTTTATAATTTACATTTGGCAAATGTAATTCATCAAATGATGTCGTAGACATCCTGAAGTAATTTGAAAATTTGTCTTCGTGTTCCCTTAATTTCGGAAAAAGGGTATAAAATGCACCAAATTCCACCCGTTTGGTGAGGATAGGGTGTACCCAGTGCAGTCGATTATTCCTCTTTCGTTTTTTGATTCTTCTATAGAGAAATAACATGGCAGCAATTTGTCTTTTCTCCATAGAGAGCATTGTGGTAAAAGTGAGTAAAAAATGCAGTACTGCGTATTCGATGATTCGGTCGTGAAATCAAACCTTATACTAACCGAGTGTGTGTGAAGAGTTTTCATTCGTTTTAGGCGCTAGGTACCGAAAACGAATCGAATACGCACCGAACCGAATCAAACCGTATAAGTGTGAAACGAGTCTAAGAAATTTTACGAATATATGGGTATATGGGTAATTATCGACCGAAATACCTCACGTTCTTATTTACTATTTGTAAATCGCATTATCATGACAAGACGACCGACTTATCCCAGACTTTATAATAGTTTATAAATAGTACTTATAATCAATACTATTTAATCGTTAACCGATAGAAATGTGGTATTGCGTCGCATTGCGTTTTGCGTTATAGCTTTCGTTTTAAGTAGATTCAAACCATTCACATGTAAAATACATATAAATAATTTTTACAAAATCAATATTTTCTTCCCCATGTTTAGACTTAGGCTGCCGATAAAATTGTATCAATGATTATTAATTAATATTGGTATGGTTAAAAATATTAAATTTGCTGTCTGTAGTTTATGATTAAAATGATGTATTATTAAACATTTTCTAATGAAGAAACTGGTAAAAGTGTATGAAATAATTTTCACACAAAAACTATCTTTGCGAGTTAGGTATCTTTGTCTGCAATTCATAGTTTTTTTTCTTGGATAAATTTTTCATTTTCCGTGTTTTTTAGCACATGAGCTATGATCAAGTTGAGTAATGTTATATTAGTGTACATATTATATAAAATCATAGATAACTTATTCTTGAATTGTTTTACCGATTGGAAATAAGTGGATATCTCGAAACGCAATTAAGTACGTTTCAAAAATACTCGGGCAACAATTTATGTAGGAATAAAATAGGTATATCCGGGCCGCAATTTATCTAATATATGACTGTAACTTTCTTTGTGAGACGCAATTTACCGCTCCCGAACCTATTAGCATTGATTATAGAATAATCTATTCTATAATCAATGCTATTAGTAAATATTTATATAATAATAATACCTACACATTTAGAGTTATTTTATAAAGTATAGCTTAGTTTTATTCAATCACTTAATAATATGATGTTGGGAATTATAGATTATAGAGCCCTGGTGAAAATTAATATTGGGTCCAAAAATTGACGTAGGGACTGGCCTTCTGAATATATAGTTATATATATATATATATTTATGCTTCTATTATATAATTAATGTACCTGTATATTCTTATATATCTAGGAATATCTGAAATCATATATTAAAATATCATCTAGTTATTATACTCATCATTTATTATACATAAATAGATATAAATTTATTTATTTATTTATTATTATTATTATACGGGCCAAGCCCAATTACATCCATTAAAATAGTGACAATCGTACGTTAGAACTAATAGTAGTTTACAAATATATATATATATATATATATATATATATATATATATATATATATATATATATATATATATATCAGTGGCGGCTCGTCAGGGGAGGCAAGTGAGGCTGAGCCTCACCTAACTATTGTGCAAAAAAAGGAGGTATATATACTATATACTGTAGTTATAATTATTTCCAATCGACTTTAAGAATATTATATTCAATAATATAATGTACATTTTAAAATACAACATTTTATTTCGTCGTATATAATATTAATTATCATAGTAGGTACGCAATGAGTACAAACACTACAAACTATAACATACTTCGTCACTGTTATCAAAAATCACGACGAAGACGTTCGTTGAACGATATAACATAGAACATGTTCTATGGATATAACGATCTCGATGAAAGCCGAAGTATGCCGAGAGGCTAGTAATATTTAGCCTCAGACGAGCGGGACCATAGATAATATCTATGAGCGGGACGGCCGTACAATGATAAAATATGTAATGGTAGAGGGGGAAATCGGAATTTTATTGTGAAATGAGGCAGAACGATTCGGGCCTCAGGGTTTGTTAACATTACCCATTAGTCATTTGTCGAAACAACGTAACTTCCACTAATAGAAATAGGAATTGGGAGGTTGTCATAATGGATATAATGTCGTGTAGTGTAAGTGTACACTTAACAATACTTTTATCACAAACTAAAGATATTGGTTCATATCAAATATCAATCAAATAATATTTAACAAAATTAATAATTATTATTCTATTTGCAATTTTATACTGCCAAACTGTCTTAGCGCCTTGTAGTTTTTAGCGTTTGTAGTGCTTGTACTATAGTTTATTGAGTTATAATCTAATAAACACTTTATCAAAAAATGATGAAAAATTCTATGAAAAAATAATTGACAAATTTGCATTACTTAAAGACATAAGAATAGATTTAATTTACAAAACATAATATAAAAAAAGATTTATTTTTATAATATTTGTTTTTGTTTTAGTATATGAGAATTATGAAATAAGTATATTTTTTTTATGTATAGGTATGACATTTGAAATAAATATTTTATGGTTCATTATTAATATATTTTTAAGGGCTAGTATTAAATATTATTTATTAATTGAGTTATATTAAAAGTAAACTTGAAACTCATTGACAGCATATTTACAGACATTTATTTTAACAGCATTTTTTCTCCCATACATTTTGAAAATATCTGCCTCACCACTCATAAGGTTCACGAGCCGCCACTGATATATATATATAATGAAATCAAACATAATATAAATATAACAGTTATAGCCACGGTCTTAGAAGATCTTCTAAGACCGTGGTTATAGCTAAGTATTAACAAGATAAGAATTATCTGGCTTTATTTTATTCTTTATGTGTTAGGGTATAAAATCGATGGGTAATTTAAAGTATATGATATTATTCTCGCAGTTCAGTGCAGTTAAACGCATAATTTTAAACTAGTTATATATATTTTTATTACTTAATAGTCTACTAACTACCTTTCTGTTTAAAAAATTGAATTGCAGTTTTTTTATGTTAGTGAAAATCAATGCACTAAAAATGAAATCCAAAATAAAGATATAATAACTCCTTGTCTCCTTCATCTTCCCCTTGAATGGCGTGATTACATCATTATATCATATATATATATATATATATATATATAATGGAGTGTTAAAATGGCATACATAACAATCACTTATAATTTGATTCCCTATTATCATTCGATGGTCTACTTTATTAACAATAATTATTGTGTCCAAACCGGTTTTCTTTTGTTGTTTTTGTTGATACATAAAATATTGGTGGTGGTTTTACAGTTCGTTGTATAGCCCATTTTTACAATTAATTGATCTGAATGGAATCGCCTGAATTTTGATAATGTAGAATGATTTATCTTAAATTCAAAAGTAACTTTTTGAGTGGAACTCAATAAATAATTTTAATTATAGGTACACACTTAGGTTTAAAAAAGTTCGAAACCTTAAATTATAAATCATTGATACAAATTTAAAATGTCTTTATGAAATAATTGGCAACTAATTTTAATGAAATGTTATCCTTACCTCATTATGTACTAAAACTAATAAAAATTAATTTCATTTATGTATAACACTTTTTGAGACTGTAAAACCCTAAAACTAATTTTAGTGAAGTAATAAGTTTCAAAAATATAAATATTAAATAATCATTTGATTTTATTTTTCTTAAATAATGCCATATTTAATATATAAGCATATAAATATAAATAAATAGAAAATTATATGAAAAAACGTATTTACGTTTTCAGGTTCTGTAACCTTTTTTTTTTTTTTTTTTTATAATTATTATTGAGTAAAAAGACAATCTACAATCTATACAACAAATATGCACATTAATTAGATGTGATAAAATAATACAAAACAAACAACAATGAATAATATGATTTTGGGGATTACCCAGTGGTAACACCCAGTACGTGATAATTTATTTACTGTCGGTTAATATGGGTTTTTTTCTTTTCTTTTTTTCTTCTCAGGACAAGAGGTCCCTGCACCATTTTCTTTTTAACCTTCGTCGAGGGTTATCGGGTAGAGTTTTTGTTGATAGTTTAATAATTAAGGGGTTTGTATGTGACTGAAGTTTATTGTGGAATCTAGCATAGTACATTTTGGCAATTTGATTTAAAGTTTGTACTTTAAGATCTTTGCGAAGATTATTTTTCGATATGTACCAGGGTGCAGAGGAAAGTAGGCGGAGGCAGATGGATTGAAAGGCTTGAATTTTTTTGGTGTTGGAGGGTTTTGCGGTTCCCCATAACTGGATACCGTATGTCCATAGTGGTTTAAGTAGAGACTTATAAATTAATAATTTGTTATTTATGTTCATTTTAGATCGCAGGAGAGGCCTTAATAAATGAAGACGGGCGTTTAGGGCTTTACGTTTGTTTTTAATATGGGAATTCCAAGTTATTTTACTATCTAATATAAGGCCTAAGTAAAGGTTCTGTAACCTAAAATTACATATTAAATGAGATGTAATATGAAAAAAAAAATCTGCAGCTTATTTTAATATCAGTTATTTGATATGAATTATAAAATTTAAGTATATAAAAAATAATTCACTGTTCCAATATTTGAAAGTCGAATATAAGTAGAATATGTAGGAATCTTATGGAAAAACTATTTAAGCACTTATGTAATTTTTCGTTTTATTAAATGAACAATTTTCAAAAAATGTCTTCATTTGATTTGAATCTCTAGACACTGTAAATGCTATATTTAATTAACTTCAAATTTGAGTAAACTTTGTGGCTAACAGTTTATGGTTAATGCTTAGATTTACTTAAAATTTCAATATAAGGTTAAATTAAAAAATTTGATCATAATTGTTGTAAACATTTCATTCCATTTTATATTTAAATGCGACTATCTATTTGTCTATTTATAATTTCAATTGCTTTTTTCAAATCAAAGTTTAATACAATTTATAACCATACACTGCAATTATTATGACTACATACAAATCATTTTTTTTTTTTACAGATTTTCAAAGGCGATGGCCGTGTATGAACAATTGTGGAAGAAGCTATAAGAACAAAGGTGACTTATTACGTCACATAAGAAAAGAATGTGGTATTCCTCCTCAATATCGTTGTGATATTTGCTTTAAAATGTTTAAGCATGTCCATCACTTAAAGTCACATATGGTAGTTGTTCATCAGAAACTATTAAAAAGAAATTAATAATGCCCACTATAAAAATAGACATGTGATAATATATTTCATCATATTCTTTCAGATTTGAAATAATGTTTAGTCCCTAAGATATATTTTTATGTGTTTATTTAATTTTCATACTGCATGTAAGTGTTGGTTATCAACTTTCATTTTATTTTTATTTGGCAGGAAAGAATTACACGAATTGATGGAATAGCATTGCAATATAGCTTCACTTAAATTATGATTTATTTGTTAAAGATATATATATATATATATATATATAAATCAAATTGTATTGCTAAAAATTATTTTTATATTGTAAAACGCTATTAATGTGTATATTAAACTGTAGTAATTTTCCAACATAATATAATAC
The DNA here is from genome assembly GCA_027580255.1 of Therioaphis trifolii. Lineage (NCBI taxonomy): Eukaryota > Metazoa > Arthropoda > Insecta > Hemiptera > Aphididae > Therioaphis > Therioaphis trifolii. The sequence goes on from CM050410.1 coordinate 6,513,954, forward strand.
TAGCTGCCACATTGAAAAGTAGTGTTGTCGGTGAAGTCTTCATCCCTAAAAACATCATCTATATCCCAACACCCTTCTTCCACAATATTATCTATACTATTTCTAAGCTTGGTAAGTTTTTCGTCTCTAACTTCCAAACTATTTTCAGTGATTGCTTTTTTGAGGTCTGCTATATTAATACATGGTACATAGTCCAAATCTAAAAATTAAATATATTTTATTAATAAACAGTTTTAAAAATTTATACTTAATTTATGAACCTCCAGAAATAGTACAATTTCCAGTCTTTGGTGGCTTGATCAAGGAGTATACTGATAACAGCCTATAAAGTTGTAAAAATGTAGTCGTCGATGGGTGGTCATTGGGACCTGTCGCCTGACGAATGATTCCAAAAAATTTCTAAAAAGTAAATTAATTTCTAAAAACTATTCAAGAAATTAAAAAATAAAATAACTACATTACATACTTCAAGTGAATCTTGATTAAATTTAGCTGATAAAACATATTTAAATTCACATTCTTCTAATAAATATACAGTTAAATCAATTGTTGAGGTTAATGTGATTCTTAGCGATTCAGCTGTATTATTAGTTAAAAATTGTTGTTTTGTTATGTGTCCTTCTGATAAATGATTTTCCCAGTCATCCAACCAAACCAGACTTTGTTTCAACACCTAAATTAATAATTATAACAGTTGTACTCTGTCCATTTATAATTAATATTTTAATACAAGTACTTTAAAAACAAATCACATGTTATATTAATTGATACAAACTAAAAAATACCCAAAATATAAATTACTATTATTAAAATCAAAAACCTATACTATTTAGTAACAACAAATTAATTAAGACACAAAAGTTAGTAACACAAACAAAAAGGTCATCATGCAACACATAAGAAACCTCCAAATCATTGCTATGTCTCTTTATGCCTTCTGCAGGATACTTTCGATTTAGTGCATCAAACATATCATTCATTGACAATTATGTTACTAAATAAAAATATAGGTTTGCGCAATGCATATTATTAATAATAAAATATACTTCAACTCTAGATATTATGTCTTCAATAATAAACGATTCATTGGTTGAGATCTCAGTTTCTTTTGAATTCAATATGTCAACATTTTCAAAAGATCTTGAAATATTTAATTTTGGTATTGCTCCAGGTACCAACCTTGGTTTTTTTAAACATATCTAATTCAACCAATAATCAAAACAATTAAATACAATTTTGACGCTTATAATACTATAAAATACTACAAATAGTACAAATACAAATTCTTACTGAATATTTATTTTCACCAGTGCCTGATTCCCACTTATCCACAATATCTTCATTATTAAAATGAACAGGGCAAACTTTCGAACTATTTTTTAATACAACACCTATAGCTTTTTCCCATAAAACTTTGGAAAGAGGTGGAACACCAAATCGAGTTGGAGAAGTTGATGAACAATATGGCACACAACATTTTGCCACATAATTATTGTTCATAATGGTAACTTAATATAATATTGAATTAATTTGAAAACAAGTTTTATTAAATAATAAATACTAATCAACAATTAAGTTATAAATTATAACTAATAATTTCATTTGCTGAGGTATAACTCGTAAAAGAAATAATAATAGCCAATAGGTCTAAAATCTAAATATGCATGATCAGATTCATAAATACTAAATAGTATAGTACTATAGTAGTAGTGTTAGTACAAAATCTATCCACCGTCGATTATTGTCGCTATGTGTCAAATTTGAACAAGGAACGTTTGTCATCAACTGATAAGGTTTCGTTCCGTATCCTGTATATCTTAATTCGTGCTGCTAATATATGATGATGCACGGACGTGCAGCGTTATCACGGGAGACGATAAACGAAAGAAAAAAGCAAAAAAAAGCAGAAATATAGTAACCGCCGCCCGCTATCGAAACCGGTGTGCACCGTTATGCATTGATTACTATTTATTCCTACCTAACGCCTACACCTACCTACCCACCTACTCAGTTGTAATTAACATTGAAAACTCGAGCTGTTAAACGGTTCGTGATACGACGACGCGTACTATTATCAGTACGAGGAAACAAATCGAGTGAGCGGACGACGGGAAAGGTAAGAAAGTCGGTAGGCGAGGGGGGAAAACCGCGGGGAATTTGGACGAACGCGATTGGAGCCACTATTTTCTAACCTAAAAAGATTTTCGTCCGGTCGAATCGGGAAAACGGAACGGAGAAAAATCGGGAAAAAAGGCGAATTGATTATAAAACGATGTAGAGAAGTGGGGAAAAATATATAAAAGCGTAAAAAGAAAAGAAGAATAAAAAAAAAAATCGCGTACCCTCCGTAATATCCCACTCGTCAAGAATTTTTTTAATATGTTAGAAGATGTATACGGATGTTCATGATTTAATAAATATGATGAAAATGAAATCATATCAATAAAATATTTTAGTTTTGTCTTATGCGTGTGAAAATCTTCTACTAAGTACTCAATATCTACCTAATTTATTTGTATGTATAAAGAATTTATTTAATTCAATACTTTCTATTTAAAAAAATCGCAAATTGTGTGATAAAATTTAAAAAAATAATTACAACACATTTGTAAATAATGCTTACCTTCAACAACAAAATCATTCATAATGAAGTAGGTATCTATTATTGTTCCTTAAAGGTCTATTCACACACAGCACTGACATGACCGTGCCGTGTTCATTCCGGGATTCCCCCGGCGAGGTTAGGTTTAAATATTCTTAAAGGAAAGATAAGCATAACGTTCTCACCATACTGACGCAAACAGTGTTGTCGCCGTCGTCGTACCGTGAATTCGCGATTACTTTAGCCGACGATATTTTTCATATTTCACGGCAGTGATTTTTGTTATAATTCATTGACTCACTCAATTCGTGTAAAAATGAATGACGAGCAACTTATAGAATTAATGCGAAAATATCCCATATTGCGTGATTTATCTCATGAAAAACACATGGACACAGATTACAAGAATACTATTTGGAGCAGTGGCGTAAACTGGGGGTCGCAAGGGGTCACAAGTGCGAAAATAACCGGGGTCGCAAAGGTATTGTATTGCGACCCCGGAATTTCCTGAAATATAACAATTATAATTGAAAAGTTTTTTTGTAATTATTGCAGGTAATTACTGGATTGCAGTAAAAATTATTTGTTGGCAAGTGGGTGTGTACCTTACCTACCGCGTAATATTGTTTTTCCGAAAAGTAATGTAAGAAAGTTTTTGGTTAGAATATAATCGTCTTATTGATTCGGTATATTGTTTTTACTGTCGTGCATTCCCTTCTAAAAACCAACATTTACAACAGACGGTGTTCGCCGATGGTCAAAAGCTTCATTAAAATCTTTTCCACAGCATGAAAATTCAATGGCCCACAAAAATGCTAGTGCTATATTAGCAGGATATAAAACTACAAAAACATTCGGGAAGTGTTGTAAGTCAAGTCAACATGCATCAAAAACAAACAGTCGCTGATAATAATAGAGAATACTTAAAGTGTCTATTGGATTCTCTACTTTTCTGTGCTCGGCAAGGGTTAGCTATCACAGGCCATAAAGAAGACGAAGACTCCTCAAATAAAGGGAACTTTCAAGAATTGTTAACACTCCGTGCCAAAGAAGATAATGATATTTTAAAACGATACTATTTTGAGAAAGAAAAAACATTTCGATATGTTAGCGGTGATTATACTAATATGTTTCTCGTGTATCTGGCTGATAGTGTCCTTGAAAATATAATTGATGATGTTCTGGGGTTAGGTGAAATCGAATGACAAAATAATCGAATGAACATAAATTTATTATTAAAAAATGATCTCTATTCTCTATTAGGTATTTAATATTTATAGGTAGATAGTAGATATTACATAGTATCTTAAACTTTTAAAATTGAATACTTTATTGATTATTCATTAACATATATTAACAATAGAATATAAATAAGTAAAAACTAAATAATTACATCAATATTATATGTAGTATAATTTATTATGTTGTACTGTGTAATACAATTTAAAGTGTTTAGCTTTACAATTAAATGAAAGTTTTGATAACAAATTTACTGTATAACTAAAAGTAAAATACTTTATAAAGTAGTCATTAGTATACGGGTAGTGACTACTGACTAGTGAGATAAAAAAGCATTCGATTATTGTATCATTCGAGTGAAAAATTCATTCGATTATAAAATTTGTCGATTACTAATCATTCAAAAATTTTCTCGACTCTCCTCTTCAAATGTGTCTTCCTCCCCGAGCCTTTTCTCCCGGAGAAGTCGAATTTATTATAAAAAAAAAAAATCCTCTAAAAAAATCACCAGGCTTCGACTTGATAACCGCTGAAATAATTAGACACTTACCAAAAAAAACTATAATATTCCTTATTCAAATATGTAATTCGATGCTAAGGCTATCATACTTTCCAATCCTATGGAAATACTCCACTATAATTTTAATCCTTAAACCTAATAAACCGCTGAACTGTCCCTCCCCGTACAGACCAATAAGTCTTCTCCCGATCCTGTCAAAAAAATTTGAAAAACTTTTATTAAAACGTATCCTACCCATAGTCACTGATGCAAATATACTACCAAACTCTCAATTTGGATTTCGCAACAGCTATTCCACTGTACACAGAGTAGTTGATAAAATCTCATACGCATTAGAGGAAAAACTCTACTGTACTGGAACTTTCCTCGACGTTTCCCAAGCTTTTGACAGGGTATGGCACGCGGGTTTACTCTATAAACTAAAAAATCTACTACCTAGTACCTAGTCACTACTACTTAATCCTAAAATCTTACCAAGAAGACCGCTTTTTCTCAGTGCGTATAGGCTCTGCAATCTCCCCTCCAGCAGGAATTAATGCTGGTGTACCACAAGGTGCAGTTACTGCCCCACTACTTTTTAATCTATTCATCTCCGACCAACCTAACTCAAACCAAACCCTAGTCGGCGATTTTGCAGATGACAAAGCTATAATAGCTAGCAGTCCGGACCCTAACATAGCTTCTCTCTATGTACAAAATCATCTTCACCTCCTCGAAACATGGTATAGAGAATGGGGAGTAAAAATGAATGAGAGTAAATCCACCCACTGTACTTTCACTCTTCGGCACGGCACTTGCCCGACACTATTTCTAAACAACCAAACTTTACCTAATGCCCAGTGTGTACGATATCTTGGAATCCTCATCGACCGCCGACTTACTTGGGCACCTCTTATCAAAAACAAAATTGTCGCACTCAACAACCGCCTTCGTCTTCTACGACCCTTATTAACCGCCATAAAAGTAAAACTAACTAACAAACTATTAATTTATAAATTACTCCTAAGACTCATCTGGACATATAGAATCCAGCTCTGGGGTGCAGCAAAAATATCTAATATCAATCGTATTCAAAGATTCCAATCAAAAATTCTTCGAACAGTTTCAAAAGCTCCATATTACATCTCCAATAAAACCTTCCACTCTGATTTAAAAATATCAACTGTCACCGAATTAGCCAAACTCCATTACAAGCGTTTCAATAGCCGACTGACCCAACATCCAAACCCTCTTATTACTCAACTCTCATTCGCAACTATTCCAGGCAACCCTCAAAAAAGATTAAAACGACAGTGGTGTCGTGACCTGCTGAGATAAATTGTATATAAACGTGTTATATAAGCTAACTACTTTCCTGACGAAGTACCTCCAATGGGAGGTCTCTTCACTGCGTCATTCCTGTTTTGTTTTTTTTTATTATATCAAATAAGCTTATTGTTCCATTTGTAACAGATTGATAAATATAGAATTAAGTTAAAAAAAAAAAACTAATCATTCGATTATTCCCATCACTATCACTGACCAATGTGAATAGAAATCACGGCCGGTAGAATTACGGAACGGGTACGGCACGGTCACGGCACTGCACTGTCACGTCACTGCTGTGTGTGAATAGACCTTAAGATTGATAATTATTTTTTAGATTTCTATACAGATTGATGTTATTTTAAATACATTTATGTTGGGTGTTTCTAATTGTTTTGTCGTTGGGTTCCTTACTGTGCGGTTGACCCAAACGACGGCTCCGCGTGTCCAGAATACCCAAAGGAACAACAGGATTTTAGTGCGACGACGGAGGTGACCAATAAAATATAAATAATAAAAACAAATATATACGGTTCAGTATAAATTACGGCTTAACAGCACCGACTTACTATTTAAAAAGAAATACCAATTAATTGTATATAACAACAGTGGGAGCGGGCGCCCAGGGGTGGGAAAAAATAGTAAAAAATATAAATAGTAATACTAATCGGGTTAATAAAAAAGGGTCGCAAGATGTGACTCGGACGGCAGGTGCAGGCAGAGAGAGCAACAATGAGCGTACACACACGCAACGGCACCGTTATCGGAACTTTCAGTGTTGGACGGGGGGGGGGGAGCTCAAGCTTGGTGCGACCTTCAAATATAGTCGGTGAACTGATAAAGTTTATGCACGTCATATATTGTTGTAACTATTGAACACTAATTGAATTGACTAGAAAAATAAACGCAAAATATTGTTTGCTTCTGGCTTATAGATTAATCAATATGTTTCTAGTATTATCCAAAATTATGATTACTTTATTATTAAATATATATTGTTGAACATTTATTTATATTTTCTAGGTTTAGGTTATCTAAATAATTCTTTGAGATGGCCATGCTGGAATGGATGTGGACGAAGTTATAAATATAAATCTGATTTAAGTAGACATATCAGAAAAGAATGTGGCGTCGAACCTCAACACAGGTGTGAAATTTGTTTAAGAGCATTCAAACGGAATGACCATTTAATAGCACATATGTCTAGACATATGGTTATTTGTAAACAACTACAATGACGAAATAGACAGAATTGTCTGTATTTATTAGGAATTATAATGTATGGTTATATAATATATTATAAAATTATAAAATATTTTATTTTTAATTCTAATATTTTTTCATTATTGTTTTCTTTAATTTTAATTGAATTTGCGTTTGATTTTTTATTTTTATTTGAATTTCTATTTTGATAAAAATAGAAATTCAAGTGCGATAATATAATACATAATCTTCTACTTATTAAATATATATATATTTTTTAATTTGTCTATTTTAATTTTGATTAATTTTAGGTTATATTTAAAAAATGGTATGCATGAACCTATGCATTACAAAAATCTACTTTTTAATTTTAATAAAATTTAAATGAAAAATACTAAATAATTTTTAAAGGATAGTAAGAATCATCTTCTTGTAGTTCTTTTGAGTAATGCTAATATGATGAACGATTCGAAAAAATACTGTTGAGTAATTATTTAATTTTTTTAAATTCAGTATGTAAAATTATATTTATTAAAAATTTTTTTAACAGGATTAAGAATCCAAAATTGTGTACTAGTTTTATTACAAAAAAAACACTCCAATAATTTGGCTTGTAAAAAAATTTATTTTGCTTTTATTAAAGTCATAATAATTAGACTAAAAAGTAAAAATATAATAAATAATAAAGGTCAAATAATAGTAAAATAATCAAGTTATATATTTTTTCAAATTTTAAGTTAAGGCATATATATTATAAAATGTGATTTAACTATGTACAGTAAAAATAAAGTATAGACTTAATTAGAGGGTATTTTTTCTACCACATTTTATACCCCCCCCCCCCAGAACAAAGCCATAACTACGCCACTGCTTAGCACCACGAGTATTCTTTACTGCCTATAGGCTATAGATAAAATATTGTACCTACGTTAAAATACACTATAACGTCTATAACAGTTTTTTAATATTTAGATTCTGAGCAACGCTTCCGTATAATATCAGGTATTAAAATTTGAAGTTATAATGATTTAAAAAGAAATTTTAACTAATGATTTTTGAAATGTTTCTGAGTGCCATCATAGTTAAGTATATGAGTAAAATTATGTTAAATTGAATACCAAAATATTAATACCGAGAAAACAATTAAAAATTATATTAGATGAAAACCTTAAAAAAATGAGGATTTTTCAATTTTACAATACAAAAGTGGTAATTTTTTTTTTTTATAACTATATTGACGTGTGTATCAGAGTGTCATAAGTATAAAATATGATAAACTTTTCAAATTTCTTATGACATTTCTTTGGAGTGATGATATAATTACAAAAATTGATTTAATGAAAATCTTGTTTACGGAAAATAGTACTGTTCTTACATAATTGGTTGGTAGTTTTCCCTAGTTGGACAACATTGTGACAGCATAGAAAAGTGATGAACCTCCCTTTTAATAAATAAATAAACATTAATGCGTAAAAACAATAAATTGTCCGTTTTACTCAGAACTAAAAAAAACTTCAATAATGTACATTTAGATTAATATTCACATATCTGAAATACTTATTGCTAGTAGCGCAATTAGGGTAGGGGGCTTACGAGGTCTAATTTAGATATTGTGTACTCCAAGGCAAGTTTATTTTCCGTTTTAAAAACCATATAATTGTTTTAGTTTTATGTATAGAAGTCACCTACTTAGATACTTGTGTATTTGTAGTAGATAGTTCATTTATTAAGCATACATTCATAACCATTGTTTGATATCGGTACATGATACTACTAGTGATATGGCATAAATCCAGTTTATCCAAAAAATCTGTATTTTGAATTTGAATTTCAAGCCTCTAAATCCAAATTTCGGATTTTCTAGATTTCAAAATCCAAAATTCGAATTTTCAGATTTAAAAATCAAATTTTTGGTTTTACGTTGCAGAATCTTGTATTCTAAATGAAAATAATATTTTTTTTGGAATAAAACAAAAAAAGTATAAATTACTTCCTTTCCGAAATTTTCTATTTTAAATTTGAAAAATAATTCTTATGTTAAATTTAGTATGAAATAATTTTCACATGTCCTATGATATAAAAATTTAATGAATGTTGTTATTTATTCCTTTTAATACTTATAATATTATAGTTTATAAATTTAGTTTAAATTGTAAAACCTACATTGTCATTAACGTATAGTTTTTTTATAGTTGTTCTATTTTTTTAATTTAATTTAAAATTCTGATTTTTGAGTGGTATAAATATGTGAAATGCATTAATTTATTACAAAATATTTGTAGTTATCAAACATTGTTGTAAGTAATGGATCAAATCATTCTTAAGTAATGTTTCGAAATTTAAAATTCGTATTTAGAACGGAATCAGGGTTTTGGACTTCGAATTCCAAGAATTCGGATTTTAGAACTTTGGCAAATTTAAATTTTTACCAACACAAGATACTACCGCACTTATAAAGTAAATTAATTTAACCGAAACAAACATTTTTATTCATTCCAGTGTCTAATGATATAGTAAAATATACTATAGTTATTACTTAGTTATTACTATAATATTGTATGCATTTAAAAAATTCTTGCGACAGGAAGATGATCTTTCTACTCGTATTATTCATGACTTCTTAAATTTTATTCTGTGTGTTTGAGGAGCCTCGTTGTTATTGAATTCCGTACCGTAACTTTTGGCTTAATCCCCACTAAAAAAATCATTAACACGTATTTTATTGTTGTCAATCCCTAAGATGTTGAGGCAAATATTATACTATTAGTTATTGTACGAAAATTTAATTTTATTGTTTGTAATAATGTATACGTTTTACTGTAGTTGGGAGAAGAAATAAAAATTATCTATAAATAATATATTATGTACGATGTACAAATAGTCTATAGAATATATTCTACTTATATTGACTTCGTCTAAATAATTAAAAATATGTAATAGCAATTATAAAAGTTTTGTTTGATAAAAATCTGTAAATATTATTGATATATTATTTTGTTAGTACTTAAATGGTTCCTTGTTTATTTTCAGAGAATGTTCTATAATTATCAAACGATTTCAATACTAAATCTAATCGTGGAATATAAAAAAAAAAAAAAATTATACATCAGACATGATTACATGAAACATATTATATTACATGAACACCTGATGAAAGAATTAAATGAAAAACTCAAGCAAATTATGAAGTTGGAAAACCGTAATAAAAAAGTTATAAATTAACTTAAGTGATCACTTATAATAAATTATAGGTACTTACGTTTTGCTGTATTAAATTAAATTAAAACCACCTGAAGTGTTTTTAAATTGTGAAATGTTTTTATGTTTTTTAAAGATTTCTTTAAAAAGGTTAACTTGTAAATATATATTTTAAATATTGTTTTTAGTTGCAGATGTTATGCATACAGGTAAATACAAAAATGTAAATCCTATTTTTATTTTTTAGTTTTATCAGCTTTTCTATTGCTAAAACTTGAAGTTATTATAAAATAATATGTATATTTGAAGTTCCTATGTGTAATCTTTATTGAGTAATTAGTTATTACACAATACCAGCTAAATAATATATGGTATGTATAACTTTATCAGCGTCGGCGGAAGGGCAAGGCAGAAGAGGCAGCTGCCCCGGGCCCCGAAATTTTAGGGGCCCCGCAACTTTCATGAAATTTAATGATTAGTTAACTAAAAATTCGAATAGTATTTTAGTATTTAACTTTAATATTATGTTTCGTATGTAAGTACCTATAATAAAATATTTTTGATGCTCTGATGATAAAATATGATTTACATATTAAGAATAATTAAAAAGTTTTGCTTGTTCACGTTATTGATCATCACATTATTTAAAGTTCAAAAATCATTATTCCTTGTCTTGTATATGACCTCGTGCAATTATTTAAATTAGTTGATTTCTTCGTCATTAGTCATTGGAATAATATTATATTACTTTTTTTTTAATAATTGATATCGTCTTCCTCGATATCTGTTTTTTAATTCACGACTGGCATTGGTCAACAACGTATATTCCCAATTTTAATAGATGTAATGTATGTTTAGTGTTCTCCACTAGTCGTTATACTGGTAAGTTTTGGATGTTTTTATTTTTTTTTTTTTAATACAATTAAAGCCTGTAGTATGCGGCGTATCCCGAATCAGCAGGGCGAGAACTACTATGGGGAAATTGGGACAATGCCAAGGGGCCCGTCACATAGGGAGCCCCCTGGCAGGGAACAGAAAAAAATACGTTTTACGAGCATTTTTGACCGAGCGAAACGAGTTCTTTTTAACTCGGCCGTTCGGTATTTCGTTAAAGTGTCATTGCGCTAGTCATAATTTGAACCTTATTTTGAAAGATGCAGTATCGTGCAACAGGAAGATTGAGGAATTTTTTTAAACTGTTCAATCTGTATACGAGTTTTTTGGTCATAGTATAAGTCGATGGGAGCAACTGCAAAGAGTTTACGAGAAAGGTAGACAAACTCTAAACATTTTGAACCCGACTCGATTTTCTGGAAGGTACGACGCAGTTCATGCTTTGAAACAAAGGTTTTGTGATGTTCTCAAATGTTTAAGCCAAATAATTTTGAAAACCAAAAAATCTAGTGAAAGAAACGTCGCGTTGGTAATTAAGAAAAAAATTGAAAATTTTGATTTTGTTTTCCTACTTGTTCTTCAAAATGTTATACTGCGAGTCATTAATTTGCCTTCTAAGCAATTTCAGTCGGAAAATATTGATCTTTTGTTGGCACATGTTCAACTTCAAAATACATTGCAGAGCATAAAGAAGTTGAGAGATGGGTTTGATCCATTATTTAGAATGTTTCAGAGATATGTGATAAGTGGAAAATAGAAAGATAGTTTTTGTACAAAAGATCACGTATGGTCAAGATTCACTTCGATGAACTTTCCCAAGATGAAAGATTGAGTGATCCTGAACAGCGATTCCGAGTGATTATTTTCTACCCAATGATTGATATTATATTATCGCAACTTGAAAACAGATTTGCTGGGATGAAAGACGTTTTAGATAATTATCGAATCTTACAACCACAGTTCCTATTACATTCATCGTTGAAGGATTTGGAGCAAAAAGCTGATGAATTTTCAAAGAAATGTTCGAATGATGTCTCGCCTTCGTGTTCTTCTCAATTGTTGTCTATAAAGTCTGTGTTTGAGAAAAAATTTATTCTAATGAAAAGTGCCAAAGAGTTAGCACACTTTTTGTTTATTCAAAATGCTTCAATTTCATCGAGCTATGCAGATGCGTGCACAGCCCTTCTAATGTTTCTGACCATTCCAGTGACTACGGAAAAAGATGAGCGATCTTTTTCAAAATTGAAGTTGATCAAGAACTATTGTGCGAAGCACAATGGCACAAGAAAGACTAACCAACTTGTCATTATTATCAATTCAAAATCAGAGAGCACGTAGAATTTATTTTAGTAAAGTAATTGACGAATTCGCTTCAATGACATCTAGGAAAAGAAGGTTCAAGAGTTGGAAGTTTGTAGACATTTATGAGATAAATTAATTTGTGATTTTTCTTTACAAATGTTGAGTACTTAAATTAATCATGATTTTTATACATTATTTGTGACTTGTTATGAATAAATATATATATATATGAATGGCAGTTGAATTTTTTTTAAGACCTGTGCATTGAAAATGATTGATAAAAAGGGCCCCATATTCAGTTAAATTCTTCAAAAACCTTCAGTCCAAATTCCGGCCTTGCGCATAAAACATTTACCCTCCCAAGATTTTTTTTGTAAAATAATAAACATTTATAATATATGATATTATAATATAAGCACTTTTAGATAATTTAAAAATAAACATAATTCAAACTAATAGTACTCATTTTATACATACAAATCATTATTTTTCCTACCAAATAGTATAAAGTCGTCACTCTTCCAATCGAGAAGTCAAGGTGGCTCGTAAGTCGTGACATATGTCCACTGATAACACTATTGTAAAAACATCGATATTATTCACTTCCTGGCACCACTAGTAAACAATATTACTTAAAAAATCTACAAAAAAATATTTCAATGCTATTCTATTTGCATAATATAAAACAGAAAATGTATATCAACTCAAATTCACAAAAGATTTTTCTAGGGCCCATTGAAAATATTTGCCCCGGGCCCCGCTAAATCTTCCGCCAGCGCTGAACTTCATTATAAAAATGTGTTATGGACATAATTTATCATCTTCTTATTATAACAATTATAACATACCGCAACTAATTTCAGCTTCTAAATTATAAATGAGCATCAAGTGTAAAATTGTAGAAGCTCACTTATTTAATTTAACGAATTACAATTATTATATCTTAATTAGGCACTAATCAAATTTAAACCGCTATGTTTTAGTACGCCATGGAGACGTTGAAGAAAACCGATTTAGCTGTCCAAAATCGTGCGGACGGAGTTACAAGCGGGAACAACATTTGAAAAGGCACTTGTTGTATGAATGCGGACAACAAAGCCAATTTTGCTGCACGATATGTTTCACTTATTACAGGCGGAAAGATGTTCTTAAGAGACATATGATTCTTCAGCACCATGTTAGCGATATGAAATATATATAGAAGCATATGATTACAACAAGTGTAGGGTTATTAATCAATATTATTATTATGTGTACCTATGTAAAATTAAAATCATCTAGAAATGTGGAGTTTCGATTAACAACTATCTTTAATAAAGTTATAAAAATATATTATTTTAAATTCAATGTTTTTTTCTTATTTAACGAAAAATTAGTTATTTTCGCAATTTTTGGAACTTATATTTCTAAATGTTTACATTTACCCCGACAATTCCATATCTACTTACGTTTTTATTCTCTAACCTTACTATAGGTACTATATACTATATTAGTATATGCCACAAAATAATTGAATTCGTTTGCATGTGTATTGACCAAAGCTAAGCCATTCCTAATTTAAAAATATAAATAAATGTTTGGTACTTACCTAGTTACATACTTTAACCCGAATCGAGACTCATGGTACCCAACGGCAGTGCATAATTAGGAGTTCTCGATTTCACTATGTTACTGAACTATAATAGGCACACAAATATTAGTTTTCCAAAAAATTTTAAATAACTTGTATAGGTTAGATACACAACCTATTTTTTAATCAACTAACTATCACTTTATTTTTACATGGTGGCATTTTAACAAATTATGTTTTTTTTAAACTATTAACACATATTCAACTCATTATTATTTATCGTGCTAATAAATATATTATTTTACTTTTGACGTTTATAAGTAGGTAATATTTAAAAACACAATTAGTTACAGTTGATGTTAAAAAAATTAAAAATTAAATAATAGTTTAAACTTTTTGTGCGTTAGTAGGTAGTGGTTTGCCCAGGAATTTTCAATGAAGGGGCTTTTATAACTTATCAGCAGGGCTTGAAAGTTAGAAAATCTAACATTTTGCCTAATTTTTAACCCTTTAATACGCACTTAAAAACAAAAAATTGTGTTCGACACTGCATTATTAATCAAAATCAAATCACAGTCACAGGTTATAACCTAACTTAACCTATATAAATTAAACATATAAGTTGTAAAATAAGTTTTATTTTTATTTTGTTTTGTGTATTAATTACTATAACTGAAATAAGTTTAGATTACACACTATTACAGTGAAGTTGTATTGTTCATGACATAAAATTATAAGTATATATTATAATAAAATCATGGGATTATTTGTAGGTCCACAATATTTGTCTAGTTATTTTTTTATGGTTGGGCTCAGAGTAGCACCACAAAGTACCTATTATTTAATAGTTGGACCACAGATAAATGCAGCTGATTACTAATAAGTTTATTACTTATTAGTAATAAATATTCCTAGATACATATCCTCCACGCGTATAAATAAATTACGGATAATCCGTAGTATTGATACGCTGGCCCGGCTCGAGCAATTTTACACACCTAGGCAAACTTAAGTGTTTCCGCCCTTTATACATGTAAATACTATATCAAATATTTTTTCACATAAACATTACTAAAATATAGTTAATTCTGATTTCATTTTATATATTTGTATAAATTTAATAATTTATTAGATTGATATATTCAAAGACAAGTAAATCCCTACAAATTGTATTAAAAAAAAAAAAAAAAAAAAAAAAAAACAATTTAAAAATAGTTGTATAACAATATAAAAGTTAATAAAAAAATATATGTACTTATGTGAACATTGTATTAGAACTTGACTTTTCTTGCTTTTGCGTTATCGAAATTAGATACAACTTCTTCCATGCCCATATTACAGGCTAATTCTTTCTCAATTGAAATCATTGCAAGGTCCACTAAACGATCTTGTCACTTGTCCGATTATACTGACCAAATTTTATATTTTTATATTGATTTTAATTTTTTACCACACACGATTTGATATAAGGAATCTTATAAAAAATTATCTAATATACAAAAATCTTAAATTCCGCCCTAGGCGTGGGTCTATATCGCTTACCCCTTGAGCCGGGCCTGTTGATACGCCTTGCTATTATATAGTCAATCCATGCACAGATATAGACAGTGGCGGCTCGCAAGTAAATTCATTGGGGAGACTTGAAAAATTAATAAAAAAATGTAATACAAAAATGAAAAAAAAAGCTTTTATTTAATTATTATAATTTTAATAGCATTTTAAGAATAGATATAACAGTATTAAAACACGCGGCGATAAAATGTCGAATAGCTATATTTAAGGGCCGAGCCACACTAGAGCGGTTTTGACGCGCGGTGAAAACGCGTTTTCACCGCGCGTCAAAACCGCTCTAGTGTAGCTCGGTCCTAAGGGTCGGGTGCACGAACGCACGACACGCTGCAATATTTCATGTTTACAGACGTGACGACAATGATGCGAACGCCAGAAACTTTGAATGAGTCTCAGTGTACTCATTAACATCTATACAATTTACCTCCGTTCTCCGCCTTGTCTTGCATATGAAATTCGTATACACAATTGAGTCTCTCTAACGGCAGACTTCCGAACTATAGCGACCATCATCATTATCAATATTTTTCGTCCATATTATTATTTAACGACGCCCGTCTTCTAATAATTAATTTAAAAATAGAATACAAAATATTATATTGCCTGCCCACCTCTAGAACTCAGAAGTCGCCAGTTAGCTGGTAAATTTTTATTAAAATGCTTGTCATCTGACAATCAAGCTCTTTATCAAATGTTCCAATCCCTTAAAAATATGTGGATCTATGTACCTAAAACTCTCCCTATTCTTGCCTCTGTTGCTTTCTCTTTTTCTCCTTTTTCTCCTCTCATCGCTCTACTCTCCGACTACAAATTTATAACACTCCATACCCTGCACTTTTATTTACCCCTGTAGTTACCATTTCCCCCAATTTTCTTGGTTATGCTCCGAAAGAATTACCTCGGCTTCCTCAATCCTTGGTCGATTCATTATTTAATGAATTTATGTTGAAAAATTTTCCTAATTCTATTCTAATCTTTACAGATGGGTCAGTTTCACCTAATTCAGCCGGTTTCTCCTATTTTATCCCTGCACTCAACATATCTACTGCCAGTAAACTTGATGCTCATGCGTCATCGTTCACCACAGAATGTTACGCCATAATAAGCGCCTTACAATTCACTTTCTCTCTTAAATCTGGTTCCTTTCTTATTGTGTCCGACTCACAATCGTGCCTCTTTGCTATATCATCTGACTCATTCCACTCCTTCTTATCCCCCCTCGTTCTTATTATAAAATCACTTATCTACCGCCTCAGCCTAGAGGGTAAAATTGTGGATTTTTTCTGGGTACCTAGCCATGTCGGGATCTCTGGTAACGAGCGAGCTGACCAACTAGCTTTTTCTACTAAATCCCATATTAATCTCTCTTCTTATAAGTTACCCTCCTCCGATATCCTACCTATCCACCGTAAATTATTACGTAACGCTTGGCAATCCAAATGGGACTCCCTCCCCCGGCACTATGCAACACGGCATCGGAAGATCGTTCCTACAATCCCTCACTTTCCATGGTTCAAAGGCCTAGATCTATCTAGGCGCTTTGTCGTGAGCTTCTCCCGCCTCCGGATAGGACACAACTTGCTTCCAAGTCACTCCTTTAAACTTGGCCTCAATTCCTCTCCTCTTTGTACTCTTCACCAGTTACAAACCATTTGTGATTTTGACCACTTAATCTTTAACTGCCCTTCTCTTTCTTCCAATAGACTTATCCTTTTTTCACTTTTTTCATCCCTAGGCTATATTACTCCCGATTCCAACCTTCTCCTCAACTCTCGATCAATCCCTATTATCCAGTCCATCATTAACTTTATCCTCTCTGCTGGCTTCCTAATATAATTTAAATAAAACAATATGTAAACACACTGTATAATTGTATTGCTATAATGTTTCAATAAAAGCAAATTAAATTAAAAAAAAAAAAAAAAAAAAATATTATATTATCAATATTATTATCGAAAATCATAATTATTATTTTCAAAATGGATAAAAATATTAATTAATATTTAAAATTATAATACGATTTTCTTCAAACTTTTTTATTGCGTTACTACTTTTTTTTATGGGGAGTCGCCGTCTCAAAGACTCCCCTGACGAGCCGCCACTGGATATAGATAGGTAATTGACTAAAGACATATGTGTGTATTCTGTATACGGTGTACTTTGTTATCAGTATAATGTTAAAGGTGTGAACAAGATCGAAATAAAAAAAGAAAAAAATAATGATATCGATACGCTATGAATTCAATAAATTAATTATTCAAGAAAAATAAAACATGAACGTTGTATTGACTTTTGCACAATAGGATGCTGCAGATACACCGAGCATACCTATTGTTCTAATGCAATAAAACGGTTACTCATATTCACATAGCGGCGATATCGTAAACTCAAGATCATACTCGAATAATACACAAAAATACCCTTATCATTGTGAATATTTATAGTAATTAGTGTTACCATTGATTATAGAATAGGTCTATTCTATAATCAATGTTAATAACTAAAGGCCTGGCCACACAGAACGCGGTCTGTCGCGGCGGGCAGCGATATTTGACCGCAGCGTTCCGGCGGTAAAGTTGTATTACGTAATATCGCATTACTCCCGTCACACAGAAGGCGTTCTGTCGCGGCGGCGGTACAATTTAGATCGCAACGACAGGCGATACCGTTGTACCTACAAAATTACAAAATTCCGCGCGGGCAACTGTCCATCTTTTGTAATTTATTGGTTTTTTTATATTCTCTTTTACTTATAAAGTTATAATTATATTATATTTTTTAAATGGCCGAAGAAACTGATATGCTCATCGAGCAAGTAAGAAAGTATGGTATTAATTTCATGTACCCATTTTCGTTTTTTCCTTTTATTTTTAAGGGCAAGTAATAAAAGAAGTTGTTCCTCGTCAGAACTTGACATTATTGTAAAACGGCGATTATTAAATCAAAGTGGAAAGATATAAGCAACTGTGTACTATAGATATTATTTATAGATCACTAGATTACTAGATTATGACTCTTGTAGCAGACCGCTCAAAAAATTATCGCTGCCTGTGTGCCGTCATCAGATCGCTGATCGCTGCGACGATCGTGTGATCGCTGACCGCCGCGACAGACCGCGTCCTGTGTGCCCGAGCCTTAATAAGTAATAAATTATAGTATGCCTCTGTAATTGTCAACCGCACTAATAAATTGTTTTCTAAAAAAAGTAAACGGGATCAATGGGTGTATCCCTAACCTCCCCAGAGCACGCCACCGTTAGTATGTACCAATCAATGAAATTTCAAAAAGCTAATATGATATTAATAGTGGTTGAAGTTAGTTCAAGGATAATGGAGCTAATTTCTGGGACGTGTAGCATCTAAGAAAATTAATTCATTTAATTAATTAATTCATAATTAGGTTCATAATTTTATTATCGTAAAAAAATTAAAAATTTTTATTTATAAATATGAAGATTTTTCTCTATTTTCATCTTAATAAGTTTTAAATTCTTGATATTGGGATCTGAAAAATCATTAAAAGATACCCACATTAAAACAGTAGTACTGAAAAATAATTAGTCAATTTTTTTTTGAAAGTTAGAATTTAGATAAAATTGATTTTTTTTCTAGAACATTTTTTTTTTTTTTTTAAACAAAACATTTAAACAGTTTTTAGTTTTAAGCTTGATAAGAATAAAAAGAATACAATTTTCATTGAGTGAAAAATTTAATAATTTAATAAATTTTTACTAGTTTTGCTGCGAAAAAATTTGAAAAAAATCAAATCGCAAAATATCTCTATCTATGATCTATTCGTAAATACACTTTTGTGTACTGATAACACATTAATTTAAAAAAGAATTAGTTAGGTAGGTACCTTTATAGTTAAGAAAGCAGGATACCTAATACATAAAAAACATAAAAGATTTAATATTTAATTTACTAAAGGTAATTAAACTTATTTAAATAAATGTTTTAAAAGCAACAATTAAGTTCTAACAAATTTTTATTCAATTTTGATAATTATAAAAATCATATTTAAATTTGAAATTACGTGATTTAAATTGTAGTATAGTGCCTACTTAAAGTTCGTCAGTATAATATGTATGCAAATTTGTGCGGTAAAAAGATTATCATCACCGACGTAAGTGGTAAGTATCATTGATTATAGAATATATGACTGCAGTTATAATCTGGCTTCTCCAGCGTGATTCCCCAGATTCCTTCCACCAGATTTGTGACAATAGTAATTAGTAGGCAATAGGCATGTCATATTATTTTAGCGCTCTAGTACAATTCTAAGAGGTTTGAGATAATAACATAACCTCACTGTTGAATTATCAACATTATTTTGCTGGTAAATGGTGATCCGTTGTTATCATTATGTTTAAGTTTCTACGCTAATAATTTTTCGTTTTCGTTCTTTTAATGTTAGTTTTTCTGTGTTTTCATAGTGTGATCTACAATCATTTCTGTGTTTATTAGTGATTTAATTTTAATTTTGGCTTAGTCGAAAATTCGTTTTACGCGTACCAAATTGTTAAAAATCGATAGTTAAAATATTGAGTGAAGTGGTTATTTACTTAAATACTTTTAATTTTTATCTGGTTGTGAAAACAAATACATTTTCTATTTAGATTTTATTATAGTGAAAATTAAGAATAGTTATAATTTAATGAAATTATAAAATTAATAACTGATTAATTTTTGTTTTTAAAAGAAAAATGTCGTATATGGGTACCTAACTCAACTTTTTCTTAAAATTTGATGTTGACAACATCTACCAATTTAGATAGTTATTTTAATTTGTGTATTTTTCAATAAGCTTAAAGTTATTATGACCTTATTAAAAATTATAAGCTATATTATACATTTTTAATTTTAAATAATTTCAGAATAGTTACTCGATATATTAATTTGAAGTGTAGTTATTTCATCTGTTAGAATGATCATGAATTATCTATGATTATTTTTAATTTAGTTAATCTCTGGTTTATTATTTATCATCATACATTTTGATACACATTTTGTTTGTTTTAGAATATATTTTTCATGTATTCAATTTTAATTCTTTAAAACCTTTATATTCCTTTGTTATTCATACTTCAATAATTTAAGTATTGCTATAGTGATATTAATATTTATAAAATTCAGAGTTTATAAATCTCTTAAATATTTCAGTATATTTATCTAAATAAGTTTTTATTTAGTTTTCTTAAAATGTTATATAGTTTGTTGGTATATAAAGTAATACTATATACTCAGCATATCATTAGAAATCTTGTAACAAAAATTAAACTGTGGGTGTCAACACAATTGTGCAGTAAAAAATTATGTGATACCTGATTTCTTAATATGTTATTACAATAAATTATACTTCAGTTTTTAGATAAGGCCTTTCCATTTTGATATGCGTTAATTAGTGTACTATACAAACAAAATAGATTAAATTATTTTTGATTAAAAGATGTAGCAATAAAAAATCTGTTTTAAATGTTAATTAAAAAAAATTAAACTAACAATTTTTGATGTTTGTTTTAAATATTGTTACTGTAATTATTTTTTAAGAAAGGTTCATTATATGTTCAGTCCTAAATATTGTTAAAAATTGTATTATTTAATAGTGCTTAAAAATTAGGTAGTATTTCAAAATGCTATATTAAAGCACATAAATTGAAAACATTTTTTTAAAGTTTTAAAGATTTTATTTAATCTCTGATGATATAATTGTTGAATTTTCAAATGTCTAGCTGCTTTACTTTTTGAGTTTTGACTAAATAACAAAAACTTATTTATCAAGAAAATCTCGTATAATCAATATTTTACCTTTTTAACTCAATTTTTTCTAAAGATTGAAAAAACATGTAAGAATAGAAAAAAATATTAATTTTAAAATATTATCTAGATAACATCTCTGATGTATGGTAAGGCTGAATATAACTTTCGGATGAATTAAATTACTTGAAAAGTGTAAAAATAAACGTTATTGTAAAACTAGAATAAAATCTTTTGCTTCACCCAGAATCTAAAAATTCAAACTGATGTTATAATGTATTAAAAATGGTTAGCATGCTTAATAAAATCACTATGTTATGTTTTAATATTTTGAAAAATGTAAAAGACATTTAAAAGGAGAACTCATTGAATAGATATAATAATACATTTTTTATATAATATCTTAAAATACAAAAATTTACAAAATGTGAAATTTTAACATAACAATTTTTCTTTATTCCTTTCATAATGCATATTTATTTCAGGAACCTAATAATATTTTTTGTACGGGCTATTTCCAAAATTCTTAAATTGTGTTAAAAATATTTTTGAATAACCTACTCTAATTCCAGGTACCTAACTCAAATAATATAGGTGATGATAACCCATAAATAAAATTATAATTTGGGAAGATAGTAAAGATAAACTACAGAACTAAATTCTGGTTTTTATTTTAATAAAATATTCTCATTGTGTGATTACAATTATCACGCTTAATTTCTATTCATTTTATAGCTATTTAATAGATTGATTATCTATCCTTTATTTTCACTAATTAATGTTCGTGTTTTGTATATAAATACCTATATATATATATATATATATATATATATATATAAATGTGTATGTTTGTTTTCATAAATGACTTTCATTAATATTTTAAAATATTTTTTAAGCATTAGTTTTTTTAAGTGTTTATATACTCATGGGTTTACCTACTTGTTGTTGCATGCTGTGAACTATTGAACCGGAAATTCTTGTAATTGGTAAGATATTTTATTTTTATTTGATTAGAAAAAAAAGATAAGTATCAGATGTAATACCTACCTATTTATCTTTAGTCAGTTATTTAGCCTAATACCAAAGTTACCTATAATGGGATCTTGTTAATCCGATCGAAGTTAAGGTTGAAAAAGGTGACAAAAAATTGAGCCATCTAATAATATTGAATTTTCTATTTCAGACAATGTGATATGTTTAAATTTTTTGGTAAAAAATAATTTCTCATTTGGAAAACAAGAAACTTTAGATAGATTTGGAAAAAAAAGAAATTAATTATATAAATAGTTTCATTAAATTAACAGTCTATTATTTCTTTGAAACTTAATACCCTCATGCCCATTATCTTGTTTGAGGATTGAAAAATACTCCATGATACATTGCTTTGCTCAGAATCTTAAATATGTTATAAATAAACTAAACCTTGAAGTATTATAGTTTTCGATTCTATCAACAACCAATTCAAATGTGTATTTTATGTACTTAGTGAACCAAAAATGTGTTAGTTCTTTAATGATGGTTCTTTGTTTTTATATTATCACAATGTTTAGCTGTAATCATCCTAAATTTACATGTAGCTTTTCTTTAGATTAAGAAATGTCTCCGTTCTGTAATCTGAAGAAGTTATTTTATTAAATTTCCTATAGTTTTTTCCACTATTTAGGATTTATTTTCATATCTACTGATAAATTGAATATTAACTGCAAACAAGTTTCTCTCTTACTAAATTTTAAATTCTTGATAAAATTTAGAAAACTTATTGTAATTTTCACCTATACCTAATTACATTGTAAAAATCTCACAGATAGTTAAACTGTTTATGTTTTTTCTATGAAAGTTTGAATTTTATTTTGACTTAAATGATTTTATCTGTGTGAAACGTTAGATTTTTTTTTTTATTAAATGCTTTAATTTTTATGTATACATACATGAAAATATAACATTTTACATACAAAATTTTCTTGATATCTATGATTTAAGAAATATTTACAATATTTCATCAACCAGATATGACAAGTTGTTTAATTTAGGTGAGCTATAAGCTATAAGTGTCTTAAGTATGGGGTTGTGAATAATGTGTATGAATATTATTAAATTGAATGGTATTAATCTACAAATATATTAGAACTATTATCGCTCGAGTCTCAAAAATTGAGCCAATAATTCACTATAGAGTTTTTCATTTTTTTAAAATTGTAATGAATAGGTAGTTAAATTATCAACTGAGTTTCTCCCAAAATAATTTTCCAAAAACTTTGTTTCATGATTTATTTGAAATTTTAAACAAAACCATTAAACGCTATTATGCACCAAATGAGGCAATCGAAAAATAGTCCATCTAAAGTGCTTTATATTCATCACCATTTTCTTGTTCGTCAAGCAATGTTTACCTCAATTATCTTACCAGCATTTCAAAATTGTATTTCTTATATAATTTGAGATATTTTTTGAGCAATAAAATTAGTAATATTTCATCACTTTTTAATTTAATAGTTGACAATCTGTAATGATGTGAATATTAATTAAAATGATACTAATAATTATGTTAGGCTGTGAAGTAAGCCCAAAAATATATAAATACCTACCTATCTGAAATATAATAATAAAGTATATTTTTAACTCATATTAAGTTACAATGAAATGAGAATATTCTTGAAAAGCATGTTTAATTTAATTCTGTTTTTATTCTTAGAATACAATTTGTAAATATTGTTTTGTCAGTGCATATTATTATCTTAATAATAATTTTTAAAAATTGTCACAAAAATTAAGTTATTGAAATTGGGTTATCTACTATAATTATTTTAGGTATAATACATTTCTAATTAAACTATATTATTATCATGTTACATATACCGATAAATATAGAACCCAATTTATAAAAAAATAATTTTTATTACTTAAATTTGATTGATTAGGCTTACTACATATGACACATGAAAATTATTTTTATTTTAAAGAGTATTAAAAATGGTATTTTTGTTTTACATGGTAGAAATATATGAAAATTGCTGTTCAAAGTGGCATATTGTCCCTCTAATTTTAGACTGCGTGAATGAAAGATCTTTTGGTTTTACAATGATGTTTATTTTTTATTTTATTTTTTATATTGACACTTTTCACTCAACTTATCTTTGTTCAAAATTTCATCGAGTATCTTAATTATCTTAATAGATCGAAAATTTTATGTAGGTGGTACTTAAAGGGTTTATTAAGCTCTCATCTCAATAGTTTTTCCAGACGAGCACAAAAATAGCCGTAATTGGAACAAACGTGTTTAAATTCGTCATAAACAACACATTCCTTAAATTGATTAAAGTAAACATGTATCAGTAATGTTGCTAAAAATTTGAAATTACCACCATATATTATTGACGTATTACTATATGTTTTAAAAATGTTTCATAAAAAGCTGGTAAGTGAGATGATGGTGGTACAAGTTCGTCCTTCGTCCCTTCGGTCCTCGGACAAGATATTGGTGATGAATGTATTAAGTTTTAAAGAAATGATGACTCATTTCTTTAGTATAAAACGATTCTGAGCAAAGCTTCAGTGTAATATAATATATTATTATTTAAATACTGTTTACGTATTTTACGGTTATTTGTATAATTTTTGGTGAGTTTTTTTGTAATTAAACCCTCATAAAATATTCAATTAGATATAACTCATTTAAACTTCAATTGTTATAACAATTATAACTCATTAAAAATAAACTTAAAAGAAATGAGACAATATCGAAAAAAATTGTATGATAATTTATTAAAGTGTGTATAAAAAAAATCCTGACTAACGATTTTTGTTAGGATAATTAGGTAGGTATATGAGTAAGCTCATATTACATTTTCAGAACTTTTTGTCAAATATTTAAAATTATATTACATAAAAACTTTCAAACAATTTGGTAAATTAAAAGTTCTATATTTAAGTCAAAAGTGCTATAATTGTTCTGAAAATGTTGTCCAATATAAAAAAGTATGTATTTGATATTGGATAAAATTTTCAAATTTCTAGCTTCAATACTTTTCGATTTATGACTAAATAACTAAAATCTGAAGAGTGAAAATCTCGTTTACGGCGGATTTTTACCGATTTTACCGTTTTTACTCAGTTTTTCGATCGTTATTCTTGATTACTGAAAAAACTATGGAGATTTTGGAAAAATGACCTCTCTAAAGTACCATCTCAGTTCAATTTCGAATCAAATAAGTTGCTGGACGAAACT
The DNA here is from genome assembly GCA_027580255.1 of Therioaphis trifolii. NCBI lineage: Eukaryota > Metazoa > Arthropoda > Insecta > Hemiptera > Aphididae > Therioaphis > Therioaphis trifolii. Next base: position 6,539,337 of record CM050410.1, read on the forward strand.
TTTGGACAAGGATTTCTATACGAAAAAGTGTTTACAGAAAAAAAAAAAAATAAACATCATTGTAAAACCATAAGATCCTTTGCTTCACTCAGAATCTAAAATTAGAAAACTTTTGGACTAAAAATAGAATTTTGAAAATATGTTGTCTTTTAAAAGTTTATCCCTAATTAAATTTTAAATATTAGACAAAAACTTTAGAAATTTTTTATATTTGATGAAAACTTCTGAAAATGTAATATGACCCTACTCATATACTTCCCTATTGATTCTGAAAATTTTTAGTAAATCGTGACTCAGGATTTTTTAAAAAAGCGTTAAAGTAAATTATTTTATAATTTTTGCATAATAAACTATTCTCACATCAATTTTCAACTTTATTAATTTAGTTGAAGAAATCGGTCTATCCAAACTTAGCAAAACTTTGAATGCCGGTAGAACAAGAAGTTTTGAATCTTTTCTATAAAAAAAATTGTTTTCTTTGTCAAACAAAAAAACTTAAGATAATTTTGAAAATAAAAACCTACTGCTAATGATATGAAAATGTGAAACTTTTGAAAATTTAAAATGATCTTACTCATACTTAACTTACAATACTAAAAAATTTAAAAAAAATCGTAACATGATTTTTTAAGTAAATTATTTTACTTATAAACTGTTTTTATATAAATTTTCAACTTAATATATTTATTTAAAGAAATTGTTCCATCCAAATGGTATATTTAAACGGTGAAGTTTTGCTCAGAATCATTTAACCAAAGAAATGATCTATCATGTCTATGAAATTTACTTCTCCTATCCTCATTAACTCATCCGAGGAGTGAATTACACCCCGTGGGGCGAAGTACGTACTTAAAAAAAAAATCATTTAATGATGAATATTTTATTTATTGGTATACCTATAATTTAATGGATATTATTAATATTATGTGCAATTTAAAAAGCATGATTTTTTCGTGACCCACCAAACAATAGTTTAGTACCCAACTGTGAGTAGTAATCTACACTTTGAGAAAAATTGGCTTATACTGTTTAGTTGAGTCCAATCTTACTTAAACTGTATGTTCACTAAAGGTGTTATAAAAATGGAACCAAACTATCTGTGCTGTACTACTAACCTTTAGTTCGTCATTAACTTAACCGTATAACGTATTTCAGAATCTATTTTAAATGGCTAGTATTTAATATTTAATCAAAAAAATCAAGTATCCAAAAGTTAGTTAAGAATTCTATTTTTTTTTTAATTCTATTATTTTGGATTGGTTGTTGCATTAGTAGTCCAAATTTAAATTCAGTAATCCGAATTAGAACTAACAAACAAATAAATTATTAAGTTTAAAGATAATGATTCACCTCTTGACTGTATCCTGAAATCAGTTAATAAGTACCCCTTCTTTTTTCTATAAATTGTATTAGGTTTACATATATATATATGTATATGTTAACGGCAATATATTTTATTCAGGCATTGTATATAATGCCTTGGCAATATGTATAATTCAGGCATTACATAAAATGCCTATATAAATTTAGACTCTATGTTAAAACAGTATTCCATATTGATTATTATTAATAAATATCGTATTTTATTTGACTTATTTTGTGTTATTGTTTTTATATTATTGCAATAAGATATAAATTAATCATTATCAATATTATGATATACGCTATTTGTTACAGTTAGTTAAACAATAATGCCAATGAGAGTTACACAATTTTTTTTTTGACACAAACATTTTTTACTTTGGCACCTTGTTTTACAATTAATTTTTTTAAATCTTGCCTGATTTTTTTAGTTTCAGTTCATTATAAAAACGTCCCATGCTAATATTTAACCAAGAAGTCAGTAAAACAAAGCTCAACTAGATTTTAACACTCAGTAGTATTTATTGTTAACAATGTACGTTAACTTTGTACACTGTAATGAAATTAATTTGAACACAAGTTTAATAAAATCAGACAAGATGAAACCAGCTTACCATTAAATTGTCAATATCAATGGGTTTTTCTTATTTGAGCTATAAATGTACTAGCCAAACTTTGATAAGGCATTATATATTATAATGTCTAGGAAATGTGTATATTATATACTTTGCCTCGCTGTTGCAGTTATAAAATGTTGATGCATTATATACAATGCCGGTAACATATATACACCTTAATTTCTATTTTGTTCTGTAATTTTGTCTTTTGGGACTGTCCCATTCAATATATAAATATATATATTATTATAATAATTATAGTTTCTAAAAAAGCATTTATAAAGTTTAAGTTTTTTAAAGTTAGACGATTATTTCAATTCAATTATACAATTTAAGTTAAGGATCAAAATATATTTGCAAAGCTTTATAACTCACTATATGGTGCATGTATTAAGATGTATGTTAAATATAGTACCTAATAAAATAAAAGATGTGTGTTTAGAAATGATAGAATGAAAACTTCCCTATATTATGAGCATACCATAAAATGTTTTTTATTTCTTTAATAACTTGGCAGATTTTATTATGTTATAAATTACTACCTTCACTATAACTCTACCAATCAATCTTACACATTTTCTAGTTATATTGTATGTTATTTTATTATCTTATAATCAGTTTAGTTCACTCCTAGATCTTCTCTAAATTTCTAATTGATTTTTTTTTCAATCGTTATCCTAAGTCTTCATTTAGGCCTTTTTTCTTGATTTTTAGATTCTTTGTGAATCAAAGGTTTTATGATATTTTTTTTTTTCTATGAACACTTTCGAATAGTTAGAGTGGTCTAAAAGTTTCATCCAGCATCTTTGAAGATAGAAAATTGCATATAGATTATACTTTAAAGAGGTTATTATTTCCTCATCTCAATACTTTTTCCTGGCATTTGAAAAAACTGCTAAAAATCTTAGTAAAAATATTAAAATTTGTCATAAAAAACTTTTGTTATTTTTGTTATTTAATCATAATTTGTGAATTAATGTTGCTAGAAACTTAAAAAGTTCACTATTTATTAATGGCATATTATTACATACTTAACAAAAGTTCCAACAGATTTAGATAACTTCCAGGCTATAAATAGAACTTAAAAATATCTAATTTTTTAAAAGTTTATCTCTAATAAAATTTCCAATATTTGATAAAAAGTTTTAATAATTTAATATGATTATACTCATACACTTAACTACAGATACTGAACGAATTTCAAAAAAAATTTAGGTTGAATATTATATAACAACAATTTTTACACACTGCTTTTATATCAATTTAAAATTTTAAAATGTGTATAAAAATCATTGGACTATTTAATCATTATTAATCTTTGGAAACAAATAAAACGACATGTTTTGACGCTTTTAGTAAAAAAAATGGCTCTTTTGTCAAACATTAAAACTTTCAACTGGTTTGATAAAAAAAAAAACCCACCAACAATTAGACCTTAATAATAAAGTATATAAACGGCATATTTTATATTTATCAGAATTGTTTAACTAAAAAAAATGATCTATCATTTCTTTAAAATTCAATACACCCATCCTTATTATCTTGTCTGAGGAGCAAAAAAATACTCCATGTTGCATAGTACGTACTTTTATTTTTCTAATGTTTTTTTATTTATTTTCCATTTTTTATATTTGACCAATACAATTAGTAGAGGTAAAAATTTCTCTTTGTTTCAAATTCAAATTTTTGTTTAAAACGTTTTTACCATTTATATATTAGTGTATATTAATTTTTTTTTTTATTTTATGTACATACATTATAAACAACATATCATATATTTTATCTAATGTGTATATATCTTTTATTTTTTTTTTTTACAGATGATGTTCTAAATTACATTATTGTTCAATTACAAGTAAGGTAAGTGGTTAAATAAGGAAGTTTCAAGAAAATTAATGGTATATCCACTCTTTATAAACATCATTAGATGTTAACTATTAATTCTTTCATATTATTAATAAAATGTATACAATTCCTGTTGAATATGGCTTTTGATAGTTACTTTATTGCATGTATTTTCAGTATGATATACTATAGACTTAACAAAAAATAAAACAATTGGTGATTTGTTACTGTACCTATTTGTTTGCTCTTCATAATATATTTGTTGATAGTTAATAATTTATTATGATCTTTAGTATAATTATTATTATTTTATTAAAATATAATTTTAGTAATATCATTAAAATATTTAAAATTTAATAAAATGACAATTTTATAATTAATAAATACTTTTTTTTGTATGTATAGATTTTTTTGATTAGGTGCCATGTGTATAAACATGTTGGTTAAATTTAGGTATGATTTATGGTCTCTTATCACTAATTTTAAAAAATGTATGTATTTTCTTGTCTCTCAGAAGATTTTTGAAGATCAGGTAAATTTTATTTATAACTATTAATTTGTAAACTTAAACTATGTTTTCTAGCAATCTGGCCATGAACTAAAGATTGAATTCAAATTATACCTACCTGTAATTATAATTTTTACAGTTATATTTTATGTGTCTCAGTATTATTCAAATATTGAAATTTAATCAAAAAAAACAAATTACATAAAAAAATTTTCACTAATAATTTAAAAGAAGGATTTTAAGCTGAATGCATCAAAACTGAAGGAGTAAATTTGTGCCAGCACCACTACTTCTTCTATCTGTCACTCTGAACTTAAAATATTTGCTTTTCCTAAACCAATAGTCCAATAATAAAAATTTAAAAATTTAAATGTTCAAAAATAAAATTCTTTCATGATATTCTTACTAATATTGAAATAATGGTTTCTATTTAAGAAAACTGACAATTTTCAAAATTTTTGAGACTATGATAATGTCTATAATATTAAAAAAAAAATTTTTTTTTCAAAAGAATTGTATATATCTTAATATATATATTTTACAGTCATTCTAGGAATATGACATTTTTACCTAAGATCCTACTAAGTAATCAAATATGGTAATCGTTCTTAAGTTTTACCAAAACATCTGCCTCCACGTATTGTGCCTGCATCGTCTTGGTTTCTTTTAAATTCCTTACAATAATGCTACTCTTTTTTACAAATGTTTCCAAGTAAAACTTTTCAAATCTTTACCAACTTATTTCTTAATTTTTTTCTTACATGCTTTCTGAGAATTCATTCAATGGACTCATATGGAACTGGTTAGATAAGTTAGGCTTGAAACAATTTAATCGTCAAGTTCCTCTGATGTGGGACTTCCTGCCATGTTATTTCATCTTTATGATTCTAAAATATGAGTGGTTGTCTTATCTAAATATTCTTAAATTACTTTAAGTAGTGTAAATTTTATTTAAGGTTTTCAATTAGACAGAAAAGCTTTACATGTTTGGACTTAAGGTAAGGGGAGAGACAGGGAAATATTCACCTACTAAAATAATTAACCACTTGATCACGAAACAATTGTTTTAAGATTTAGTAAAACATTTAGTATATTTAAGTAGTTCTCTTTAAATTGTTTTAGATTCTATTTTAAAGTACTTATGAAGCTAGGCTAGCTTTTTATTTTATTATTGAATGTATAGAATGTATACATGTTATTATTACTGTATTATTTTATGTAATTGTTTTCCAAAAATATTTAAATTCTACTACTATCTAGTATTGAGTTAGTTTTAAAATAATATGATTATTACAATTATAGTTGCCACAGATTAGTATTCAATATGTTTAACATGAAATATAACAAATACTTGATGTTTGATTTGTGTTTTTAACTGTATGATTAAATTTTAATCCATTTTACTCATGCATACACAATAAGGATGATCCCTATTTAAAGTTTTACATGGTAAATAGCAGTACAACCTAGTAGTTATAAGTTCGTAATTACAAAATCAGCCTTCAAATTTTATCATTTGTTCATTTAAAGTTCTGTGATATTTATTTAGTTCAAAATGGATACAAATTATAAAAAGGTTAGAAGTAAGAAGAAAAAAAAACAAAGCGAATAAATATTGGATAAAAATGATTATGTATTTAAACATATGTCATTACTAAAATAACTTCATAAAAATGAGGAAAATGGTTTTAAAAATTATTTATGAATGGACTTAGATTGTATTGAGTAAGTACCTATTGTTTTTTTATACATGCATTCTATAGATTTAGCATTGCACAACTTAGCTGTAAGTCTTAATAGAAATATGAAATGATTTAACTAAAAAATTCTGTTTTGGTTAATAATATGATGATTTAATTTAATTTATATATTTTATCATTGTTTTTCAGAGTTTTTTAGCCTATATTTAGTAAAACAGGATACTGTTATGTGACTGTCAATATCACCTACTGATTAGTCATCTAATAACAATTATCATATTTACTATAATTGTCTATATAAATTATCTGTTCGGACTCCATTTAAACTGTTCTTAGTGCTCACTCTTTTTATGTTCTGTACAAAAGGCTGTATCATCTAATCTTTTAGATTTTAAAATTTATAAATATTTCATAACTTTCAGGAAAGTTTGGTTTAATTTGTTCAATGGTCTTAAATCCAATGTTTTGATTTTTTATTTGTGTACAGCTCATTTTTAATTTATCATGAACATAACTTTTCTTTTTACAGTTCAATACATTTTGTAACATTTTTTACTTTTATTTATTACATATTTTTCTATTTATTAATTTTACTTATATTTGATATTTATAATGAATTTATTTTATGTTACTTTAATTATTTTTATTTTATGTTTTGTTGTTTGTTTTCAGACATTAATATCTGTAATTTGTAAGTATATTTTCATAATACAATCTTCGGTATTTTCATTATATATATTTTTTAAACAATTTAATAATAATAATAACACTTAGGTCTGCTAACCAGTCTTTTTTTTTTATTTTTATTTATTTTTTTTTATTATTATTATTATTATTATAACCTTCATGCAATCACAATTTTTGATTGTGTAATGATTTTTAAACTAATTTTTATACATTTCAAACATATGTATTGTTAATTAATCTTAAATAAAATTTATTTTACCTAACTATTTACGATTACTTCCAATATATTAAAGTGACATGCTCAACAAATATAAATAAAATTATAAATGCACCATATTTGTATCAAAATGTTTTAAATTTTGTTTCAAAAAAATTAATAAAAGTTCATATTTTATTAAAAAAAAGAATAGTAGTATTATTATAATTATATTATTGATGATTAATATTCTACCTAGGTATTGTTATTAATAATTTATTTTCTGTTTGCTTTACTTAGCTTATACTTTTATAGCTGTTGCTTTAATTAATGTATATTGTCTTATAAATCTTATTTTACACTTTTAATAAATTCTTATGTTTCAGCATATTATTTAGACCGAGATGTTGATGGAAAGTATTATTGTCCAAAAGAATGTGGCCGCAAGTACAAATATAAAAAAGGTTTGGTTCGTCATCTGAAGTATGAATGTGGTATTGATCCACAATTCAAATGCCCAATATGTCATAAAACTTATAAACAACCAGAAACATTTAAGATGCATTTAATGACATTACATGGTATTGAAAAAAGTTTTAAAAATCACAAGTAATTTAAGTTAATGAATTAATTATATTAATTTTTTTCCAGACTGTAGGTTTGTTTTGAATATATGTGAACAAAATTAAATTTGATAAAAATATTTATTACTATACAATTTTTTGGACGTATCTAGTTTTTCTGTCTAGTATCATATTGTTTAAGTAAAAAAAAGTCTTAGTTCTTTTTATAATATTATTATTATGTTCACCAAAATAAAAATATTAAATAATAATTACATTAAATGTTTTATAACATATCAACTATTGAATATTTTGGTTAAACAGTTTTTTAATTACTTTTGTTTGTATTTTAAAATTAAATTTAATGTCAAAACATTTGAATTATATAGCTTTCATTTGCTGTCATAACTTTAAGACTGATTCCTTATAGTCTTAAAATTATGACTATAATAATTAAAGTATAATAGATAATATTCAATTCTAAAAGGATATTGCTTATTTTAAATTTATCCTATTCTTAATATTATTCTATATAATTTAAATTTGTTGAATGAATTTATTTATAGAATCTTTTAATTAATATTATATTAAGTGATATTTGACTCAAAAAAAAAAAAAAAAATATATATATATATGTTTTTACAATAATTCTAGGTTATGTAAGAGTATCTAAATAAATATCTTATTTTCCAATATTTTTATGTAATTGCTATAAAAAAATAAATAAAAAAAATGATAATAAATAATCAATAATAAAGTTGTAATCATATTTTCAAAAATAAATTTTTGCAATAAATAGGTTGATAAAAAAGTAAATTTTTTGCTATAAAGAATTTGGATTTCATAGCATGTTTGATCATAACACTTTGTAGATGTTTTTTAGTGTACTCCTTAATTATTGAACATTTTACTTTATTGTAATTTGTTTATATAATCTAATACCTACTGCGTATTTTAAATACAACCATACTTTTCTCATCAGTGGTGAATTTATGATGGTAGTCCATGGGATTTGAACCTATCTTTCCTCAGACACCAATTTTTTTATATGATAAATTATTATATTTCAAAACATTGTTTATGTGAATTTTAGTGTTAATCTTAATTCTTGCTGATTATTATCTTTTGATTTTAACCCTATTGTTTGAGTTTGTTAATAAATTATTTTTCTTGGACATTTTCCCCTCCCAAGATTTTTTTTGTTTATTGGCAATTGCTTAAAGTATTTATGTACTACCACTGTAAATATCTTTTATACTAAAAATATAAAGTTTGTAATAATTAGTTAATCAGCTTAATATTTATATATATTTTTCAATAGATGTGCTATATAATACATGTTATTTATTATTATTTATTGTATGTATACAATATTTATATATAATATTATAAGTTTTAAAATATTTATAGAACTTTAATTTATGTATATATTTATGTTATATTTAAGAAGTAGTTTATGTGTTTATAATATGAATTAAATTCAAAAGATGGTTGTATTTTATCAAACAGTTAATAATTTCAATTTATAATGAGACATTACAAAAGCATGGTAAAATAACATTTAATTTGAAATATTTTTAATTTATAAACAAATTTTGTGTAATATTTATGATTGGTTAAGAACAGATAAGTATGTTATGTGGCAATTTTGAAAATATTAAAAGTTTTATTGAGATGTGATTATTTTTAAATATTATAATTTAAATTCTAAGTTAAGAAAATGATACATTTGTTTTATTTATATTAATTTTTAATTTTTAGGTGAGGAATTACTTTTTTAGGGATTTTTGACTTTATCTTAAACTTATCTTCAATCCATTCTCAAAGTTTCATTAGGGTGATGCTTTGGAAATGTAATTTTTCTCAATTCTCAAAAGTTTTTCTAGAAAAAAACTCAGAATTTTTTTGAGAACAGTAAAATCTATTATTTATGATGTTTTTATGAAATTGATTTTAGTTAAAAAGTCATAGCTCTAACAAAAATAATATTTCTATGAAAAGTTGACCATTTTCATAAAAATGTATTTGTTGATTTAAAAACCGGGAAGTTTTAAACAATCTTATTCAAATAAATTACTAACTACACTGAAAAAATCTCAATTGTTAATCATGATTTTTTTAAAACTTGAATGTATTTATTTGTTTTTTACCTCAAACTCCTATTTTTAGTATGTATTTAAAATAATCAATCAATATAATCTTAATGAAACTTAGAATATTGATACAAAATTACTTTATGAATATTTTGGTAAAAGAACATTTAAATTCCAGATTTAATATTCAAAATTATAGATATTATGCTTTGATTACAAAAATACCTATCATTAATAAAGCTTGAAATGTTAAAATATGTAAATAGTATATTATTCTGAAACTTTACTCAGAATCGTTTTACTAAATAAGTGATTTATCTCCTTTTCAATTTTTTTCTAATTGAAATCACAAAAAATATGTAGATTGATTAAAATAATTTGATCAAATTGGAAATAATAATATTTATCATAAGATTAATGTTATGTGGGTGGATAGCTTTCGATAAGGTAGTGGATATTTCCACTTCTCTTCTCTACTTATCTTATGTAGAGCAGTTGGTTATATAGTATATTATACAGTATATAATATAGTTGACTAGGACTAGGACAAACTTTTATTTCTGTATTAATGGCTTTTTTAATCTTTATATTTTCTTTAAACTATTTATGTTTATATATTTTTGTGAGATAATTTGTGATTTTAAATATACATTTTATTTTATTTATTTATTTTTTTTTTTATTTAAAAAAGTTGAAGCAAAACAGTATACATTTTATACTGTATATTGTAATAAGTTTATACATTATTTCCCCACATTAACACACTATTTAAACTGAGTACACATTGAAAATTTAACCATTATTGTTTATTATTGTGTTAAAATTGGGGGACGGAGTGGCCGAGTGGACTAAGGTGGCGGTTACGACGCATACCGTCGCCGGTTCAAACCCAGCTTCGGGCAGTCTCTCTAACTTGGACAGGAAACAACTGTCTTCGGAGAGAGACTTCCATCTCCCACTCCGGGGCATGGCAGAAATGGGTACCTCAATAGAAATTCTGCCAAACCGGCATTTGAACTGTAGACCCTAGGGTCTACACTTCCGGATATAACAATGCCATACGAAAAAAAAAAAATGTTAAAATTTAGATAAAAAATTATTTGTATTTGAAATTAATTTTTTACCATTCAAATTTAAAATGTTATTTTATTTTTAACTTGAGTTAATAGAGTAAAAATATATTGTATTTTGTATTTTGTAATATAGTATGTTGTTTTGTCGGTGCATATTCATCTGAAAATAATATTTATGTTTTAAATATATGTTCATGTTTACATGTAAATATATTATACATACTTTAGTATAGTTAATATTTTACTTATTTTCGATATATTAATTTTTTAATTTTTATGTTTTAGATGATTTAATGCTCTAATCACTTGAACTACAAATTTATTTACAATGATGAACAATAATAATTAACAAAAACACCACATTTTTAAATTTGTTTGTATTATTAATTTCAAACTATTTTGTTTAATAAATAAATGTTTGATTTTAATATGTACTCTAAACCAGAAAAGTTGCAGAAATAGGTGATTGAAAAAGTGATCTTACCTGACTGATTTTATTTAACATTTTGGTTAAAAAAAAAAAAAATACAATATCATGTAGGTTTTAGTTGTATATTATATTACTGATTTTTACTGTCATATATTAGTAATTAAAAATTATAAACTATTGAAAAAATATTTGTTTGAAAATGAATATTAATGTGTGAATTAACTAATGCTTAATTCTAAATAAACAGTAAGGATTTAATTATTTTAACAGCTTTTTTTTTTTTAATTGGCATCTACGGTAGCTTATTATTGCTTGTGGCAGCCAGTGTAAAATTATAGCTGATAGATGTTGGTTTTTGTTCATTTATCATACTACTTTAGGTGCTCGTTCAGTTGATGGTGATGAAGAGATGCACTGCCCCAACAGATGTGGCCGTAAGTATAAACACAAAGGTAGTGTAGCTAGACACTTGAAGTATGAATGCGGAGTGAATCCAAAATTTCAGTGCATTATATGTCGCAAACCTTTCAAGCAACGTATTAATCATAAAATACATATGATTCGAATACATAACTGTGCTATGTAGTTGTATATAATCCATGTCTATTTATATTACTGAATATCTATTATTATGTTTTAATTATTATTGTGTCACAAAATACATTTAATTCAATATTTATGTTGATATTGTATAGTTTTATTTTATTGTACTGAAATACATTTTATAAAAAATTTTATTTTATTGCGAAAAATTTGTTTGAAAAATAATTACTTATATAAATTACCATATTAGTTGGTGGTGACTATTTTTTGAACATAATATATTAACTGATTAAGAAAACAAATACTATTCTTTTGCATTTGAATTACTTGGAGTTGAGTTCAGAGATAGGTGTTATCAAATAAATTATTTAATAAATGTTATTGAATTCATCAACATGTATTATTTATGCATTTTTATATTTCAGCTATTACATTTTGTTGAGCAGTTGTTTCAAATTCCGAAGTGATCCCGAAGGAAAATGTATTTTGCAGAAAATGTTGCGCTTGAATAATAATTATGGATATTCCATATTCTTATTTCTACCTATGATTGAGACATTTCACTGCTTACCACATTAGTGTAGACACATCATGTCTCTATAATATGTATATTATATTAAATTATTTGAAAGTGCCGGCTTTTAATATGAGTGATAAATTACCCTGATAGATGTATTGCAAGGTATGATACTTGGTCTTATATTTCATGTCACTGAATGCTGTTTGGTACATTAAAAGTTCTATCTTATTTCAAATATGATATTTTTCTGAAGTTTTCATTTTTATATTTTGTGAAAGCATTTCTAAAATTTAGAAGAGTTATGCACTGTGTATATGATTGATTATTACATATTTGTTATTCGTAATTGTTAAACAAATACAATTAACGGTTCTTTTTTTATTTTTGCTAAACAAATAAAAATTATTTTTTACTTTTTTATAAATAATAATAACACTTGAAAACAATAATATCCTAATAATAATAGTAACTTCTTAATTTTATCCAAATTCTATTTAAACAAAAGCAAATTTGTTATTATTTATAATTGTGTTATATGTGTCATATTGTGTTTTCTATTTTCTGTACTTCTTCGTAGACATAAATAATGATTGATAAATGCATTTTACAACATTTTGTATATGCAAGCAGCAATCTATCTTGATTGACAGTACTTATTTGGTGTCAACGCTTGCTGATGTATTATATGGTCATATGGTGTTATGTGAGGAGCTAACCAACAGATACAGTTAACCATTTATCAGTGCTTCAGCCTTCAGTATGCACAATGAATTTGCATTAATGGTCTATTTTTTCACGGAACAGACCATTTATATTTCTTCTGTGATGTAGTAGGAATACTTTACAGTTAGCATGATGGAAGTATCTTAGCCAAGTGAAATTAACATTGAAGTATTATAAAACATTTTATTATAATATGTTTTTGATATTTTATTTTATTACAGTCCATCCTTGGTTAAGGTGATACAATTTTGCTTCATAAAAATGTTTATCTATTTCCCAACTATGTACAAAATGTAATTTAAGTTTTCAGCTTCTTATCTTATATGTGATTATAAATTATAATGCAATCTAATGTATATTCTACAGCCTTTACTATTATTATTTTTATTACATTTTTATTTTATTTAAAAATATAACTTTTTGTTGGCTAAAATTTAACTCATGATAAAACTAATATATAATAATATTCATATTTTTTTCTATGATTTTTACAGGAACACGAGTATTTAATTCCATATCATTGTATAGTGTTGAAGATGTAATTGTTTGTCCTCAAAAATGTGGTAAAAAATACAAAACTAATTCTGGCTTAAAGAAACATTTAAAATATGAATGCAATAAATTACCACAATTTAAGTGCCTATTTTGTGATAAAATGGCTAAGCGACCAGATAATTTAAAACAACATATGATACTAATGCATGGGTACATTAACAAACTACATGATGTTCCATTTCATCCATTTAATGAAACTTATGTTGATATCAAGACAATGATCTGAAAACAGGAAATATCATAGCTTATACTTACAATTTTATTTGATTCTAACTTTTAAAAATATAGTCTGCATACAATCTTATAATGGTAAAATTTGTCATCATATTTTTTTTTAATTAAAATTATTTTTATTAAATTAACATGTGATATAATAGGTGCCCATACACGAGAGGATTTGGTCTGTGGCAGTTAAATCCTCTAAAAATTCCTACCGTGTGTTGTGTTCTAAGGATTAAATCCTTGCAATTGGGAAATCCGGCAGATTCAGCCCTACGGACCAAGTCTCTTGCTTCTCCACTAATTAAAAATACTGTTTTCGGCGGACTTTGATGAGAAATTTTTATTCATTTATAATAATTTTTCTTTTATCCTTATCATTATTTATTCTCATCTATTCTGTGTTATTATACACATTTTTTTTTCTTTGATATTTTTTTAAATATACAAATCATGGAGTGGAGTGGATCAACAACAACAGTTCATCACGTTGTACCAATAAAAACAATGTTTATGGAAAATAAGTTCTATTGAATATAAGAACAACAATTTGAAGTCTGTTGCTTATAATGAACTTATTACATTTCTAAAATCTAAAGGATTAGCTCTTCACTTTGAATTTTGGTAGTAGGTTTGGAAATTTTTATTCGTGATAAAAAATCAGCTACGTTATTTTCAGATTTAACATATTTTATGTTGAAATCAAACGGTGACAGAACATAGGCCCACCGCTGTAATCTGTTTGTAGCATGAATTGGAATACCTTTCTTATCACCGAAAATGTGTATAAGCGGTTTATGGTCGTAGTATCGAGTTAACTGTAAATGGTTCAACTCTATTTTGGCCATTTTGATTAATTATATAAAAAAATTTATTAGAAAGATCATAAGTAATTGTATCGTCAATATCATTATTTGACAAAAATTTGTTTTGTGTTTTAAAATTGTTCTTGCCTTTCTTACTCTTTTTACACACTGTGGATAAATGACCTTTGGATTCGCAATTGTTGCAGTCGTAATCTTTATACCTGCAGTCCTTTTGAAGATGATTTGAACGACCACATACACCGCACTTTGCCTTGAATTCCTTGAATATCTTAAACGTGCTGGGACTCCTTTTGCGTTGATTGAATGCAATGACTTTTTTTTTGGTAATTGATGTATGCGTCTTGTTTTCTCCACGTGCTTTTGTCGTTTTGAGCTGCTTCTCTTGAAGTTGCGATTTCCATTAGAGACGAATATGTTACTCCAAATTTTGATGTATCTTCTTCTAGAAGGTGATCTTGAATTGGTCCTGAACCCATGCCAACGACAAATATATCTCGGATCACAACTGCGAGTTCTGATGTAGAACCACATTTAGAAGCGAGATTTTTTACACGTACACCCCATTGGCACACAGATTCATCTTGTTTTCTTTTAGCTTGATACAAATTATATCTAGCTGCAAAGTATGATTTGACCAGTTTGAAATATTTGTTTAATCTAGCCATTAAAGTTTCATAAGCTACGTTATCGGGTTTACTTGGAACACACAGACTGAATAAAACTTTGTGTATGTCTTCACTCACCGAAGAAAGCAATATGGCTCTCTTTTGAAAGTCATTAGTTATTGCATTTGCAAGGAAGAAATTCGACGATTTGAAGATAGTTATGTCTATACCCTTTTCGAAAATGCCTGGTGAACCAATAAGTTAATTGAAATTAATTTGGGTGTTCTTGTTGTCTGTAGCGTTTGTCATTATGTATTAATGTGAATTCAATCGCGTCACTCTTATTTAAAATATAACTGATTAAATTACTTTAACAACATAAAATAAAATAAATTAAATAATATGATTTATTTATAAAAGTTTTTCTCGTCGCCAATTTGTTGAGTCTTATTAATATGAACAATAACTCAAACGTATTTTTAATGTCTTTTATTATTGACTGTACAAATAAGAGTGTGTGCATTATAAAGATAGTGTAAGACACCAGTCGGTAGACAGTCCCCACCGAATGGCGAATGTAATATGATACATATGAATTATAATTGATATTGTTAAATAAACATATTATATGAGTGTAGTGCATAAATGCTTAATATGCAACAGATTTCAAGATAAAGATATTGTTATTACTTTCAAATTGTGTTATAAATTATAACTTAAAATTAGTATTCATAATATACGGCGTTATTTTTTCAATCGTTAGTGATTAGTACATTTTGGTATGCTACGTAAAAAAGCCGTAACCAGAGTTACGGAATTTTCGCCAAATAAACTATTCTAAATAATTAATAACGTACTTAGTATGAATATTAAAACAAGCATATCTTGGTGATAAAAATTTTAAATAAAATTGAATAGTTCCATTGCATTCATCGAGTATATTTCCATAAGAAATTATGTATTTTACTTTGAAAAATGTTGAATTTATGAAAAAAAAACTACCAAAAACCACTGAACATAAAAACTCATTTTTCTCGAAATGCCATGAAGGAAACTTACGGCATTCTTCCTTAAGACGGCAGTACTGTACAATTAGTTAAATCTAAAATTCAGAACATTAGAAGAATGGTTAGAAAGGAAAGAGCAAAAGTAGAAGCATTTACGAGAAGTGGAAGAGGTGCAGATGAACTATATACTCCAACATTGTAATAATAATAATAGTTGATAAACCAGCTGTAATCGGTCATATAAATCTGCAGATCTTTCAGAATGACTTGAAAGACCAGAGGACTAGGTCTTCAGCATAAAATTTGACGGATTTCCTCTACTTACCAGCAGACTTAGTCCGCTGGTGGATTCTCTCCGCAAATAGTAGCGGACTTTTATTTTAACGTTAGTGGACACAACTTAGGACCTAGTCCGACAGACCAAATCTATCGAGGACCTAAGGACGTAATCCATCAGACCAAATCCGTCAAAAAATCCTCTCGTGTATGGGTACCTAATAAGTTGTTAGTTTATGTACCTGAAATGAAATAAGTACAGATCCGGTCGCACAGGTCAGTGGTTTCAGTTCCTGAGCAATCTCGTTTTATCGTGTATTGTCTACGATTGTAGACTACACACCTGATATTTATTGACTATTGTCATAAACTAAATTAAAATGACAAATGTATTTATAATTTTTTATGAATATATTTAAGTCATTGTATAGTAGTGACTGTATTTAATATTTATCATCAGCCATACTGCAGCAAACCTGTGTACTGCGGACAAATGTTGGTCTATTGTTTAGATACCTTCTCATTTCACTCTGGATATTCATATTGTTTTAATCTTGTTGAATCAGTTAATTCTAATTTCTGTTGTATAAATATTAGTTTACTAAAATTATTTTAACTTGAGTTAAAAATAATATGTACTTGTTTCCTTTTGTTATTATATTTGAAATTAAAATTATATTAATTGATAATTTTTCCTAGAATTTTTTTCTGTGTTTAGCTTGTATGATAGTTATCTATAATTTGTATTCTAGTATATGGTTTTTTTGCTTCAATTAAGGAATTTAATATTAATATTTAAATGCGTGAAATATTTTCTTTTGATTTATGCTTCCTATTGTTTTCTGTAAGAAATAATTTTATTCAGTATAAGCCATGAGGTATACTTTACTTGATTGTATGGTTAAAAAAACTTAACTCATGGTTTTCAATGTTTGCTCAATGGATCACATTAAAGATAAATGATGCATGGATGTGCTGTAGCTTAATTATATACCTACATATTTACTTAGATAATTTTAATTGTACAATGCATGAATTATTTAATAACAATAATATATTGTAATAATATCAAATCAATAATTATTATTCTTTTCATTTTAAATTTTAGACTTACATATTTATTTTAATCGATTACTTAAAAAAAATAATGTTCTTGATTTTAGTGCCTGTAAACTATTTTATGTGCAACATTTGCAGTCGAAGTTATAAATATAAGCGTAATTTATTTGCTCACAAGAAATATGAATGTGGAGTTCAACCAAAATTTAGTTGTCATTTATGTTTTAGAAAATTTGCCCATCGATCGCATCTACGAAATCATTTGATTTTTATTCACAAAACAATATAATCAAATCAACTAAAAATTGTTAAATATTAAAATTTTATTTTGTATTTGTATTGAATAATAAATATAATAAAATATAATGGAAATAAGTTCTGTCTAAATTATTGTTGATAATTATTTGGCAACAGTCAAAATCTACATCGCTGATTTTTTGGATGTACAAATATTTCTCTAAAATTATTGAACTAAAATAAGGTTAATTGTAATTAAATGACTTTATTGTGTGTAAATCATTAAATTTGAGTTTTGTTGTAGAAATCAAATTGCATTTTAATGAATTAGTAGAAAAAAGACGAGAATCAAATTATATTTCACCAAAATCTCTTCAGAGATGCAATGTCAGAAAAGAAGGTTACCTAATAGGTTTAATATTATTTATCTAACTAATATGACGTGAGGCTGTAACTTAGTATATTTTTTGAATTTTTTGGAATTTTTTTAGTTTTAGGAGCAATAGGTACTATTTGGTCTATTATTGCACTGTCACATTTTTATGATGGTTACAATACATGCAAAAGAAAGAAAGTATTGTTACTTTCAGCCTAGTTTAGTTTTTGTTTTGGCCTTTTTCATTTTATAATTGTCCACCACCATTAATTGTCTTAGTTTTAAGTTATGAGTTAATTCAATGATTTTCTAGTACAAACCTAGTCATTAAACAATTTTTTAATGAATAAATAAATTCTAATTTTTTATTTCAAACTGGCATATAACTGGTAACTGTGCTTGAGCAATATTTGTTTACTTTGGTCTACGAATAGGGTAACTTAGTGCCTTTTTTGGGGTTTTAGTATATACAGTATTCAGTGAATGTATAATTAATGTTGATTTCAACACCACATGATGTTAACTTAAAGGTTTTTTTTTTTATGTATCAAAAATCATGTGTGAAAGTTAAAACTTGTTACGCATACAAATTGACAAATATTATAGTTCAAATAATTTTTAGAACTTATAATATAGTTATATAATGGATTTCGCCCTGGACGATCAGCCACCACATGTAATCTTGTATTTGTAAATTATGTGTTTGACGCATTTAAACATTTTAACCAAGTAGATATTATTTATGCTGATTTAAAAAAAGCATTTGATAGGGTTAATCATATGATGTTAATATAAATTATAAAGGCTAGTGGTTTTGGGGAGCCATTATTATCCTGGTTTAACTCTTACCTAACAAATCGTACATATTATGTTAAAGTGTTTGGTATCAAGTCCGAAGTAAATAATATCTCGTCTGGTGTCCCTCAAGGGAGTCATCTCTCCAATTCTTTTCTCCTTGTTTATAAACAATATTAAACATGTTATTCGAAATAGTCATTTTTTGATGTTTGCCGATGATTTAAAAATATTCCTTGAAATTAGTTGTGTAAATGATTGCCATCGACTACAGAGTGATCTTGATGCGCTAAATACTTGGGCTACTAATATACTTAATATCTCAAAGTGGCTTTTTAAGTTCTTTTACACAATTTTTAATCCAATCATATTTAACTACATATTGTGTAATTTATCTCTCATTCATTCAGACACAGCTATTAGTGATCTTGGTATTATAATGGATCGGGCACTTACTTTTCATGAACATATTGAAAAATCATGCTGCAAAGCTCTAAAAACACTTGGCTTCAAAAAAAGAGTTTCCATTAAATTTAAATTGTTAGCGCCACTTAAAGCTTTATATTGTGCATTTGTCAGGTCAATTATAGAATATTGTACTGTTATTGGAGACCCTTATACAGCAACTAGTAGGAATCAAATTGAAAGGGTACAACACAAATTCCTAAACTATGCTGGTAGAATCCTTCATATTGAACATGATTATGAACCAGTCCGTACCCTTCTAGTATTATCGAACCTCACTGATAGGCGTATTGAAGCTAACTAGATATTTTTGCCAAAACTCATTGACTCTATAGACAGTCCTGAATCGCTAAGTCAACTTAAATTCAAAGTCCTTAGTTTTCAATCATGTTCCCACTATCCTTTTTTCATTCCTCTTTGCACCACCAATCATATCCGTAATAAACATAATTGCAAATGAATACTCAATCACCTCTTTTAATAATATGATGTAATATGTATATAATTATGTAAAATATATTTTCTACTGTCATAACTATACTTTGGGCCACGGCCCGTTCTGTGTATAAAATAAATTAATTAATTAATAACACAAAGTGTATGCAATTTAGATGATATTTATAATATTGGTTTAGTTGAGTTAAATTTGTGAGAAAGTAAATAACATTTGCACTAAAAACGATGAAACTTTTAAAATCAAGCTTTACACAATCAGTTGATTGTATTTTGTCCTTGCTGTTATCTGTAATCTATTGTTTTGTTTTCTTGTCCTCGAGCAAAATATTGAAAGTAACTGGGAATAAATTTAAGTGACTTATACTTCTTAAAATGATAACTAGATGAAATTCTTGATCTGTTAAGTCAATTTTTTAAGTTCACCTTATGACAGTAACTCTTAAACTAAGAACTGTGATAGTTTGCTATTTTTTAAATATTAATCTTAAGTTCCTATTACTTATTGACTGCATTGATTGCAGCTTTATTGGTTTTTTTTTTTTGTAAAGTTAAGACTTGACTTCCTTAAAAGTTATTTATTATTTTGTAATTATGTTCTATTATATCTAAATTACTAAATGTGCTTGTTTGTACAGATTGGTTTTTTTTACTTAATAAAAAAAAAAAAAAAGTTAAGACTTCCAATTTATGATAAACAATCATATTGAATATATTTTAATTGTATAATTGAAGTTAAATAGTAGATTATTACCCATAGTTAGTAGATTACTAATCATTATCTTATTTACGTTTTATAATTATCTATTCACATTATGCCAATTTTATTAGAAATAGATTATAAGTATTTATGAAACTTATTAATAAAATATTCAAATCTTTTCTTTTATTATTAGTTAAAATCTTATCCACATCAAACACTATTATGTATCTGGTTCATGTCAAAAATTTACTTTTATGACACATACCTAGTATACTAAAAAGTTCTAATTTTACAGTTCTTCTATTTCAACACCAGTGCAAGCAATGTGGAAATTATTATAAATACAAGCCAAACTTAAGGAGACATCAGCGGTTTGAGTGTGGTGTCGATCCAAAATTTTGCTGTACAATTTGTTTGCGGAAATTCCATCAGAAAATTCATCTTAAATGTCACATTTTGAGCATACACAAGTTACTTATTGATTAAAATGTAAACTCATTTTTATCAATTCAATTTATAATTTAATAGATGTGTATCTAATGGTTTTATTCATTCTATAAAAATTGTATTTCATAATGCTTTTAACTGGTATTGATTTTAAGTTCATTATGTAAGCATATAGCATGTCCATAATATATATATATATATATATATATATATATATATATATATATATATATATATATATATATATATATATATTCTTATAGTATTCGCTCTCTAGCTTTTATAGATATGTGGTTTTCAATACAATTTTATGATTTCTATAATCTAATAATATTGCGTCATTTGTTTTTCAGACAGCGATAATTATGCATTTCCCTGTACTCGGTGTCACAGGATGTATAAGCATAGGGCTAGCCTAAATAGCCACTTAAAACTTGAGTGTGGTGTAGAACCACAGTTCCGATGCATTGCATGTGGTAGACAATTTACTTGGAAGCAGCATCTAAAACGCCACATGGTCAACGTACATAAGTCTTTGAATATGATATAGAGTAGGTTATTTGGTATAATTTATTGTAATATATTAAAACTGAAGATATGATATGTATGTATTATTATACAATTAGAATAATTTGTTTTTCTGAACTTGTAATTCAGATTTTCATTATTCTCCTATTCTATTGAAAATTAAAACAATTAATAAATAGATATTTTTAACATGTACTTCATGCTTTCTATAGTAAACTCTATTCATATTTCACATATTTAAATTTAATCTATTTAATTATACTGTAATACAATTCTTATATTATTGTTTTTAAGTGTGTAAGTACCTCAACTAGAAAATTGATGAATTTTCTAAATTGTATTTTCTTGCAAATCTAATTGTTTTGCTTGTATATTTCTCTAAAAAAGGTTTACCTTTCTCTAATCAATACCTGAACACTATCTAATTTCTGTGAAATAGTTCTGACTATTTCTGTAAACTTATAACAGCTATTTAATGTTCAAAATTATTCAATGATTTTTTTGATTTTTTTGGTTGAAAGTACATTGATTTAAATTAAATCAATCTCTTAATGTGTAACTATTTTGTTGTATAAATTAATATTATATTATAATTATTAGTTTTCTTGTTCTTTTTTTTTTACATAAATTATTTGACATACTCCACACAAAAACAGTAATTGCTTTTATTAATACTTTTCTGTGTTATGTGTATGCACATACTAATATTCCAAATTTGAATAAGTAATCTTGGTAATGTGTATTTTTCAGATAACTGTACTTATAATTTAACTTTGACTGTCTCAGATATGAAAAACAAAACAAATATCTTTTTAACTCTTTGTCTCTTTAAAAATATGAGTGTAATGTGAAATTTGTCAAATATAAATAAAAACCTAAAACAGCACAGTTTAATAATTATTACATTATTATCTATTATTTTATTTAATTATAAAATATCATTGTTATAAAATGTATTATCATAATATGTGTTTGCTAAATTTCCAACTTTTATTAATTTATGTAGGTGTTAGGTTGTGTTTTGTTCTCATAATATTCAGAGACATGCATAGGAGGGAGGGGTAAATTTGTCACACTGCTAATTCAATATTAAATTTTATATCATGTACTTTAATTTTTAATACTGTATATTGTATACTAATATGATGATGATACTTGTGAATCATTATATCTATCTATATATATATAATCTTAATAAAAAAAAACATTACCCAAAATGCAAATACACTGATAAAAATCGAATTCTCTTTCAAGTTCATTTTGATAAATCATATACACACATGTATATTTTTTTAATTCCAGTAGCAGTTAAACAAAAATTTTTAAATTACATAATTTTTGTAGGAACCTTGAATATACAGTCATAATTACAATCAAAAGTATAATTTTATATGCTAAAGGACTACAATCATGTATGTCATTGCATGATAATTTAAAAATGATCCTGAACATCAAATTTATCAAATATTTGTACAATCTAACAAAAATGGCTTTATCTAACGGCATATTTCTTATTGTTATAGATTATTGGAGACCTAATCAACCTATTGTTTGGACATGTCCTACGTGTGGTAAACATTATAAACATCGACAGAGTTTACGAAATCATAAAAAGTTTCAATGTGGTGTTGATAAAAAGTTTCAATGTCATATTTGTGAAAAATTGTTCAGGCAGAAAGGCAATCTTAATTTGCATTTGGGCATTGTACACAAAACATATCCTTATATAAAATATTAAATACAAGTTTCATGGAATGGGACTACTAATAAAATAATAATTTTTATACCATAATATGTGCTTTATTATTTCATGTATAATTTGAATTTGTGACATCAAGAATTTTTAAACTAAAATGTACTTAAATTAATATAATTATTTTTCAATAAACTATTTAAAAAATTGTTTTATGTGTTCTTGTATTTCATTGTAATTTTAGTAACATTGTTCATCTTCTTCTAAAATATAATACAGTTAAGCTGTGATAAATTAAAGTTAAAGGGTAACAAAAATTACTTTAGTTATATATGTTCAAGTAATTTATATCACTTGACTGTTTTTATCGTTTTCCTAATCCTGTTCTAAAAAAAAAAAAAATCACATTCATATAATAACTATACATATTATACAGATGAGAATATGTTTTTTAGTATTCATGTCCCAAAATTCCAGTAATTACGATACTGTATTATTTTGTTAATCATATACTTATACAATTTTTTTTAATATTGTGGTGAATTTTAAATTTATTGTACTTAATTAATTACTTTGAAAGTATTTTAATGTAGAATTTTGATTTCATAATTATAAAATAATTAATGACTATACTCCTGTGGGCAGCATATCCTTGTAAATGATTTCAATTATTCTTATTCTATAATTATTATTTGTTTTTATAATACCTATTATGTTGATTGTATATTCAATCATGTTATACGTAAAATATTTTTGTAAATATCATTACAAAACTAAAACACTAAAAATAACATGAACAATTTAATATCTTATTATTAAATAAATATGTATTAATTAAAAAGTAAATGTATTGTAAAGTGTTGTTTCTTTGAATATAAATAACACAACTTATTCTAATATAATTTATATATTTTATGTATGTTATGATAAATTAAAGTTTTGACTTCAAAGCATGTTGACTCATAAAATACTCCTGTGTGTATTTATATATGAAATAGTTAACTATGGAAAATATTATTTAAATTATTATTAGAATAATAATATGTTAAATATAGCAAATAAAATCAAATTTGCCTTTGTATATAGTTGTTTTGTCAAAAGCTTATGTTATTAATTTACTTTTATTTATTTATTATTGGTATGAATAATTTTTGTCAGCATTAATTATTATGTTGTTCATTAATTGATGTATTATTTGATAAATACATATTATTTATTACTTAAATTGCACAATAAATAAATAAATAAATAAATAGGTATGATTTTGTATTGTTCAAAGCTTAGTTAGCTTGGTATAATCAGAATGACTAACTGTATGGTGTTAATCTCACAATTATATGTATGCGTGGAGAAATGTTCTCTAATCAAGTAATAATTACATTATTGAGTTAAGAGTAGGTAACTACCTTATATTTTTGATAACTTAGCTGCAATGTTAATATATCTTAACCTAATTGAGCTAAAATATTTTAAATCAACACAAGTTTTTTGTTTGATAAATGTTATCATTTTATAAATTATGCAGAAATCAAAAAATTGTTTACATAAAATGAAGGCTTTTTACTTAGATTATTATATATCTTACCTAACCTGTATTTATTATAGACCGTGGTAATATTTTATATAATTCTTAAAAATTGGATTTTTTAACGCGATTAACTAGAAGTCCTGACATCTTTTAAAACAGTAAAAAAATATATAATATTATTATTGTAGTTTGTCACCAGAGAAATCACTAAAATTTACTAAAATTATATAAATTATTTATTGAAGAAAATATATTGTATGTTCTAGTATTTTATTATTTACAAATGTGCTGAGCCGGGGTAAGAAGATGAATTACTGGACTCTTAATAAACCTCTAAATTGGAACTTTCTGTGCCCCATAGCAGCAAAAATAGTAGTGGTAGAAGAAAATGTATAGCAAAATATGACTTTCTTTGCTTTATTTAATATTATTATATTGTTTTATATAACACTAACAGCTACAATAGGTAATGCTTTGATTTTGGTTGTATTTAAATGCATTTATTATTCTAGAAACTTTCAACTTAAATATAATTCCTGATATTTATCTTAAATAAATATTATTCAATTTATGGATTAATAAATATGAACTCCATATTTAATAAATCTGCATTAATACCTATTTTTTTTTTATTAATTATAACTACAAAGTCATATGCGTTGTTGTATTGGCCATTAATAAGCAAATGTTAGTCAAATAATATTTAATTTACTTATTGTTGTGTATATTTTGTTTCCAACGTTCTTATTTGAATAATTTATCTGAATTTTTTATTTCATTTTCATGTAAAATAGAAAAATAGATTTTGATTGTTCTGAATACCTAATTAATAATCTATATTTCTAATATATGGCACATAATGAGGTTACTTTTTTTCAAAATAAACTTCAAAGAGTATCCAAATAAAAAATAAAATGAACTCTAAATATATTACTTATATCAATTTGACAAAAAAGAAAAACAATGGAATATTTTATTGTTTTATTTATATTACTTATTGTACTTATTGTATAGATTGTAATTCTTCAAATAAAGTCAAATTAAAAAAAAAAAAATCTTATTGTTTATAACTCTTCTGTAAAAAACCTTATAATTCTAGTTAAAGTGTCTTAATTGAAGTATTACATCATTTTTTCAAATACTATAATTATCCTAGATATAATTTAGAAATGGCTAAAATGCATTTAATACTAGTATTATCAAAAATGTGAATAGCTAAAACTCTATTTTAAAGTAATCTTATTTTTACTTTTATTCAATGTAATTATTTATATTGAATATCATATTTATTGACCTATCATATCATTATTTTAACTAGGACTTTTAAAAAAATAACTATTTGGGACACTCTAATACATTTAAAAAACGTAAAAATATTTTCTATTCTTCCAATTGATACTTCATATTAACTTGACCATTGAATTGATGATTGATTAATTATTTATTTTCTATCATCTCAATTGCATCACAGTGGATTCCGCTTAATGTGAGCACTGGTTAATATGGGCATCCGCTTATTGTGGGCAAACAGGTCTGGACCCAATACAAATGTATATTAACAATGTTAAACCTAACAGCGTAATATGGGCACTCGATTCGGTTTATGTAGGCAATTTTATTTTATCACAGCATTAGAATATACACATAATATGTATTTAAAAATGACTAATTTAATCGGGTTTCGTCGTATCTATGAAATTGTGTTTATCGAAAGTAATACAAATCATTATGCCATTTAAACCATACAACATACGTATATAACATTTAATTTATATAATAATTATTTCACATTTTTTTTCAATTATATGATAATAAAAATAAAATTCGAAAGGAAACTATTATTATATTAATATTGTATTCTTATTTTTATTTTGTGCATGTTTCTTTAAACATCATAATCATATATTTATAAGAGGATGCAACAGTAATGATTGTTTAGAATTACACAATATGTGCAATTTATAGTTAATTTTTTGAATTTTATAAAAATTAAATTAAAATTGAAGAATTCAAAAAATTTTCTATCTTGAATGTTAATGAACATTTAAAGTTACTTCCATTTTATCACTTGAATTTTGTGATTCCTAAATTGTTCAAAAAATAAATTTGTGTACTTATAGTATGTATTGAAAGATACAAAAAAAAAAAAATAAAAAATAAATAAATAAATAAATAAAGTTCTAAATGAAGAAAAAGAATGTTCACAATATTTTAATGAATGCCTTGTTTTAAATTTATATTGGTCATTATTATAATTTGGTCTTAATTATAAAAAAATGTCACCATTTAAACATTTTAACTTGTTTATAAACTATATAACTATATATATGAGCAATTATAAAAAGTATTGAAAATATTATTTTATCAACTTGAGTGCAAAAATTATTTGTTTATGGCTAATTTTCTGGTGTGTTGCGTCCTCTTAAAATGCAATGTATTTTTATTAGATATTTCACAATAAAATATAAATTTGCACCAAAGGCTAAATTAAAGATATTTTTCATAGATTTTTTCGTCCTTTAGGGGTTTCAGAAACATTCACTTGTTCTAAATGTGGACGTGCGTATGACAAACGACCAAGTTTTGCTAAACATTACAAATTTTGCGGCATAGACTTCGAATGTGAATACTGTGGTAAAAAATATTCTAGATCAGATTCTGTAAAGAAACATCAGAGGTTGGCTCATTCTTTGAACTCATAAACTGTTTTATGTTCTGATCAAAATCATGATATTTATTTAAATTTTTATTCATAATGTTTTATATTTTTTGATAACAAATTTAAGTTCATGTGGTGTCATTTTAATATATACCTGCATAATTTTAAGCTCCTAATTAGATTGTAAATTTTACTTGTGAATACTTATGTGGTTAGTTATTAATAATGAAATGATCAACATTTAATATATACAAATAATATTTGTTTGTTAATTCTTTTACATATTATAAAAGTATTTGTATACCTGTGAACTATATTTATCTAACTTGTGATATTCTTACCCAGTTTTGTTTATTTATCATCACTATTATTCATATTTATTAATTATATAACTGTTCAGAATTTTGCTTGTAACTCCATAATAATATACTGTATACTTAATCTACTCATTTTATGGAATATTATACAATATATTTTAATAATTTTTATTATTCTATTCTAGTGAGTCATTCAGTGTGCTGGAAGTTATCTAAAAGTGAATTTGTAATGGTTGATGATCGCTATCTTTGTCCCAACCAATGTGGCAGAAGTTATAAAGCATTACATGGTGTCAGGCAACATGTACGCTATGAATGTGGTGTAAGGCCCAAATTTTCATGTGCATTTTGTACAAAAAGTTTTTCTTATAGAAGCGTATTGAAAATTCACATGGCAACAGTACATAACAATTTAAGTAGAATACTATAGTTGAATGATTCGCTGATCGAAACATTATAAAGTATTTACATTGATAGACATAAAATAATGCTCAAGCAAAATAAAAAAACAGAAACATGGTTTTTATAGAACTATAGTGCTCTTGGTCATAATTTTATAAATTTAATATTTACACATAAAATTCAACATTAAAGTAAGTAATTTTTAAAAATGTTTTTGCAATTATAATAAAAGTGTACTCTTAAAATTATTTTTATTGCTAAATTATTTAATGCTGTATATTTAATATTTGTTATTAAATTATCTATTTCTGTAAACACGTACACATCTGTAAATGTTTGTTTATTATTATTTATTCTTTTATATTCATAAGTACTATTTAGTGCAACATGAACAAAATTTAAGTCAATTTGTAATTATGTTATTTAATATACACATAAGATGTTTCAGTTGAACGAACTCAATTTTGTACTTAATCATTTTTGCCATTGAAAAAATTACATATCAAAATATTTTTATCAATTTAAATATTACTCTAATATGAATTTTTATTTCAAATTTAAAAAAATTATGTATATAAGAATAAAGTCAAATAATATGACATATAGTTTATCTGTAAAACACATATTTTAGTTAAAATTAATATTTATTTCTTCAGTTTTTCAGTTTGTAACACAAAAATTTATGAATTGTCATCACCTTATACGGATTCTTATAATATATAGATGAAATAAATCTGATTAATTTTTCTATTTAAAAAGTAACGTCAAATTATAAAACTATTAATAATGTATAATCAAGATAAACTTTATTGAATTTTATTTATTAACATTCCCTAATAATATTAAATTTTGTAAAATTGCGTATTAATGAAATATTATACACTCTTTGTATAAAATGTACAAAACGAATATGCTATGTGATACATATTTTTTATACAATTATATCCTGATCTATTGACATATTAAATGTACACTGGATACAAATTAGCTTCCTATATACTTTATTGGGATAAACTTTAGTACCATTGCATGTGGCTTATGACAAATTGAAAAGTTAATAATATTTTAATAAATTATTTCCTGTATCAACATTTTTATTGAACACATAAACTTTTTTCTTAGTTATTAATTAAAATAAAATAAGGACATGCACACTAGAGTTTTCATATAACTGATATTGGGATATATTACTCCCACATTAATAAAATTGTCATTACATGCAAACACATTTTAATTATTTAAATACAGTTTTATTTCAATGTTGTACATAATTAAAGTAAAATGCTAATATATCTCATATTAATCTATTAGGTTAAGCAGTAATTTCCAAATTGTGTGGTGTTCTTTCTTTAGGAGGCCCGAGAACTTAATGGGAGAGGTGCAAAGTAAATATTGATGCTGTCATATTGTTTACGTTTACATTAATTGTTTCGTATTGTTTCGTATTAAATTTTTTTTTGTCTTAAAAATACTTTCTCATATATATATATATTTTAAATTAAATAATATTATAGTATTAGTTTTTTCAATATTATATAAAATTATATTGAAATACGTGTTTATTAGAAATAATCTTTGAAAAAACATAATATTTTCAAAGTTCCATTTTTAGCCCGAAAGTGATTGAATACTTTTGAAAATGTCTATTATGTAACAATGCGTCGAAGAGATATGAAGAATATTTCAAGTTTCTAGCATCATTACTTTTGAAGTAATGGCTTAATAACAAAAACCGATTAAGTGAACGTCTTTACGACAAATTTTACTTTTATACGGTTTTTTAAATTTTTTTTTAATTTAAAAAAAAAGCTATTCAAATGAAAGAAAAATGAACCCTCAAAATACCATCTACATGCCACTTCCAAACTATAGAGTTGCTGATGCAATTTTTGGACAGAATTAAGTGTACCAAAAAGTGTCTAGTAAAAAAAAAAAAAAAAAAAAAAAAAAAAAAAAAAAAAAAAAAAAAACGTAAAACCAATAGATCTTTTGCTTTATTCAGAATCTAAAATGTATTACATTTATTCGTGGAATTAATTATTTTTATTTCGTTGGATCCATGAATCCAAAAATTTTAGAAACCGTTGGTGTAAAGTATAAGAAATATGTAAAATTATAAAATTAAAGTAACAATAATTGTAAAAAAAATAATTTTTTTTAAAATTAGCAATTTTTTAATGTAAAAATTTCAAATATATTTTCTATTAAAATTATTTACTGCCTGTGATTTTTAAATTAATTTCTAAACTTAAAAAAAATGTTTTATGTATTTTTGTGTGTAAAATATTTCCTTTGTTGCTGGTACATAAGAGAAGGTACCTACTTTAATTAATTTTATCAATATCTATTCAATAAAACATTTTTTTTTTTTTTTTATAGAAAATTATCTAAAATACTATATACCTTATCATGCACAGTCAACATGCTAAAAAAAATAATCAAACTTAAGAATGGTATTTTTCATGTAATTTTTGTATAATATAATCTTTAAAATATTAATGTCCTTAAGTCAATTTGAAAAGAATGTATTCAGTGGCGCAACTAGAGTTCAAATCTTGGGGGTGCTAAAAAGGTAAACCGTTATATTGTTGTTATTATTAGGTATATAACAAATTTTAATTTTAATAACTGCACTGAATTAAATAACGAACATTTTCAAATTTGAAACAAACAATAAACAACTAGCAAGCTGGTGAACGAGGAAAACCCGGTATTATCACTTATTAGTTATTATTTATTACAATCCCCGAATCGCTGTCACGATTAAAGATACCACTATCATTAATCGTGATCGCTGATGAATGCTGTTTTCATTTCTTCATTTTTTTTACTTAGTTCAGATATCTTAAAAAATAAAATAACATTGTTAAAACTTAAAACTATAGATATTTTAAATTATAAAGACATTGGACTTGGGGGTGCTTAAAATAGAGTTGGGGGTGCTTAAAATAGAGTTGGGGGTGCTTAAGCACCCCCTAGCACCCCCGTAGTTGCGCCACTGAATGTATTTACTTTCATTAATAGAGTCTTCTTTTTGTTATTGAAAGATGCAAAAAAAATAATACATTTAACATCAGTTTATTGAATATATTATATTTAAAAACATTCCCAAATTATATTTTCAATTCCAGATGTAGTAGAGGATTATGAGAATTGCTTAGTAACCAAAAGACAAAATGTTCTGATTACTAATAACTTAAAAAATATTGGTGAATTGAATACACTAAAACAAAGACATTGTGTCCCAGATTATATTTAGATTAGGTTTTATTATGTTTTTTTTCTTATTCTTTTGAAATTCTTTTTAAGGCTCTTGATTTGATTTAAATTAGTCATATAACTTGTTTTAATTATAAATTAAACCTAAGAAAAGCTGACACATTTGATTAACATTGGAGCATTGTAAAGAAATGTAATTTATAAATAAGTCCTTTAAAAACATGTTCTTGATCTTTTTTGGTCAACCCAAACTATTGAAAATTATTTTTTGAGTGCAGTGATAATTTTTATTATTTTTAATTACTCTTAAATAAGAAAATAATTCTGACTTTCTTGCTAAGTTAAGCAAAGTCAGGTGAAGACTTATAACTTGGTCATTATATCAGGCATTTCCAATCCTGCTGGCTGGGTATAATACTTTATCCTTGATTTATATAATTTTCATATGTAACAATATTACAATAGTTCAGTATATTTATGTTTATTATAAAGTTAAAAAATAATATTTATGTGATTATCACAGTGTACATATTCATCAAAAATACAATTCAATAATGAAACAACATATTTTAAATTTTGTTTACATTTAAAAAATTCCAAATTATTATAGTTTTATTTATTAATTGATTATTAACTCTAGGTGATAATTTCACTACCTTAATGTATTTTATATTATGTGTTATCTAACTATACTGGATATTGTGCTTAGTTAAAAAAAAATTATACATAAACATTGAATAAAAGTTATCGATTCATGTTTATTAGATGTTTTTTGTTTGGTAGACAAAACACCAATTGAAAAAATTGTTCACAGCTTTTTTTATAAATGCTTCGTACTTCATAATATCAATTTATCATCAGGCTAATGTGACGCATTTCAGGTCCTAGAGTTTGGCGTTGTGCCAATCAACATTGCAATCGAAGTTACAAGAACAAATTCCATTTGACCTACCACTTAAAGTATGAATGTGGAAAACAGCCTCTATATAAATGTGATTTTTGTCAGAGAATGTTTTCGAGAAATTCAAATATGAAGAAACACATGTTCACAGTTCATAAATACATCAGTCCTTGATTTTAATAATACAGTCCAATTCACAGTATTTCAAGACACATTTATTAATTTTTGTTTTTTTCACTGGTGAACGGTATCAATTTCTTTTTATTTAAATACTGTTTGCAAAACTATTATGCCCGATGATTAAAAAAGGTTAACTGTATTATAATATTGTTAAACAAAATATTAGTACAATTTTAAAATTATTTGTATACTCTTGTTATTTAAATGAAAATTTTTAATTAAAACTAATGCATTATGAAAATAAAATACCTGATTACTATTTTTATGTTTTACTACATTATCAGTTTAAAGAAAAACCTCATTAATTTACATTTTGTATTATGTTAAATCATCTACTACATAAATTGATATATTTTGAGTTATAATTAATGACATTTACAATTTTATTGATAATTATAATTCTTTCTTTTGTATCTTTAATCAATTTTAATAATTTTTTTTTAACTAAATTTTCATTCAAACATTTTATTTATGTTCATTAAAATGTGATCATAAAGATTTAAACTTATGACTTCTGAGTTATATATATGGTTAATAAACAAATTATTTGTTATTTATTGAATTTAATTTTAATTAAAACATGTAAATTATTTTTATTTTCAAACATCTACTAAGATATCAATTCTTTATTATATTTTGTCCTCAAAAATAACTAAATGAATCAAACTTATTGTTTTTTGTAGAGTTCCTTTAAATACTTAGTTTATCTCATAACCATGAATAAAACTATGATTCAATTAAAATGCTGTATACTATTAAATTAATATTTAATAAGTACCAACACATTTTAATTTTTTTATATTTTATAAATTTTTATTGGTTTTGTAGGTTATGTATATGTATTATAGAAATGATTTGTTGAAGAAACATTTATAGAAATGTATTTGCAATTTGGAAATTAAAACATAATTTAGTGTTATTATGTATAACATTACAGGTACAACTATATAACTTTAGGCTGTGTTTAATATTAAAATTATATATTGAAGTATAATTTATTTTTAGTTTTGATATTACCTACTTTTATCATATTAAAAGATATAAAAAAACATAATCATACATTATCTATCATGATGACTGAATTTAAGTACCTATGATTACAGTTAGAGAAAAATCTTGAATATTTTAATTTTAAATTTCTCCTGTACAAAATAACAAGTTCTTAATGTTAAGAATATACAAATTCGCTCTCTGGTTAATTCTTGTTACTACATACAGTTACTTATCTAACTAATCTGAATTTCTTAAAAATTTGTTGAAACTAAGTTATTTCATTACTAGTTAAAACATTTTACTTGAAAGCTTATGTCATACTAATGCTTGATACAAAATGTTTTTTTATTAAATCGTCTATCATGTTTGTTTCATTAATTTATTCATTATTATTACTCTGGTTATATGCTGTTTATTTTTATGCTTTAATTTTTAGTTTTACTTTCTTTTTCTTGTCAAATTAATGAATTACGTTGTTTTTATTTTTAAGTTGTGATTTGTAATAACAGATATTTATTTAAGCGTATCATCACATTGATGACATGTTAATTGATTAATGCATTAGTAATATGATACAAACTTGTGCTGTTGTCAAAGTTATAAAACCAAGATTTACTAAGTTTTTATCTAAAATATGAATGTGAAAAATCACCAGGAACTTATGAAATTGTATTGTAAATTATTGGAAATAAATAGTACAGTTATTTTTTAATTAGTTTTAAATAGTTGATAGAATAAATAATTTTTCACGCTATTTATTTATTTTGATATAATTATGTTACACTTATTATGTAATTGTGATTTTTAACTAAGTTCAAAGTCAATGCCTCGCTTTTTGAATTGTTAGTTATTGCTTGTTTTTATCATTACTATTTCTATGTTATCGTTGTAGTAAAGCTCATGTATGGCTACATATATTATGATGAAAACTGATAATTAACAAAAAAAAATTTGTATTTTAAATTATTATGTATTACAGATAAATGGACTACCATAAGATCGTTTAGTAAACAAGAAGATTGTATCAGAAGATCATCTCTTAATAAAGATATTTTTAGTGGATTATGCCCTTTTTGCCCTATAAATTTAAGTGGAATTAATTGTTTAGAAGAACATATTTTAAAACTACATAAACCATTATTACTACCTGTCAAAAAATTTGATGGTATTGAAAGTAATTGCTTTTTAAACAAATGAATTCATACATGAAAATTATTGTGTTATGAATAGTAAACATACTTTTTTCTTACATTATATTAATGGGCTGAGTATGATTTAAAATTTATATTTTATTTAGCTATTATGTAATAAATACATTATATTGTTTTACTTGTTCTTAATTATTACAAATGGTAAGTAAACTGAATTTCTATAGTGTAATTTAATGCTGTATTAATATTATATAAATAAATATTTTATTTGATAATTATCTTTAATTGTAATATGATATAAATAGATGAATTTTTTACAGAATAATGAAAATTGCAGATTGTGTATTAGTATTTGAAAAATTATAGTGATCAAAACTATAATAAAAGATAAAGATTTTTTCCCATATTATGTTTTATGTATGCGACAAATAATCCAAACACCTATGACTTGATTTTCAATTACTGAATTGATTCTTGGTCCATAAGTTCAATTTTAATGAGTTCTTGGGCTGGTCCACAAGTTCAGTTTTAATGAGTTCCTAGACTGGTCTACAGGTACCATATTGGTTCTCAGTTTGTCTACTGTCACTGTGTATGTATTGATACCGGGTTAATTTAGTGATTTAATACAAATTGGAATCAACCAACCAACTATTTCTACCAAAATTACTGTTATTCAAGTACATATTGCTAGTCAATGTATAATTTGTATTTGGGTATATGTAAAATTAACAAAGTGAATATCCTACTGCTTAATGCTTATATTTGTATACATGTATTTTCTAGCAGCAGTCTTAACCATATAAAAGTATTTTAAACATTCTTAAATCTGTATAAAATGGGAAGAGAATTGTTGCTGGGCAGTAATTTTATTTTAGAATTTGGTCCATCTGTTGTTTGGTTTGAATCAATTCTTAATTTAGCCCCAACCAGAAACTAATTTGTAAATTTGTTATTAATCCTGAAATCAATTCCATAGCTCCCAGTGATCCATTTTCAAACCATATTGAAATCATGTTCTACCCATTGTGCAAGTTATGCTCGCCAAAGGGAAATATGAAGAAAAAGCATTGACATATTCACATTCGTTGTAAATCATATTAGCCTAGTTACACACTAACAATGATACAGTTGTAGTTTTAAATGTACGTATTATCTAGATATATTTATACAATCTTACTAATTTGAATTAATATTTTTTAGTTTTCCAGTGAGTATTCTGATATTGTAAATTCTTTATTCAAATACATATTTTATATAATTCACAGATTGTTTTAAGGAAAATATTTGAAAAAATTGTATAAATCATTATTATTCTTGTAATGAATGGAAATGACTTAATAGCTGAATTTATTATGAAATATGAATGTATAAAAAAAAGGTATTATAAATTTGCAATTAATCTAAGTAAATAGGATATTTATTGAAATAAAAACAAAATAAGTGTTTGTTAGTGATGTTAGCTAAGATTCACCTCTGTAGCTATTACAGGTTGTGTGATCTTATTTTATCATACAATTTTTATAAATGCAGTTAGTTTACTCTATCCTTTTATAATAACTGTTACTTAACCCATTATTTATTACCAACTACACATTCTTTTATTACCTCAATTACTGGTCATGTACTAATGAAATAATGTTAAAAAACCTATTCAGGTAAATGCTTTGATGCTATTCTAGCTTGTGTGTGTGTGTGTGTGTGCGTGTGTGTGTGTGTTATAATGTTTTATTTTTATAAAACAATAGATATGCATTATATGTATGTGTGTGCGTGTGTGTGTGTGTGTGTGTGTGTGTGTGTGTGTGTGTGTGTGTGTGTGTATGTGTACATATGTATGCGTATGTTTTAAAACTAATATTTTTTTCATTTTTTTCAGTTAAATCAAGAAAACCACTTTTGTATACGTGTCCAAACAACAACTGTCATAAAAGCTATAAAAGTAAAGGAAGTCTTAGTAGCCATTTTAATTACGAATGTGGAAAACCACCTATGTACGAGTGCCCTTATTGTACAAAAAAGTGTTCATTAAAAGGAAATATGAAAAAACATATAATATTGGTCCACAATCAAGTGATGGTATCCGATTTAAGTGAACCATTCAATATAGAAACATCATATTTTAAATAAACTGCATTTTACGTCTCTATTTTAATTTATTATGAATTAAGTATAGATGTTAATATTTATTGACTAATATACATGCATTTTATATAGTAGTTTTTATTTTTGAAGTTAAAAACTAGTTTCAAATTAAAAAAATGTGAAATCTGTGGATGATTAATTTCTTGTTGTACTTATATTATTAGTATACTTATATATCATCACAATTTTCTAAAAAAATTTATTCTTATAACCATATAGTTAATGATATGTTTTTTATAATCCTATTAACTTAGGTCAATTTGTATTTCTTTATACCTGCAAAAGGTAACTTCTATATTTTAAGTTGTAATATATGCATAGTAACTTCGGCTTATAAAAACTAATGTATATCTATTAATGCTTGAACTAAATACAAAAGAAAACAGTTATTTTATGTTTAAAATATCTCAATGGTGGTACTCTTAATTTTATTCTTTTAGAATATAGTGCTTTAATAACAAAAAGCTTTTGAACTTGTTTTTTATGATTATGGTTTTGAGTAGAAAAATTATCCTAATGTGTTTTATTGTCTATCTACAGGTATAGATAATATACTTCAACTTTTTTTTTAAATTTTCTTTCTGTTTTTATCTTTAAGAAGAAACATGTACAATTATTAAAACAACTAATAATACGCTAGTTTTTTACAAAATTAAGTTTAGTTTATTTGTTGCATGTACTTAAAAAATAATTTTCTTGAAAAAAATTGAAATTTTTCCTAGTCGATTATATAGTTATTTCAAATTCAACACATTTTAAACCAATCTGCCATATTTGGTTTATATAATATAGAACTTGAAATCTCATGTTTGAATACAACAATTTAATAAAACGGGCTAAGAATTGCACCAATAAAAAAACTTTACTTTTAAAGCTTAAAATTTGTATGCAATGTAAATATTAATTTTTTTTTTGTAATCTTTTTTTTCTATTATTGGTTTTCTCATTATTAATTAGGATATTTTTTTCAATTAGCAGCGTATTGCAGTTATATAAGCATTCAATTCATTGAAAAAAAAAAATACTTTTTGGCAATTCAGATTTTTAGTATTCAAATTATATGTTTTTAAAAACCAATGAATCCAGATCATTGCTTTGCCTCTGGTTTTTACGTAAATGTATATATAACTAACCTAATCTTTATTCTAACCCAACGGTCGCAACTGGCGGACGGCGGTCCAAATCCGGACCGTGGAAGGCAGTAATCTGGACCGTCGACATATCTTTCTTTGATAGTTTAATAAGTACGTTATTTCAATTTCCATCGTGATTATTTAAAAAGGCTTCGTTTTTTGGCAAGTTAACAAATTCTCACCTTGATCCTTGAGGACATATTTTGTATTAGATGTTCTACAAGAGTTCCCGATTTCGAGTAACTAGCCATGGACAAGAAATGCGATTTCTCCCATAACATAACAAGACATGTTTACTCTACAAATAATTTAAACATTTTAGTCAAAATCATTGAATAATGTAATAAAATAAATTATTTTTTCTACGGACCCCTTACGTATTATTTTAATTTTCCGGACTCCAATAGAAATCACTTGCCGACCACTGTTATAACCTATACATTTAATAGTATTCTTGTTCATGCTATTGACATCAATAACTCACTTTACAAATCGCTACATTACTTGTTGCTATAATAAATAAAATATAATATCAAATGGCTCCACGTATTCATCGGTGACTTGAAAAATTCAGGATATTGAGTATCTAAATACATTATATTTTTAAGTACATATTTACGCTTGTGTATAACTGGTAGTTTACAATGTATATGTTCATGGTCATAACTTCCTTTTAAATAATAAATTTAATATAGTACCCATTTAATAATTAGTTTATTTCTATATATGATTGCAGGCCGGTTTAGATGCCCCAATGGATGTGGTCGATCATATAAGAACAAAAACGGACTAAGTCAACATCTACACTATGAGTGTGGTGTAGAACCACAATTCCAGTGTTCATTGTGTGGTAAAATGTTTAAGCATCGTAAAGACATGAGAAGGCATTTAGTGTGCAAACACAACATCATCGATAAACCGTTCTAACATTTATGTCCAAAATGTTTGTGTATGACATTGTATTGTAAATCAAAATCATCATATTTATATTTCATTTTGTATAGTGATAAAGTGATACAATTTTGTAATTTTATTTTATTATACTGCTCGACAAAAATTTGTTATTTCTTTTCATTTCTTACTCCATAATTCATTATTTCATGACTCAACATAATTCATATCTATGTAGGTGCATATTGCTTAAAACTTACTATGGATAAGATAGTATATGATTGAGTGTGAATTGTGCTTGATAGATGTTCTAAAATTCTTGTGCTCTTCACAATTTTTGATTAAGTATCTGAGAAATATCGTTTTGATTATATTTTAAATTTCATACATTCACCTACCTATTAGTATTAAGTATTTTCTTCTACTCACTATGCCTATACTGTTTCTTTTTGCTTTTCTCTAATCACTCGTTTATTCAATTTTTCTTTGTTATCTCTTGTTTATTGATAAAAAATTACTTTTGAAATACCTATTGTTGGCTTTTTAAACGTAGTTTTCCCTCACGCGTATATTCTACCTATACTTGTATATCCACAATACTAATGACCTGCATATATAAGCTGGTGTTTAGTAGCCGATTCCTCCTCGTCTTCTATTTCCTTCATTTTTCTTCCTCCTTTTTATCCTTTTCGCCTTCGTATTCCCCATTAGTTATGACTCATGATATTAAAAAAAAAATTGTTTTCTGTTTTCTGTTATTGGATACTAGTTTTTGCGACTCCACAGCAACCAGATGATTACTGCTGTAGTCATGAACAAGGCACAATTGTTGTTGAACCTCGGATTATGTGCCCTAACTTGTGTGGCCGCAGTTATAAGCGAATGGAACATCTAAAACGGCACATTTCGTATGAGTGTGGCGTTGAACCTAAGTATAAGTGTCATGTGTGCCAGCGGAAGTTTGTGTACAACTTCAGCATGAAAAAGCACATGGGACTTGTGCATAAAGACTGTACGACAACTAGTAGTAGCCAGTGATGACAGCTGTGGCAATAGTGACATCACGTAACATTCAATCTTTTTCACATCCTCAACCAAGTCAAATAAGTGTCCGTTATAATTGCCTCGTTTATAAGTGTATGTCGTAATCACTTTTTCCGTACAAATTGTATGATGTGTATCATTTTAAGTACCTATTTTATATAATCGCATTGCAATTTTCAGAATATTATTCGTAAAAGTGAATCCAAGTTACTGAAATTGTAAATTGTATTTTTTTTAATTTAATAAAGTTAATGTAAGATTAATTATTAATATCTACAAACATTTTTTGAGACATTAATATACATATGAGTATGTTATAAATAAGAAGCAAACTGATATGTTAGTTTCGTCTAACATATGTTAAATTATTCCACTGTGTAGTGAATATAAATAGAAAATTGTTCAGTGAATATTTTTTTATATTTTAATTTTTAATCCTTTAAAATTTTTCAACTTTACAACCATGTGTTATTTACTTATTAAGGTTGATATAAAAATGTTGAACTAATTTAAACAAAAAAAAAAAATCGTATAATTATGTCCCGAATAATAATTAAACCATAATCTAATAACCATCTAATTTTACCAAAAGCCATTGCATTTTTACAATTATTTTACAAGACAAGAAAATATTAAATTATGAATAAACAGTAATTTTTCTAATTTTGACTCAATTTAGTTTGATTTAAAATACATGTTTGTTATATATTTTACTGTAAAAACTATAGGTATTCATTTAATTGCAATCGATATTATATAAAAAGTACTATTATTGTAATGTATAAGCTTAACTTACATAAATAATTTTTGTATAAATATATATATATATATATATATATTTTTTTTTAATTATTATTATATAACTGCGTTTTCATATCAAATAAAAAATACACTGCATACCGTTTTGAATTTTAAGTATCAAGATTTGAACAATATATATATATATATATATGTTTCTGAAAGATTTTTTTTTTATGGCAAGTTAATAATTTATTGTTATTACATATTTCATTGATATTAAATTACATTTTTTTATTTTATGTTTAATAAATAGTTTTGTTCGATACATTTTATTTGAATTTTATAACACGGCATAAACATTTTCGTATTTGATTTTTTACAACTATATAGTTATTTCTGACTACATTTACTAAAACTTCTTGTTATGAGCTTAAATGATTACTGAAATAATATCAATATCATTAATAGTAAATATTTTTAATAATCAACTTTAATGAGTTGGTGACTAATAAAATAAATTTCTTTGATTATTATTTTTTCTTCATCTATATTTTATTATTTTTATTTTTTAATTACATTAATAACTTAATTATAGTATGGTGTACAATTGAATGATTACTTGAAATGTGTTAAAATAATATTGACTAATAAAAAAAAAATTCTGATTAAGATAAATATTGCAATATATTTTCTCACTGATAACCTACAATAATAAAACAAAATATCTAACATATATATATATCAACCCATTTAGGTTCACAAAATTCAGTAAATGGACAGAACTGTTTGTAAATGTTTCAGATGAGTAAAGAAATCAAGTCATTTTCTGAATAGTATCAAAATTACAAAGTAAAGTTCCTCGAATGAATAAATTTGTTAAATATTTATTTTATATTTTTATTTCTAGATTTATTATTTTCAAAAACTGGAATGGAAATAAAATGAAATTTACCATTTTTGAAGAAAACTTTTTGATCACTTATAGTTTCATTAAGCGTTTTTAAAACCACATAATACCATATTGATTTTATTTCTACATTTATATTTATTAATACTTTTATAAATTTATTTTTATAATTTTGTTGTTTTTACAGGATTACTTTATACATTATGACTATACTATCTACAACGGATGTGGTCACATTTATCCAAGTATTAAGCCTTAATAGATATTTTAAGTTGTGTATCAAATTGTATAAGTTTACATTTAACAGGAGCTCCGTGGTATATCAGTAACCACACTCTCCACAAAGATCTAAGAATTCCAACACTTCCTGAACTTGCATCTTGCTACTTTAAAAAATTCCACAATAACACACAAAACCATCTTAACCCCATAATATTTAATCTCCATAATCCCTCTAACCCTATTAATCCCTTACGTCGACTTAAAAGAAACTGGGCTAGAGACCTTCTTTAACTCATGTAAGCACAATTTTACATTCATAATTTTATTTGTACATTTTTTTATTTGATGTGGTGTCAATGGACTCCTTCTTGCACGATATTCATGCTTTGTATCATCATATTGTTTAAAAAATTTACTTATTGTATTAAGTGTACAGATTGTAATATTTTCTTAATAAAAAAAAAAAAAAAAAAAAAGTTTACATGCAAACTGCCTAGTGTGATAAGAAATTAATCTCCATATGATATTTGATCGCAAAAATAACTCATCTATCATAAGTTTTTTTTCCTCTGTACAAATAAAACAAAATATAAATAATATGTAGACTGGAAAAATAATCTTATTTTTCAAATGAGTGAAGGACATCTCTTCTAGTAATTATATATCATAAAAATTATTTATACTTATTTACAATTGTATGTATTAAATTCAAATATATACATATATTTTGATTCTTAAAAAAAGATAAGTAATTATTAAAATAACATAATATAAAATTACAAATATGTTTCAAAAATATTTACTATATTCGTTAATATTCCTGATAGCGTCTTAAAAATCAAAATCATTGTTAAAATATGTGTTGACTCCAAACTTACTTGGTCTATACTTAGCTTTTAAAACCCTAATTTGATTATTATTATTATAAATGTGTTATTATTAAAAACTATTTTAGAAAAGAAAAAACTTTTTATTCGATTTATGAGTATATATTTACTTTTTATCATGTTATTAATAATAAAAAACATGCAATATTATAGCCAATTATAGTTTATTATTACTTTTTTTTGTATATTGTATTTTACTGAATTGAACTGATAGTGTTTATTCCGAAATGTTGTATATTAGCAGAAAATGTCTAACTAGGTTAGGTTAGTTAAATTCTTTCTTTCTTTATTTAAGTTTTTACAGTCCGTTTAGGACCATCGCTGCCTCAACCACATCTTTCCACCTATCTCTATCTTCGCTATCTTCAATCCTTATTAATTCTTCTGAGATTTCCGTGAGATCCGTTTTCACTCTGTCCTCCCATCTTTGTCTGGGTCGACCCCTAGGTATTTTACCGCTTAGTCTTCCAGTGAAAAGATTTTTAGTTCAGTTAAATTCAGATTGCTTTATTTTTGTGTGATGGAAAGTTTTATTTCAAATGAAATCACAATTTATTGCTCAGACATTTATTGGTCAACATTATTGTTAAATAAATTTTGTTAAAATTCAAACTAATTTTGTTTCATTTATTATTAGGTTTTAATGAGTTCACAATAATGCCAATAATGTATGAATGTCCAAAGAACTGTGGTCGGCGATATACAAGAAAAGATTCTATGAATCGACATGTAACATATGAATGCGGTGTTGAGCCTCAATTCAAGTGCAATTTTTGTAACAAAACATGTGCTCAAAAGTATAATCTTAAAAAGCATATGGTGACTGTGCACAATTACACAATTAATTTTAATCGTTCTTAATCATTAAATTTTGTAAGTATGTACTGTACATTTTTATCCAACAGTAAAACTTAATTTTTTATGTCATATAAATTTAGAGTATTTTTGTTTTTTTGAATTTGTAACATATTTTGATTGTTTAATGTATTGTTAAAAAATTATCTATAAATGAATTTTACAATGTGGTATAAAATTAAATAATATATACAGATTCTAAAATATTACTCTATTACCTATTCAGTACATCAATATTTAATATTAATAAAAATAATTAAATATTGGTTCATTCAATTATTTATTTATTTATTTATTTATTTTTTAAACAATATTTTAAAATATTGTTTTAATAATATATGCAATAA
Source organism: Therioaphis trifolii (assembly GCA_027580255.1). Taxonomy (NCBI): domain Eukaryota; kingdom Metazoa; phylum Arthropoda; class Insecta; order Hemiptera; family Aphididae; genus Therioaphis; species Therioaphis trifolii. The sequence goes on from CM050410.1 coordinate 6,582,964, forward strand.
TATTAAAGAAATAAATAAAAAGAATAATATGTAATTAAACAAAATATTTTTTTTTAGCTTGTAGTATTATAGATTTGGTTTGTTATATTTGTAATAATGTGTTTATTTCAGAAGTCTCCACTTTTAATTTATTTATTTGTGTTTGATAGTTTTTCATTAAATTATATAATATATATGCATATTGTGTGTTAATAATTATATTATAATAATGCTTCATGGCTATAATAATTTACTAACAAACATTTTTAATTTTATTAATGTTTATTTCATGTTTATAACAAAATATTTTTTTGTTATATTTTAGAATTAAGAAAACTCTTAGCTATACCGTTGTTAGACAAGAGTCCTGCAGTAACAGCATCTGTTAATGTTAAATTACCGGAATCAAAAGATGAGAAATCAAAAGAAGCACCTAATCCTAAAGTTAAAAAACAAAATTATTATCAATGTTTGAATTGTAAAAATTTCATTTTGGGACCCAATGCAGATATTTTGTATACAAAACATATGAAGATGTGTCTTGGTAAAAACAGTTGTGAATGCACAATATGTTTTAAAAAATTTTCTCATAAACGTGGACTTAAAAATCATTTAAGAATGACACATTTAGTTTTTGACTAAATACTTTGTGAATTATAAATATTGGATTGTAATTATTACTTAATTATTAACTGGATTAAAAATTATTGATTTACTTTGCATTAAAATTATTTTGTTTTCAGCTAGGATATTTTTATAATTATTTTCTTCAGAATTTAATTTGTGTTATTACTATCAAATGTTAGTTATATTGATTAAAAATATAGATACATACAAAGATTGGATATTCAAGGTTCTTCATGAATGTAGTTTCTGTAACATTAATGAAGTGGCAAAAATGTATTTTAATCTTATTTTATGTTTTTCAATTGAGTAAATTAAAACAATTATTAAAATGACAATTTAGTTGCATAAATTACTTAAAAAACATTGTGTTATTATTATTCTTCTTAAAAATATATTTATTTTCTTTAAAAAAATTGAATTAAATAAATATATTATTTATAATTAAATTTAAAATATTGTGTCCACGTCTTTAGTTTATTTATAGAAAATTAGAGAAATGTTAAAAATTAGATACAAATTAAAAGCTTTTAATTTAACAAAATAGCATTGATATTTACTACTATTTAGTTATTTGTATCCAGAAATTCATGAAATACAAATTGGAATAAAAATAAACTATAAAATATATAATTGAGACTTTTTATTTGAAGTAGTTGTGTTTTCATTTTTAACAAAATTTTCAATTCAAACTTTCAATAGATATTTAAATGTATAATAATAAATACAAACGTTTGATTTATAAAGAGCACAATTACCCATAGTGAGGGATTCATTATTAGTCATATGTATTTTTTGTAAGTACGTACTATGAATACTAGCTTACGCCATTCTACTGACAACTATATAATTATACATTTAATAGGTATTTATGAAATAATAATAAGTGTATCTTGTCCCCACCCATGCAAAACACATTAAGTCCAAAAATTTCCTTATTAGGATTCATATTATGTATTGTGTTTGATAAAATACCTCTACCATTTGCTGTAACCAACTTTGCCTAATTTGGTTTATAACATGTATAAAAATAAATTTAAAAAATATGGTTCTTTTAAATAACATATTTAAAGTTTATACAATTTGAAATGGTTATAGTCAAAAACTGTTTTTGGACAGAACGTGAAGGGGTAGCATGAACATGAACGATATGTGCTACGATTTATCTGTTACTTCATGTTTTAAATTAATCAAAGCCAATGTATAATAACTGTTATTAGTGATAGTAATTTTGATATGATTACTATACATATTTCTGTGATTTTTTTTATATCTGAACTTACCAATATAAGTTATTTTTATTATTTTATGTATTAGTTAACCTAATTAATTTGTTAATTTTTGCTTGTAATTATGTGTATATATAATAAAGGAGAAAGTTTTAACAACCCAACTATAATAATATCCTTGATTAATTTAAACTTCGATAATAATTTATTTTATAATGGTTTACCATATTATATAAATATACATTTTTTAAACATCAATAATTAGCCATTGTTTGTATGGTATCATCTTTATTGTAAATAAATGATTTATTATTCATACAAATTACTCCATGTTTCATATTATTGTTTATCCTATGTATATATATATATGATTTCTTCCGTCAAAGTTCCATAGAATTTATGTAGTTTAATATATCCATAAATTAAGATATGAGTAATGACATATCTATGTTAAAATATATTAATTTATTCTTCTACAATTATATAGACAAAATATTGTGGCTGAACATATTAGATCAAATCTCAAGGAACAATCCTTCTATTTGTCCAAGGAATTGTGGTCGAAAATTTGGGGGACAAGGCCGAAAAGCAAATTTAAAATTACACTTGCTAAAAGAATGTGGAATTTCTGTACATTGTCCAATATGTATGAAAAAGTACTCTCAGAAACGCAGTTTAAAATATCATATGGTGGCAATCCATAACATAATTGATCATTTAGAAAACTGAATTAAATTAAAATGTGACTTGATTTCTATTGAGTGGATAATGTTTGTGTTATTTTAAAGTACCTATTATATATTTTAAGTATTATTTGTGTGGAATTTTTATTTTTATTTATACGTTTTTAACTAAAAATGTTTTTTTGCATTTGATAGACAATAGTCTCATATGATTCACAGGTAACATGCATAATAATAATATATGTTAATTAAAAATTGTATTAAGTATTATGCATTTGTGGTATTACATGATGATAACTATTATGATATTACCATTATGATATTACATTATTGATGTATAAAAATCAATCATTTTTGTTCATTCATAGTTTTTAATGTCTACTAGAATTAAATAATAATACACATCAATTTTTGAATTAATCAATTTTGAATTATTATTGTTAATCATTATAAATCTTATATTCTATTATTTCAATAGGAATGTGTTCACTTACATGTTTAAAGAAATAATTATGAAATAAATAATTGCATTATTTAGTGTTAAGTTGAAATTAGAAAATTAATTTATAATGATGCTCTTGATTATAAATATTTAATTTCATATAATTAGTACCTAATTTCTATTGTCATATAACTTTGAATTGAAAAATTAACAATACCTAAACCTGCTTGAATTTATTTTGGGTTATTATATCTAGATAAATATATTGTGAAAAAATACTAATGTAATTGAAATTTAATTTTGCTTGTAGATTTTATACTGAAAAATAACGATGTATGGGCAAAAGATAATCCAGTTTATTGTCCTAAAAACTGTGGTCGCTGTTACAAGGGTATGTGGCGTAAATACAACTTACAGAAGCATCTCAAATATGAATGTGGAGTAGCACCTCAATTTAAATGCCTCGCCTGTTCAAAAAGCTTTTCATTGAAAGCTAATTTAAAAATGCATATGCTAGTTGTTCATAAAATAATTTTAGGATCTAGTTATAACACTACATCTTAATATTATATTGTTAAATATTTTTTTATTCTTATTAAACAATAAATATTATGCATCTTTAATATAGTACCATACACATCTACCAATTATTTTTAACTAGTATTGTAACTTTTGTTAATATTTTATGTATAAAAATATTTATTAAAATTAAATGACTTAAGCTAAAGTAATAAATGTTTGCTTATTGTAGATTTTAGTTGTATAGTAATTTTTTTATGTCAAAAGAGTTAAAATCAAATTTCAATACACATTTACTGATGTTTGAGAATCAAGCTCAATTCAAATAAATACAAATTTGATGTAGAATTATTTTATTCAGTTAATCTTTATTGCCTTTGTTACCTTTGTTTAACCTTTTTGAAATAGTCACTGTTACCGTTACTTGTTGGTATATTGTATAAAGGGTGTAACTTAAAGATTTTCTAAGAGTGCTTTTACTTAATATTATGTACAAATTAAAATTTTTTCAAGCACAATTATAATACTTATGCTATTAAATGTTTATAAAAAAAATATATTTTTGGCTACTTCTTATCTTCATGATAGTTAATTATTTTTCTGAAATCAAAGAACAATATTTAACTAAAAATTTTGATGTGTGTGTATATATATATTGTATGAAAAAATTAATTGTTTAAGAGAAAATGTTGAGCAAGAGAATGATAGAAGTACATTTTTACAAGTTACCATCTCTAAGCTTTAAGTATTTATGTATTTTTTACCATGAAATGAAAAGAAAAAAAGGTGAGTATTAGAAAAAAAGTTCTCTGTAAAAATTAGTTATTAGTAGTGCTGCAAACAACTTAAAATCAAATTTGTGTGTGTATGTGGGGAGGTGGATCAACAGTTATATTTTAATATTGTTTATTTATAATGTTAATTACATTTATTACAATTGTACAAATTTCTATTCAATAGATTTGGTGTGTAAATTATGACTTTTAGGTACCTTATTTTAATATATTTTAAAAATGAATTTATATTTGACATCAAAATTTCAGTATTTTATTTTAATATGTTTATTTTTTATTAATATTACATACACCCATTTTTAAAACATATTAACTTTGCTAGAAAATTGTTTTTTTAATCAGAAATATGAAATTAATGATATTTTGCTTTGCTTTAAAGTAAAAAGATGCCCCTATACATTTTTTTTAGTATTCAACTATACCAATACTGTCTTTTCAGATCAGTATATATTACGCTGTGTAGAAGAGGCTGCTATTTACGAACCAGCGCATTGTCCAAACAAATGTGGCAGATTTTACAAAGGTCAACACCGAAAAATAAATCTACGTCGACACATATTCGAATGTGGTGTACAACCTAGATTTTCTTGTTCCTTCTGTAAAAAACGGTTTTTTCGAAAGTATCAACTCAAAATACACCTAGTTAATGTGCACAACATGTTCCAAGACCATGATAAAATATTTAATATGGCTCCTCTAAACATACAAAAGGATATTAAACATATTAATAAATGGTATACCTGATGATTTAAAAAGTTATTGTTTAAATTCTTGAATAATGAAGTGAATTAAAGAAATTAATAAATCCTTTTAATTTATTGATTTGTTTTTTACTGTAATCTATGACAAGAGAAACTGAAATAGTTCTGAGTTCTATTTGATAATAATTTAAAAATATAACTTCAGCTAAAATTGAATAAAAAAATGTAATTTATTATAGATAAATCCTAATTCTTCTCTGTTTTTATTTCAGCAAAACCCCTGTCTAAGAAATGAGAATGGGTAATTTTCTGATAGAGTGAAGCATAATAGAATAAATTACATGAAATGTATATAATGTTAGTTTTTATGAGTTTGGTCGTTTCTACAAGGGTAGGGAAGAATTCAATCACATACAATTTTTCAATGGTGTAAACATAAAGATCATTACAAGTCTTGTCTTTATTTAATATTCCAAGAAACTCAAAAAATCTTCCCAAATCTGTACTCAAAACAATGTTCAAACCTTACATACAATGTTGGTTATTAGGTTATGTTTATGTTGGTTATAATGTTAAGATGTGTTAGGTACCTGTAGAGATTTGTACTATCCTATTTAATAATACATATTATATATGTGTGCTTAAGTCTATAGTCGGTTAATCAAATTATTTATCTATTGAGCACTAATTTTTTAATTTTATTAGATTAGTATGCAAAATTCAAGCTTAAACTTTGAAACATTTAATATTAATTTTTAATAAATAATGTTAGTAATGATTTACTGACTTACATATTAGTCATAAAACTTAATAAAATTTTAAAAACTTAATAAATATATATTTCAAATTGAGATTATCAAGTAACAAGATTTATTCGCAATATTGTTGAATTATATAAATATATACATTACTGATTTTATGTAGTTAAAACTGAATACAATTGCATAGACTATGATTTAAATGATTTTGACTATTCAAGCGGATTATTACAATAGTCAAATAGTCAAATAACAATGATAAATCTAGAAAGTATTTTTTTTGAAGAGGGGGAGATTAAATTAAAAAAATATAACACAGTTTAAAAATAATGAATTTCTATCTTAAACTACCAATTTTACATGATAATTAAATATAATTACAAATTTATATCTAACAAAAATGTCTATTTAGTATTAAGTAAACAAAATTTTGCCTCGTGAAAACTGGCCATTTAGGGGATATCATTTTTACTAAAAAAAAAAAAATTTAATAGTATCACAAAACATAGAATTCAATCACCCACCTAAAATGTATGTAGGTAGAGAAATGAATTCTCTTAATTTGTTTTGTATATATTTATATTTATTATTATTGTTAGTGTTAGTAACCTTTTAAATTTTGGATTATTTAATAAATGTCTATTAATTAATTTTTTCTTTAAATTATAAAAAAATTTGAAAGGTAGGAAAAAAGATAACTTTTTCCCTCTGGATACATCTCTGTCAACATTATCTAAAAATATTTTTAGATTTTATATCTTAGTTTAAAATAATATAAATGCATGTTAAATAAAAACTACTAATTAACTATTTGTAAATGTAATTTTTTGTTTATTATTTGTTATGCTTTAATTTTATATAATTTTTTTTTTTGAAACAAAATTTAAAGTTCTGCAATATTTAGTAACAGATGGTATTTTAAAATGTTACAAATTTGTATTATAAAATGTATGAATTATTTTTTACATACTCTTTTTATCTTAAAAGTATTTTAATCATGACTATAAATAAGGCGGGCCTTATATACTGAAATAACCAATTTCATGAAACTAGTTTTATGAAATTTATTTCATATTAGCTGTATACTGATGAAAATAAATGTGCCTATAGTTTCAACAATGTCGTCTGATGATGAGGATGTGTTATTAATTTAGTATTAAAATCTCGGTCTCCTTTCGACATCGCAACTAAATATAGAACTAAAAACGCGTACATTGTATTAATTTATTTTTTATGCAAACAATATAAAAAATTATCTTAGATTATTATAAATATTATTTACCTGTATTTTTCACTAGTACTAACTGTCAACGATCCGTACGTACTACGTTTTGCTATTAAATGTACGTAGATTATAATTAAAATAAGAATTGTTTTAAATACATTAGCACAACCGTTATTTAAATAAAGAAAGATAATAAGGGGCAAAATGTTGATTATTTACATTTATATTTATCAACACTATTCAATTAATACGATTCAAATTTCTCAAGTATAAATACTATTTATATTAATACTATTGCTTTTAAGGTTAAATAAATGCTGTATTATATATTATAATATATGAATTACTATATTTAAATTTGGTAACATTTAAATATAACATAAATAATGTGCATGTATTTAATACAAAACGTATTAACATGCTTCCAAAGTATTAATTAAAAACCGTCATAACAGATGAAACTATATAAAACCAAACTATATGAATCCAAAATCACAAGTTTCATGAAACCGCAGTTACGCAACTATGAGAAATTTTTGTTTCATGAAACTCAGTGTGCATATCTCTTTGGTTTTTAATTGAATGGTTTCATGAAACTTAAGTTTCACATTTCATGAAATCGGTTTCTTAAAATTAGTTTCTTCAGTGTGCCTTAGTGTAAACATTTCATTCTGAAAATCATTACATTTTTACCCTTGTTCTAATTATTTTGTACTCAAGTATATTATTTTTATATCATGTTTTACATTAATTATTAGTATTAATTAATACTAACAATTACATAAAAACAAATACATTTTTAAATATGTCATGTGGATTTCGTGATATAGCAGTCTATACAATTATTTGTTTTGTTTATTTTATAGCCTAAATTATTCCTATTGCTTCTAAAAAATGTTATTCAAAATATTCATCATAAGCTTATTATGAAATAGTATACATATGTGTTAATATTCTTCATTTTGATTACGTTTTCAGATTTTTGGGTGAAATGTTATTGAACCCCGGATGACAATGTATGAATTTGATTTTTTTCATGTACTTTTTATATCGCTTATAAAACAGTACTTTTATGAAAGAAAAACTATTTATACTTCATAATATAGTATATACTATAGACTATTTATACTTAATTATTTATACTTCTGTCTATGTGACTTTAAAAGTTTTTAGGTTTTGTAAATGGCAATCTCTATTTATAATATAATTTTATGAAAGAAAATACTTCTTTTGGACTTTTGATATATGTATTTTTTTATATCATATTATAATTTGGTAAAATTGTATAGTTTGAATATTGTATTTTCAAAATGTTTTTCTTAATATGAATTACCACTACATATAATATGTAAAAAAAAAAAAAAAAAAAAAAAAACAGTTGTTGCTGCATACTAATCTATATGTTTTGCACAGTGTAAAAATTAATTTTTTAGTCAATTTTCTTTTTACATTTAAATTAATAATATTAAAAAAGAATTTATGAATATAAAAATTATATATTTTTATATAAAAAGCTTCTCTTATGATCCAGTAATCAACATCTGTTTATTTTTTTGTGTTTGAATCACGTTAACAAAACTGCTACTGGTATTACAACCACAATGCTGCCATCTCTTATTTCTTATAAAAAATCACAAATATTTTTATATAAAGGTCTCCTTTCAGATGACTGTGGCTTTTTAAGTTAAATAAAATGTCTCGTAGTAGGAGACCATGATTTTACTATATTGTTTTACCTACTTCAGTATTACTTATTGATAGTTTCTGTTTTTCATAATTCGCATGAATAACAATTAATGTTTGTGTTATGCTATTATCATGTATTTGAATTTATATATTGTTATAGCTAAATTGAAGTTAGTTTTGGAAGATCCAGTTTTTTGTCCAAATGCATGTGGCCGATCATATAGTGGAAAATATCGTAAGAGTAATCTAAGAAGACACTTATCATTTGAATGTGAAGTAATGTCTTTATTCAAATACAGTTGTGATATTTGTTTAAAAAAGTATACAAGAAAAGAAAGTCTTACACTCCATAGAGTCAATTCACATAATGTACTATAAAGTATATAACATCAAATCAAAAATTAGAATTTAAATAATTATTTATAAATACTTAAGGTCACCTATATCTATATACATATATTTATTTATAAATTCTATTGTTAAGATTATTAAAAATGTAATTGTATAATATTCTTGGCTATTTGTGAAAATTGTTTAAAACTTACTGTACAATTTTTATGTAATATATGTAAAATATTTATAGTTTCTAATATCATATTTTAATTTGTCTTTCATTTACAGTCAATATTTTAAAAAAATTTCAATAATTTGTTTGTAACAAAATTATTAATTATCTAGTACCTCTAGTCGTGATTGAATTTTTACCACACACGAATATTCGTAATGGTGTTTTGAACACATGCCTTCTACTTTTCAAAATATTATTAAACTTGTTTTAATTATATAAAAAAATTGTGATAATGTATAGTAATTCAGTTTTTGAGTAAGAGTTTTAACATACTTAAAATATGAGAGATTATTTCATAATAATTTGTATGTTATACATACGATTATATTAAAATAATTTATATTGTAATTTCATTACATAACAGCTGTTTGGTGATACTGTAGTAGGTTAAATTGTTCCGTTGTAACTATTATTGTAGACCTTCAAAGTATTATTTTTTTCTTAGACTGTCAAGCATAAAAGTAAAAGTTATATTAAGTTTGAGGCAGTCAGGCAACTTAAAACATAAATACAGTGTAGACAGACATACTTAGTCCATTTATGTATTCTGTGTAGGCCGTATGTCTATAAACCAAGGCACCTCAAAGACATATTATGTCAAGAGGTGCTTTGTGTAAATTTCGTATTTTTTTTAATAATGAAAAAATGTGTAGGAATATTATTTTTAAATCATATAGGAATTAAAGTATTAAATAATTTTATATAAAATTCCGACATTTCAGAAACATATCATCTTCAAGTATTTTTTTAAAAATTGGTTTTTATATGAGAACTTTATGATTAAGTAAAATAAAATATCTTTTTTCCTGTTCAATTATTATTATTAATATTATTTTAATTTTTGAAAATAATGGTGTAAGTGCAATTATAGAACACCTGAATATTTTTTTAAGAATTTTAAATAAAAATAATCACATTTAAAAAAAAAATAAAATGTGTACTATTTTTATCTTCTTGACTTTTTAAGTTTTGAGTTTTAGGTTTCTCATAATAAATTTAGAATATTTGTATTTATTTGTCCGTTAGATACTAGTACGTACCTAAAATTGTCCATATTAAGATGTTAATGTAATAATACTAACCCATATAAAAAAAAAGGACGTACTTTATACCATGAGATATTCTTTGCTTCTCAGACAATTAGAACAAAAGATAATGTGAATGGCGGATGGGTGTATTGAATTTTTAATAAATTGTAGATTAATTTAAACTACTTTAGTTAAACTACTCTGAGTAAAGCTTCAGTACAAAAGTACATGTTTTACCATTTTTAGTCTAATTGTCCGTTGGATTTTTTTTTTGAATCAAAATATTCAAAACATGTTTTCATCCATCAAAGTTTTATTGTAATTGAAAGGACTATTTTTTTTTTTAATAAACATTTTAAGTTGAAAATTGATCTAATAAATTGTCTATTTTCTGTATAAATCTATAATAAATTACTTAAACGCTGATAAAAAAAATCCTGAATTATAATTTTTGTAAATTGTTCAACATTGTTAGTTTAATTTATGAGATTATAGTTAAGTATATACATTTTTTTAAATTGTTCGTCAATTATGAAAATGTTATTAGATATGAACTTAAAAAAAAGGGGGGTTTTCAAAGTTCTTTTATGAGCTCGAAAGTTGTATAAAAAAGGTATGTAAAAATATGCCATTAATATAATGGTGAAAATTTCAAGGTTCTAGTTACATTACTTTCCGAGTAATGATTAAATAACTAAAATTGATTAAATAAAAGTGTCATTTACCAAAAATTTTACCATTTGTACTTAGTTTTTCAGCAATTTTTCTTCAAGCCTACATTAATACCATGTACATACGATTTCCAATCTTTAGAGTGGCTAGATGAAACTTTTGGACAAAATTAAGTGTTTAAAAAGTTTTTCTACAAAAAAATAATAGTAAACATCACTGTAAAACTAATAGATCTTTTCTTTCACTTAGAATCTAAAATAAGTACCTAAATTTAAAGATCACCACATTTTCAAATTGTATATGGAATTGTTTATTGAATATTATTAAAATACATTTAAAATAAATAAATCTGAACTTAAAAGTGGATTTAATAAAAAAATTTAATTTTAAATTTAATTTACATTTTTAAATAATAACTATATAAAATTATAAAAAACAATACTTATTTTTGGAAATTATGAAAATTAAATTTTCATGATTTGACTATTAGTTTAAAAGATATAATTAGTTGCACTTTAGAGGAATGAAGAGGAAAAACAAAGGTACCTCATAAAAATATATGATGCGCCATTACTCAGCTACTCTAAACTGTAAATGTTTATATCTCTTAAACTATTAATCTAATAATAAAAATTTAAGTATTAAGATTTTTAAAAAAAGACGTTCAGTTTCATAGTATCATGTTACAAACAGTGGTCGCCGTTTAATTAAAATAATATTTTTTTCAATTATCGTGGTAATAATATAAAATAAAGAAAATAATGTAAAATTCTATTTTATTTTCCAAAAAATGTTGTTATTAATTTTTCAGAAATACAAAAATTAATTACTAAAAACTTAAAATTAACTAAGAAAATGAGTTAAAAACATTAAAAAAAATTTACCCTACACAATCAAAATTGTTTTATTTACATCACATAATAATTACAGTTTCTGTACTTGTTGTGTCGTAATAATTATTATTTTGATCAATTAGCATTTATATATGTTGTAGTATTTATTTTTTAAAGATTTTAATCATACATGGGAAACTGCTATGGAAAATTGTTAAAATTGTAAAAATTAATTTTTATACATACAGATAAATTTAGTTGGTTTTAATTATTTAATAATACTATGATTCAGCACTGCATAAATGTTTATGGTCTTTCATTTAAAGATTAACCATGTCTAATAAAATAATTTATGCTTTTTGTGATGAAATACATAGTTGTAATATTCATAAAAAAAAGCTCAGATATAAGCAAATATAAATACTGCTCATAATTAAATTATATTGAAAGAAAAATGTTGAAGATTTAATTTACATAATCTGTACTTGCGATGATTTGTCTTTTTTTCGTTTTTGTAATTGAGTATATTAGTATATGGATAACCAGTGGCGGCTTGAGTTTCTGAAACCCAAGGAGCAAACTTCATAAAACCACCCACCCACATACCAAATTTATAAAGCTGTTGGATATTATTTTTTAGGTTCTTTGCAAGTACAAAACATAAATTAGTTGGTACGCATATTTAAAATAAAAAGACGCCCATATTGCTTTATTATTACCTATTATACGTTATTCTTAATACTTATTATTTTAGTAATTCGTTATTCGTTTAGTAATTAGAAATAGGTTGTAGGTACCTACCTTCCTTTCTAAATAAATATAATATGATTACCTATTCTGCTGTAGATTAATTGTAATAGGTACAAAGCATAAACTTTAATTATATATAATATAAACATTTATATTAGTTTTGATTAATTTAATGTCATTTATTAATATAATAGAATATTATATTAATATTATGTTTATAATAAAATATGTACTGTATACTGTATATATAGAGACATAGTTCTATGAATTTTCAGTCTCAAATAAATCATTTTGAAAATGTTGATTCAATTACTAATTAAACATGGTTTGTTTTATCAAATGAAAATAAATTTTGTTTTTTCATAATTAATTCAATTCAATTCTAATTTCAGAGGTGTCTTGCAATCATAAAATAAAAACATTAAGGACCAGTACTTTATCTCTTCTAAGGAAAATAATGATATTGCACTTCAACATTCATCCTTACTGTATACTTATGACTAACTTATATATATATATATATATATATATATTTATTTATTTATTTATTTATTTATATATTTATTTTCATTTTTAATATGATTTAATGATTTAAATGTTATATTTACAGAAAAAATAATTTGGAGAGAATTATTGAATAAAGCATGTGAAAATGACCCAGCCTTCTGTCCAAACCATTGTGGTCGCTCATATAAAGGTACAGAACGCAAACACAACCTCAAAAAACATTTGGTTTATGCATGTGGTGTTAATCCAAAATTTGAATGTATAGTTTGTTTTAGAAAATTTGTACGTAAGCATACATTGAAAGTTCATTTGCTATCAATACACAATCAATTGTATGATTAAATTTATTTTGATGTTATCAACACTTAAAAGGGTTTTATATGAAATAAAATTATTATAATAGTATTGTAATTTAAGTATTTAATATGTATTTAAATAAACATATAATATACTAACCTTGACTTGTTACATAATATATTGGTACTTATTTTAATTAATTATATATTATTCTGTATTAGCTCTTAAACATATTTTTATTACTAGAGTTTTATTAAATATTTTATTTGTTATCATTACTATAATTTTGTTAAATCCTACATAAATAGTATTCAAGTGGAACAAATTTGGATAGGATATAACTAGAAAATTTTATATTTAATTTATTCAAATATGAACAAAAAGAAATTTGTAACTAAATATATAAATATTCATCATTTTAAGCTCCTATAAATTGTTTTATGTTCAGATGTTAATATTATCAAGTATTGATGTTAACTATAAATAATTAGGTGGTGACTTCAATGCGAAACACCTTTCCTGGGGTTGCCGGGCAAACAATCCGCGCGGTCAGGTTCTTCACAAGTTTGTAACTAGAGGTAATCTAAAAGTTCTTGCTCCACCAGGCCCAACATATTGGCCGACCGCCGCTCGTAAAAACCCAGATATTCTTGACATTTTCATTACAAAAATCCCAAGCAGCATTCACTGTACTACGGAGTATATACGAGTAGTCGAGTATATCGTACTCGACTTAAATTCTGACCATTCCTCTGTACTGCTAACTCTGAATGTCTCCCCTCCTCTTCGACAGGAATCCCCGAAATTATTTAATCATACCACTAACAAAATCAAATTTCATGACATTGTTGACCAACAAATCAAATTAAACATTAAATTAAAATCCTATGACGATCTGGATCTAGCTGTTAACAATCTCACAAACCTCATTCAAACTGCTGCTTGGTCATCTACAGTCACTTCTCTCAACCCTTCTAAAACTCCTGCTATACCAGTCCACATTCGTGAAATCATTGTAGAAAAACGTAGATCAAGGGCCCTTTACCAACGAACCCGCCTACCTTCTCACAAGCAAAAATACAACAAACTAGCCAACCATCTAAAAAAATTGTTAGCTAAACTCAAAACAAAATCTCTTGAAAGCTTTCTAACTAATCTCTCAAATGATGGTAGTCTTTGGAAAGCTACAAAAAATGCATGCAAAACTAAAGCCCCAAACGTCCCAATAAAAAAAAACGATGGTAGCTTTGCTATATCTGATACAGATAAATATAAATACTGTTCAAACTCCATCTATCCGAAATTTTTCAGCCTCACCCTGATATTGCCTCTCCCAATAACATCAATTCTGTGGAAGAGTCTCTAAACTCCCCACTACCAGTAGCACATCCAGTCAAACACTTCACTCCGAATGAAGTTAAATATGCTATTGATAAATACCCTCTCAAAAAGTCTCCAGGGTTTGATCATATTACTGCTGAAGTTGCCAGATGCCTGCCAAAAAAAGCGGTCATCCACCTCACACATATATTTAACTCTGTTCTCAGGCTCTCATATTTTCCTACTCTCTGGAAATTCTCGATTATTATTCTAGTTCCAAAGCCAAATAAACCTCCTGACTCCATTTCCTCTTACCGACCAATTAGTCTGTTACCCTTTTTCGCTAAAATCCTCGAAAGACTTTTACTAAAACGAATTCTACCTGACCTAACTATTCATTCCATTCTTCCCAACTCCCAGTTTGGATTTCGATCTACCCACTCAACAATCCACCAAGTTCATAGAGTTGTAGATGCAATTTCTTACGCACTAGAAAAAAAGTTATATTGCACATGCGTTTTTCTTGATATCTCTCAAGCGTTTGATAGGGTCTGGCACCAAGGGCTTCTTTTCAAATTGAAAAAATTTTTACATCCTGTATACTTCCTGATTATTAAATCATATCTTTCTGACAGATATTTCAGTACTCGTTTCGGTGAAACCCTCTCCAGTATAGCCAAAATATCGGCAGGCGTTCCTCAAGGTGGAATTCTTTCACCTGTGCTCTACAACATCTACGCCTCTGATCAACCAACCTCCCCGAATACGCTAGTTGCCGACTATGCCGACGATAAAGCGATAATTTCAGTAAATAATGACCCGATTATTGCTTCCCGCCATCTTCAAAATCACCTCTCCCTCATGGAAGAATGGTACACCAACTGGCGGTTGAAAATAAACCAGTCAAAATCCGTGCATTGTACTTTCACCCTTAGACCTACTCCCTGCCCAGCTGTCTCCATCCATGGTATCTCTATTCCAAACTCTCAAACAGTTAAATATCTTGGATTAACTCTAGATCGCAGATTAACCTGGGCCCACCATATTAAGTCTAAACGAATAAACTCAAACTCTCGATTACGCCTTCTTAAAACTTATATTAACAATAACAAATTCACTAATATCAACACAAAACTGCTTATATATAAATCCTTAATCAAACCAGTCTGGACCTATGGCATACAGTTATGGGGTAATGCTAAAAAATCAAATATAAATAAAATACAAACTTTTCAAAACATAGCACTTAGGAAACTTTTAAATGCTCCTCCTTACGTTTCAAACCACACTATTCACACTGATTTAAAAATGAAATTGGTACGCGAAGAAGCTATAGCTCATTACCAACGCTTCCACAACCGTCTTTCCTCTAATAGCAACCCACTAATACGAAATCTAGCAGTCCTTTCTATTCCTGGAAACCCACCCAGACGTTTAAAACGAAAATGGTGTCGTGACCTACTTGTTCACCCCCCTCCCAACAACTAATCCAAAATCAGAGCATCAGTTGTTTATATTTTATTTAAAAAAAAAAAAAAAAAATCAATATTGAGTGTCATTAGTGGATGACTTCTCTCGTCAAGCGTATCATGTTATAAATTACTCTAACCATATAAACTTATTGTGCCCATAGGGTATAGATTGTTTATCTCAAATAAAGAAAAAAAAAAAAAAAAAAACTATAAATAATTCAAACGTATGATTATAATTATTTATAAATAATATTGCATGATATATGCATGATAATATTGCATTTTGTTATGATAATGACAACTTTCTTTTTTTACTAGTTACAAATGGAACAACTATTTGATTATACATTTTAATTTTGAGCGCTACTTCTGGTTTGTTAAATATATTATATTCAGTATTATGTATTATGCCTGTCTAGTATCTAAAATGTTGTAGTTTATTCTAGAATATTCCATAAACTATTTAAAATTTTGAAGTTCTTGAAATATCTGAAAAATAAATTATTTACCCTAAATAATTAACAAACTATTTATACAATCATAATAAAAGTCAAAAAATAAAATAAAATTGAAATATTATTCAATTATTAAAATTATTAAGCACAATTTGAATATTGTTTGAATTAAATATTTTTTTATGGCAGTATCAAATTAATTATTAGTTATTACCTAAATAACCACTCTCTTAAATAGGTCTATTACAGTTATTTGATTTTTCAATAATTATAATTATTTTATATGTAAAAATTTATCATTTATAATAAGTATTTTACTAAAAACTTTTAATATTTCTTTTGCAATTCATTAATTATGCATCTTTTATGATCATATAATTTAAGTAGTTACATCAATCAAACTCTAGGAGTACATTTTTGTAAGACGTCTATGTACTCAAATATTTTAATTTTCAAGGATTTTAATAAATATATTAAAATACATAATTAATTTATACACGTGCACATTTATGTATATATAAAAGAGTATGCGTATGTATTTTTTTTAGTTCAATTCTAAGTATATAACTACATTAATTTTATTTATCATTTCCAGAATCATTCATTTGGTTAACTCAACTCGATTGGATAACACGTACAGATCCAGCCAATTGTCCAAATAAATGTGGTAAAATGTACAAAGGACCTTATAGAAAACGCCATCTCAGACAACATTTGGTATATGAATGTGGTGTTATGCCGAAATTTCAATGCAATTTATGTTCAAAGCGTTTTTCCAGAAACCCTCAATTAAAATATCACTTAATTAGAATACATAAAATAATTTCTTAAGATAAATTATATGTATTTTACAAAAAACATTTATATTTAGTCATAAGTTTTAGTAAATATTAATAATATTTTCAATAAAAAAAATACAATTAAGTATCTAAATTAAAATGTTTTCACCATATATGATGCTGGGTCTGCACATTGTAAGAAAAACTATAACTCTACTTAGTGTATTCAGCATGAGATATGTATTGACATAAGATTGCTTCTCCTTTCCCATATATAATAATAATAAATAAATAAATAATAAATATATCCCTCAAATAAGCCACTTAACGAAATATGTTTGATAACAATTTTTATATTAATCCAATACATAAACATATCTTAGTATTTGTTCTATTTTATCACATACCTAGGTAGTATTATAATTATTATTAATATTTAAACATAATATATATATTTTTTTAATAACTTAATGTTAAATATTATTTTTTAGTTTTACCATTAATTATACAGTAGTCTATTCTATAATCAATGGTATTACTTATATCATAATAATATAATAAGAAAAAAAGACTATTTTTTTTTAATGTTGATGTTTAAATTATTTTTACCATACCAATCTTCTGAAAAATATAAGCATTTTGAAGATTAAATTAACAAAGAAGAAAATCTTGGTTACTCACCAAAATACACTGCAACTGAAAACACTATATTGTTTAATTGTTTATTAGTTTATTAGGTTAATTAATGGGACTTTTATTCTGTTTATTTTAGTGTGAACTATGTATGTAACTTTTTTATTTTTGAATAAATTATTATACAACATTACTATCGTTTATGAATACATCTATTACATATTCAACTTCAATTGAAAAATATAATCAATGATTAGTTATGTTTTAGGTAATTTGGAAAAAATGTGCTGAAAAAATCCTCAGTTAAATTATGGTAACATTTGTCACTTACCAGAATACCCATGTTGGCTTATACACTTATAATATTACTTAACTACCACTCAACATTTGCTTATAATTTGCTTCACGTTAATCATATTTACTAATATTATTCATTTCTTATCATAAATATATAACATTTTTGAATAAATTTTTTGTTTTAGGCAATATTGTGTCTTATATCATATGTCCAAACAATTGTGGTCGGTCTTATAAAGGTGATTTCCGCAAACAACTACTGAAAAGGCATTTGAGATATGAGTGTGGTGTCCATCCACAATTTCAATGTTCATTGTGTTTAAAATATTTTACCAGAAATTCCAATATGAAAACTCATAAGTTAATAGTTCATGGGATACTCACTTAAATTTAATTAAGTATTTATTTATAGTAGACCTTAATTTTATATTTTAAGTGAAGCAATTATGTTTATTTTTTTTTCATTTACATTTTTTCTGGTAATTATCTGTATACCTCATTTTTTGGATATTTAATCTAATAAATAACATTTTTGAATTATTGATATTTAGACTAGAAAATTTCATAGATGCAACCTTACTCATATTCTTACCGAACAATGCTGAAAAATTGAAATAAAATGTATTGTTTCTTTGAAATTCAATACATCTATCACTTTTATCTTGTCTGAAACGAAAAAGACGATGGACGAACTTCTCACCTCCATTATCTTGTCTGAAGATCAAATTGACGAAGGACAAATTTCCTCCACTGTTATCTTATTGACTTTTTCACAATAAATACTAAAAGTATTTCAATTGCATTGTTGATTATTGAATTAAAAATTTAATGAAGTAATTACTGGTTACATATAATATGTTGTATTTATTGAGAAAATATATTTTTACAAAAATATAATTACTATAATTATAAAATCGTTTTTGTATATTCTAAAATTCTAAAATTGTATTAAAAAGTAAATTGTATACACATTTGTAACCATACATTTTATAATGTTTATCATTATATTATACTTGCAATTATTTTGCTTTTTTTGTTATGTATGATGTTTGTTTGAATATTCATAATATTAGGAATAGTATTTCATATTGTTTTGATGTTTACGTTTAATGTGTCCTCTAACAGGTAAAACAATTAACGATCTATTAAAATGGTGTGCAGTACCAGATCCTGCAAATTGTCCATACAGTTGTGGTCACTTCTACAAAGGAATCAACCGAAAAAAATTACTGCGCAGGCACATGGTTTACGAATGTGGCACACCATCTAAGTTTGAGTGCCCTATTTGTACAAAACGTTTCACTAGAAAATCTAATATGAAAACTCATGTATTTTCGGTACACCATGAAAATATTTGACCTTAATCCTAAAAAAAGTCACCAATCATTCTTATATTACCTTTTCTGACTTTTTAAGTACTTATCTACAGAAAATTAGGTATTTAAAAAAATAAATTATGATTATACCTACAACTCTTTAAAAGTATATAATAATCATGTTTTATTTAAATTTCAATAAAGGTTGTTCATTTGTGTTGTAGATTTGAATTGTGTTGATTGATTTATATCAATGATTATTTCTGAAATAAAATTATTTTTCAATTTATCAATAATTAGTATTAATAATCTCTTTATAATCAGTCATCTGTGTTTATCTCATGTGTAATATAGTTCATAAGTATTTATACATTTAAAACGACTAACTATAATAATATATAAATTACAAAATATATATACTATAATAATTTGTGTAATATATTTAAGATCTATTCATAATTAATTTTTAAAGTTATTGTATTCCCCAGTCTCTAGGTTCTTATTGACTGTCAAAAATTATTCATTTGTCACAGCTCGCATAGTTTCCCCATTCTGTTCTTCCAATATTAATGTAAGTAATCATATTTAAAGTCACATTAATAAAAATCACTAGTTCTGTACATTTTTTTTTTTCACAAATTCTGTTCCCCAGTATTTTTATGTAATTAAAAATATATTATTATACATAATTACCAAAGAAAAAATATGTTTATTCTTTTAAGAGGCGAGAGTGGTAAATGCTTTTAATGTTAATCTAAGACTCAAATTATCTGATATTCTGATGTATAACATCCAATATTTCTATATACTGAATCTAATAAAATAATAAAAATCTTTTAGATTTTTCAGACCATCTCTTTTTTTTAAGTTTACACTGTGAACTTAAAAACATTTACAACAAAACCAAATAGATAAAATGGATATTTTTCAAATTATCCCTCACATTCATACCTTCAAAAAAAAAAAAAAAATTAATTCCATTAAATGTATGATAATTTTATACATATTGTCGTCAAATTGCATAAAATAAATGAATTATTTTACCCTGTGTTCCATAACATAGTGAAATTTCAGAATAACTTACGCCCATACTTGTTCTATACTATGTTGATATAACAGTTGTAATATCAAAATTTCAATACACAGACCTTTAACTGCGGAGTGTTTTGGTTCAAATTAATCGTTTGTGCCAAATTAAAAAATACAAAATAATATTGATTACTAATGAAAATTGAAGGTTATCTACTATTTTTATTGTTTACTTGAAATTGTATTAAATATCTTTTACACATATATTTCTAGTCAAAACCATATATTTTTATAAATATTTTGTAATTACATCTACATGTTATCTTTTTTCTGAGGTACATATATATATATATATTTGTAATCCATTTTTCCTTTAACTTGTATCTTTTGCTTTTGGCTTGTTTGTATAAGATTTTAAGATCAAATAAATGTATTAATTTTAAATATTTTAATTTTAGGGTATTGGTTAGCAAATTTGGACTTCCTCGCAAAAGAAGATCCAGCCAAATGCCCGAAAAATTGTGGTCGCAGTTACAAAGGTACTCATAGGAAGAAAGTTTTACGGCGTCATTTAGTGTATGAATGTGGTGTGGAAAGGAAATTCATGTGTAACATTTGTTTTAGACGTTTTTCACAAAAATATTATTTATCTACACATATGGGTACTGTTCACAGGGTTACAATGAACTAGAATAAATTGTAAATATCAGTATCTTTAACTTTATTGTCTTGTAAATATATATACCTAAAGACATAATATATATATATATTTTTTTTTTAAAGTATCAGTCTAGTACCTACTTCATAATTGATAGACATTGTGTTCATTATTTTTATCAAATAATAAACTGTGTACTTTTGTATTATGGAAGAGGAGTAGTGAAATTTTTCCCTGGTGAACTATACATATTTTACTGTATGATTGGGAAACATCCTTATTTATTTTGTTTTATTTTGGCAATAATATCAGTACAATAACTATTATACAAATTACTTGTAAATTAAAAATGATATATAAATGTATAATGAAAAAAATAATTTGATGTGCAGGTAGGTATGCAAACATTTTGTTAGTTTATCATAAATAATTGCAATCGTTTGTTGGCTAATACATTATATATATATATATATATATATATATATATATATATATATATATATATATATCTTTCTGGCTTTGATAGCCATGCGTACCACGGGTTAGGTACCTTTAATGTATAAATAATTATCACTGTTTGATTTTTAGCATTTTTACTGTAATTAGGTATGGCTCAAAACATTATCTTCAGCTTTGCTCTCCATTTCTCAAGTTTATCATATTGCAATTTTCAGTGATCTATTTAATTAGGAACATATTACAAACTGGTACTGATGTCATATACAAGTATAACACTTCTCCCAGTTCGTCATTTGTAGTCTCATCCATAACCTTTAAAGGCAAATTAAGGGGCTCGGTGTAAATCAATTGTGTATACTTTAATACATTTTTGTCTTGAATTTGATTGTTTTATGACAAACACAATTCTTGCCTTGTGTATTATTATATAATGTTATTTAAAATTCCATAACTCACCTACAACAGTAAATTATGTTTAATATCAATATAATACTACTCATTTAAGTCGGTACCTATTTAGTATTATAAATTATAATTGAGCTTTGTTTATTATGTCACAAATCGTCAATGAGCATCAGATATGATTTAATTTTTAAACTTATACTTGTTCATAATAACAACAAATTATTTATTCAAATAAATGATTTGATACATTTTGAATTATAATTTGTGTTTTTAGTATTTTTAAGAAATGGTTTAAATTCAAAAATAGATACACAGTGTTATGATTAAAATCTTCTAGTATCTTTCTCATCCCAGTTCATTGAAATCTATTTCAAATAAGATTTAAATGCAAATGTCTGCATACTAAATTGCATATTTTAAATCTTAATTAATTCATAAAAATAAATATATTCTTACCTAATTATATATATATATTATATATGTTTATTTCATATATATTAGAAAGTTTTTAACTAAATTATTCAATTGTTTTTATTATTTGAGTATTAACATTTAACAACACTTGTGTTTTTAATTTCTATTTCAATATGTTTATATTATTATCATAAAGCCCAGTTTAATTCAATCTATTAACACCATTGCATAGTTAAAAAACAATAATTGAGTGCTTGTAATTTATGTTTATACAATTAGTATAATTTATATTTATAGATGATTATAGAATGGGAAAAATTTATCAAATGCAATGCCCAAATAATTGTGGTCACAGCTATAAAGGAGCTTATAGAAAAAATAATGTCAGTAGACATTTAGTGTTTGAATGTGAAGTAAAACCACAATTTCAATTTCCTTTTTGTCAAAAACGATTCTGCCAAAAATCATCCATGAAATCACATATTGTGCTTATTCATAAATCATTTATTTAGATGGGATAATTACTTTGTAATTAATTATTTAACAATTTAAATCAAATTCCAGTATTTAATATTTAGTTTTAATGTATATATTTCTATGGAATGATTTAAAGTTTAAATGGTTTTGTAATACTATGATTATTATTATTTTTTGTTGTATACCTATAAATCAGAATTCCTATTGAAATTATATTCAAGTATAAAGCTTGAAATATTACATTGATACTTCAATTGAAGTATAGAAACAAATTTAAACATATAATTTTTTTTATAATAGTAACATATTTGGATTTTAATGTTTTTGCTTCATTTAACAATAATTATGTATTTATAGTTTATAAGTATACAATTAACAAAAATTATGTTTTAGATAATTATAGAAAGATACTAACACATCGAATTCAATGTCCAAACAATTGTGGCCACAGCTATACAGGAGCTTACAGAAAAAAAAATCTCAAAAGGCATCTTATGTTTGAATGTGGAGTAGAACCACAATTTCCATGCCCTTTTTGTCATAAACGATTTAGTCAAAAATCATCGATGAAATCTCATGTTGTTTGTATACACAAATCATTAATTTAGCTGTAATAATTCAAAGTAGTAATGCTAATTATTAAAAAAATGTTTTTTATAGGTACTTAGATTAATGTATTATTTTAGAATTGTTAAAATTAAAATTTGTAGGTGTATATTTATGAGATAATTGCAATTCTCTTATATTTATGTTATTCCTATAATTTAAAATATGTTTACTGATTAAATTTAAATGCATATGATTACCTCTATTTGGTTAGTTACATTTATATTTGATTTTTAATTTAAATGTTACATTTTAATGGTATAACTAATTTTATTTCATTAAATAGTTTCAATGCATTAGTTTAAAATTAATTACTGTGAAATATTATTATTTATAATACATTTATTAAAAAATTGTGTTTACAGATTATTACAAAACAACACAAACTTATCGGATTCAATGCCCGAATAACTGTGGTCACAGCTACATTGAAAAAAAAAATCTCAACAGGCATTTAAATTTTGAATGTAGAGTAGAACCACAATTCCAATGTTCTTTTTGCAAAAAACAATTCCGCCAAAAATCATCCATGAAATCACATGTTATTTTTATTCATAAATCATTTATTTAGCTATGATAATTTATGTTTCCTTGTAATTAATTGCTTAACAATTATAATCATAATGTGTTATTCGGTTATAATTTATGTAACACTGAGAAATTATTTAAATTAAAACCCGTTTGGTGATATAATTATTATTAACATATTTTATTTTATCCATACAAACTAAAATATTCTCTCAAATTATATTTTAATATGAATAGTTTGACATACTACATTTATACTTGAATAGAAGTAAACAATTTTTTTCTTTTATGAATTTTTTTTCGTTTATAATATCCTATATGGATAAATATTTTAATGTTTTTGCTTCATTTAACAAACAATAATTATTATGTGTTTATAGTTTTATAGTAAACAATTAACAAAAAGTATTTTTTAGATAATTATAGAATGACAAAAACATATAAGATTCAATGCCCAAATAATTGTGGTCATAATTACACTAGAGTTTACAGAAAATATAATCTAAAAAGACATTTAGAGTTTGAATTTGGAGTGGAACCACAATTTAAATGTTCTTTTTGTCAAAACCGATTCCGACAAAAACCATCCATAAAATCACATGTTGTGCTTACTCATTAATCATTTATTTAGCTGTTAAAATGGTGTTACCTTTTAGTTAATTATTTAGAAGTTATAATCATAATGCATCGTCCAGTTATAATTTATGTACTCTTCCGGAATGATTTAAATTAATTATTTTGTAATACTATGATTATATAAAAAAAAAATTGTTTTATCGCTTTAAACAAAAATATTTTCTTAAATATAAATGATTGTCTATTATAACACATATGTACTTGAATTGAAGGATTAAAAAAAAAATTACCACCATGATTTTTTTTTATAATAGAGCATATTTTGATCAATATTTTAATGTTTTTGCTTCATTTAACAAACAATAA
The DNA here is from genome assembly GCA_027580255.1 of Therioaphis trifolii. Lineage (NCBI taxonomy): Eukaryota > Metazoa > Arthropoda > Insecta > Hemiptera > Aphididae > Therioaphis > Therioaphis trifolii. The sequence goes on from CM050410.1 coordinate 6,608,049, forward strand.
TTATATATTTATGGTTTAATATCATACAATTAACAAAAATTATGATTTTAGATAATTATAGGATGACACAAACATATCGAATTCCATGTCCAAACAATTGTGGCCATAGCTATACAGGAGTTTACAGAAAAAAAAATCTCAAGAGACATTTAATATTTGAATGTGGAGTGGAACCACAATTTCAATGTTCCTTTTGTTTAAAACGGTTTCGTCATAAATCATCCTTGAAATCACACCTTTTACTTATTCATAAATCATTTATATAGTTGTAATAATTTTATCTAAAAATAATAATTAAAAACTGTATTTTATTTTTACTTATTGTTTTATTAATGTATGTTTTTTAATTATTTAAATTTAAGTTGTTTATACTATTATGACATAACTGCAGTTTTTATACATTCATGGTATTCCTATAAATTAAATTAATTTAAAAAAATTAAATTTAAATATATATGCTGAGCAATTGTTTAAGTTTAATTTATAATTGATTTACTTATAATGTTTGGCATTTATTTATGTAATTTATTTTAGATCATTTAATTATTTCAACGCTTCATTTAAGAATTAATTATTGCAAGTTTATTATTTATAATAAATTTAGTGAAACGTATGCTTTCAGATAATTACAAAATGACACAAACTTATCGGATTCAATGTCCAAACAGGTGTGGTCACAGTTACATAGAGAAAAAAAATCTCAACAGACATTTGAATTTTGAATGTGGGATAGAACCACAATTTCAATGCTCTATATGCCAAAAACGATTCCGTCATAAATCATCCATGAAAACTCATCTCTTGCTTATCCATAAATCATTTATTTAATTATAATAATTCAAAACAATAACAATAATAATCAAAAACTATATTATCTATACTTATAATTAATGTATTATTTTGAAATTGTTTCAATTAAAAGTAGTACTTGTTCATATGATTAATTGCTGTTTTCTACATTTATATTATTACTTTAATTTAAAATATTTTTACAATTTAAATTAAAATGTATATGTTAATCTGATTTGTAAGTTACTTTATAATTAGTTTTTCTAAAAATGTTAATTTTCAGTAGTGTGATTTAATCAATAATATTCAATAAGTTTGTTTCTAATGTTCTTTATCAATTAAATATTTTGAGTTTATTACATATGATAAATTTAGTGAAACTTGTATTTACAGATGATTACAAAGTTATATAAACTTATCAGATTCAATGCCCAAACAACTGTGCCCACTTTAACATAAATCTCAACAGGCATTTAAAGTTTGAATGTTGTGGTAGAACCTGAATTTAAATGTTCTTTTTGTCAGAAATTGTACACAAAATCTCACTTTTTGTGTTTTCATAAATCATTACTTTAACTACTTATATTTATTTTCAATAATAAGTATTAATTTGTTTTGATTATTTCATGTTAGGAAACATTTATACAAATCATAATCCTTAATTAAATGTGAGAGGAAATGGTCTACATCAAAAGTGCTTAGTAACGCTATGATTGTAGTTTATTTATATTTTTCTTGTATCTTTGTAAAATAATATGCTATCAACTATACTTTAATATCAATGTTTGCTTGATAAGTTAATTTTTAATTGAAATACAAAAAATATATAATTTTCACTATTATTTGATTTTTTTTTTTTTTTTTTTTTTTCGCAGTAATTCAATCTGTTCCATTCGTACTGTTTGATGAACAGCAAGAACACTTCCCAAGTGTTGTGGAAAGAAATGTCAAGGGAAGAAAAAAACTTCGAAGATGCCAACTGTGTGCCTTATCTGGACGAGGTCGAAAAAGGACTCATGTCTATTGTGCAGCTTGTCCTGGACAACCTGGCCTCTGTGTGGAAACATGTTTTAAAGAATATCACAAACAATAGTATATAAGTAATAATGATTAAACAAATAAGAATTTTATTGTTTTAAGACAACCAGTGTGTATTTTTTTAAATATTTTAAAGTGATAGTTAAATTTTTAATTATATTGTAATTGGCGAATTAAGTTAAAAAATCACTTCACATTACATTTTGATTTACCAAAAAGCTGGTTGTGATTAGTATTATATAGTTTAAATTTTGCAGAAAACTTGAACTATAATTTTGAAAAATAGAACTTTGTGATGATATTCTTAACATTCCTTATTATATTTGTTTTATTGATTGTAATAAATAAAAAAAATAAAGAACCTAATTTTTTTACAAAATCATCAATGAAATATTATTGTTAAATGCATTTTCTTTTTGTTTCCTATATTATGTTGATATGTTTCTTATTCCAAGATAAGTCTAGCCACAATTTAATTAGAAATTAAATTTTTTGTTCACAGATACTAACATTTTGAAATCTGATATGAACACTTAGTGATTATCTGTTGGATCTATTATGAGAATTATTTAATTTGTGTTATTTTAAAATCAAGTAGGATACAACTTTGTAAGTATTAACATGTTTTAAAAAGGGATTTTTATCAAATTAAAAAAAATAATTTCTTTACTTCTTCAAGTGTATTATAATTTTAATGTAAACTAATTATAAATATTTTATGAATTTGTAAAGTGTATAATTTTAAAGTAAAGTTTAAAAAATTATGTAATATATGATTTAAAGATATTTATTTATCATAAAAATATACATATTTGTGTTCAATAATAAAACCTCAAAAAACATATGTTTAAGATTTAAATAAAAATGAATTTCTTTGGTAGGTGTATTTGGGTGTTTAAAGGGCACGCTTTGTCAGAAATATGTTGAATTTTCAAAAATTTATGGAGCTTCAAACCAACCCCTTGGTCAGTTTGTATTCATATAGTTTACTAATTTAAAATACTATAAAATGTTTATTGTAATATAATATGTATTTCATTTATGTTGAGTGTTACAAATCATTTTGGTATTTCACTCTAAAATATTTATTTTGCTAATATTTCTAGATTATTTTAAATTTAACATAGGCAACTGAAATTGTAAATTTAATCTTAATTGACTATAATAAGTAAATTCAGTGCTTATACACATATCACATAGTGTATATTTTTATATTTCCCCATAAGATAGATCCACAGCTTTCTAATTTTGCTTTTCCTCATGCCCTTCAAATGATTGTAAAACCATAATAAATAATGACACGTTTAGGCTTCTGATGGATTTAATAGTAAAATAATGTTTCCTTAATATTTATTTTTGTCATAGTGAAATCTCCTGGGATTTTGAAATCTATTGTCAAATCATCTCACGCAAATCAGTTTCATTTACATTATCCAAGTGTGGTGGAAAAAAACAAAAAAGGTCAAAAGAAACGGCGGCGATGTATTCTATGTTCATCTCGAGGTCTTGGACAGAAACGTACTGATATATTTTGTTCTGTTTGCCCTGGAAAACCAGCTTTATGTCTTAATTCTTGTTTTTTATCTTATCATGGTTCATGCTACAAAAATTTAAATGATACAGAGTACAATGACTAGTAAAAATTGATCATTACGTTTTTACGCATTTTTTATTTTGAAATAACAGTATTGTTTTTATGTGTTACTTTATTATATAAAATTATAGACCTAATGCCAATTAAATATTGAATAAACATGGAATATTTTGACTATCTAAAATAAGTTTAGTATATTAATCCTTAAATAATACAATTCTTTGTTATCAAATCATGATAACTTATAGTTGTGTTGATAAAATATAGATTCAATTTAATAAATGTATAAGATGAGTGGTGGATATATTAAAAATGTAAAATAGCTTTCTAAACAAATTGCCCTTGTTCTTTTATTCCTGATGTTAAACAATCAGGGGAAACAAGAAGTTCCTAAATTCTCACCTGATTTTTTAAATTTCAATAGTAAAATATCAATGGGTTTTACATTCTATTAAAAAATAATAAAATTATCCACTAATCAAAATCATTTCCCAAAACTCAAAAGTAATTATTTATCATTAATTTAAAATTTAAAATAACATTAAAAGATAGCACACTATGGTGTAATAGATCATCCAATCATAAAAATATTCTGTGTAAGTACTTTACTTATAACAAATATGTGTGAAGTGATCGTTATCTTTACCAATCCATATCTGTTAATTTTATCTTGTTCTTAATTTAGTTGTATAATTGTGGGACCTAAAACATTTTTGATAATTTAATTTAAATGTCTTATTGGTATAATAATTTGATAGTTATTGTTGTGAACTTAAAGAAGGAAAATGTTTGAACATATATTCAGGAAGGCTCTTGATTCTCAATAATGTAAATTCTGTCAATGGATTTTGATTTACATTTATATATATGTATTTGTGTGTATGTGTGTGTGTGTGTGTGTGTGTGTGTGTGTGTGTGCGTGTGTGTGTGTGTGTGTGTGATTTTATGTATATTATAATGTTACTAGTTAGTGCCTACTCATTGTTTGAAGATGAATTTAAAAATTAATATATTTATGGCTAGTTATGCGTTTTATTTTAGTTGTTTTAACATGATATAATATTTTATTTTTTCAATTTTCGTAGTTATAAAATTTAAATGTTGATGACTCTGTGTATAAAAAAATAAGTTTTGGATTCTGATATTCATAAAATTAATGTTAAAAAAAATATATGAAATTTAACTTATTGTCAATAAAACCGTTTAAAATATGTTCTTAAAGTTTATAAAAAAAAATTGATTTATTACTAAATTCAGATGTTTAAATTTTAGCAAGAGTTTGTTTATAAATATAAGTTGGTAGAAGAAATAAATCACGTCTTGTTGGGCTGTTTTTAAGTAGAAATTTTGTTTATGTGTACTATCAAATCTATTCTTAAGATTTTTATTTTAATAACTATACTTCTTATTAGTAGTAGTACTTAGTCATAGTATTGATTAAAAACTAATAAATAATTTTTTTTTAACCGAACATCTATTTCATTTATAATATTCAATTTCTTATTTTAGCATGTCACTTAATTTTTGTTAAATTTACGTTGTAGATTACGCTTACTTGCAAACACAGGTTTTTCATTTAGTTATTTAAATTTACGAGTTAAATGATTTTTATGTTTTAGTAGGTCTCCTAAATCAATTATTTGTTATCGTTTGACGATAACTTTTACAATTTTACTTATTCATATAACTATAAAACTGAATTCAGTCACTGTAGAAACTTGGAAGTGCTAAATACTTTTTTTTTTTTTCAGTTCGCATAACTTATTTGTCGGACCCGATTAAATGTCCAAACATGTGTGGCAGATCTTATAAAGGTAAATATCGAAAAAATAGTCTCAAAAGACATATTTTTTACGAATGTGGGGTTGATCCTCAATTTCAATGCCCCGTATGTCTAAAACGATTTGCAGATAAACGCAGTATGAAAAGACATGCTATGAACGTTCATCATCAAATTACTTTATAGTTTATGATCTTAAGGTGCATTTAGAATTTTCATTAGGAAGAAGAGGTTAACTGATATTTAAAACATATTTACAATTTAAATGTTAGGTAAATTGATTTATGTAATGTATTATTAATGATATCCACGTAAAAATATCAGTTTGAATTCAACATTTTAAAATGCATTTATTTATACTGTGTACACCTAAATACCTAATAGACTTGAATTAAGAATTTTGTATTGCGGAGTCGTAGGTATATTATATACACCAACATCGCGGACCGCCTTAGCTTCCACTCCAGCCGCATTCCGGATGGAAACCATATTGCGCCGCAACTTCTCTCCTACCTCGCCAACCGGGTAGAGCGGGGAAAGTTGCCGGAATTGGTAGGTACCTACAGCGTACCAGCCGTCGGGGTTTGATCATCTTTCCACCGACTTTACACTGGTGAGTGGTGACGACCGACGCTTCATGTTTTTTTGCCGACCGAATAATATATGATCGTCATCTGTTTTCATTTTTGTTCTTTATCATTGTTGCCAATATCGTTGGGCACCATATTGGCGTATGTCAGACATATTATAAAAAAATCTCGTGTCAGTAAAATATTCCTCCTTCACAACATCATTACCTCAGCGACGCCGGTCACCCAAAGAGCACCCGAGGACCATCTCCTACTACGGTAGATCGCGTCACCTGGCTGGCTACCCTCTTGTTTAATATTTGTGGAATTTGAACAAGTCACTAATAAAAATTTTAAGTATTTTTTTTGTTTTTACAACAAATAAGAAAATACTCTTATTTTGACTAAATACTCAAGAATTAAAATATATTACTGTAGTTTGGTATTTTTATTCGTGTAATTAATTCCTAATATTATTCGAAAACATATATTTTAACATATAAATAAATGTATTATTTTGTGTCTTTGAAAAGTATTAAATAATATTTGTTTTGCAAAATACATTTATTTTTAATATTTTATTTATCGATATAATACATTTATTATTATTATTCAACTTAACAATATTATTATTGTACTATACACTTCACCAGACTTGCGAAAAATTGTGGTCTCGCAACCAATCCAAAACCGCGTGACTGGCCCGGGATTTGATCGTAACGTATCTCGTCAATATCCCGATCTTTAGGTCCTACCCCGAGATCATATTCCGAAATAAAGATCGTTGTAGGCTGGGCGTGAGCCATATAAAACGTGAGTCCAGTTCTCACCATTATTCAGATAACTAAATCGTGCCACCACATGATGAATAAGCGTGTTTAAACATCCTTTTGTGGTGGCAGGAAGCAATTAATTAAATAAAGTATCGTAAACCATGGATATTTTAATCTTGCCTCTAATTAGATAAAGTCATATTTTATACCAATACCCAAACGATGCATGCTGGTTACTGGCTGATATTATGATAGAAGGAAGTCAGAACTATTTATTGAAGGAAGTGACCACATCGAAGCTCTCTCTAAAGTCTCGAGTAAACCATGCTTTCAGTAGACATTACATCAGTATCCTTAGTTTGATCTCACTGATGATGTAGGAGAGCATCAACCATTTTGCCATTGGTGTGGTTTTTTCAGCCACACCGATAACTTATATGAACAATGCGTCTAAGTAATTGTTTAACTATGCGGAATGTCTGATCCATATGCCAGTTGACCAAGTTTGACTCTGCTAGATGGATTGGATTCAACAAGGTTCGTCGGAATCACTTGGTGGTGTTGAAAGTAAGACGGCTATCAGAGTCTAACCACTTCGACGCTCTCTTTTATGAAGAAGAGGTAATTTAGCACTAACCCTTCTATAGGAACTTACACAATAGAGGATATTTATGCATCGTACAGGGCAGATGTTAATTCCCTTAAAATCAAGTAAATTCTCCTTAATTTTAAAACTGTTATCCTTTTTTTAATTAGTAGTAAAATTCCCTAAAGATATTTTGCTACCGTATTACTTTTATGTAAATTCCTTTAAAACAGATATTGCTACTGAATTTCAAATGTGCGAATTCTCTTAAAAATTGTTTTACAAATATTTATATTGTTTACAATATATCCATTTCTTTCTTTAAAATATGTCAAATAATGAAAAATACAACAACAATTTATGAATAATGTGTTATTATCAGGGCTCGAAAGTTGTGGCACTAAAATTGTTACTGTTTAGCTCCTTAATATGCATTAAACATGAAAAAATAATAACTGTACTTTTATTATAAAAAAAATAAAATGTTATTAATAATTACATTTACCGATTACTAATTAATAAATAAACTATTTTTTAAAATTCCACGAATTATTAATACATCGGACCGTCGATGAGTTTGTAGAACGATAAAAATGAAATATTTTTCACTTTATTTTCAATAATTTAAATATATTTAAAAAAATAACCAAGCAAAATATTCCCAAAAATAGCACAAAAACCCTAAAATAGCAATAAAAACCATAAATATGCAAAAAATGGCAAAAAAAAAATCGTGTATGACATCAGATAAGTGTGAAACATATTTCTATCTTACTTAGGGTGTGCTAGGATGAACCAAAAAAAATATGCCTTTGCCACAACTACCGAGCCCTGGTTATTATGATTAAGATAGATCAGAAAAATATAACAATTTAAGTATTATTTAGTTATACTCATAAGTTAGTTAACTATATCATAAAATAAAATAAATAAAAAATATATAAATAGAACCCATATTTAGTTTAAAAAAATAATATTTGTCACAGCCATTTAAAAAATATAATTTGCATACTAAAAAAAAAAAGCTGGTAAGTGAGATGATGGTGGTACAAGTTCGTCCATCGTCCCTTCGGTCCTCGGACAAGATATTGGTGATGAATGTATTAAGTTTTAAAGAAATGATGACTCATTTCTTTAGTATAAAACGATTCTGAGCAAAGCTTCAGTGTAATATAATATATTATTATTTAAATACTGTTTACGTATTTTACGGTTATTTGTATAATTTTTGGTGAGTTTTTTTGTAATTAAACCCTCATAAAATATTCGATTAGATATAACTCATTTAAACTTCAATTGTTATAACAATTATAACTCATTAAAAATAAACTTAAAAGAAATCAGACAATATCGAAAAAATCGTATGATAATTTATGAAAGTGTGTATAAAAAAAAATCCTGACTAACGATTTTTGAACTTTTGTTAGGATAATTAGGTAGGTATATGAGTAAGGTCATATTAAATTTTCAGAACTTTTTGTCAAATATTTAAAATGATATTACATAAAAACTTTCAAACAATTTGGTAAATTAAAAGTTCTATATTTAAGTCAAAAGAGCTATAATTGTTCTGAAAATGTTGTCCAATATAAACAAGTATGTATTTGATATTGGTTAAAATTTTCAAGTTTCTAGCTTCAATAATTTTCGATTTATGACTAAATACCTAAAATCTGAACAGTGAAAATCTCGTTTACGGCGGATTTTTACCGATTTCACCGTTTTTACTCAGTTTTTCGATCGTTATTCTTGATTACTGGAAAAACTATGGAGATTTTGGAAAAATAACCTCTCTAAAGTACCATCTCAGTTCAATTTCGAATCTAAAGAGTTGCTGGACGAAACTTTTGGACAAGGATTTCTATACGAAAAAGTGTTTACAGAAAAAAAAAAATAAGTAAATAGGTAAATAAAAAAAAAATAATAAATAAACATCATTGTAAAACCATAAGATCCTTCGCTTCACTCAGAATCTAAAATTATAATATAATTTTAGTTATGATTATTTTTTCAGAGGATTTTGGTGTAAAACTGCTTATACAATCATATTTTGAAATTATTATTTGATTGTATTTGTCTATTAGTTGATTGAGACAATGTAATCGTGAATGTATCAATAAAAAGCTGGTAAGTGAGATGATGGTGGTACAAGTTCGTCCATCGTCCCTTCGGTCCTCGGACAAGATATTGGTGATGAATGTATTAAGTTTTAAAGAAATGATGACTCATTTCTTTAGTATATAACGATTCTGAGTAAAGCTTCAGTGTAAATATAATATATTATTATTTAAACACTGTTTACGTATTTTACGGTTATTTGTATAATTTTTGGTGAGTTTTTTTGTAATTAAACCCTCATAAAATATTCGATTAGATATAACTCATTTAAACTTCAATTGTTATAACAATTATAACTCATTAGAAATAAACTTAAAAGAAATCAGACAATATCGAAAAAAATCGTATAATAATTTATTAAAGTGTGTATAAAAAAAAATCCTGACTAACGATTTTTGAACTTTTGTTAGGTTAATTAGGTAGGTATATGAGTAAGGTCATATTAAATTTTCAGAACTTTTTGTCAAATATTTAAAATTATATTACATAAAAACTTTCAAACAATTTGGTAAATTAAAAGTTCTATATTTAAGTCAAAAGTGCTTTAATTGTTCTGAAAATGTTGTCCAATATAAAAAAGTATGTATTTGATATTGGATAAAATATTCAAGTTTCTAGCTTCAATACTTTTCGATTTATGACTAAATACCTAAAATCTGAACGGTGAAAATCTCGTTTACGGCGGATTTTTAGTTTTTACCGTTTTTACTCAGTTATTCTTGATTACTGGAAAAACTATGGAGATTTTGGAAAAATGACCTCTCTAAAGTACCATCTCAGTTCAATTTGGAATCTGAAAAGTTGCTGGACGAAACTTTTGGACAAGGATTTCTATACGAAAAAGTATTTACAGAAAAAAAAAAATAAAAAAAAATAAAAAAAAAAAAATAAACATCATTGTAAAACCATAAGATCCTTCGCTTCACTCAGAATCTAAAAAAGATATATTGATGGTACAGTTAAATTCGCAATAATATGTAAAAGCTTTCAAAAAATGGTAAATAAAATAGTAGACTTAAGAAAGAATTTTGAACAGTAGGTACTACATAGTGTACTTTTATTTGGTTAAAGTTCAGTTTCAGCAGATGCAAAATCATATCTTTGCACCTGTTAAATTTTTCAATGGGGTACAAGTGCACCGTCGTGCACCCCCGTAATTACGCCACTGGCGTGTAGTGTTCCTTTAAGCACAACCCAAGTGCCGGCAGTGGACGGCTCGCCATGTGACCTATTCGGTGAACCTTGTCTCATAGACACACGAACACGCGCACGAATATGTGCGAACACTGTAGTGAACCAGGAGACTAGTCACTATACTCAATATTTATTATACTGACGGCTCTGAGCGTGTTCTTCGACGGGTTGAGATAAAGGAGTCACGAAGTCAATGTTGTAGATTAGTAATAATGTTTATTAAAATGTAAGACAAAATGTAACTTAAAATAATTACTTTAATAAAAGAAATGTGAGGACAGACGTTACGGTCTGCCCGAGAATAAGTAGGTTCGTGAACACTAGAGCTGGCGGCGATGTAACCGCGCGGGGCTACGACCAGGTAGTGTTCGAGGCTTGGGAATCGGACTTAATCTAATTTTACAGTAAAATAGAGTCCGTATTTATACAATTCATTGGGCTCTATTTTACCCTTCCTTATACATTAATCGAGACGTTGGATGAGGAAAACAGGTGAGTCAATACTAGATGCGGAGAGATAGTTGTTTCTGGCAAGGATTTTTAAATGGCAAGGGATCATAAAAATATTTATGTCTTCTTGGAAATATTGATGTATGCGTAATGTCGTTTTATTACGACTTGTTGTATCTTCTTAGAAATATAAATGTATGCGTAGTATCGGTTTACTACAACACTTGTCACTTTTGTTCTCTCGTGTGTATATGCCAGGGGTGGCAAACCTTTTCCGAGTCGAGTGTCAAAATTTTCCAAACAAAGTTTTCTAAAACTGTTCGCGTGCCCCCCCCCACACACGCACACAGAGGAAGTTTAATGAAGTCGTTTTACAAATCATATATGATATTTTTGAATTAGATGTCAATATTGAATAATCGTATTAAAAATGTAAATATGTAATTATATTTTAATGTGAACTTTTGTTCCTTTTTTTCATGTAAACAATTTTTTAACAGAATATCTAAATTTCTAATTTTGGTAAAACATGTAGTTTTTTCGTTGATTTGAAAAAATTCACTACACATTGTAAACATTCAAGAAAAAATTAAAAAAATAAAATAAAAGTAAGCGGATTGCATGACTTCCGACATTTTGATGTCTGCATTTTTCACCACTTTTCCATATAGACGATTTATTTGTCTTTGTGACATTAATAAAGCATAAATATCTAAAGGAATATAATTTTAATTACAATTTGAAAAAATTGTTTAATCGTATTTATTTCAACTAATGATTCAAATTTTTATTTTTATTCAAATTTCGATAAATTCAATTTTTTCCACGTGCCATTGAAATTTTGCCAACGTGCCACTTTTGGCACGCGTGCCATAGGTTTGCCACCTCTGGTATATGCCTTAACATGCCCTATCAAATACGGGAGAGAGCGTCGTCCATTAAACCATATATGATCTCTTTCCAAAAATCTGTGACTCGTAACTATTATAATTTTTAGACTTGGGCTAATAAACCAGGTTGGACTTACCAATAACTAATAAACTATATTGATTGTTTAGTTATTATCTTGAAGAAAAAGGGGATGTTCTATATTATTTTTACAATTACATTTAATAATCAATGTTAAAATAAATGTTATGTCTTATCTCCTCTTTTATTATTATAGCTTTTATTATGTAGCTACATTAAAGGTACTGAATTATTTATACAACCATAGATTGTACTAACAATGTATGCTTTATGTTTTCAGATACATTTGAGTATCAAAGATTCGAATGCCCAAAAAGATGTGGTAAATCGTACAAAACCAAGTATACTCTTAAGCGACATCTTTATTATGAATGTGGCGGTAAAAAGTCATTTTCTTGCAGCCAGTGTAACAAAAAGTTCACACAAAAAACTTATTTGAAATCGCATTTAGCATTAATTCATCAAATCATTACTTGATTATTGTTTAATAGGTGTTAGATTGGTTCTAAGAAATGTTCTAAAAAATAATATTTTGCTTTTACAATGATGTATTTTTTTTCTTATTCCTGGAAATTTTTTTTCAGTTATTGACTTAATCTAAAATAATACTCAGTCCTCTTAGTTATAAGCAATATCATTGTAAAGAAATCTATCTAAAAATTGAGTGATAACTGTTGAATTCCCGTATTATGTGGTTTACTCATCATACTCGTTATGATGACTGACTTCGTTATGAATTAATGTTATAATTGTTATAATTATTGTTATTTGTACCAATTACTGATTTAAGAGCTTAACGCATTCACAAAAATATACTTCTAACCTATATTATTTGTAAATGTAAGCTATCCTTTTATATGTTAACTAATAAATGTATTACAAATTTTCAGAAAATTATTTTGAAACCATCAGAAATCGCTACTTCTGTCCCAACAAATGTGGTAAAAGTTATAAAGCTGAATCCAACTTAAACCGACATGTAAAATATGAATGTGGAGATTTACGACTTTTTAGTTGTCCATATTGTTCAAAGGCATTTAAACAGAAAACAGCTTTGCAAGGACACGCAGCTTTCATTCACAAATGTTTCATCGAATGAGAATTATTTTATAACCAACAAATTATTCGCTTCAATTTACCTTGTAAACTAATGTTTATTATTGACATGTTATAGTTTTTAATTTATACGTTAATATTTCCATACTTAATACTTATTAAATTCATAGTTTTAAAATTAAGATTTTGATTATAATATAATTTTAAAACATACATTTCATCAATATTAATAATAATAATTAGTTAAGTCATTCCTTTTACATCCATGACCATAAACTTGAATTATAAATAAAAGTATACTTACTAATACTAATGTAGGTACTTTAAATGTGTAATGATATGTAATCTAACAATAGTTTTAATTCTCATTTATAAAAATAGTACACTTGATTGGAATTTCATTGGCAGTATTAGCACCATCGCACTAATAGGCAGACCTTAAACACTTTTATAATTCTTATGAAATAAAGTATATTACATGTATAGCTTTTCATGTCATATATTTAAATGCTATATTGCAAGGACGTGTTTTGGAATTATGCGCTCCAGGTAAGAAAAAAAGCGTATAATAATATCACAGAATAATACTCTATATAATTACTCAATGAATAATATACAGTGATTATATACAGCGTGTTATTTGGTGGGTCTTTTTTTTATTAAATTGCATGGTAGGCCTCTTTGACCCAGTCCGAACCTGATTATTATTAAGTAGTATTTTCCTATTTGTTAAGAATTTTTTCTTTAAACATAATTAAATGTAAATACAATATTTTAGATTCTGAGCGAAGCGAATTGGTTTTACAATAATGTTTTTTTTTGGAGACACTTTTTGGACAACTTTTTTTTTTTTTAACTGAAAACCAATTGTTTTAATTGGGAATAATATTTGTTTTTAATCTATTTTGTCGTCCACTCTGCTTAAGGAATAATACTCAGTTTCTTAATAAGAGTATATTTTAATATTTGTATCTGTTTAGTAATGTACCTTCATACAGTTTACTATATTTTTACAGTATCAAATTTCAAGACGTATTTATCAAAATAGAAGATCATTTTGGCATCTAAGTTAATTTGTTTCACGTGCCCATTTAGTAATTTGTCTAAAATATCGATTTTGCTAAACTTGGAAACAACATAAATAACTAAATATTTTAATTACCTTCTTAGAGCTTATAGTTTTCGAAATTATTTATATTAATGATTAAAACCATGATTTTTAGGAAATTTGTAAAATTTACAAAGTCAATTTAAAATAATTGTCGTATGTTTTTGTATGCCTCAAAAACGAATGGTTTGACAAGTCCATTATTCATTCAATACGTTTTTCCTGTCTATAAATTTAATCTTTTTTCGTAGGTATTTACCTTATTTATGGTTATGATTTTCATCACATTTATGAATTATTATTTAGTATTAGTAATTATAGCTTTTATTCCTTCCTTTTTTATGTATATTCAAATGTATACGCTAACTGCTTAGTAAATACCAAGTTGCTATATAGTACATAAATGTATAATGTAGATGTACCGATTACGTTACAGTACCTAATATAAATCCAATAACATGTAACTATATATTTTTTATCTTTATGCTTATTAATTTAGTTGAATAACTATTTGGAATAATACTATACAATGATTATACAAGTTCTTACAGATAAACTAATTTTTTTCAGGAAATTATAAATATTATTCCTGTCCTAACAAATCATGTAGCCGTGTTTATAAATTGAAATCAAGCTTGAACAACCATCTAAGGCTTGAATGTGGAGGTCAAAGACGGTTCAAATGTCTCATATGTTTCAAGAAGTTTTCACAAAAAGTTACATTGAAAAATCATTTAGCTATTATTCATAAAATTATTGCATAAAATTTATTTTAATAAATATATATAAACTTCAACTTAAAAATATTTAATTTCAAATTCTGGGTCAAATGAAGGATCTTATGGTTTCACATTTATATTTATTTTTTTTTCCTGGAGACACTATGGTATACTTCTTCTTCTTAGGCTCAACAACCCGAGGATTGGTTTGCACCTAGAAGAAGGTGTTACTTGGGAAGGGTTTTACTGTGCAGTGGTTTCCCGTTGCCTTCTGCACAGGAGATGGTATACTTAACTTTGTCCAAAAGTTTCATCGAGTTACTCAATAGATCGGATATCACACGTTAATGGTACTTTGAGGGGTTATTTGTTTCTCCTCTCAATAGTTTTTTCCAAACAAGAGGAAAAACTGCCGAAAAACTGAGTGAAAACGGTAAAGTTTACCGTAATCGACCTTTTCATTGATTTGATTTTAATTATTTTGTCATAATTTAGAAAGAAATGTCGCTAAAAACTTGACATTTTCACCATGTTTCTCTGGCATATTAATACATACGCTACCAAGTTTAAAACAAATTGACAACTTTGGGACTAAAGACTTTAAAAATACCTTATTTTTTTAAAGTTAATCTCTAATAAAATTATTTTTATTTGACAAAACATTTTTAAAATTTAATAAGACCTTACTCATTTACTAAACTAACGATGTTGAAAGATTTCAAAAATCATTTTTCACAATTATATGGGGAATATATATTATATGTATATATTTATTTATTTATAGTTGTATGTTAAAGACTCTCACAACCAGGGGCGGACTGGAAAGGGTCCGGCCCACTATTCCAAGTTCATTGGCGGCCCCATAACTACACGTCTACCCCCCTCAAATCTTTGCACATATTGTGATTACGGGCCTATATAAATTTTGTGGCTCAACGTCCAAATCATCTTTTGTACAAAATAGTAATTACTGAACGTTACAAATATGTTAATGGTTTTATATGTTTTATATGTTTATGTTATTGTACAATATCCAAATTGGTAATATTGTCATCAACATAACTTTTTCCTAAAATCTTGTATAAATTAGTATGAAAACATAACATAAACACATAATAATGTAATCAATGTGATAAATCTGATATAACATAAAACATAATTTATAAAAATAAAAGTAATGATACATTATAGCCTTATGTCCTTACAGGTACTTAAATAGGTACAGGGACGGATCGGGACAGGAATTCGGCCCGGGAAATTTAACATGTTAGTGGGCCACCTCTCGTATTATTTTTTCATGACTTAACTGGCGTAACTAGGGGCGCAAGGACGGCTAAGCCCCTAAGTTGATTTTAGTCACCTGAAATGTTTTAAGTTGTTACTAGGAGGGGTGGAAGTGAAACCTACACTTGTTATTTTCATTTATTGTAGGTACTACTCGTAACAACAAATTATTATTTAGTTTGTAATCGTCCCGGCAGTTGTAGTCAGTTTCTTCCCGATATACACCACCACGGCACCACCCATTAACCACAACCGTGCACACACAATATTTCGTATTTATAATTTATTTGTAAATTATAGCAACGTAAAAACGTTGCTATAATGCTATCCATAGCGTATTGATATAGTCATATAATAATTATGATATTATCATTCATTAATATCCGATAAGACGATAACGTTCGGAGAAACAAAATTTTTCGTTTGTTTTGAATTTTGATGTCTATTAACGTTTTAATATTTTGTACTATGTATTAAGACGCCGTTTAAAACGTCCAATATAATAATAATTTATATTATATTATAAATTATAATAAAAGACAATAAAAAAGAAAAAAAGTGCAAATATCAAATTATAGATATCTTTGGTTGTGGCCCGAAGCGTTTAAGCAGGTACCAGCCCACTGTGCTATAGAATAGTGGCACACCGGGCCAGTCCGCTACTGCTCACAACTCACTTAATGATCGTCATTGTAATAAAAATTAAATTTTATGAGACACAATAAAACTTCATTAATAATTTAATTAAATATACTTTTCAGACAAAAATTATTTTAATTTCATTAAATTTATTTACAATTATACAATTTTATACTGATAGATTTGAATTTTTTCTATATATATATATATATATATATATATATATATATATATATATATATATATATATATATATATATATATATATATCCCTGCGTGCCATTTAATGTTTTACCCGCCTTCTAATATTTTATTTTTCATCGATGATATTATTGTCCTATCTTCTGGTGGCTCATAAATTTTGTTTGTAAAGAAAACTATTGAAAAATTGAATGAAAACGGTCAAATGTGCCATACTTAGGATTTTTATGAAGTCGATTTGAGTTATTTAGACATTTAACCATTAACTTTATTAGTAATGATCTGCAATTGAAACTTGAAATTTAGTGACAATAGATTTACTGATCATACTCAATATGATTACCTACTGATTTCGTAATAACTTGTATGTACCAATAACTAATTTAAGTACTTTATATTAACTTTTATATTAACTCGTAAATATATTAGTACCTTAAACAAAAATTATTTGTAAGTATGATATTTTTCCATATGCTTATACTAATGTATGTAATTCACATTTCCAGAAGATTATTTGAACACGACCTCCGAGGGTCGTTATTTCTGTCCTAATAATTGTGGTAAAAGTGATATAGCTGTATTCAACTTAAACCGACACGTAAAATATGAATGTGGAGATTGATGACCATCCATTTAGTTGTCCATATTTTTCAAAGGAATTTAAACAAAAAACAACTTTGCAAGGACATGCTGCTTCCGTTCACACATGTTTCATCGAATGAGAATAATCTAAATTTCAACCAAATTATTTACTTTAATTTAGAAGTAGGTAGGTATTTTATTTATACATGAAATGTAATGTGTAATATTGGCATTTTATTAAATTGTACAGTTTTGAATTATTTTATTTTTTAATTTCTGTTCTTGATTTATTCACTACCTACTTAATAAGTTCATAAACTAATATAAAACCTTGTATATTTGTATATATACAAATTTAAATATTTTTTTCTCTATCATCTCCTTTATGTCGCCTGTTTTTAATTAAATGAAAATTAAAACTAAACAATAATATATTTCTTAACTGTTTTATAAAGCAGATTCGTGTTAATTGAATTATGGTATTGTAATTTGTAATTAATGGTTGTAAACTTAATTTCAATACTATAAAGTTTAAATTGCTGTTTTTGACTATTGAAAATATCAAAATTGAGTCATAGACTTTTACTATAATTTCTATTTCTTATTCGAAAAACAGTTAAGATTATACAGATGCTGTGGGCATGTGCGACTCTGGTGAGCTATAAGTATTGAGATTTGAGACCTGTGATAAACTCAATATAGAGCGACAATTCATTCTCTTTACACCCGGCACACCATCAAATTCTATGTGTATTATTATGTACTGCATTTTAGATTCTGAGTGAAGCGAAGGATCTTATGGTTTTACAATGATGTTTATTTTTTTTTTTTATTTTTTTTTTATTTTTTTTTCTGTAAACACTTTTTCGTATAGAAATCCTTGTCCAAAAGTTTCGTCCAGCAACTTTTTAGATTCGAAATTGAACTGAGATGGTACTTAAGAGAGGTCATTTTTCCAAAATCTCCATAGTTTTTCCAGTAATCAAGAATAACGATCGAAAAACTGAGTAAAAACGGTAAAATCGGTAAAAATCCGCCGTAAACGAGATTTTCACTGTTCAGATTTTAGGTATTTAGTCATAAATCAAAAAGTATTGAAGCTAGAAACTTGAAAATTTTATCCAATATCAAATACATACTTTTTTATATTGGACAACATTTTCAGAACAATTATAGCACTTTTGACTTAAATATAGAACTTTTAATTTACCAAATTGTTTGAAAGTTTTTATGTATAATATCATTTTAAATATTTGACAAAAGTTCTGAAAATTTAATATGACCTTACTCATATACCTACCTAATTATCCTAACAAAAGTTCAAAAATCGTTAGTCAGGATTTTTTTTTAAACACACTTTAATAAATTATTATACGATTTTTTACAATATTGTCTGATTTCTTTTAAGTTTATTTCTAATGAAATATTGAGTATTTGTTAGAAAGTTCTGAAATTTTAATACAAGTTTACTCTTATACTAATTTATCAATACCGAAAAAATATCAATAATCCTGACTCAAGGTTTTTTTTCTAAGCATTTAAAAAATTATACAAATAACCGTAAAATACGTAAAAAGTATTTAAATAATAATATATTATATTACACTGAAGCTTTGCTCAGAATCGTTTTATACTAAAGAAATGAGTCATCATTTCTTTAAAACTTAATACTTTCATCTCCAATATCTTGTCCGAGGACCGAAGGGACGAAGGACGAACTTGTACCACCATCATCTCACTTACCATCTTTTTTCATCATTAGAATATCATAATATTGTGTATAAATTACAATAAGTAATTTGATAAATAGTGCAAAGTATCTATTATTTATTATTAAACTCTTATGTTTTTTTTAATTATATTTTATTTGATTTATATAGCTATGTATCAACTGATTTACATTTTTCATTATTCAATAATTTACCTATTACCAAGATAATGGCGCTTAACAGTTATTTATTGTTTTTATTGAACTATTTTAGAAAAAAACCATATTTGCATATTTACAAATTTAAAGAATATTTAGAAAATATTTTAAGGTTTTAAGAACCTAAAAATCCACTCTTTAATGATAACGTTCTAAAGTTTATGAAAAAGATAATTTGAAACCGATGGTTAAGAAAATAAAATTATTGTCAACTGCATATGAAAAAGTTTATACATAACTTAAAGGTAACCTCTAATTACAAATTTTATAAAATCAGAAGATTCGAAAATAAATCTGAAATTTAATGTGAAAATAGCTGCAGATAAAAATTAGTAAAAACATAAATTTAAAGTAAATTGAAATTCTGAATATTGATTTCCGAGGTCTATCTAATTAGGAATGGAAAGAATCTTAGTGGATCTTAATTAAAGGACACATTTCAACTAGTTGGCCTAGATAAATGGCCCCTAAATAATTAACATACCTTTGTATTAGTTATGTGTGTATGTATATATATATGTATATATGTATATATATACATATATATATATATATACATATATATTGGAAAAAACTATGATATTCTTCAAAAACCCAAAAACATTTAAAAGGTCTTAAAGGGTAAGTAAATTGGAAATTCCCGTATGGTATAAAAATTTTCTATAAAAGATCATTTTTAAAAACTACATCTAAATGTTTAAAAAAATCTTGAATAGGCTGAAATACATTAAAAATAACATTTTCTCAAGCTTTGTAGAATTTATTATTAAAATAATTAGTTTTAAGTATTAATTACTATACTTGTCATTCATCGCCTATGTTTACTGATGTTCTTTTTTCAGGATTCAAATCATCGGTCAAAAGAAATTTATATGTATGTCCAAATAAATTTTGTAATCGAAACTATAAATCCAAAGGTAGTTACTTCAATCATGTTAATTATGAATGTGGCGGTCGCAAGCAATTTGAATGTAAATTTTGTAACAAGAAATTTAGCCAGAAAGGAACTTTAAAAAGTCATCTTGGTATCATTCATAGTTATTTAGGTTATGATTTATGAGCACAATTTTTGATTTCAATTGTTTTAAACATAAATTAACTTTTTAAATATTTAACAACTTTTTATAAGGTACCTAGTATTTAAACACATTATGCATTAAATTAATTATACATTTATATTTATATAATATTAATAGTTACAGTTTAGAACATATTTAATGTATAATTGTATAAAGCTGTATCCAATGACCAATTATTAATAAATTATAGAAATCTATGTAATTTCTAATTTTATTTTTTTATAAATACTTATTATTTATAATTAACATTTTAAAAGACTAAATAGCGTTATATTTTATTTTTCCATGGTCGATTTTTTATTTAAAAAAACTAACCAAGTATATATGATATAATTATCTACAATGTACTAATGCAAATTTATTATATAATAAATTTTGTAAATATATATATATATATATATATATATATATATATATATATATATATATATATATATATATATATATATGATTTATTTATCATTTATTTTATATATTATACTGCATTTGAATCATTATGTTAAAATGTGTAACAGAATTTATTTTTACCATCAAACTTTACAAAAAATACCTAGGCCTTATATTGGATAATAAACTAACCCGGAATTCCCAAATTAAAATCAAATGTAAAATGCCTGTCTACCTAAAATTGATTAGAGGATAATCTCATTAACAGCAAATTGTACAGTTATTAATGGCTTGGAAAAACAATTGAGAAAAGAAAAAATTATCCCTCAAAGTACCATCTACATCTGATTTCTGATCAATAGAGTTGCTGAATGAGACTTTTGGACAAAGTCAGCTGCCCTAAAAAGTGTCTCTAGAATAGAAGGAAAAGAAATAATCATCATTGTAAAATCAATTATTTCACTTCACTTAAAATCTAAAAACTTAAAGATTACATAGGTACCGGTTAACACTACATTACTGTATACAATATAATTTTAATACAAAACTAATATTTAAGAATTAAATTAACAAAAAACAAAATTTAAGACAAATATGATGAGCAGCGAAAATTTATCCCAGATGTCTTTTATATATTGGCACTGCCTAGGCTATAGACTGATTCTTTATGATCCAAAATACCGTGGAGGAGGGATGAAAGGAAAGCGAGAATTTTCCCTTGGGGGCGACTGTCCATCCTTGCTTTCCTTTGGTGTAGTCCAGGCATTATAATCCACAAAATTATGTATATTTTACTGCAAAATGAGATTTACACCAGCTTTGTAGAATTTTTTTATTACATAGTTAAAGTAAAGTTTATATTACTGTACATTTTATTCATTACTTATCTTAATTTTTTGCAGGATTTAAACCATTGGTCAAAAGTAACATATATGTATGTCCAAATATATCTTGTAATCGAAACTATAAGTCCAAAGGTAGTTTCTTCAATCATATTAAATATGAATGTGGTGGTCGCAAACAATTTGAATGTATGTTATGTAATAAGAAATTTAGTCAGAAGGGTAGTTTAATCAGGCATCTTGTTATGATTCATAGTTATGTAGGTGATGATTTATGAATACAACTTTTTATTTTAATTAGGTACTTTAAAAATAAATGCACTTTTTATGTATCTAATATATATCTACAAGATATCTATTATTCAAACACTTTAACCGTTCATCAAATAAATTCTAAGCCAATATGTGTATAATATTTATGGTTACAGACTTACAGTTAAGGACATATATAATAAATTATAGAAATCTATGACTTTTTTACCTTTATTTTCTCATAAATCTAAGTATTTGTTATGATTTACATTATAATTGACTAAATATCAATATATTTTATTATAAATACATTATATTATAATAAATAAACATTAATAGTATTTAATTTGTCTCGTGTAAATTTGCTAACAATGTTCCTACTTATGTACATATAATTTATATGTATAAATATATATATATATATATATATATATATATATATATATATATATATATATATATCAGCACATATTTTTACAATCATGGCTTCAGTCTTTCATCGGTTAGATATACTGCAGTAATGTACTGTATAATAACACCACTACACATCAGTGTTATATATATACAGGGCAAGATTTGCATAAAAGGTCCACCGAGAAATTTTAATAAAACAAAGTTATTATGGGCACAAACTAAGTAAATTACACAAAATTTAAAAATGTACAACATTCCCTGTTACTTACTTCTGTACAAAAATACTGCAGTTCATACTTCATACTTAAGTATAATTTTTATAAATTAAAAAGGGGACGGAGTGGCCGATTGGACTAAGTCGGCGGTTACAACGCATACCGTCGCCAGTTCGAACCCGGCCTCGGGCAGTCTCTCTATTTGGACAGGAAACAACTGTCTTCGGAGAAAGACTGCCATCCCCATTCCGGGGCATGGCAGAAATCTACGGGTGCCCCAATAGAAATTCTGCCAAACCGGCATCCGAACTGTAGGCTCTAGGGTCTACACTCCCGGATAATCATGCATATGAAAAATAAATAAACTAATTAATTAATTAATTAATTAATTAAAAATATATAGATGATTAGCTATGGAAGTTATACTATAAGAATTAACCATTAAATAATTTGATTTCGTTTTATTTTATGTTGAGACACCTAATAGACAAATAATATCAGAAAAATACCACTCATACAGACATTTTTTGCATTAACAGTATTATAAGACAATGTCCTTAGAGTAAAAATTAAACAAAAATTTTACATTAACACTTATACATATAATTAACAACATCTAGTAATTATTAGAAATAATATAATTAAAAATCAGTTAAAATTTTAACAAATCATCCATTTTTGAGTTTTTTTTAGTTAATAGGTCTATAAGTTCATCATTATTTAAATTAAAAAATTTAAATAAAATTCATGGACATTCGGGATTTTATAATAATATACATAGAACAGTCTATTATAAAACATTTCTAGGAGCATGGTGTCTTGATACGAACCGTATGTATTATTATTACTCTGAGGTAGTGCCATCTCTATATTATTATTACTCTGAGATACGAACAATAAACCTTACTGATAACTGATGGCTTGATGATCACTCATTGAGTAGTATTACTCTATGTGATCACTACACTACAGGGTAGCGGTAGCCGGTACCCCGGTAGTGAGTTACTTGCGCATTGCAGTTATTATTGGTAATTTATTATTTTATTAATAATTATTATTATAGTTTAAACTTTTCTATGTTTAGACTTGAATATTAGAATGATAATTTCTATAATATTCTACCAAAGTCGGAGGCCAAAAGACCAAAGGTTTTTGATGGTCCATAACCAGACAACGGGACTCTTTTATAGAGGAGGCCCATCGAGATTTCTCGATAGCTCGCCTAACCAATCCGGGCCTGTATATACATATAATATATATATATATATATATACAGTGTGTAAACGGTAATCGAGAACACTCAATATCTTTGCGTAGAGACCTGATATTTGAATTCTGTTTTTTTGGCAGTTGTTATGACATAAAAATACACATTTTTATGGTCTTTGAATTTTTTTTACTTAACTAGTCACGCGCATGCGCATGTCAACTTTTTTTTTTTAAATGGCAACCCCCTGCTTTAACCACTAATTATTGTTTGCCTATTTTTTTAATGAATTTTGGTAGTTGAATCAACTTTCTAAGTCCAAAATTGACCAAGTTACAGCAATTCAAAAAAACAAAAAAATTAGAAAAAAAATGCTCTCGATTTTCAGCTTTTTAATTGTAACTCTGAAAATAATTATTATAGGATTGTTAAAGATTGACAATTTTATAACTATTTATTACGGTGATATTAATACGTTATTTTAACTTCAATTACTGAATAATTTTCTCTTTATTTGTGTAATAAATCATAACTTATTTTTGCAGAAAAAACGTAAATTAGTATGTTGTTTATTTCTTTACATTTAATGGATCTATTAGAACGTATTAATAATTAATAACAAATTCAATTCTTATTTAAGCTACCAATTTATTTAGTTAATAAAAATCTAAAAATAAAAAATAAATCTAAAGAATAAATTGTTCAAACTGTTCTCCGCCGTGAACAAAACATGCTTCAGCGCGCCGCATAAATTCTTTATTTGTTGCATCAGTAATTTGTTCATCAGTCAGTCGATTGCATGTTGCTGTTATCTTATCTTTTAAATTTTGAAGATTTATAGGGGGATCAGTATACACTATTGTTTTCAAATGTCCCCATAAAAAAAAATCTAGTGGAGTTAGGTCAGGTGATCGTGGTGGCCACTCAATGGGTCCGTAAGTTCCTAGCCATCGATTTTGAAATTGTGCATTTAAATAGTCACGAACTATGTGAGAATTGTGAGCTGGAGCACTGTCGTGTTAAAAAATAATATTACCTCTCAGATCTAAAGGAATATCATCAAGCATCATTGGTAATTCATTTAGTAAAAAATTATAATATCGTCTACCATTGAGTGTTCCATCATAAAAAAATGGACCAAGCAATTTACCACCAATTAAACCACACCAAACGTTTGTTCCCCAAATCTTTAACAATCCTATAATAATTATTTTCAGAATTACAACTAAAAAGCTGAAAATCGAGAGCATTTTTTTTTCTATTTTTTTTTTTTTGAATTGCTGTAACTTGGTCAATTTTGGACTTAGAAAGTTGATTCAACTACCAAAATTCATTAAAAAAATAGGCAAACAATAATTAGTGGTTAAAGCAGGGGGTTGCCATTTAAAAAAAAAAGTTAACATGCGCATGCGCGTGACTAGTTAAGTAAAAAAAATTCAAAGACCATAAAAATGTGTATTTTTATGTCATAACAACTGCCAAAAAAACAGAATTCAAATATCAGGTCTCTACGCAAAGATATTGAGTGTTCTCGATTACCGTTTACACACTGTATATATATATATATATATATATATATATATATATATATATATATATATATATATATATATATATATATATATAATACTAATAAATAATAATTTTAATTATTGTGCAGTCATAAGTCACACGAAGTGCGCCCTCTATCTACGACCGTTCTATGTGTACGAAAGACCAGTCTATTAGTATGAGCACAGAATAGATAGATCTATCAGAATCGTAAGAGGAAGTGTACGTAAAGTCATATTAAATGTTCAAAATTTTTTGAAATTTTTTTTCAAACATATAGTTATACGTTAATAGTATATGGTGAACGTTTCAAGTTTCTAGCAACGTTACTTTTGGAGTAATGACGAAATCACAAAAATCGATTTAATGAAAACGTCGTTTACGGTGAATTTTGCCGTTTTCGGTCCATTTTAGGCTGTTTTTCTGCTAGCCTGGAACAATTATTGAGATGAGAGCCTCAAATTTCCATCTACATAAAATTTTCGATCTATAGACATGCTGGATGAAACTTCAAGATAAAATTAAGTGTATCAAAAAGGGTCTCCGTGTGAAAAAAAAAATAAACATCATTGTAAAACCATAATTCGCTTCACTCAGAATCCAAAACCACAAATCTCGGTAAAATTTGACTTGATTTTATAGAACATTGAATTGTTATTTGTTAAAAACTTTTGACTTAGATTATACAGTACACACTACACAGTACAAGTATATTTTTATTTATAGACAATATTATTCCAAAGAACGATTGAATTTGGTATCAATAATACTGAAAACAAAAATATAGAATTTAAATAATACAGTGTTGAGTGGCGAGTTGGTGTCTTTCAAATTTCAATTAGCCAATTGTTATAGATTTGTTGAAAAATTAATTTACCTATTAGACATTATTATATATAATATTAGACATATAATTTGTTACATTTGTTTATACAGTTAAATCTTGATATTAAAAC
The DNA here is from genome assembly GCA_027580255.1 of Therioaphis trifolii. Taxonomy (NCBI): domain Eukaryota; kingdom Metazoa; phylum Arthropoda; class Insecta; order Hemiptera; family Aphididae; genus Therioaphis; species Therioaphis trifolii. The sequence continues at coordinate 6,634,328 of CM050410.1, forward strand.
ACCTTTAACGCAGTAGCGTATAGAAATATTTTCAATTTGAGGGGGGGGGCTATGTTAAAAATGATACATATTAAATTTTATAAAGCAATGAGGAAATAGTACAACAACTTAACAGGCTAAAAAATCACAAAACTCATGGGGAGGACAGTATCTAAGGAGAAGAACTAAAAAACCTGGATGAATTAACGATAAATAAAATACAAAGCACCACATTAATTTGTCCTATTCACAAAAAAAATGATCCACAAGAATATAGTTATTATAGGGGTATAACATTACTAGATACAAGTATAAAGTTCTAGCATATTGTATACTAGATAGAGTAAGATCTATAGCAGAGAATTTTCTAGGTGACTATCAGGGAAGATTTAGGCCCAATAGATCTACAACGGATCAGATTTTTGTAATAAGACAGAGCCTCCAAAAAAGTTGGGAATATAGTAAAGATGTACACATATTGTTTGTGGGCTTTAAAAAAGCGTATGATTCTATTCATAGAGAAAGCCTTGTAAATATACTCAAAGAATTCAGATTTCCAAGTAAAATTGTAAACCTCATTGGACCTAGCATCAACCTAACCATATAGGAAATCACGAAAAGAAGACTCATGTGGGGGGGGCATGCCTGGTGTAAGCAAGGATCTCTAGTAAGGTAGGTAATAGAGGAAGAGCCTATAGGTAAAAGACCTTTAGGAAGACCCAGATTGAGGTGGGAAGACTGTGTAAAAAGGACTTAAAAACGTTAGAAACAGGAGTCAAATGGAGGGAAGCTGCAGAGGACAGAGACAAATGACAAGATTTGTGTTTAGCAGCGTGGTCTTAAAGGCCGGAACCAAGAAAGAAGAAGAAAAAAAGAAGAAGACATATAAAATTTTACCACTATACCATTTTACTTCATACCATTTTCATTTAATTATTATACTTTTAAAAAAAAGGAAGGGATGAACATTTCCTCCTTATGTGTACGCTAATGCATGACAAAATAGATAGGTATCATCACAGATTTTTGATACGCACACCCCACTCTAATATTTCATCTTTTCACATACATCATAGTTTCCCACTCCTTATTGGTAGACATTATCATTGTCATTTGCCGCGTAAATATGAAATGTTATCAATGTTACTCTTGTCACAGAATAAATTAATGATGCCAAAATATACTTACTACCTAATAATTATAATCAAATTATTCTTAATTATTAACATTATTCATACAAACTTTAGGTTCATAACGAAACAAAACAAAATAGTTCAATTTAAAAATATAATAGGTAAGTGATAATCGCAGATGTTCTATGGCAGTGGAGGCAAAACTACGGCCCGCGGGCCAAATGCGGCCCACCATCATTTAAAATCTGGCCCGCGAAAATATGATACATCATAGCACTTTTATTCGTCTGCCGTCAGGACGTAACAACTAATATAAAGTCAGTGTTGTGTATTGTGAAAGTTCATTATGTTTACAAAAAAAAAAAAAAAAAAAAACGGAAAATCGAAGCTTATTTACAATTAGAAATTATAGAGCTCAAATCTAATAATTCGTCGAGAACAATATTTAATCATTTGTCAATCTTGTTCAGTCAGGGGCGGACTGGCTGGGTTACAGGCCAACCGGCGATTTTTATAAATCGGGCCATTGCAGAGGGAGGCTTTGAGGCCAACAAACGATTGAAACGACAAAACCCCCTTTCCTCAAATGTATATCTGCAATCTGCATACCTATACTGTTACGAAATACTAAAAATACAGTTAAAAAATATTATATTTGTCATGTTCCCGAAAATGTAATTGTTCATACGTTTTAGGTTAACTATTTACTAAATAATGTACTCCTATTATTATATTACTTTTACATAATTAACTTTATTCATTTAATATAGAAATATAACTTTATTAAAACCAATTCTTTCGCTATATTCTTCTTCTGGTTAATTCAACATTTTCTTACTCCTAAATATATTTTGAAAATAATTTTTATGGCTAAAAACTAATAAAATAAAAATTATTTTTGTCTTTATTAAAAAAAAAAAAAAATATATATATATATATATATATATATATATATATATATATATATATATATATGTATATATACTTTAAATAAAACGAAATCTTTTCCTCTAGATATAGATATTAAATTATAAACTTAAAACTACCTTAATTTAAATTTACAGAATGTATTGAATTACAAAAATAAAAATAAAACTGTCAGTAATAATAATTATGATTTAATAAATTGACAATATTACCTATTCCATTAGCAACCTTTAAATTCATTAGAAGAAGCACATAGTTTGTCTATTACTTCATCATGACGTATTTCAACTTTTCTTTCCAAACTCATGAATATAAAAGCTTCCAATTTATCATCGGACAGAGATCTCAATCTAGTCTTAGTATTTTTCAATATAGAAAAGCTGCAATCGCAGCTAACTTGAGTGAATGACAATGACAAAATAACTTTATAACCTAAATAAACATTACTAAAACTTGAAGAATGGGTAACTAATGTGAATATGCATTTCATTGCACAATTTATACATAATTTGCAATTTAAATTTTCAGAAACTTGTTACTATAATTTTCATCTTCATAATCGTCAACTTCATCACCTGTATTATTTGAAACTAAAATAACAGATTCAGATAAAACATCGTAATTCTGAACAAATTGTATTAATTCACTTTGCAACTCTACTACATCTACTCGAGCCAAATTTGCAATATTTTTAATAGATCCTTCTGGAAAATTAAAACCTATTTTTTTCAATTCAGTGAAATTTCTTGGATCAAAAAATGACGCATCATAAATCAAATCTTCATTTTTTAAATATCGTTCATCCGAAGTTATAAGTGGGGACTATCGAATTTCCAAAATAATGAATAAAATAATAATTTCTACTTACATTGTGATTTTTGGTATGAAATTGATGGGAAGTGCCAGTAGTTAAGCAAGCAGCTGTGTATTCGTAAACGGTAAGACGAATAATAACAATGAATTGATAATTATTCAAAACATTTTAGTTTTTACGAGAAATTCACTAGTCTATGTCAACTGTCAATGATAAGCCGAAAGCGATCGCTGTTGACGTAGATTAAAATAGAATCCATAATCTGTGTTGTGCGGTATTATCATCGAATAGATTATATATATATAGAGTATTATTATATATAATCTTAATTGTCAGCGATAAGCCGTTGTCGTTGTTTTTGTTTATTTTTGGAAAAAGACAACGCTCGTACACGTTAAGATACTAAGAATAATGAAAACCAATCATTATTATTAAAATAAAATCCCATAAGACATAACATTTCATTTATTATATTACAAAATTGACGACTACATTTTACAAAATCGTCATATTATACTGGGGCCACAAAACCTAAATACAGAAGACAGACCAAACGGCGATTGCCGGCTGGCCACACGGGCCAGTCCGCCCCTGTGTTCAGTTTTATTAAAATCTATCTGAAGAAGATTTTCCAAATGTTCGGGGAAGTTTGCAGCTAAGATGTATTGTATATTTGGTTCAACACATTATATTTGTGAGCAAGTATTCTCAACGATGAAAATCAATTAAAATAAAACTCGACCTCACATTACAAATGAACATCTCCATGCCGTTCTCCATGTAAATTCTACCAAATTAGAACCTAATATTAATGCCCTCTGTCAACAGAAATGAGCTCATAATTCGCATTAACATATTAATACGTTTTAATACGTTTTGAAATATTGTTTGCAAGTGTAAACCGTTATACCGTTTTTTTTTTCATTTGTAGTAATATTTTATTAAGTTTAGTATTCAATAAAGCCATTAAATTTAGTAAATACAATAAAAACGTCATTGAATGTGTAATTATATACCTACATCTAAAATATTCCGATGACATTAAAGCAAAATTTCACTTTATGGCCAGCGGTAAAAAAAAGTTCTTTTTTATGGCCCGCGGTAAAAAAAGTTTGGCCACCCTTGTTCTATGGTGATAACATGGAAAAAAAAATCAACCAATCAAAAGTGGAGAACTACGACATTGGCTGGGAGTTAAGGAGATGCGTATACTGAACAAAATTATTACAACTGTGATGATACCTATCTATTTTGTCATGCGCTAATACACCTATATACGTATTGTACCTGTATAAAAAAATTTTATTGACTTTTGATGAAATGTTTTAAGTAGATTTTATCAATCTTCGTTTAATCAAATAAACTATTGACTAGAGAGCAACAATGACATTTATCGAGGCTCTCTAGGTTAAACAAAAACACTACACTATTATAAATTTAAAATTATTATTATTTGACATTTGTAATACAGCATCATGTTATAATAGGTTATCGCTAGAATAATACGTCTTTAGCATGCAAGCATGCAAAATTGCAAAGTGAAAGATGGTCATTTTCCTAGTCCCGGAGGTGCATTAATTTGTTTTGTTTTATTATTTTAAATTCTGTGTGAAGCGAAGAATCTATTGATTTTACTATGATGTTTATTTTTTTTATTAATTTTTTTTTTCTGTTTACACTTTTTTGGGTAATTGGAGTGGTCCAAAAGTTTTATTCGGTTACTCTATACATTGTAAATTGCATGTAGATTGTACTTCGAGGATTAATTTTCTCCAGATGTAAGTGAAAACTGCCGAATAATAGAGTCGACACGGGATAGTTTTCCGTAAACGACATTTCACTAAATCGATTTTAATTATTTAATCATACGCTACGCGAACGTCGTCCACTGCACATGTACCCTACCTGTTGAACATAAATCGTTTTCTTTCTTAAACCCGAGTTTACGGAAAAATTTGATTTTACTACAGCTGGATGCAGGTGGGAAATCTGATTCAACCCGAATCTTCCTCGTGTGAATATATTCATTTCTCGACTAGAAATCTACAATAAACTGGTAATTATATTTAATCTGCCACACACACACACGGTTTCCCTGACTCAGTAACTTCTTAAGCATGGAAAAATTGATTAATAATGAATATTGAATAATGATAAATAATTTGGCAAAAGATTTGTTATTTTTGTTATAATTTCCATACATAATTTATATTATAATCTAAAAATAAAAAAAGTGGAAAACGTTTTAAAATTATCGTATTTTTGTGTACGATAGTAACTATACATCGTACACTTGCTCGAAATTATCGTACAAATACGATAATTATCGTACCATTGGTAACACTGCCTGACTGTCACAGTCGGCGGCAGCCGTAATCTCTTCTCTTACGTAACCCGATAACGAACAATGTCTAGAAATGGTAATGCTAATCTAAATCGTAATAATAACAGTTCAAACCGTACCAAATCTAATACATCTCGTATACAGAGTGCTTCAAGTGATGATGTATTTTCGAACACCAACGAAAACAACATTAATATTTCTGAATATAAAATAGTACAGCCCAAAAATAAACGTAATCTATCCACTGATAGTTCATCGTCAAATTTAATTTAAAAAAATATCAAACCTATTTTCGCATCAACAAATAGATACGCTATTCTCGACAATGAAAATAATGAAAATAATAATACTGATTGAAATAAGACTAAATCTGATGAAAATTCCAATGTTAACATGGACATGGACGAAATAAAACTCAAACCACCTCCACCCATTTTCGTCCGCGGATTGTTGGACTTTGCCGCATTTCGTACCTACTGTTTTAATCAATTTAGTTGGAATCAAAAACTTTTTTGTCAAATCAACTTCCAAAAACCTAAAGATACAATTCAGCAACTCTGACACCTACAGATCGATTATAAAATACTTGAAAGAGTCTAAAGCTGAATTCCACACATTCCAAGCCCAGGAAGACAAATCCTTCCGTATAGTTATTAGAAATTTGCATCCGTCTACGCCAACAGTTGACATAGGTATTGCAATTCAGGAAATTGGATACACAGTTCGTAGTGTTACAAACGTTTTACACAAAACCACAAAAAGTAAACTTCCGATATTCTTCGTTGACTTAGAACCAGCTGAGATCAACCAAGACATTTTTCATCTAAACTCAATACTTAACACAAAGATTAAAATAGAAGAACCGTACAAAAGACGGGAGATTATCCAGTGTATAAAGTATAAACTGCCAAGAATACGGTCACTCTAAAACTTATTGTGCATATCCCTCAAGATGTGTTCGCTGTAACTCCAACCACTCAACTTCAGATTGTAACAAGACCAGTGATCAGCCACCTGTATGTGTACTCTGTGGTGGCGTTCATACTGCAAACTATCGTGGATGTTGGGTACAAGTTCCAAATGCCATGCGCGTCCGTTATTTACGGTCCGCTACGTCGTCAATACGACGATCGACTTATCGGTATCCGGTTATCGCCGGTGGACGCGATAAAGTGCTCGTCCGAGCGAGTTTCGCCGACGTCCGTCGTGAGTGTGTGTCGTGTGTCTTGGTTCGCGCTCGTCCGAGCGAGGTTTTGCCGACGTCCGTCAGGCCTTTGTATTTTCAATTTTTGATGTTTGGCTTTCTTTCGAGACACCTCTCTTATTCGCCACCGTCCGGGGCATATTCCACCCGCTCAAGCCGTCAAGCCGATCAAGGGAGTCAGGTCGTATCATGCCATCTCACATAACATTTGTGTATAACTTTGCGGCGTTTATGAATATAATTATTGTTATTATTATTTATATTTTATTATGTATCCGAGTTTTACTAACATTAGTTTTAAGGGTAATTAATGTTGTATTGAATAGCACTCGATACTTATACGTGCATTGAAATTATTGTAAATTTGCCCCGATGTTTGTTTTTTGTTGGTTTTCTGTACAACTGATTTATGTAGAATATACACATATTATTAAATATACACGTATCGTTCCTAGCATTCACAACTCCCACTATATACAGTCCACGTCTCCTAAATTCGACTAAATTACCACGACCGGCACGAAAACACGACGAATACTTCGGCTATTCGTATATTGGTCCGCGTCGACAGTGGATGTCAAGTTCACAAGAATTTGCAGAAACTCCATCACAGCAAATCCAATTCAAACAACAAATTCAACAACAAAAGTAATATTAACTATAGTTATATTGTAAAGGGGGAAGGCGTTAAAAGTGATAGCATCCACACTTCTCCTCCTGATTTAACAGATAGCTCGTCATTCCCTCAATTAAGTCAAAAACCTCCTCAAATTAAATCCCAAAATAATACCTCTCAAAATAGCAATGAGAATTCACATGAATCTATAGCAATCCAATTATCCTCGTTAATTTCTGAATTTAAACTGATAATTAATCCTCTCATATCACTCCTCACAACAGTTATAGATAAACTCTTAAAATGATGGTCAGTCATCAACTTAACTCTAACGTAATTAAAGTATTACTTTGGAATGCCAATGGTACAAAACAAAATGACGCAGAATTTTTAAATTTATTACAAGAAAAACAAATTGATTTAGGACTCATCTCGGAGACACACTGTAAACCGTGCACTAAACTATTTTTCCCGGGCTATTCGGTTTATAGAACTGAACATCCTGATAAAACTGCTCATGCAGGATCTGCTATAATAATTTCATCTAAAATCAAACACAATCTTCTTCCGGCTTACCAAACGCCTACTATACAAGCAACTAACATCCAAATATCGTTGAATCATACACCAATTAAAATTCCATCTGTATATCTTCCTCCATATCCTGCTATTAAATCAAAACAATTAGAAGAATTTTTTAAATCCCTCGGTCAAACGTTTTTAATTGGTGGTGACCTCAATGCCAAATACTCCCAGTGGGGCTGCATATCTGATAACTCGAGAGGTAAAATATTACAAAAAATAATTAACAATAACAATTATACACACATGTCCCCAAATGGTCCCACCTACTGGCCCCAACGTCTAAATAGACACCCAGACATTTTAGATTTCTTCATCTCAACATTACCCAGTTATATTAATTTTTCTGTCGCCAACTTAAACGATCTTAGCTCTGATCACACTCCTGTCCTGCTCCAACTAAACGTAGCTCCAGATCTAAATCCTATGCATCCTTCTTTATCACAAGGTCCAATAAAATGGAATGAGTTCGCTGAAATCATGCAAAATACCACCAATTTAAAAATTTCTCTTAAATCAAAAACTGACAGAAAACGCTTCCCAAATCCTCACAACCTCGATACAATCAGCTATATACAAATCATCGCACCCATATACTCCAAGGAGTATGAACCAAACAAATAATCAAACCTTACCCATCCATATAAGAACTTTAATTTCTGATTAACGTCGTGTTCGTTCTAGATGGCAAAAGTATCGATACCCATCTGATAAACAAATATTTAATCACTTGACAAACACTATCAAAAAATTAATATCAAAACATAAATCAGAGTTTTTTGAAAAAAAATATCAATCCCTAAACACAAATGACGGCTCACTATGGAAAACCACAAAAAATTTACTCAATATAAAACAGCAAATGCCGCCGATAATTGGCCCTAACAGATCCATAGCTATTTCTGATGTAGAAAAAGCAAACCTTTTTGGCGAACATTTCTCTAACATTTTCAAACCTTATACTGATATACATTCCAGTACTGAGCACTTTGAAAAAATCAACTCATTTATAGACAGTTCTCTTCCAATGTCACTTCTAAATAATCTACCGAAAAAGACAATCATCCTAATAACTTACATATTTTATTCCATGTTACGGATTTCTTACATTCCATCGATATGGAAATTATCAAAAATAATTGTTATTCCTAAGCCCAACAAACCCAAGAATGAAATCACGTCTTATATACCTATGTCCTATAAGTTTACTGCCAACTCTTGCCAAATTATTTGAAAAAATTATAAGATTAAGAATAAGACCAATACTCCAAACCTTCAACATAATTCCACATTCATAATTTGGCTTCAGAACGGGTCACTCCACTGTACACCAAATTCACAGACTAACTGATCAAATTTCATCCTCATTGGAAAAAAAGCAATTCTGCCCGGGAGTGTTTTTAGATGTAGCCCAGGCGTTCGACAGGATATGGCACAAGGGTCTACTCTTTAAATTAAAAATGTTCTTACCTGCCCCGTACTTTTTGATAATATGTTCATATTTAGAAAACCGTACATACATAGTTCGGTACGATAACTCTGTCTCATCATTCTACCCAATTAAAGCAGGAGTTCCCCGAGGTGACCTTTCTCCTGATTTATTTAATGTCTTCACGGCTAATATTCCTAAAACCCCAAATACTGTTATGGCCACCTATGCTGACGACACTGCAATTCTCTCACCTGGTATTGATCCTGTAGAAACTGTACATTTTTTACAAACACATTTAGACTTAATAGACAAATGGTCATCCAACTGGAAAATCAAAATTAACCCTGACAAATCAATTTATGTTCCATTTACACTAAAAAAGACCATACCTCTTCCCCTCTATTTTCAAGGAATACAAATCCCAATATCCTCAGTAGTAAAATACCTATAAAAATACTCAATAGTCGACTCCACTTACTTCGCCCAATTCTGAAATCAAATTTACCCTTCCACACAAAAATAATCATCTACAAATCCTTATTACGGCCTATCTGGGCTGATGCTATCCAAATCTGGGAATGCGCTAAATCATCTCAAATACGTACCCTCCAAGCCTTCCAATGTATCACTCTCCGAATTATCTCTTCCGCACCTTGGTACGTATCAAATTCCACACTCTAAAATGACTTTCAAATAGAAACAGTAAACCAATTAGTGACAAAACATTATAAAAAATTTCATTCTAAATTACAATGTCACTCTAACCCTTTAATCGCAGAACTTGTTCCCAACTCACTTCCTAGTAATCCCCCACGCCGTCTAAAAAGAAATTGGTGTCGTTTATTATTAAATAATTGATGGTTCATACCATTTAATTTAATTTAATTTATATTAAGTCAATAATTAATAAATAATTAAAATAACGTTGGGTTCTATCACTGGATGGCCTCCCTCCCCATGTGTTCATGTTGTAAAATAAAAAAAAACTGTATGTATGTGTTCAAACTTGCTTATTATGCCTTATTGTAGCATAGATTGTAAATATTCTAATAAAATAAAAAATATAATAATAATAATAGTAAATTATTTAATCATAACTTGGACAGATATGTTGCTAAAAACTTTAAATTTTTACCGTATATTGACAACATATTGCTACATACTTTAAAAAAGTTTTAAACAAATTTGATATCTTACGGGTTGGAAGAACTTTTAAAATACCTTGTTTTTTAAAGTTTGTTTTAAATGAAAATTTTAATATTTCACAAAAAGTTTTGAAAACGTTATATGATCAAATTCATCTCTTAACTATCGATATTGAAAAAATTTCTAAAATAGTCAGGATTTTTTTTTAAGCATTTAAGTAAATTATTTTTACGGAATATCCTGTTGTATATAAATTTTCAAAATAAAATGTTAATTTAAAAAATCCAATCATTATGGAACTTAGAATATAAGTAGAACATAGGCAGATATTTTGTTACACCTGTATGGGGGGGGGGACTTGACATTTTTACCTTACCCATTAACATAAGAAACATAAGAAACATTTTTAGGCAACGAGCTTCAGTTTACTAGCTAGCGACTACTTTAGTTCATTTTAGCTTAGGTTCCATATATATATATATATATATATATATATATATATATATATATATATATATATATATATATATATATATATATATATATATATATATTTATTTATTTATTTATATATTACACTTTTTATTTTAAAGTTATAAATCTGTTTTTTTTCTTTTTGGAAAATTTATCAATAATTTCATTAATATTGATAAAGACATTTAGTTATACTTTTTTCTATGCGCGAAATTAATTGAATTAATTGAATCACTTGTTTAACATAGATGTTCAAAGCCTTGTTTTTATTCGGCGCATACATAGCTGAAAAACTTATCACAAGTTGAGGAATTAATTTAATAGATTCGTAGTCGTGTAAATAATTGGAATATAATAATTGATAAAAATCGGAGGATCTCGCTAAAGATTTTTGTTCTGTGCTAAATGACGGCCGGCTGTTATTAGTTATTACTATAATTAGTACAGTACAAGGGTAGAGAAGGATTACCCACTTCACAACGATTTCGTAATTCTTTTTCCATCCAAAAAATAAAACCATAATAATGTCATTGAAAATGTTTATCATTGAAATCATTGTTTATGTTCACGATAGAACTATTTTATAAATCTAAAATGCAAGGGTTCAGAACAAAAAGCTTAAAATAATGGATTCGATCATTATCTACACCGATTGGAAAATACAATATTACTGTTGAATGAGTTTGTACCTTATATGTAAAAAAACCAGGGCTTGCAAACGTTAAAATAACGTTATGCACGACAAAAAACGATTGAAATTTGAAACGTAATTATAACGAAAAACAATAAACAAAAAAGATAAAATACCATAAAACAAAACATAACAGTTAACAAAATATTTAGTATATCGTTATACAAAACATAACGGTAAACGTAAAAATATATAGAATATAATTATACGAAAAATAACGCAAAACGAAATAATTTAAAATCCATTTATTTATAAGAATTAATTAAGTTATAATTTTAGATCATATAACTATAAAGGTGCGATTCCTATGCACGCGGCTAGAGTCGCGTGGCCGACGTGTCGCGGTTTGAATTTTGGCCGCGTGATCCAATATTGATTCCTATGTTCGCGTCAGGAGTCGCGCGGCTAAAGCCTCGTTCACACGGTGACACTATAGGGTGACACTTAGTGTCGCGTCAGTGTCGCCGTGTGAACAATGTAGTGTCTCAGTGCCACGACATCGCGGCACTAGGGCCCGGACACTGATAAAATTTAACACAGTAAAGATACCCAACATTCAAAAACGTGGCAGCCATCTTCCCGTTGGCTAATCAGTGTGACCATACCAGAAAAACAAAATGTTAAATACAATGTTTTCCAAAAATATTTTAAATCTAATTAGTTTTATTTTAATTGATCACTTACTTAAAATTATTAATTTTAAAATTCGTAACCGTTTACGATAATTATTAATCAAATACATAATTAGGAAGGTATACTCATATTAAATACATGATAGAAAAAAAAACACATTTTATTTTATCAAAAATATATTTTATTTATTAGAAGCTAAAATGCAGCTGATGTAGTTTTGAAAGCTAATATAACACAAGTTGTTGAAGGCAAGCTTGAATAAAGAAGAGAGGTACTATACAAATATGGGTTAAAAATAATAGAATTGATTGAAACAGCATGTTGAAATAAAAAGAAATTATGAAAGTCAAATTTGGAGGAAAAGATAGAAGCAAGGTTATTGCAGGAATATGATGGCATGTTGAGCAAAAATAATAGTAGTTGATCCCACTTGCATGGAATTAAGTCAAAGCTGGAGAAGCAAAAGCAGAATGTGCAATATTTCTGAAAAATAAAAAATAAATTAATATACATGATCAATATATTAGTCATGTTAAAATAATTAAATGATACTAATGAGATCACTTCACTGCCAGTTATGAGTAGTGTCTTAGATAGATTTCTATATTGTATACTTGGAAATTATTAATCGTAATTTGTATTTATATATTATTTTCAAATATTTTCCCTATCTTGGTGACTCAAATTCACTGATAACACTTAATTGATAAAAGTAGCCAACGGGAACATGGCCGCCACGTTTTTGTTTACATTGAGAGTGTCCCTTCTGATTTAATCTATAATTCTGTGCTAGTGCCACATATCAAAAATGTTTGATATGCGACACCGTGACACTGGAAGTGTCGATATTGTTATCATTATTATCATTGTTATCATATATTATATTATACACACAGTTCAATAGTGAACAATCTATTTCCGAAAAAACAGTATTGAAATTTCAAATTGTAAATTAACTGAATATTTCGATCGCTTATTAAATATTAGTTTGTTTTTCGTGGACGTCACGATGTCACATTTTGATGTGTCTAAGTTCTTAGAAAGCTATCAACAGCATCCTTGTCTGTATGGAAAATCCCTACCAGAGTACAAAGACAGGGAAAGAAGGAACCAGGCGGAAGACAAATTATTGAAAATCAGTGGCCTAGGAAGTATAAAAGAATTACGGTCGAAAGTGAGATCTATACGTGGAGCATATAATAACGAATATCGAAAAGTAAAAAAATGCTGCTGCGTTTAATACATAATTATTTGCCATTTTTATTATATTTATATTAATATTATAATTTGACTGTGGCCACATGGGAGTTAAATAAAAACGAGTAAACTAGGTACTAGGCAGTAGTAATGTAGTTACTGTATTGTGCGTGAGTGCTGCAAATGCTGCGGCACTGGTGTGAACAGAACACGACACTTCACCCTGTGGCATCAAACTTTGAACAGTGTCACGCAACTTAGTGTCACGGTGTCACCGTGTGAACGAGGCTTAACACTATATAGGACTAGAATTAGACACGTAGCCACGTGGGTACCACGCAGTTGTAGGTATCAAGTCCTCTGTTTGGAACGGTTATACAGTGTATATATATATTATTGAGTGTTTTCAACATAGGCGCAATTTCAGTTTTTGACTTGGGGGGGCTATCCATATATAAATCAAACAGACCCGTGGGGGGCTCCGCCCCCCACACCCCCCACAAATATTACTTGTACAATATACAACATAATATATCTCTTAGACCCTAACACACATTTATAATAACTATAGGTAATAAAGAAATAACAAAATTACAAAATACTAAAAAAAAATTGTATATTATTTGTTTATAGTTGTAATTTATGATCATTTTTTACAAAATCTTTTAATATTGTGTTACTATCTATTTCATTAGATATAATTCTTTCAATATAAATTACTGATAAGTTAGTGAAACGATCTTGCTCCATAGAAGTGCGCAACCAATTTTTTATCCTGCGCATGGCCGAAAATGACCTCTCACACGATGCTGAACTTATTGGTATTGTGAGCGCTAATTGTACAAGTTTAAATAAATTTGGATAAACAACACGATTAACAACTTGTTTAAGACCATCAATATTGATTTCATTTTTCTCATTTAATCTTAATAAACAGTTTTTTGCTACCTTCATTTCACATTTTATAGCGTCAATATCAATGTTCAATAACTCCTAAAAATTATTTAATAGTTTTAAAATATTTAATTCAATATAACATGAAAATACATTTTATTTTTTATAGTTTTTTTCACTTACTTTATAATGTTCAATAAAACATGTGCTGTCATTAAAATTAAGTTTAAGGAAATTGTCTACTCCAATTGCTATATTAAGGCTTTCTGATGAAAATCTTTTTTCTAAGTTGGTAACTAGACTGTCAATTATTTGAAAGTAAATTGTTCTCCAGTGATCTTCCATGCCATTTTCCGTTTGTTCAGTTTGAATATTTTCAGCACTAGTGGTAGTTGACAGATAAAAATCATTCAAATAACTGGGTTCATTTCTTTTTCTTTTTGATCCTTATAATTGATTAAAAATAATTATTATTAGTAAAAAACATTTTGTTATTTAGTTAAATTCTTTTTGAAATATAGTAGCATTCGACTATAACTACCTATTGAGTATAGTTGTACGTCATATGATTCGGCAAACAATTTTACACTAGACCACACATCAGAAAAAGCAATGTTTGAACGTTTATCTTTTAATGTTTTTATGACACCATTAATAACAGAAACAGCTTTTCCTAGTGTAGAAGACTTTTGCTGTAACTGAGTACTTAAAATATTCATTATTTGTAATATGTCTTCCAACACAATAATATGAAATATAAATGAAACTGAATTCATTATTGTCATAATTCCTATATACATAAAAATGCCATTAAATATACCACATAAATTAATACAAATATTTACAAATTAAGAATATTTTACAGGATATAGTATATTTTACCTATAGCTTGAGAGACATCTCTATCATTTGAACATTCAATCTCATCCTGTAAGACACTGATAATGGGTTTGAAATTGTTTTTAACAGATGTACAATTACGCGCCCTACAGTTCCAACGAGTGTCACTAATTTGACTGATGGATATTTTTTTTATTCCTAATTTTTCTTGAATTTCCATTAATTTAAAATTATTTGTTGGCTGGGAAAAATATATGTACAATGATTCAAGACAATTAAACAACATTCTTGTACCCTAATAGTAATAAAAATAATAACAATTAAATTAACACCATAAATATTAAAAACTACATTGGCATACTTTTATCATTTTACACATGTCTAGTACAACCAAATTTACTCTGTGTGCCATGCAATGGGTATAGATTGCAAATGGATGCTTCAATTTCACTTTTTGTTGAACACCGCCAAACTTTCCGGACATTACATTGGCACCATCATAAGATTGTGCCACGATTGGTACATCAAACAATGAAATTGTATCCAAATAGTTGAATATAAATGAGCATAAAGAGCTTGCATCTTGCTTTTCGGATACATCAATAAAAGTTAAAAATCGTTCTACAACTTCAAAATTATTTGTATATCTTACACATAATGATAATTGTTGAGCTTTAAAAGACCTATAAAATATGTTTTTGAAATATTTGATTTGTATTTATATTATTCATATTACCTTGCTTCATCAACCATAATACTATAAAAGCCACACTCTTTGATTTCATCACAGATAACTTTATTAATATGCTTAGCACAAAGGTTTATAATTGTATTCTGTACAGACCAACTCGTATAATTTGTCTTTGAATTAAAATGGCGAGCAAAATTGTCATTGAATTTGTTCATCAACATACAAGCTTCTTTGAAATTTCCTTAATGTTTTAACAGAAATTAGAAAATATTGCAATTCAAATTATATTATATTAATGTAAGGTCTTAGAAATTACCTCTATTTAAACTTAGTTCGTCTTCTCTATGCCCCCTAAAAGATAAACCTTGTTTACCTAAATATAATGCAATTTCAATCAATTGAATAATATAACTTCTATTCTCCAAAACTTTTTGTTTATGTGCAGAATCAAGTTGATTTTGAATTGAGCCAGTTTTTTTTGTCAATTTGAATGCTGACCATTTTGACATAGCATTCAAGTGGTGTTCACTTATATTATGTAATTCAAGCTTAGAACGTTTGGACTTTGAATCTTTACTCCCACTCAACTAGTTACAAATTAAAATTATTCTGATTAGATATATGAAATTCAGTAGACAAAACATGTTTTAACAATTTATTTTATAGATTGGTAAAAACAAATGACTTGCTTTTTTCCAGTTTTTAAACCCAAGAGTGGTAAATGTTTCTTCATAATGTCCTGATGAATTAGAGAATAGGCGACAAGCATAGCAGAATATCGCATCTTTCTCCAAGCTATATTCAAGCCAATCATGGTTTTGGTAATAAGCACTTGAAAAGGCACGTTTTTGCAATCCAAATTGAGTTTTGGGATAAGCCTAAGGCGCATGCAATAATAGCATAGTAATATATTTTTGGTATTATATACAATATCAAACTAAGCTAAGCTAAGAAACAATTGTCTATAACTAAATTGTGCATACTAATATTAATGTGAACTTAATTCCATGCATACTAAATAATAAAAACCAATGTTGTAGGAATAAATTAATAATTGCATACCTTTAATATTGGTCTCATCGGTCCAGAATTTAAATCCCCAAGATCTAATGTAGATGTATTGTTACGATCAGGTAATTCATCTAAAGGAGGTTGTTGTTGTGACAAAGTTATTTCAATTGTATTAACACCAGTATCATTTGTACTACTGGTACCACATCCAAATGTACTAGTGAGTTCAGAAAAATCGTTGACATTATTGGCTGTATTTTCACTCTTATTCTTTCTGAAGTTAAAAATATCGAATACTTTTTTTTCCATCTAAAGTCAAAAAAGGAGCTAGTAGTTATGTACTATAAAGTATAAGAAATTAATAAACTATTAAATACTTACCTTAGTTTAGTTAGTTTAAAATCCAAACAATAGCTTTGCACATTAAACCACGCCGACGCCGGAACAAAAGAAAATTACTAACTAACTGAGAAATCAGAAATAACAAAATAGAATACTCGTAGATCTAATTTTTTAAGACTAATACAACAAATTAAACGAAAAACAAAACAAAACATTACTTGCACTTTGAAGCAAAATAACAAGTCATAATACGGTTAGGTTAATATTGTTTCAACGTTTACCCGCCGAATACCCGCGTGTTCTGTGGTAATTTTAACATAACATAATGAATTATAAGGAACGTGTTCCAGTGTTGCCGTATTGGCAACTTCAATCACAATTCATAACCACAACGTTTATCCATACAGACTTTTACCACTGATAATACCTATGTCATTGATTAATGTAAACTTAATCAATGCCTATGTATTATTATAATTTATATTAATTGGGCCATAGGCCCATAGCCCATAATCCTTGCAAAAATTGATTAGATAATTGTGATAATGTGAATATTCTAGTTTAAAGAAATGTTAAAAATTGTATAAAAAAAAAATTTTGAATTTTAATCATTTATTGATTTCTTAATAAGTTTTATCTGAAATTTTTTTTTTGGGGGGGCTATGACTACTTTTGGGGGGGCTAAGCCCCCCCTAGCCCCCCCCCCCTTATTTGCGCCTATGGTTTTCAAATACCACCAGTTTAGTTATTACCATTCGTTTTACTATGTCCTTAACAAAAAAACAAAAATTAATCATTTAACTACTTTTTTACAATAGTAGAAGAAGAATAAGCCATCATAAAACACGTACTATCCAATAAATAAAAAATGAAGTGCATGAAATATACTTAACCAGGGAAGCTGAAGGATTTTTCATTGTCCTGATAAAAAAACATTTATGGCGAGATGAAACCAAATTCCGGGAATATTTTAGGTTAAGCTGGTAAATGACCCTTTTGAAGACATTATTTAAAAATTGCACTTTTAATCAACTATTAACTGATTATTAGACCATTTTACTATTTTAGGTGACATAACGTTTTAATTCTAAATAACGATAAACGAAAAATTTGGGTAACGTTTTAATTCTAAATAACATAAAACAGAAATTTTTTTTCAAATGCAAGCCCTGAAAAAAACGTAGTCATATGGGAACGCTAATTTTGAGTCTGGGGTGCAGAAATCCCGCTAAAGCACCCTAATCTCTCTGGCGCACCTAGTAAAAAAGGGCCTCTACGCGGTGGAACGATTAGTATAGTAGGTATAGTGAAGGAATAAAAACATTCCGAGAGAGCTCGATAACGTTCTAGTAGGGCTTTTCAGCGCCCCAATATCCGCCAATGTAGAACAACATATTTTGAATCTCTCGATATAAAAAAATTTCTTGTTTGTCAAACATCACAATTTTCACAAGTTTGATAAAACACACACACGCACACACACACACACACACACATATATATATATATATACATTTATTTATTTTTATACGTATGTTTTGTTCAGAGTCGTTTAACTAAAAAACTAAAAAAATAATATATAGTTTCTTTGAAAATCAATTCATTCATCATCATTATCGTGTCCGAAAAGCAAAGAATATTCCATATTCCCATGGTAGTAGCATAATTACGGAGAGTCTCGAGAGGGTAAGGGTTTAATCCCTCACGAGCCGTATCATAAGTTAAGCAAATTGTAAATTATTGCTATTAGTCAAAAGACATTACATAAAAATACCAAAAATAAAAACTGGGTCCATACGGTATGTATTCATTAGAGATATGGTACCCGATAGGTATTCTAGGTAATTCTAGGTAGTAGGTTACAATAACACTGTAATATTTGTTGGAAAAATTATTTCAATACCCCATGAAAAATGTATTAATACGCCAATGTTCCATGGTGCGAAGTACATACTTTTTTATAATGTACATTTATTATAGTAAGTATTGAACGTTACAATAATCTTATATAATAAAACGTGTTGGTAAACATAACCTCAAAAAAGTACACTATTTTTTAAACGCCGTTTTTTACTTTTTCTCATACTATAAAATTCCGTTCTCTTTTGAAATATTCTGTCCCCGTCCCCGGACGTCGTTTTACGCGTTCGCGCGCCCAAAAAAGGTCCATTTTTCATTTTCCTATTGAAAAAAAACGTGCTCCGTGATCGTTTCCCGCCAATTCGCACTACTCTCTGTCTTTTATTGATAACGCGGCCCCGTGTTATCTGTTATTCTCCGTGCTTTTGTCTTATATCGTATATATTCGTATTACTTTTTTTAATATATTAAAAACTAATAATTCACTCTACTACTCGAGTTTTTATCGTGTATTCGTGTTTTATTATATGTTTACGCAAATTTACGCGAAAAAATTTACGCGTTTTTGTAGTTTTTTGTTCGTACCACTATATTGTTATTATATATATTGTTATTATATTATATGTGTACTACTCGAGTTTTATCGTGTTTTGTACGTTGTTTTCTTAATAAAAATGTTTTAAACTACTATTTAGTTTGTAATCCTATATAGTTAGTATCCTATATAATAATATATTATATGATTTACCGTGTACGTCTTTTATACAAAGTGTACTCATATAAGTGTTTTGTGATTTTTTGTACCTCTAGAGTACTCGAGAAATAATAGTAAATAATATATTAATAATTTAATATCGTATATTCGTATTACTTTTGTCGTATATTATAT
Source organism: Therioaphis trifolii (assembly GCA_027580255.1). Lineage (NCBI taxonomy): Eukaryota > Metazoa > Arthropoda > Insecta > Hemiptera > Aphididae > Therioaphis > Therioaphis trifolii. The sequence goes on from CM050410.1 coordinate 6,654,027, forward strand.
ATTAAAAACTAATAATTCACTCTACTACTCGAGTTTTTATCGTTTATTCGTGTTTTATTATACGTTTTACGCTAATTTACGCGTAATATATTTTTTTTTTTGTAGTTTTTTGTTCGTTATACCATGTCATATATATATATATATATTGATCGTTTTGTAGTTTCTTGCTGTCCACCGGTTATTATTACTCATAATGAATGATTTACTAAGTAAGTATTGAATAAGTTACTTTGTTACTAATGACAGAATTGGTCATGACAGTGTTAGGCTTTTGCAAAAAATAAATACAAATACTTTCTAGGTTCTGTTAATATTCGTGTTCGGTAGGTAGTTCCCATCTGTGTATTATTAACACCGACTTTTAAAACACTGTATTCAATTTATTTATTCAATTATCGATTATTTACAGTTTGTGTTAGAGATGATCCAGGAAATACTAAATATTATGAAAACATATTATTATTTGACTCTTTCTATTTCTTCTATATAATTTTTATATATTAAATCAGATATCGTCTTAATTGTTTTCTTCTGTATATATAAACCATTTAGTTCAAAATAATAATTTATAGGTCGGCTTTTGTCTTTTGGTGTGAAGACCATTGACCAATGATATCGGGTACCTACACATCGGACATTTCTGCTGGACCTATTATATGCTACAAACACACTGTGTATGAGTAACTAAAGGAAATTGAATATTTATACTGTTTTATTAAATAGAAAATACTCTAATTCGACTCCGTAGGTACCTATAATTCGAGTGGTACATACTAAATGTATGTAACAGTACCTAATTCTAGGATAAAATTGTAATTGCATGAATTATGACTGTTGAATTTCTTTTAAAACACACTCTTACATATTATCATGGTAGTAAATATGCAAATAGTTAATTATCCGTGTTTGTCGATTTTAAACTAATCAAAATACTTTTACAATGGTAAGTGAAAATTTAAAAAATATACCTACTATAACCGTCTACGAATCAAAGCGTTATAATAAATAATTATATTATTTTAGCTGAACTAACCACTGATTTTGATTGTGGTGAAATAAATTTACAAATAGTCCAACGCCATTATATTATTTCTTAAATACCAGTCATGTATTAATTAACATTTTAATTCGGTTATTTGATGATAAGTTGAAAATGTGAAATACATTTGCAATTTTGGGTGTCATAAACAATACCTACTTACTATTAAATTGTATACTTTTATCTCTTAATATAAAATAATAATTAATATAAAACAATTTCCTCTCGGTTTGTGTTTTTTGATAGTATTATTATTTTTGATGAATACTTACTCACTAATAACATGTCTGATTCGACACAAAGTAAAAGTATACCTATATCATTTAATTAATATTATACAAAATATTTTTTATTTTTTTCAATGGATAAAAAGTTTTTAAGAAAAACGTTTCTGCTGTACCTATTATATTATGTAAAATTGAATATTTACACTGTTTTATTAAATAGAATACTTTTAGATACCATAGAATTATAAACTACTTACCATTAAAGAATCTACTTACCATTACATTGGATACTTTATCTCATTAATATAATTTGCCCTCAGTTTGTGTCACCAAAAATGTTCATACACATAATATGTTTTTCGATAGTATTATTATTTTTTTAATACTCAATAATAACATGTCATACGTCGTGTCTTATTCAACACAAAAAAAGTATACGGTATACCTATATTGTTGAATTATTTATACAAAATGTTTTTTTATTTATTGTATATGTTTTTTATTTATTATAGGTACCTGTTTGTTGTGATTTCAACTCATTAATACTATGGTCGCCTTACAAAAATTATACCAACAAAACGTTAAAAAATTATATTAATTGTACATACATAATTTTTTTTCAGAATCTGATTGTACTTATTAACTGCTGTATTCAACTACAATACATTATCGAGTAGTCACAATAAGAGCTTTCCACGTCTAAAAAAACTAATTTCCACAATACTAACAATGTTAGGGTTATTGTTATAAAAAAAACCGTATATGTAAATGTATACTTTTTTTTTTTTGTATAAACCTTTTAATAAATACTGATTGCTATTTTCAATTGTAAATTGTAGTTAGAACTATTATGTGAAAATGCTATAGTAAATACTCAATTGACCCGTGCCTTATTGGCTTTTGTCTATGGTAATATATACATTTACAATAAAAATGATTTTCTCTTGGGAAAATGGGTATCATATATTTTGACCAGACTTATGTAGCTATTCAAAAAATGTATGAAATGTTAGTTCATAATTTTCATTCAATCTATAGTAATTTCTTAGTAAAAAAAATGTTCATTATATGTTCACCTTCATTTTTAAAACACTGTTTTATTAACACTTTCTGTATGAACCTTTTGTTTCATTGTATTTTATTATCAAAATATATAAAGTTGATATTTTTTCAACTATAATAATGTTTAAACAATAGTTCACTAACTTATTGCATTATTAGTGTCTTAAAGTTTTTTTTAAGTAAGCTTGGTTTAGTTGTAGAAATTTTCATAACAATTATTATTCATTACTCGACTACATATAATTATTATGTTAAATACAAAATATTAGAGATTTTTAGTGCATATTTTTTTTTTTTAGATTTTGTTAAATTTTTTCAAGTTAAATTCTTATTTTTCATTTTTTCGTGCCATTTATAGCGCATATTTTGGAATTTTTAAGTGCATAACTTCAGAGCACTGAATTATGATTCTTTAGAAAACACTAATTGTAAATTGTAGTTAGAACTATTATGTGAAAATGCTATAGTAAATATTCAATTGACCCGTACCTTATCGGCTTTTGTCTATGGTAATATACATTTACAATAAAAATGATTTTCTCTTAGCAAAATTGGGTATAATATATTTTGACCAGACCTAAGTAGCTGTTCAAAAAATGGTTAACATGTTAGTTCATAATTTTGATTCAACTTGCATCTCTTTGCTTGATTTTATATAAAAATAATATATAATAATAATTAAGTTGATAGTTACTTCCATTGCCCTTATCCAACTCACATGAATAAATCTAATCAAATCTGTTTGCATTTACTGTTTGGTACTGTAATTACAGTCAATTTATACAAATTTATTTATTTGTTTATTGTGGAGCACTCAAATTTTCTTAAGGTGAGTAAAAATAATGTTCATTACATCAACTGAGCTTTACAAAGAATTTTATTAATTTAGGCACATTCATCATTTTTAAAACACTGTTTTATTTATACTTTCTATTTGAACATTTCTTTGCATTTTATTTTATTATTATCATAAAAATATAAAGTTGATCTTTTTTAACTATAATAATGTTTAAACAAAATTTTTTGCAGGAATTGTGTTCACTAACTTATTGCAGTATTAGTGTCTTAAAGTTTAGTCGTAGAAATTTTCATAACAACTATCCACCCATGTAGAATATAAACCATTTTTGATAGTGGTGAAATACATTGGCTATGATGTGTAAGACCTTTAGGTATTTAGTATTTATAAGTAAGTTTTCAATATTCAATATTAACTTCTAGACATAACCCATATACGTGAAATCGAGACGTTAAACCTAACCTGTATGCTACTTTCGACGATGTCTTGGCCGAATAAATAACTAAATAGCTTTTGTTTCCGAACCGACTGACCAGAATTATTCTATACGTCACTCCAATACACCAACCTCTAGACTTATCCTACACGCGTTCGATCTAGACGTTAAAAAACTGTATCCTACTTACGGCGGCGTTCTCAATAACTAAAATATAAAAAAGATAAAAAATATCTCAAAATAGTTTTTTTTTCCGTCCCGACTGACCAGAATTACTCTTTACATCACTCTAATAACCGACCTCTAGATTTATCCTCTATACGTTCATTGTATAAATGTGTGTTTTCAAAGAAAAACCGTATCCTACTTTCGTCGGTGTCCTGGCCGAGGAGCGGAGCTCCTCGAGCCGAACTCTTGGTATATAATGTAAATACATTGAAAATGTATCATTTTTGATACCGATAGTAGTTTTACAACGGCTCCTATTTTCCTCACTCTAATAAACCGACTTCTAGACACAACCCATATACGTTAAACCTAACGCTTTTCGCGGCGTCCCGGTAAAAAAAATTGATAATAAAGCGGAGCTCCTCGAGCCAAACATTTGGAATGACTCTCCCGCTTTTCGCAGTGTCCTGGTAAAAAAAAAATTGATAGTAGTTTTACAACGGCTCCTATTTTCCTCACTCTAATGAGCCGACTTCTAGACACAACCCATATACGTTAAATCGAGTAGATAAACCTAACCTGTATGCTACTTTCGACGATGTCTTGGCCGAATAAATAACTAAATAGCTTTTGTTTCCGAACCGACTGACCAGAATTATTCTATACGTCACTCCAATACACCAACCTCTAGACTTATCCTACACGCGTTCGATCTAGACGTTAAAAAACTGTATCCTACTTACGGCGGCGTTCTCAATAACTAAAATATAAAAAAGATAAAAAATATCTCAAAATAGTTTTTTTTCCGTCCCCACTGACCAGAATTACTCTTTACATCACTCTAATAACCGACCTCTAGATTTATCCTCTATACGTTCATTGTATAAATGTGTGTTTTCAAAGAAAAACCGTATCCTACTTTCGTCGGTGTCCTGGCCGAGGAGCGGAGCTCCTCGAGCCGAACTCTTGGTATATAATGTAAATACATTGAAAATGTATCATTTTTGATACCGATAGTAGTTTTACAACGGCTCCTATTTTCCTCACTCTAATAAACCGACTTCTAGACACAACCCATATACGTTAAACCTAACGCTTTTCGCGGCGTCCCGGTAAAAAAAATTGATAACAAAGCGGAGCTCCTCGAGTCAAACATTTGGAATGACTCTCCCGCTTTTCGTTGTGTCCCGGTAAAAAAAAAATTGACAGTAGTTTTACAACGGCTCCTATTTTCGTCACTCTAATGAGCCGACTTCTAGACACAACCCATATACGTTAAATCGAGTAGTTAAACCTAACGCTTTCGGCGGTGTTCGTGTAAATAAAATGTATCATGTTTATACTTTTGATCCCGAAAGGCGTTTCACACCGGCCACTATTGTATTAATAAAATAATAATTAATACATATACACGACAAAAATAAATAAATAGTTTCTTATTTTTAAACTCAATTATATTATTCATTATTCAAACTTTTAAATTATTAGAGTGATGAGTGTCTGCTAGCCATAGGCGGCATCTTCCACGAATCCGATACGGTATTATCAATATAAAATTGATTACATTATAGCACCTCAGTCTATCTGCCACCAACAGTAACTAAAAAACCAACTATTTTTCTTACATTATCGTATGCAATTTTTTTTTTAATTTCTCCATAGAAACTTGGTTTTTTAACGAATCTCGCATTTAAATACTTCACAATCAAAAGACTCTATAATTCACCTGTATTTCACCGGCAGCTAGAGCTATGTTTATACTTTTGATCCCGAAAGGCGTTTCACCCTTGATATGAAAATAATGAATATATTTTATATTTTATGAACTCTAAAATAATCGTTAATAATTGAAAAATATTATTTGCAGTATTAAACTATAGAAATAAATAGCTATAAAGAGACAATTTTTGGTTACCTAACTGGTGGTTATATTTAATGAATTTGAAGACAGATTCAAAATAAGTTTCGATTGTTGTTTTTATATAGAATAAGGTTATAGACATAAGTTTTTAAATTGAGTTACTTTATATAATCGATAGATAAATATTACAATAAAAATACATCGTTCGGTAATACATACTGATATTATACAAACCTGTAAAACTTGTCCGAGATGGTGACAATGGAACTATAGGTAGGTACTAAAGAGTATGATTCTGTCGATTCTGAACCAAACTTTAAATACCGACTTGTTTATTAGTACACTTATCAAGTTAAAAAGAACCTTTACATACGATAAGAAATTAATGTTGTTTTAATTATTATTGTAATTCACAAATTGATACGATTTATTGAATAATCATGATATCATATCCTATACATATACGTCATTAAAAATAATAGTAGAAGCAGACGCAGAAAATAATTCTGGGGGGAGGTGGCTGGTGAAAAAATAATAATTAATACAATTATAATTTTTTCTAAGATACATTTATTTTATATTCAAAATAACTGAGACTATAATTATAGTTTATAAGGGTGTTAACCATTCTCTGCGTGTGCTATTGGAGAACAGTAAAAGTTAAATTTGGTCAAACATTCTTATATCTTTGAAGTACCTACCTACTCTATTTGAAGTACCTACCTACTATTTGAAGTACCTACCTACTCCTAATACATCAGATTCACTGCGGGGTGACTGTCAGAGTGTTTGCTCTCATAAGGTACCTATAGGTATGTTTTAAATAGATCTTTCGATGATAAATTTACAACAATTTTGGTAAATATGGTAAGTTAATAAATTAAAGTATGATGAACATACACATTATACTTGCATAAGTACCAGATGTTTACATGAAAGTAAAATACGTTCAATCAATAAGTAATACTATCAATTGACAATTCACAAAAAATAAAATGTAAATACTATATCTTGGCATAATACACCAAACCTGACTTTTATATTTCTATGCATATTACAGAGATCAAATTAAAAAAACATACATCTCGTCTTATACTATAAAACGTTTTGGTAAACATAACCTCAAAAAAGTACACTATTTTTTAAACGCCGTTTTTTCCTTTTTCTCTTACTATAAAATTCCGTTCTCTTTTAAAATATTCTGTCTCCGTCTCCGGACGTCGTTTTACGCGTTCGCGCGCCCAAAAAAGGTCGATTTTTCATTTTTCCTTTTGAAAAAGAAATTGCCCCGTGATCGTTTCCCGCCAATTCGCCCTACTCTATGTCGTCTGTTGATAACGCGGCCCCGTGTATCGTGATAACGTTGCTTTTGTCTTATATTACTTTTGTCGTAATAATTATATATTAAAAACTAATAATTCACTCTACTACTCGAGTTTTTATCGCGTATTCGTGTTTTATTATATGTTTACGCAAATTTACGCGAAAAAAATTTACGCGTTTTTGTAGTTTTTTGTTCGTACCACTATTGTTATTATTATTATTATTGTTATTATATTATATGTGTACTACTCGAGTTTTATCGTGTTTTATACGTTTTTGCTATGTTTTTTTCTTAATAAAAATGTTTTAAACTACTATTTAGTTTGTAATCCTATATAGTTAGTATCCTATTATATATAATAAAATATATTATATGATTTAAACGCATTACGTTTGACCGTGTATCTTTTATACAAAGTGTACTCATATAAGTGTTTTGTGATTTTTTGTACCTCTAGAGTACTCGAGAAATAATAGTAAATAATATATTAATAATTTAATATCGTATATTCGTATTACTTTTGTCGTGTATTATATATTAAAAACTAATAATTCACTCTACTACTCGAGTTTTTATCGTGTATTCGTGTTTTATTATACGTTTTACGCTAATTTACGCGTAATATATTTTTTTTTTGTAGTTTTTTGTTCGTTATACCATGTCATATATATATATATATTGATCGTTTTGTAGTTTCTTGCTGTCCACCGGTTATTATTACTCATAATGAATGATTTACTAAGTAAGTATTGAATAAGTTACTTTGTTACTAATGACAGAATTGGTCATGAGAGTGTTAGGCTTTTGCAAAAAATAAATACAAATACTTTCTAGGTTCTGTTAATATTCGTGTTCGGTAGGTAGTTCCTATCTGTGCATTATTAACACCGACTTTTAAAACTTTTAATTTATTCAATTATCGATTATTTACAGTTTGTGTTGGAGATGATCCAGGAAATACTAAATATTATGAAAACATATTATTATTTGACTCTTTCTATTTCTTTTATATAATTTATATATTAAATCAGATATCGTCTTAATTATTTTCTTCTGTATATATAAACCATTTAGTTCAAAATAATAATTTATAGGTCGGCTTTTGTCTTTTGGTGTGAAGACCATTGACCAATGATATCGGGTACCTACACATCGGACATTTCTGCTGGACCTATTATATGCTACAAACACACTGTGTATGAGTAACTAAAGGAAATTGAATATTTACACTGTTTTATTAAATAGAAAATACTCTAATTCGACTCCGTAGGTACCTATAATTCGAGTGGTACAGGTTATATCAAAACACAAAATGTATGTAACAGTACCTAATTCTAGGATAAAATTGTAATTGCATGAATTATGACTGTTGAATTTCTCTTAAAACACACTCTTACATATTATCATGGTAGTAAATATGCAAATAGTTAATTATCCGTGTTTGTCGATTTTAAACTAATCAAAATACTTTTACAATGGTAAGTGAAAATTTAAAAAATATACCTACTATAACCGTCTACGAATCATCAAAGCGTTATAATAAATAATTATATTATTTTAGCTGAACTAACCACTGATTTTGAGTGTGGTGAAATAAATTTACAAATAGTCCAACGCCATTATATTATATCTTAAATACCAGTCATATATTAATTAACATTTCAATTTGGTTATTTGATGATAAGTTGAAAATGTGAAATGCATTTGCAATTTTGGGTGTCATAAACAATACCTACTTACTATTAAATTGTATACTTTTATCTCTTAATATAAAATAATAATTAATATAAAACAATTTCCTCTCGGTTTGTGTTTTTTGATAGTATTATTATTTTTGATGAATACTTACTCACTAATAACATGTCTGATTCGACACAAAGTAAAAGTATACCTATATTATTTAATTATATTATATATATATATATATATATATATATATATATATATATATATATATATATATATATGTTATACAAAATAGTTTTTATTTTTTTCAATGGATAAAAAGTTTTTAAGAAAGACGTTTCTGCTGTACCTATTATATTATGTAAAATTGAATATTTACACTGTTTTATTAAATAGAATACTTTTAGGTACCATAGAATTATAAACTACTTACCATTAAAGAATCTACTTACCATTACATTGGATACTTTATCCCATTAATATAATTTGCCCTCAGTTTGTGTCACCAAAAATGTTCATACACATAATATGTTTTTTGATAGTATTATTATTTTTTTAATACTCAATAATAACATGTCATACGTCGTGTCTTATTCAACACAAAAAAAGTATACGGTATACCTATATTGTTGAATTATTTATACAAAATGTTTTTTTTTTTTTTTTTTATGGTATATCCGAATGCATTTTTCAGATTGTTGGTTCTGTGCTAGATCTGAATTAGAATACTTTCAATAAATTACCTTTTCAGCAATTATCACACTTTTTATAGCTGGCTATGAGACAGCTTTGCAATATCATTCGCCTTTAATTAATTTTATGTTTTAAAGTACATAATGTTAATGAACAAATTAAATTCCATTCGACATAGTTAGGATGTATATCATATATTTTGACCAGACTTATGTAGCTATTCAAAAAATGTATGAAATGTTAGTTCATAATTTTGATTCTCTCTCTCTATGGTTTCAATCCGTAGATTGGTTTGCAGCCATCTTCCATTCTTCTCTCCTGTCTGCCTTCCTTCGGAATTTTTTACTTGAGAAGAAGTCATGTTGATTGCTGTTACTTGGGATATTAATACGGTGGTTTCCCGTTGCCTTCCGTATCGCAGTACAGCCAACATTTGTTGGCTGCTGGCTGATGTGTTGCTGATAGGCCTACACCCAGTATTGTAGTAGCTGCTGCCCTACTACAAGTCCCTTTTAGTCGCCTTTTACGACAGGCAGGAACAACCGATGGTCTATTCTAACCCCGACCAACAGGGGTAATTTTGATTCAATCTATAGTAATTTATTAGTAAAAAAAATGTTCATTATATGTTCACCTTCATTTTTAAAAAAACACTGTTTTATTAACACTTTCTGTATGAACCTTTTGTTTCATTTTATTTTATTATAAAAATATATAAAGTTGATATTTTTTCAACTATAATAATGTTTAAACAATAGTTCACTAACTTATTGCATTATTAGTGTCTTAAAGTTTTTTTTAAGTAAGCTTGGTTTAGTTGTAGAATTTTCATAACAATTATTATTCATAATTCGACTACATATAATTATTATGTTAAATACAAAATATTAAGAGATTTTTAGTGCATATTTTTTTTTTTTAGATTTTGTTAAATTTTTTCAAGTTAAATACTTATTTTTCATTTTTTCGTGCCATTTATAGCGCATATTTTGGAATTTTTAAGTGCATAACTTCAGAGCCCTGAATTATGATTCTTTAGAAAACACTAATTGTAAATTGTAGTTAGAACTATTATGTGAAAATGCTATAGTAAATACTCAATTGACCCGTACCTTATCGGCTTTTGTCTATGGTAATATACATTTACAATAAAAATGATTTTCTCTTAGCAAAATTGGGTATAATATATTTTGACCAGACCTAAGTAGCTGATCAAAAAATGGTTAACATGTTAGTTCATAATTTTGATTCAACTTGCATCTCTTTGCTTGATTTTTTATAAAAATAATATATAATAATAATTAAGTTGATAGTTACTTCCATTGCCCTTATCCAACTCACATGAATAAATCTAATCAAATCTGTTTGCATTTACTGTTTGGTACTGTAATTACAGTCAATTTATACAAATTTATTTATTTGTTTATTGTGGAGCACTCAAATTTTCTTACAGTGAGTAAAAATAATGTTCATTACATCAACTGAGCTTTACAAAGAATTTTATTAATTTAGGCACATTCATCATTTTTAAAACACTGTTTTATTTACACTTTCTATTTGAACATTTCTTTGCATTTTATTTTATTATTATCATAAAAATATAAAGTTGATCTTTTTCAACTATAATAATGTTTAAACAAAATTGTTTGCAGGAATTGTGTTCACTAACTTATTGTAGTATTAGTGTCTTAAAGTTTAGTCGTAGAAATTTTCATAACAATTATCCACCCATGTAGAATATAAACCATTTTTGATAGTGGTGAAATACATTGGCTGTGATGTGTAAGACCTTTAGGTATTTAGTATTTATATAAGTAAGTTTTCAATATTCAATATTAACTTCTAGACATAACCCATATACGTGAAATCGAGACGTTAAACCTAACCTGTATGCTACTTTCGACGATGTCTTGGCCGAATAAATAACTAAATAGCTTTTGTTTCCGAACCGACTGACCAGAATTATTCTATACGTCACTCCAATACACCAACCTCTAGACTTATCCTACACGCGTTCGATCTAGACGTTAAAAAACTGTATCCTACTTACGGCGGCGTTCTCAATAACTAAAATATAAAAAAGATAAAAAATATCTCAAAATAGTTTTTTTTCCGTCCCCACTGACCAGAATTACTCTTTACATCACTCTAATAACCGACCTCTAGATTTATCCTCTGTACGTTCATTGTATAAATGTGTGTTTTCAATGAAAAACCGTATCCTACTTTCGTCGGTGTCCTGGCCGAGAAGCGGAGCTCCTCGAGCCGAACGCTTGGTATATATAATGTAATTACATTGATAATGTATCATTTTTGATACCGATAGTAGTTTTACAACGGCTCCTATTTTCCTCACTCTAATAAACCGACTTCTAGACACAACCCATATACGTTAAACCTAACGCTTTTCGCGGCGTCCCGGTAAAAAAAATTGATAATAAAGCGGAGCTCCTCGAGCCAAACATTTGGAATGACTCTCCCGCTTTTCGCAGTGTCCTGGTAAAAAAAAAATTGATAGTAGTTTTACAACGGCTCCTATTTTCGTCACTCTAATGAGCCGACTTCTAGACACAACCCATATACGTTAAATCGAGTAGTTAAACCTAACGCTTTCGGCGGTGTCCGTGTAAATAAAATTTATCATGTTTATACTTTTGATCCCGAAAGGCGTTTCACACCGGCCATCTAGACGTTAAAAAAACTGTATCCTACTTACGGCGGCAATCTCAATAACTATAAAATAAAAAAAGATAAAAAATATCTCAAAATTGTTTTTTTTCCTTCCCGACTGACCAGAATTACTCTTTACATCACTCTAATAACCGACCTCTAGATTTATCCTCTATACGTTCATTGTATAAATGTGTGTTTTCAAAGAAAAACCGTATCCTACTTTCGTCGGTGTCCTGGCCGAGGAGCGGAGCTCCTCGAGCCGAACGCTTGGTATATATATTGCACATACATTGATAATGTATCATTTTTGATACCGATAGTAGTTTTACAACGGCTCCTATTTTCGTCACTCTAATGAGCCGACTTCTAGACACAACCCATATACGTTAAATCGAGTAGTTAAACCTAACGCTTTCGGCGGTGTCCGTGTAAATAAAATGTATCATGTTTATACTTTTGATCCCGAAAGCCGTTTCACACCGGCCATCTAGACGTTAAAAAAACTGTATCCTACTTACGGCGGCGTTCTCAATAACTAAAATATAAAAAAGATAAAAAATATCTCAAAATAGTTTTTTTTCCGTCCCGACTGACCAGAATTACTCTTTACATCACTCTAATAACCGACCTCTAGATTTATCCTATATACGTTCATTGTATAAATGTGTGTTTTCAAAGAAAAACCGTATCCTACTTTCGTCGGTGTCCTGGCTGAGAAGCGGAGCTCTTTGAGCCGAACGCTTGGTATATATAATGTAAATACATTGATAATGTATCATTTTTGATACCGATAGTAGTTTTACAACGACTCCTATTTTCCTCACTCTCATAAACCGACTTCTAGACACAACCCATATACGTTAAATCGAGTAGTTAAACCTAACGCTTTCGGCGGTGTCCGTGTAAATAAAATTTATCATGTTGATACTTTTGATCCCGAAAGGCGTTTCACACCGGCCACTAGACGTTAAAAAAACTGTATCCTACTTACAGCGGCGTTCTCAATAACTAAAATATAAAAAAGATAAAAAATATCTCAAAATAGTTTTTTTTCCTTCCCGACTGACCAGAATTACTCTTTACATCACTCTAATAACCGACCTCTAGGTTTATCCTCTATAGGTTCATTGTATAAATGTGTGTTTTCAAAGAAAAACCGTATCCTACTTTCGTCGGTGTCCTGGCCGAGGAGCGGAGCTCCTCGAGCCGAACGCTTGGTATATATAATGTAAATACATTGTTAATGTATCATTTTTGATACCGATAGTAGTTTTACAACGACTCCTATTTTCCTCACTCTCATAAACCGACTTCTAGACACAACCCAAATACGTTAAACCGAACGCTTTCGGCCGTGTCCGTGTAAATAAAATTTATCATGTTTATACTTTTGATCCCGAAAGGCGTTTCACACCGGCCATCTAGACGTTAAAAAAACTGTATCCTACTTACGGCGGCGTTCTCAATAACTAAAATATAAAAAAGATAAAAAATATCTCAAAATAGTTTTTTTTCCGTCCCCACTGACCAGAATTACTCTTTACATCACTCTAATAACCGACCTCTAGATTTATCCTCTATACGTTCATTGTATAAATGTGTGTTTTCAAAGAAAAACCGTATCCTACTTTCGTCGGTGTCCTTGGTCGCTTGGTATATATAATGTAAATACATTGATAATGTATCATTTTTGATACCGATAGTAGTTTTACAACGGCTTCTATTTTCCTCAGTCTAATAAACCGAATTCTAGACACAACCCATATACGTTAAACCTAACGCTTTTCGCGGCGTCCCGGTAAAAAAAATTGATAATAAAGCGGAGCTCCTCGAGCCAAACATTTGGAATGACTCTCCCGCTTTTCGCAGTGTCCTGGTAAAAAAAAAATTGATAGCTTTTGTTTCCGAACCGACTGACCAGAATAATTCTATACGTCACTCCAATACACCAACCTCTAGACTTATTCTACACGCGTTCGATCTAGACGTTAAAAAAACTGTATCCTACTAACGGCGGCGTTCTCAATAACTAAAATATAAAAAAGATAAAAAATTTCTCAAAATAGTTTTTTTTCCGTCCCGACTGACCAGAATTACTCTTTACATCACTCTAATAACTGACCTCTAGATTTATCCTCTATACGTTCATTGTATATATGTGTGTTTTCAAAGAAAAATCGTATCCTACTTTCGTCGGTGTCCTGGCCGAGGAGCGGAGCTCCTCGAGCCGAACGCTTGGTATATATAATGTAAATACATTGATAATGTATCATTTTTGATACCGATAGTAGTTTTACACCGGCTCCTATTTTCGTCACTCTAATGAGCCGACTTCTAGACACAACCCATATACGTTAAATCGAGTAGTTAAACCTAACGCTTTCGGCGGTGTCCGTGTAAATAAAATGTATCATGTTTATACTTTTGATCCCGAAAGTCGTTTCACACCGGCCATCTAGACGTTAAAAAAACTGTATCCTACTTACGGCGGCGTTCTCAATAACTAAAATATAAAAAAGATAAAAAATATCTCAAAATAGTTCTTTTTTCCGTCCTTACTGACCAGAATTACTCTTTACATCACTCTAATAACTGACCTCTAGCTTTATCCTCTATACGTTCATTGTATAAATTTGTGTTTTCAAAGAAAAACCGTATCCTACTTTCGTCGGTGTCCTGGCCGAGGAGCGGAGCTCCTCTAGCCGAACGCTTGGTATATATAATGTAAATAAATTGATAATGTATTATTTTTGATACCGATAGTAGTTTTACAACGGCTCCTATTTTCCTCACTCTAATAAACCGACTTCTAGACACAACCCATATACGTTAAATCGAGTAGTTAAACCTAACGCTTTCGGCGGTGTCCGTGTAAATAAAATTTATCATGTTGATACTTTTGATCCCGAAAGGCGTTTCACACCGGCCACTAGACGTTAAAAAAACTGTATCCTACTTACGGCGGCGTTCTCAATAACTAAAATATAAAAAAGATAAAAAATATCTCAAAATAGTTTTTTTTCCTTCCCGACTGACCAGAATTACTCTTTACATCACTCTAATAACCGACCTCTAGGTTTATCCTCTATAGGTTCATTGTATAAATGTGTGTTTTCAAAGAAAAACCGTATCCTACTTTCGTCGGTGTCCTGGCCGAGGAGCGGAGCTCCTCGAGCCGAACGCTTGGTATATATAATGTAAATACATTGTTAATGTATCATTTTTGATACCGATAGTAGTTTTACAACGACTCCTATTTTCCTCACTCTCATAAACCGACTTCTAGACACAACCCAAATACGTTAAACCGAACGCTTTCGGCCGTGTCCGTGTAAATAAAATTTATCATGTTTATACTTTTGATCCCGAAAGGCGTTTCACACCGGCCATCTAGACGTTAAAAAAACTGTATCCTACTTACGGCGGCGTTCTCAATAACTAAAATATAAAAAAGATAAAAAATATCTCAAAATAGTTTTTTTTCCGTCCCCACTGACCAGAATTACTCTTTACATCACTCTAATAACCGACCTCTAGATTTATCCTCTATACGTTCATTGTATAAATGTGTGTTTTCAAAGAAAAACCGTATCCTACTTTCGTCGGTGTCCTTGGTCGCTTGGTATATATAATGTAAATACATTGATAATGTATCATTTTTGATACCGATAGTAGTTTTACAACGGCTCCTATTTTCCTCAGTCTAATAAACCGAATTCTAGACACAACCCATATACGTTAAACCTAACGCTTTTCGCGGCGTCCCGGTAAAAAAAATTGATAATAAAGCGGAGCTCCTCGAGCCAAACATTTGGAATGACTCTCCCGCTTTTCGCAGTGTCCTGGTAAAAAAAAAATTGATAGCTTTTGTTTCCGAACCGACTGACCAGAATAATTCTATACGTCACTCCAATACACCAACCTCTAGACTTATTCTACACGCGTTCGATCTAGACGTTAAAAAAACTGTATCCTACTAACGGCGGCGTTCTCAATAACTAAAATATAAAAAAGATAAAAAATTTCTCAAAATAGTATTTTTTTCCGTCCCGACTGACCAGAATTACTCTTTACATCACTCTAATAACTGACCTCTAGATTTATCCTCTATACGTTCATTGTATATATGTGTGTTTTCAAAGAAAAATCGTATCCTACTTTCGTCGGTGTCCTGGCCGAGGAGCGGAGCTCCTCGAGCCGAACGCTTGGTATATATAATGTAAATACATTGATAATGTATCATTTTTGATACCGATAGTAGTTTTACACCGGCTCCTATTTTCGTCACTCTAATGAGCCGACTTCTAGACACAACCCATATACGTTAAATCGAGTAGTTAAACCTAACGCTTTCGGCGGTGTCCGTGTAAATAAAATTTATCATGTTTATACTTTTGATCCCGAAAGGCGTTTCACACCGGCCATCTAGACGTTAAAAAAACTGTATCCTACTTACGGCGGCGTTCTCAATAACTAAAATATAAAAAAGATAAAAAATATCTCAAAATAGTTTTTTTTCCGTCCCGAGTGACCAGAATTACTCTTTACATCACTCTAATAACCGACCTCTAGATTTATCCTCTATACGTTCATTGTATAAATGTGTGTTTTCAAAGAAAAACCGTATCCTACTTTCGTCGGTGTCCTGGCCGAGGAGCGGAGCTCCTCGAGCCGAACGCTTGGTATATATAATGTAAATACATTGATAATGTATAATTTTTGATACCGATAGTAGTTTTACAACGGCTCCTATTTTCCTCACTCTAATAAACCGACTTCTAGACACAACCCAAATACGTTAAACCGAACGCTTTCGGCCGTGTCCGTGTAAATAAAATTTAGCATGTTTATACTTTTGATCCCGAAAGGCGTTTCACACCGGCCATCTAGACGTTAAAAAAACTGTATCCTACTTACGGCGGCGTTCTCAATAACTAAAATATAAAAAAGATAAAAAATATCTCAAAATAGTTTTTTTTCCGTCCCCACTGACCAGAATTACTCTTTACATCACTCTAATAACCGACCTCTAGATTTATCCTCTATACGTTCATTGTATAAATGTGTGTTTTCAAAGAAAAACCGTATCCTACTTTCGTCGGTGTCCTTGGTCGCTTGGTATACATAATGTAAATACATTGATAATGTATCATTTTTGATACCGATAGTAGTTTTACAACGGCTCCTATTTTCATCACTCTAATAAACCGACTTCTAGACACAACCCATATACGTTAAACCTAACGCTTTTCGAGGCGTCCCGGTAAAAAAAATTGATAATAAAGCGGAGCTCCTCGAGCCAAACATTTGGAATGACTCTCCCGCTTTTCGCAGTGCCCTGGTAAAAAAAAAATTGATAGTAGTTTTACAACGGCTCCTATTATCGTCACTCTAATGAGCCGACTTCTGGACACAACCCATATGCGTTAAATCGAGTAGTTAAACCTAACGCTTTCGGCGGTGTCCGTGTAAATAAAATTTATCATGTTTATACTTTTGATCCCGAAAGGCGTTTCATACCGGCCGTCACTCTAATAACCGACCTCTAGATTTATCCTCTATACGTTCATTGTATAAATGTGTGTTTTCAAAGAAAAACCGTATCCTACTTTCGTCGGTGTCCTGGCCGAGGAGCGGAGCTCCTCGAGCCGAACGCTTGGTATATATAATGTAAATACATTGATAATGTATCATTTTTGATACCGATAGTAGTTTTACAACGGCTCCTATTTTCGTCACTCTAATGAGCCGACTTCTAGACACAACCCATATACGTTAAATCGAGTAGTTAAACCGAACGCTTTCGGCCGTGTCCGTGTAAATAAAATTTAGCATGTTTATACTTTTGATCCCGAAAGGCGTTTCACACCGGCCATCTAGACGTTAAAAAAACTGTATCCTACTTACGGCGGCGTTCTCAATAACTAAAATATAAAAAAGATAAAAAATATCTCAAAATAGTTTTTTTTCCGTCCCCACTGACCAGAATTACTCTTTACATCACTCTAATAACCGACCTCTAGATTTATCCTCTATACGTTCATTGTATAAATGTGTGTTTTCAAAGAAAAACCGTATCCTACTTTCGTCGGTGTCCTTGGTCGCTTGGTATATATAATGTAAATACATTGATAATGTATCATTTTTGATACCGATAGTAGTTTTACAACGGCTCCTATTTTCCTCACTCTAATAAACCGACTTCTAGACACAACCCATATACGTTAAACCTAACGCTTTTCGCGGCGTCCCGGTAAAAAAAATTGATAATAAAGCGGAGCTCCTCGAGCCAAACATTTGGAATGACTCTCCCGCTTTTCGCAGTGTCCTGGTAAAAAAAAAATTGATAGTAGTTTTACAACGGCTCCTATTTTCGTCACTCTAATGAGCCGACTTCTAGACACAACCCATATACGTTAAATCGAGTAGTTAAACCTAACGTTTTCGGCGGTGTCCGTCTAAATAAAATTTATCATGTTTATACTTTTGATCCCGAAAATTGTTTCACACCGGCCATCACTCTATTAACCGACCTCTAGATTTCTCCTCTATACGTTCATTGTATAAATGTGTGTTTTCAAAGAAAAACCGTATCCTACTTTCGTCGGTGTCCTAGCCGAGGAGCGGAGCTCCTCGAGCCGAACGCTTGGTATATATAATGTAAATACATTGATAATGTATCATTTTTGATACCGATAGTAGTTTTACAACGGCTCCTATTTTCCTCACTCTAATAAACCGACTTCTAGACACAACCCATATACGTTAAATCGAGTAGTTAAACCTAACGCTTTCGGCGGTGTCCGTGTAAATAAAATTTATCATGTTTATACTTTTGATCCCGAAAGGCGTTTCACACCGGCCACTGAGGTTCTGTAATTATTCTATACGTCACTCCAATACACCAACCTCTAGACTTATCCTACACGCGTTCGATCTAGACGTTAAAAAAACTTTATCCTACTTACGGCGGCGTTCTCAATAACTAAAATATAATAAAGATAAAAAATATCTCAAAATAGTATTTTTTCCGTCCCGACTGACCAGAATTACTCTTTACATCACTCTAATAACCGACCTCTAGATTCATCCTCTATACGTTCATTGTATAAATGTGTGTTTTCAAAGAAAAACCGTATCCTACTTTCGTCGGTGTCCTGACCGAGGAGCGGAGCTCCTCGAGCCGAACGCTTGGTATATATAATGTAAATACATTGATAATGTATCATTTTTGATACCGATAGTAGTTTTACAATGGCTCCTATTTTCCTCACTCTAATGAGCCGACTTCTAGACACAACTCATATACGTTAAATCGAGTAGTTAAACCTAACGCTTTCAGCGGTGTCCGTGTAAATAAAATTTATCATGTTTATACTTTTGATCCCAAAAGGCGTTTCACCGGCAGCTAGTAATACAAATAAAATGGTAAAACTCAATCAATAAACATTAAGTTTTAAAATATTAAAATATTGGATAAAATGTATTATAAATCATTATGCTCGATGTGGTCATGTGGTAGAAAATCGAAACGTCAAACGGACACTTGTGCACTACATAGTAACATATGAACCGTTGCTAACATCGATTAAGTATGAGCCGCGCGGCCAACATCCATTCGGTCCCACGAATCCATTATGGCGCATACAACGGTAGCCGCCGCCGTGTGTATGTCTATATTGTGTTTGTGTATGTGAGTTGTGTGTGGCTGTGTGCGTGATCGCGCTATAGCAGCGAACCTGGTGTGTGCCTATGTGTGTCGTGTTTGGTCCTCTTTTTCTATGCATTACATTTCTCTCTTCGTATTATACTATATTTTCATCGTACGGGTTCGGAATTGGTTTTAAGGTGTGTGTGTGCGTGTGCGTATGTAAGTGCGGTGCGCGCGCGCGGTAGTGTGTATATGTACTCGCCTGCGTGTGTGTGCGTATGTACGTGTTGTGATGCCCAAACGGACGAAAATAATATCGTCGTGTAGATCTGCTGCTGCTTGTGTGTAGTATTCAAAAAAGAAACGCGTTCGTCTCGCCGCTGCCTCCGCCGTCCGCGCACACCGGGCGTTTTCGAAACGGGTCCGGGCCACAATAAATAAAATATTTAATTGAGTCGAGCAGCGCTGCGGTGCACACACGTCGTAATCATAAAATAATTATTTTATCGTATATTTACAGTCGTTCATGTAGGGTATCCAAATATCGTCATCTTACATGTATATAATATATTATAAATTTATTTTCTACACTAGTATTACTATTCTTATTAATATTTTAATCAAATAAAACCGTTTCATGCCAATTACAAGTGTATATTATATTACGTGATTTATTATGATATAGATATTGTAAATTGTTATTACGATGTGTTGACCGTTGAAACACTACTTACGCGATCAATAATATTCGATAGAATAGAATACAAATTGCGTCAATTATTTAAGAAGCTCTGCCGTCGATATCCGAAGTGCCTCTTTCGATTCACGCGCAAGATAACAAACTTCAAGTGACAAAAGGTTTCAACGTGTATACTAAAACCACACGTACGACGTACGCAAAGATCGTCATGTCCGTGAGCCAACAATTTTGTCTGCGATGGAACAACCACCAAAGGACATTGATTTCGGTATTCGACAGCCTCTTAGAAAGCGGTACGCTTGTTGATTGTACGCTAGCTGCTGAGGGACGGTATCTAAAAGCTCATAAAGTCGTCTTGTCGGCTTGCAGCCCTTACTTGGGGGTGAGTACTGTTGGTTTTTATTATTTAACAAATCCCACATATATAGTGTAAATTATATTAGGTATCATCATCGTTTGTATGTGTGCTCTCAATGCAATGACACGAAATTATCATAAATATCGCGTCATATTTTTCCGCTGAAAACATAATTTAAATAGGTTCTAACATATTTCTACGATATTGTATAAAATTTTAACCAGGATCTGAAATAGTTATTACTGATTATATTTTTTTAGGGCATTTCCGTTTTGTTTTGGCCTACTTACGCGCGCGTATACGGTGTCTGCACATGATTTTCACCAAGCGGTATGAAAACCAGTTCCACACCCCTTCACTTTTTTTTCTTTTTCCTGTCCCGTTATTCGCGCACAATGAAATGACAAAGGAAATTTCTCTTTTTTTTTCGTGCACCGAATTCTCTTCATTGACAAATACTTTATTGCATATGTATGATGATAATGATAATATTAATAATAATAATAATAGTAGTAACAACAAATTAACACAATACATGCAAATATATAGGAACAGTTCTTTTTTTATTTAAAAATAAATTTAACTAGGTTTGTAGACATGTAGGTAACATTGCTTCCATTATATACTTCAATAATAACACACTTTTTTATTTGTATTTTTAATTTAATTTGTTATATCATTTTTATTCATACCAAATTTGACAGCAAGTTTAGAGTGGTATATTATGTTTACATCATTTATTAATTATTTTTATTAATCAATCCTTATGTAGATACTAATTCAATACTTTGTTTAGTTTTTATTGTTGTTTATAACTAAATTGTGGATGTCTAAAAAATATGTGTGTACCTTACAAATGAAATGTTTGATAAGAACAAAAATAATGCTTAGTCAAATAAAATGTAAGAACTTATAGGTAACAGTCTGTCGTGATGCGCAAAAGCGGTATGTTCTCATTTGAAATGGAGTATTACCAGTTAGTTTAACCAGTTGGTATATTTACTATAGTAAATATATATATATATATATCGTTGCCCTCGTGCAAAAATTGACCAAGCGAATATGCAATTATAATAAGTATATATATAATAATAAGTAATCAAGTTTACTATTGCGGTCTCATTGGTTCCAAGTTCATAAATATCGATTAAATTCTCGATTTTTAAAGAAGCACTTAACTTTAAAACTGACATTACTCAAAACTTAAAAAAAAACCTTGGTCACTTTTTGCACGAGGGCAATGATATATATATAGAGAGAAAGAGATTATGATATTTTATACTAAGATACTACTATATATTTCTTGCTTCCATTCATTAATAGTTACTTTATGTTTTTATTTAAAATAAAATACATTTACTGATTTATTCTTAAATTCCGTACCTAAGTAGTTAAATGGTATTAAAAATATATTTTTAATTAATAAACTAAGGTAATTGTTTATTTCAGGTACTAAAATAACTAAGTATACAAATAACTTAAGTATATCCTGAAAAACTATGTTTTATGGTTATATTGCCTAAAGAGAAGTCTGTCAAGAAATCCATTAAGATATATTTTCAAAATTATAAAAGATTATTAATAGAAACAGTTTAATTTTCATCTTTTAAGAAATAATTGGATTTTTCTTCTTATTTTTTAATTGACACCAGACCTACTCTTCCTAAATTATGTATAAAAAAAAAAAAAACAAACATATTTCACACCATGAGATATATTCTTTGCTTCTGAGACAAGGTAATTGAATTAGGTGTGTTGAATTTTTAAGAATCGATAGATCGATTATTATTTCTTCAGTAAAAAAATTCTGCGCAAAGCTTCAGTATAAAAAAATAATATATACCTACTGTTTATATACTTAATCATTTTTAGTTTAATTTTTTGATGGGTTTTTTTTTTTTCAAATTTGTTTAATATTTTCTTGTTGAACTAAACCTTGTAATATTTTACCTCCCTTGGTATGTCTACCAAAATGAAATTGAAAAAATTACAAATGATTTAATTCTTTGCCTTAGTCAACTTAGGTAAATTTTTAATATGAATATTTTAATTATAACTAAAATTTTAAAGTATTCTGAAAAAATATAAAGAAACTTTCACAATATATCAAGAATTACTGAAAAATATTTTAATTCTTATAAATATAAAACTGTTGTCAGAAGTGAATTGAGTGGTTAAAGTAGTTCAGACAGTTCAGTTCATGTTCTATATTTTAGTACCTCAAAAAATTTATGTAAAAAATATTGTATCAGTATCTATCAATCAATTGTATTTTGTTATATTATTCTCAATTTTCATAATATTTATTCTTTATTTAATTTGATAGCATATTTACTGAAAATAAAAACTTAAGAACCTAGATCATTATTTTGCTATTTTCTTTAAGAAAATTAGATTGCTTTTTCTAACTACTTAAATTTATTATAGGTGTAGTTTAGCTACTTTAAATCAAACATATCTACTTTTTAGATTTTCTCATATAATTATTATTTTTATAAATTACAGTTCGTACTTAAGTATACTATGATTTATATCTAATTTATGATCGTATCTACCATTAATTTTTTATTTACACTTACCTCTAGTATATATTGTTCTGTTCCTAAATCTATACCCTAAATATACTCTATACTTATGTATTTACATACTACAAGTATCCGTATGTTGTAAATATAAGGAATACAATATTTCTTTATGTTTGGTTTTATTTAAATTGAACTAGATTCATAAGAATCTTAAAAATGTAATGAAATAAATAATACAATGTTAAAGTAAATTATTATAAATTATGAAAACACATAATTAATCAAAAAAAAAAAAATATATATATTGATCTTTCTTATTTAGTTTATAAATTTCCTTTCTCCTTTTTCCTTTATCATGTTTCTTAAAATATTTTTAACAGAGCCCTACCCTTTAATACATACCTTTCTAATTTTACTTTCTTGAAAGCTCTCTACCATTATTTCTGCTTTCATATTTATGTCAATACATTCTCTTAAAATATTTTCACCTAGTACTATGTTAAAATTTTCCATGTGAACATTCAAATAATAATATTTATCTGATATATTTAAAACTCAAATATAATTTTATAGTTTTCGTTAAAAGATTTAAATCATTACAAAAATGTTTGTCCTTATATTTTCATTTTATCATCGAATAGAAATTATTTCAAACAAAAAAATTTATTGATATGTCAAATTGAAAATCACGTGTTATGGTTTTTCTTTTGTTTATTACTTATAAGGTAGGTACATACTTACATTCTAAGGGGTACCTTCTTTCTGAAATGATCTACTTAGTTATTTGTATTGATTATCTAAGTACTTACAATTAATACTTTTAATGGTATAATAAATAATTCAAGACAGGTATATATTAGAGATTTTGTTTCTAAACAATTCTTTTATTATAAAAAAAATGGTATTCTCATTTAAAAATATATACCTAAAGTATAAGTATCCTGAAATTCTTAAATTAATCGTTTAGTACTTTGAAAAAAGATTTTATTATTTTATTTTATAATTAACTCAATAGGTAATATGTGTATGCCTCAACGAGTGTTAGGGGCAGTACATAAGATTGTAATGTTTGATCTTTAGAGGATCTACAATCAGTAGTATCAGTTGATGTTTTCATTCAACCTCATTGATAAAAAATAAATTAAATGGCTTCATTCAAACTTTAAAATAATGTTCATTTTTTAAGTAAAAACAATTATCTTTATCTATTAATTATTGAATAAAAATACAAGAAATTATGTTGGCACTTTATACAAATTTGTTTAATTTAGTTCAGTTTTGTTCTTTAAATCAATATTAGATACATTACTACACCAATAATTGGGTTTTATATTGAAATAATACACACTTTATCAAATCTAATTTATAATTTATATAGGTATTTAAGATTTGTCATTTACTTAAAAAAAATGTTATTAATAAATATCTTAAAAGTGGCATGATTTAACCCTAAGTTTAATTTAATAGTTAGTTGAGACTAGCTAAAATTAATTTTACAGATCAGTAACTTATTACGCATAAAACATATTTTTCTTTCACAATTCTATGAATAGTTTTTTTTAACTTCTAAACCATAATATAAACAGTATAATGTATAAAATATAGATTAAAATTATAAGGGTTTATTTATTCATTATTTTATTATAAACCTATTCATATTCTTAAGATGTATAAACTAGATTTATAAACAACAATTTCAAATTATTTATTTAACTATTTAACTTTCTTATTGTTCTTATTGTATAAATGTAACAAAAAATGTCTACTAAAATTGCTGTTAATAAGATGTATTAAAAATTATCTCTGACACCTAATTATAAAAAAATTACTACTTAGCAATTTTTACCTAAAGCATTACATTAGATCCATATTACCTGCTATATACTTACCCAATTTATATGAGTTATATTTTTGATGTTGTATTCATATTTGTGTTATAGGTTTTGTTAAGTCAACATCAAGAAAAACACCCAATTTTAATTTTAAAAGATATCAAATTTCAAGAATTGAAATCAATGTTAGATTATATGTATCGAGGTGAAGTAAATATTTCTCAAGAAGAACTTGGTACATTTTTGAAAGCTGCTGAATCTCTTCAAATTAAAGGTTTAACAGAAAGTGCTGGTATTGGAGTTCGTGATAATTCAGATTTTGAAGACCCAGTCTCTAAACGTTTTGACCATAGAAAACAACCACCTTCCTTGTCATCAGTTAGCTCTAACTCACCTACCGTTTGGAGTCAAAATGAAACTATAAGAACTTATTCAAGACCGAGAGAAGGTAGTTTATCTCCCAACAGTAAGAAACGGAAATTACAACGATCAAATGGATCAGATGATCTTATTCAAGATAATGGTGATGATAGTATGACTGAATCTGAACCTCAAGGAGTAGAGAAATCACCCACTAATAATAACAACATACCATCATCAGTAAATAAGGCTATTAAAACAGAACCTTTTCGTAAATCATGTTCACCTGAAAAAGAAGTGCCTAAAACAACTGAGAATCAAATAGTTAAACCAAAAATAGAATCAATTTCTGGTGATCGACAAGAGTGTTTGACGGAAATGTCATATGATGATAGTGTTGAAGATATGGCTTTAGAAGAGGAAGAAGAAGAATATGATGAAAATGAATTGTCACAGCCTGGAACTTCACAGGCGGACACTAATCACACAGGTTATTATTTTATAATACATTTCGTTGATATTTTTTAACTTAATGTATTATATTTTTAAATATTACCTTTTCTATTTATACAAATTTCACAGTCCTTATGCATATATTTTATACAATTTCAGTCACCATATATTACTATATGATCAAAGTTAAAAAAAAATTTTTATTATTAATGTTATTATTATTTTTTTTTTTTTGTCATTTATTTTTGTTTTAGCAGCACCACAAACAAATTCATGGCAATTAGAAGCAACTAATCAAGATAGCACAAATACTGTTAATACACCAATGGATTGTAAAGGTAAGATTTTTATTTAAACATATACAAATAATATACTATGAATATTTTCAAATGGATTAAGTGAAAAAAAATTAATTTTGATGTTAAATATGTATCCATCATGCATGAATAAGGGACTAAGAATATGTAATTTGTATTATTTGGAAGATAGTGCACATGTCAATTTAAATATAAATACCTTAGTATCGATTAACAGTAAAATAAAATTCTAGGATGATTAAAAAAAATTATTTAGCTTTAGCAAATTCATTTATTTTAAACCAAATTTTGTAATGAACATTTCATTGTAATATTTTAAGTAAACATAAATTAAAAAGTAAAAATATAAAACATTTTCTTCTTAAAAATATAACACTACATTTTAATAATTATAATTGTATGGCTAAAATTTTGTTTTACAAATACATTTTTCTTTAGTCCATCAGAAAAAATATGTTTAAGTTGATTCTTAATAGGTATATATAAATTTTAAGTATTGGTTTGAATTTTACCTATACTCTTATCAAAATAAAATTGTATAAACAAAGTATATTTTTATGTATTATTGAGAATTTCACATTATTATACTCTTCAAGTTGGTTAACAACAATTTTCTACTAACACTCTTGTATTATACTTTGCATGGTTTTATTTATGAGTATGTTTTATTTTGTTTGCATGTATTCAAGCTTGGTTTTGTGGTTGCTTTTAACTGTATAAAAATGTATATTTGCTTTGTTTTATTATTTCTTAGATCATTGTATTTTAGCAAAAAAATGAAATTACAGGTAAATATAAGTAAGTTTCTTTTGATAATTATATTATACCTATCTTGCGTTCTTCACCAAATGATAAATTAAGGTTATCTAGCGTGATTGTATGTGTACCACATAGAAATCTGACAATTTAATTTAATAACGATGTGAAGATTTCCTATGAGAATTTGACCAGATTACTAGCATTCCTTATCTTATGCACTGTTTAAATATAGACAAGATTATAATTCAAATTGTTATACAAACAGATCTACTAAGTGTGATTAAAGTCCAAATAAATATTAAAGTGTTGATGGATAATAAGAAATTATATCTACCAATATGTTTTATTGTTGTATTTAATTTTAGTCACGTAGACTACAGTTTATAAGATATTATATTAAATGATGAATTGATTGTATATTTTAGTATGAATTGTTTTATGAATAAAAACTTTGTTGGAGCATTTTTCATTTAACTTCAAAACATTTTAAATTTAAACTTCAAACATTAACCTACCCATGTTTTTTTCCATCAAATAATCTAAATTATATCCACTTATAACTAAAAAAAAAAAAAAAAAAAAAAAAACGCAAATATATATTAATAATGGAAGATAATACATTGTTATAAAGAATTCTTTTATTATTAGTTTTTTCTATATAATGAGCAACTACATTTTTCTGACTGAACTTGCCATACAGGATATAATAAAACATTTCTTATCTGTGGCCTTTCTTAGATATCTTATTTCAGGTTTATCATTGATCATTTGAATAGCACAAAGTTTGTTTCTCATGATCATTATTAATATTAAGTAGTGAAATTATTTAACTAATATTACTTATAATATCAAAAACAAAATATCTATAACATTTATTTATTAGTCAAAGAGGGCAAGAGTACAGTTAAAATATATGTACAATATAATATACATTAATAAAACACAAAACAAATTTTAAAATATGATTCCACTTAAAAATTATGATTGGTCACAATGTTTAAATATAACATATTTACATTCAAATTTTATCAAAATCATGGTTTTGATTTTTATGATAAATCAACAAATTTTAATATTTCGATAAATGATGCTATTATAAAATTATATAATACATACTTTATATTTAATTTTGGCAATCCATAAATATTTAAAAAAATTAATTTTTAATATTTTTATTATTTTTAAAACTAACATTTACTGTATTAATATTATATATCTATACTAAGTGTCTTTATTAAAATATTTATTCTCTTTATAAATAAACTGACACAATATGTAATATTTAATAAATTAATTAAGCAATGAACAATTATATATATTTTTAATTTTATGAAGTAAAGGATTATCAAAATCTTACCTAGGAAAAGTTAAGCTCTTTTAATTGTGCTTTGATTATTTATTGCAATTCTTAAGCTGACATATTTGCTATATTTCTTCAGTTTTTCTTTTAAGCTCATTTAAAATGGATATCTGACATGTACTTTATATTTTGGGTTTTCTTAAAGTAAAAATAGGCTTATAAATAGTTTCATAATATTTGAGGTTATAATTATTTTTTAATATTTAAAGTAATTTTTTAATATGCATACATTTTCATAGAATAAATACAATCAAAATTGATATTGTATGATAATTTATGAAAGAAAAAACTAGAAATATTTTGCTTGACATTAAATATCGATAAAGGTCAAGTTTCTTTTTATATACTTTTTTCACGTTTAAAAATTGTGATATGTTTATGTTTTTTAATTGTAATTAAAATTTCTTTTATAAGTACTTAAATTTATCTATTTTTTATTTATTGACTATTTTAAAGGGCATTCTAGCATGTTTCATATAAGATATTGTGCTTTGCATAGCATAAAAATGAACTTACCCTATATCATTTTTGAAAAAAATATAGTCTTATATTTATTGTTAATGATTAGGGCCCGGATTTTTATGCAAAAATTATTGTTAAATATGCACATATTTATTTATGCACTCAAAAATTAAAAAATATGCAAAAAAAAAATTATTGTGTATTAAAAAACCAAACATTTAAAAAAAAATTAAAAATATTGTATTAAGCGAAAAAAAATAAAATTTACCAAAATGATGTAACAAAATGTGCTTTTAAATTATGAAATTGAAAACTTCTATGATTGTCACGTAACATCGCCTTGTATTTCGAAAAACTCCTTTCCACGTCTGCTGACACAATGGGTGCATATTTGAAACAAGAAATATCTTCTGGTGACCACTCAGCAAGGTCTTCATCATCGTTTCTTATTTCTCGGATTATAATTCCATGAATTTTTCTTATTTTTGATAATCCAGGATTTTTTGATAATACTTCCAATAGTTTCACTTTAGCAAATTCAATACCACAACCTCCTTCACTCAATTTATTTTCAACATTTTGAACCAATGCTAGACTTTTTCCAAGATTGACACCTGATTTTCCTAGACACGTGATAGTGTCTGTTATACATTGGAAATTTGTTAAAATTACCAAAAATTCATTAAAATGTTTACCAAAAGTTATCAATATAATAATTATTGTGCATTTTGGATAGACTTAGCATCATTTGGGTTAAATGTGACCACTTCTTTGAATTTATCGAAATTCTTACCATGATAAAAGGCAGCATCTAGCCACGTTCCCCATTGGGTATTAATAGGTTGTGGTGGTAAACTTAAGTTTGGACATTTTTCTTCAAAAGTACCTACCCCAGTAGGTGCTTTCAAAAAAAAAATTGTTTGTATTGGATATCAACAAATCAACATTTGAGAATTTAAGAAGAATGTCGGCAATCTATACCAAACTTTCGAGTAAAATTTAAAATATTTTATTAAGTATTTATAAAATAGACACATTTTATGTAATTATCCAGAAATATGTATTTTGATGCAAATATGCAAAAATATGCAATGGAAGAAATTAATAGCAGAATATACGTATTACGAAACATCAAGATATTTAGTCAGAATTCTTATAAGTCAAATGTAGAAGAATATGCATTTGCATAAAAATCCAGGCTCTAGTAATGATACAATTAATGTATAACATGTTATTAAGAACATATCTTTTTATATTTTAAATCTTATATCTCAATAGTCACAAAGCATTGACATTTATGAATATATATTTCATGTCAACTTGTTGTTTACTGTAAGTTTTTAATTGCAAAATATAAGTGGTATGTATTACGGTACTCCATTTAAATTGATTAGTAATATGCTGAAACATAGACTTGAGAATAATTTCTTTTGGGAATGATTTTTCTTTAAGTTCAATCTTTGATTCAATAGATAATTATAATTGTAAACTAATAATAGAAGATAACATTTTAATTTTTGTTGGCTGATTTATTTTAATTATAAAATATTGAATTAAATGATTTGGATATTTTTTTATTATTTTAAAATTAATATACTATTAACTTTGTAATATAATGACTTAAAATAGTTCATTTTGATCGTTGTTTAAATTATATACTTTTGGAGCACATTGTCCCATCTGACATACCATTGTCTACTTGTTGCACTTATCATGGAAAAGGATTATAAAAATTGATTTGCTTCCTCTATCATGAAGATTCATTCACATCTATGAGTTAGAATCCAATACTGTTGGTGTTGGAGCTGATAATGCTATTTGGGTCACCTAATATAATTTTAATTTTAGAGCTTTTTTAATCAATGTGTTTTTTATGATTCAAATGATTTAAATGGGATAAAATCAATAATAATGTATATGCTTATTTTATATAGACTGATTATATATTGTTTTTAAAATTCTTTATTAAGTATCACAATATTTTTATGTTATCAAAGATTTAAACATATACTTCTTTATTTAAATAAATTGATTCAGAAATAACTTAATATTAATATATATATATATATATATATATATATATATATATATATATATATATTGTATTAGTTAATATAGTATATAGTTATGGATTAAATATTTTTTACTAATTTTTAGCACTACTATTCCATATTTCATAAAAAAAAAAAAAATTAATCATCTAATAAAATCTATTTGTGTTATGAAATTATATTTTTTAGGTTAGTTAATTCAAAGAATATCTTCTTTTATATAAAAATACATATTTAACCATTAAATTAAAATAGTTCATCACATATATTTTAATACTATGATTTTTAAGTACAAAATATTTATTTTTTGTAATTTTAAAAAATTGTGTAAATTCTACATATGTCATATCTTAAGTTTTTATCAAAAAGCGATGACTGTTATCGCAACATTTATTTTATTAAATCCATTAAAAAATAAGTTCTTTGCATATTATTATGACTTAGTAAAATCCTATGCTTAAATAAAAATCCAAATTTTTTCTTCTGATAATTTTTAAAATAATGGTTTCCGATTCATAAAGTTTAGATAATTACATTTTATATTTATGTTGTGAAAATCGTATGGTTTGTGTTTTATGGACATTGAATACCAATTATTAATATATTTATTTTATTTATGATAGATTAAATAATAATTTACAAAAATAAAAATTCATGTAATAATGTCTTGGTTTTAAATACTATTTTTTTATAATATCATCAAATTTCAATATCCATTTCAAGGAGCATAAACATGTTAATTTAAAAAACAAATATATAAAAAAATGATTCTTAATTATAATTTAATGAAATAATATTTGCATTACAATTTAAAACAGTTTGTTAATGTTTATTTTTTTCTAGGCTATTATAAATTAGAGGTTTTATTATTACTTTGTATGAAGTCATTTATTTATTTATTCGTCTAAAAAAAAATTTTGAAATATTGTACATATCTTTAATTATTTCCCAAACTAATAATGGGCATGGATGTACTAACTTGGTCCGGTTAGATTACAAACGATTTTATTTATTAAAATTATTATTATTACTGTGGAAACTCTATGTGGTATGTGTGTTGTGTGTGCTTTTCTTAGCAATAAGCTGTACGAGGTGCGGCCGTCATTACAAATTGAAGAGCTCACTGTTGAATCATCAGCGCTGGGAGTGCGGTAAAGAGCCGCAATTCAAATGCTACATGTGCTCATACAAAGCAAAACAGAAAGCTCACTTATTGACACATATGAAGTACAGGCATAAAACTGATAAGATCAATACAGAATACTTTTATTAGCATTGTATTATACTTGACATTTTTAAATTATCAATGTTCTGAAAAAAATGCTCCAATTTTTTTCTTTGGTTAGGATTAGGATATAAACTAGTAACTTACCATCATTACTGTGTTTATTAAAATAGACTGACTTTTCAATAAATATAAATAAACTTTAATATACTGAATGAAGACGAGTCATAACTATGAGTGTTGATAGTTATATGCCCTATACTATTGAATAGGTAATATGGTAAAATATTTTTCTTCTATTTTTGTTATTAAAGGGCTGTGTTTTGTAATTTTATTTATTAAGTAGGTATTTTAATAATATGTATATTATCTACTTTAAATCGAAATTCAAAAGTTTAAATAATAACAACTTTACATATATATATATATATGTATAAACATTAATATATGTGCGTTTATAAAACCAATTTTGTACTTAAATATGAATTTATTGATTTATTGTTAATTATTTGTATGTTTTTTAAGTGTCTATTTAATACATCTTTTATAAGAGTAATTTCTGATTAAATGTTATTATTTTCATTTTAACTGTCCATTTATTGAATTAAAATAGTATTATTTTACTATTTTTAAGTATGATCTCGATAATAAAGAATATGATGTGTATTATATATTAGTTTTAATGAGTTTAACTCACATTATTTCTAATATTTTGTATTTGTCTATATGTGTAACTAAACAATAATAGGTTGAAATACTATAATGTAGAAATTAACAATTCTTAAAGTTAATATTCGAGCCTAGGAGAAAGCCTATGAATTACACCTTATGAATTTCAATATGATAAAAAACTTTCATTGGGAAATTGTCTCACAGATGTAATAATAAACATTACCAGCCAACGTATTCAATATAATTGTATTTCATAATATATATTCAGTGATGAATATTTAGATTTTTAAGTTACCTAAATTTTCATTAAAAAAAAAAAATATTTCTTATTATTATATTATTACCTAATTATGTATTTGTTAATTAACACGTTATTAACATATATAATTAATATTCAAATTCAGTCTGACTTATGACAACCTATTTGAATAATACTTTTGCACACAATAATTTTTTATAGACTGTGGCAAAGATATATCCTATTTTTAATAAACATAACTTGTCTTCTGAGCTCAAGTCAAACTTAATATAATCAATCTGTTTTAATTGTTTTAATCTTATTGCATTAGTCTATTAATATTTTATTGTGACATTTTTATCTTAAATGTGATAGTTCTGTAAGTCGAAAAAAAACTTAACTAATATTAATGTTGTGCTTGGATTGGTTTAACATCTTCTTTTCTGTCTTCTGTCATACTTACTCACACACGCACACACACACACACACACACACACACACACACACACACACACACACACACACACACACACACACACACACACACACACACACAAAATTATTAATATTTAAAGAATGTTCTATTAGGCTATCGGCTTCTTAAAAAAAAGTATATAAACGCTGTTAGTGTAACGCCACGCCAAATACTTATATATTAACACATACAAGTAATTAGCATCATGTTAAAATAAATTAATTGTTTTAAGTCTTAAGTTAATGTTCCTGGTGTCAGATAATATATAAATAGTAGATACTAGAATTTATTTCTCATATACATAAGACTTACTTGGATTTTTCATAGTTTTCTATAAACTTCACCAAATTGTTAAAAATATATCAAATATTTAACTACTCTGAAATGGATGAAAATATTTCTAAATATTTAAATATTAATTCATCTAAATGTATTTAAATCAATAAAGAACGTTTAAAATTGGCCATTGTCTGTGTATTTCAATGAATAATCCTTTAGTGAAACAGTTAAAAAACAAATTTAATGACATCGGAAGCTCTTTTTCCCTCCTTTTGATTTGTTGTCTAAATTTTTCTGTCATGTTTGTTGTTCGGATCCTTTGCAGAAATAATAAAAAGATGGCAGGATGGCGGTGAAAACTGGGATGGATATCCTCCTTCACAACGATCCCTCGTGCCGCTTTTCAATTCGTTTGGCCCTAATGGTCCAATGTCTGCCATTAATTTCAAATTCACTAACTACTACAACAATTGCAAATTCGACCCAACATCATCTAATGATACACTGCAGATCAGTAATGCAAGCTCACCAAGTACCAGTGGTGGAGTAGAATGTCCACGTTGTGGAAGGCATTATAAACTAAAAAGCTCATTACGTAACCATCAAAAATGGGAATGTGGAAAAGATCCTCAGTTTCAATGTCCATTTTGTAATTATAGAGCTAAACAAAAAATGCACGTTGCCCGGCATATTGAACGTATGCATAGAGAAAAATGTTCTGAAGAATTTCAAAATATAACCGGACAAACTGCAACTGCCGCAACAACAGCAGCAGCTGTTGGAGATTTAAACTCATAAGTACAAACTTGAAAATCAAATGAAAGTGCCGTAATGTTCACATATTGACTGGTTAAATTTTCCAAGTTCATGTAAATCAAAATGGTTTTTATAGTCTTTATGCGATTATTTAAGTAAATTACTTTTAGACATAACTATTAAGTGTTAAAAGTGCCAATGAAGTATACCTTTTTTTTATTTTGTGTACACATATTATTTATTATGTAGTAGTTAATTAAGTTAAGGAGTTAGGCATATAACATCTGGCGATTTTAATTAGTCCAATTGACTTCAATAAGTAATAATTACTATTTGCATTTCACTTTTGATTTACAATTGCTATCTCATTCCCAAATTATTTGTATGTGTGTGTTTGGTGATAAATATGATATATTAAATATGTGTTCATATTTATTAAAATAAAATCATAATTTCTGTGTTGGGTATTAAATAGTATAAATTTTATATGTTGGAAAATTTTAAAAACGTATTAATAGTTTTTTCTACTTATTCCCTGATAGGAATATTTGTTTTCTTTTTTTTTTTTTTAATTATTTAAGAATAGTACTCCAGCTGTGATATAACTCATTTGTATGTTGGCCTAGTCGATATATTTGTTAACTTGTTGGATTGTTAAAATCGCCATTAATTGATGTAAATGCTATTTATTCGTTTCAATTAAGTCATGTTTTGTAAAAAACCATTATTATGTAAATTATTATATAATGTCCTATTTAGTGTCCTTTTCTCTTTTTGACAAAACGTTGGAAAATTATATGTATAATAATGCTTATGATATGTATGCTTGTGTTATTTACGTTCATATAATATTTATTGATCATAACTATGCTTAAAAGTGAAATTGAAAACAATTTATAATCAAAAAAAAATTACTTTGTCAAATCAAATTATTTTTAATCTTTAAAAGTCTGATATTAAAAATGTTAAACAAATATTTTTGTATTTATCAATAATGATTGCCAGTCGGCAGAAATCATGTGATAATCGTGCCTTTTTGTCTGTACTGTATTATTTGCATTTATTTTCTTTGTTATTGAGTATCTTTTCATTTTAAGATACTTTACATTTGTATTTATATAATCTATCATCCCCACCAAAAAGTGCCATTCATAATCATACTCTTAAATACATTATGTAATATTACTTTTAACCTTCTATTTATTTATTTTGCCATACATTAAAAATATTTTTCCCTGGATGGAAATATTTTTTAACAATCATATAAAACTATTGTTACTGTAAAAGTGGATATATTTACTATGTTTATAATAAAAACTTAAAATCTTAGTCGAAGCTCATAAAATCAAATATTCATAATGTCATAATGTGTCATACTAATTTCTTAATATGTATTATTTATTTAGTTTAGCAACACTTTGTTTTTTTTTTTTTTTATATATATATTAATTAAATTTATATTTATATCATTCATTATTATCCTCATTAGGTTATATACATTAATTTTTGTTTCGTATTATTAATTCTTTTATTGTTTCTTTTTAGGTCTTTATATTATCATGTACTACTTCATTTAATTATCACATGAGTATTTATTTATATGTTTACATCAATTGCTTTTTATTGTAATATTTTTATTAAAACAAAAAAACAATGCAATTTTGTAATGAATTTATAAGTTTTGTCATTATTATTATTATTTTTTTTTTTTTTTGAGAAGTAAAACTAATATTTATTAATATTTATATAATACTTAGGCAACCTTTCTGAACCCTTAAGAAAATATGTGGTGTATCAAATCATTCAATGTTGCTTGCTCTGCTATGGGTTATTTCAAGTTGGTTTTGTCATGTCCAAAGGGCAATTTGTTGTTTTTTTTTCACTTTTTTGTAAGTGTCAATATACTAACTTGGGATCAATCAATAAAAAAAAAAAAAATAAAAAAAAAAATATATATATATATATATATATATATATATATATATATATATATATATATATATATATATATATATAAATATGTGTGTGTGTGTATTTATTTAGAATACATAATTGCTTTGGATTTTATATGAACATGCATTTAACCTGTAAGTACTATTACAAGTAAGTATTAATTTTGTTGTATTACCCTGAAATAAGGAATATTTATATATAATATGATAGTAGACATTGGGTTGTACGCGCATGCTTTTGTGGTTGCTCTTAATTAAAATATACGTTAATTCGAGTTGTGCCTGCACTAGGTCACATTGGACTTACTAATTGGGGTATACATTTCATAGACAATGATTCATTATATATATCTATGTGTACCTATGTTTATTATTTGGATTTAATAAGTGATAATGTACAATAAACAGTTACCTATGATCAATTATTCTTATTATCTCAATGGAATTTTCGTGGATTAGATAAATAAGTTTAAGTATAGTGTTTTAAAAATTGTCATTCGGTGTCATGCACAACTCGGTCAGTATTGTAGGTGTAATTGCAATTTATTATTTCCTACAGACTTAATGTTTGCCATCACCGGCACTATTGATAACTCAACAACTGTTCGTTATGAGTGCCCTCAATGTAGCCGAACGTACAAATGGAGAAGTTCTCTTAAGAGTCATCTGCAAAATGAATGTGGCAAAGAACCTCGATGCTTATGCCCTCATTGTCCATACAGATGTAAAGTGCGGTCCAACCTGTTAAAGCACGTGCGAAATTATCACAAACCTCCACCTTCCATAATACAAAACTCTTTGTATGAAGGATCAAAAATCGCACATCAATAAATTTATAAGAATGCTCAATATTTTATTTTCCATTAACGATCTTTTAGTGCCAAATTTTACTATTATATTTTAAGTTTGTCTATTAATATGACAATTTAATTTGTATAATGTTTATTATATTTTTTATTTTAGTCTACAATTATTACAAATTACCTACTTAATGAATAATCAATTTTTGGGACTGAATTTATTTATGTGTTAACAGATCTTTTTTTTTTTTTTTTACTGTGTGTTATGATGTTTTACATTTTAAATTACCGATAGATTCATAGTTTTAAGTTAGTTTTAAATTGGGTTGTACAAACTATTTGACCATTTATGGATTCTTACTTAAGCTTTCTAAGCGTTTTTGTTTGGATTCTTGAGTTATTCAAAATAAATACTATTCGGATATTTAATGTACATTTTTAATTAATTATAAAATATCTAGTGTATTGTTTAAGGAATAGGCCAACTCATATTTACTTCATAATTTTATTTTTAAATAAAAATGTAAGGTAAGTTATTTTGTCACTTAATTTTTTTGTTTTAGATATTTTTTTGATTTTTACTAGATGAGATGTTTTTGTGTTTATTTTTAGTTGCGTTTTCTTTATTTTTGTACACTTATTTTAGTCTAATCTTCAGTAGTAAGTATGATTTTATTTCATTTGAATAGGCACGAGAGTCAATACTGCATTGTGTAAGTAATACATTATGTTATAACTAAATACATATGTCTATTAAAGATTTAAATCATGAATTAAACTATACACCTTTGAGTTTCTAATATATATATATATATATATATTATAACATTTTAAATAATGTAAAATAAAAAAAAAATCATAATAATAAATTGTAGTATTTAGGAATCTACTGTTTGTTTAGTAGATTTGCTAGAGGTCTGGTTTTAGTTTTGATTTTAAAGCATGTTCATTAACTTTATTCAGAATAGTTAATTATCACTATAATCAAGCTATGAGCTATTTTAATTTTGTGCCGAAATCAAGCAATTTTTTGGTATTTACTTAATGTTAAAAAACTGTGACCTTCGGCAAAAATTAACATATGATTACAAAATAGGTGTGTCTATGTTAATAATCACTAGTCTCTTTAATTCTGTAAAATTTATCTTTTAATCTTTATCATTTATTTACTTAAAGTATTAATAGTTACAAAAAAAAGCTCATTGGCTTTATTTTATTTGCTTAATTTTAAGTGAAAATATTTACTATATTTCACTAAAAATAATAAATTTAAAAAAGCCTGTTAAATGAATTTTAATTTACTGATTTCAAGAATTAATAAATCTACTTTTCCATGGAGAATAATTATAATCTACTTAAACTTAAATTTACTAATTTTACATAAAATTTAAAAGACTTCACAATACATTTGATAGAGCACAACTCTTTCATATTCAGTTTAAAAATTAAAATTATAAATCACTTATTTTCAGATAATGATTTTCTATAGTTTTGTAAACAATTGATTTTCTTGTCAATTTAATAATTATTACTCATTTCTTCTGAGATTATGAACCAACATATTTGTACAAAGATGTATCAATGAAATATTAAAGCTTATTATGTTGGAGACTAAATTACATTACTCGATGTGAAATTATTTGTTTTAATTCTATTAGTTTATATATTTTGAGACCGATAAAAAAAAAATTAATACCATTACATCTTTTAATAATACATTTATTTTATGTTCAAAATAACTGATCCTATAAATTTCAGAGAGGACTTGATCCTACTGTGTCCATTTCTGTATATTTTACATTGGTAGGTATCTAGTTAAACTTAATACTTGATTACTTATTTAATAGGAATCCACATATGAAATAATGATTAAATTAAAATATATTTATATTGACACTGTTGGTGTAGTTAAGTATCTGTGTCCATATTATGTGTGATTTAGAAATAGGTACCTAACTTAAAAGTGTGATTTATTGTTTTATATATTTAGGAAACAAATACGAATTTCTCAAATAAATTTTCATTCTAATTTAAGTTATGATTATTTATGAAACAAAAATAATACCAGGTATTTTTTTTTTATCATAATGTATTAGTAGGTTATTCATTACCTACCAATACCAACTTACTACAAAAGCTCCTTTCAATTCATTCTGACATATTTATAATTAAAGTTATTGAAAATTCAATTAATAATTATGTGTCTATTAGTGTATTATTAAGGTAGATATCTTCTATAATCAACTATATAACCATAGAAATTGATGGTTTTAAAAATACTCTAATTTAAAATAAATTAGGAAGGTACCATTTTGTGTTTATTGTGTATTAATCTATATTATAAGTACAAGATATTTACAAAAATAAAATGACAATCATAGCAAAACAATCTAAATTAAATATTTCAATTTAATTTTATCTATTAAATAAATATAATCAGAAATTTTTTTTTTTTAAAGAACTAACATTAAATCATTTTTCATTCATTATATTTATTATTGGTATAATCATTTTTAATAATATTATTCGATTATTTTAATATTTGTAAGTGGTGGCTTTTTATGGTTTCAGACTCGGATTCTTTAGCTGAGAAGTTTGAATGCAAACTCTGCGGCAAAGTATATCAGTGGAAGCAGAGCTTGAAGAGACACATTCGTGAGGATCGTTGTGACAAAGGGCCTCAACACGCCTGCCCTCGCTGTGGCATGAGTTTTAAGCATACTAGCCGCCTAAACAAACACGTTATACTTTGCCCACACATCGTGTTCGATGATAATCCCACATCCTCGGCGTCTACATCTACGTCTTCAGCATCCACTGTTCAACGCATACTCAAACTACCACCCCCATGTCCAGATGCTTTACCAATCACTGCCGTGTCCACGTCAACTACTACATCATCATCCCCGTCACAGACTATATTGGTGTTACATTTAAAAAATCAAAGTTTGGCTCAAAACTGGAATTCTAAAATACAAAAATTGGGAAATTAATCTGGGCGCGCGCTTGTGTGTGTGTGTGTGTGTGTGTGTGTGTGTGTGTGTGTAAGCACGCGCACGTTTTTCAATATTTTATTTACATTAAAAGATGATTTTGGGTTTTTCTTACCACAAAAACGACATATTTTTTATGTTTGAAATGCTAGAGGGTACTGATTTAAATTTATCAATTAGGCAAACTCGCTTATGGATGCATATTTTTCATAATATGCATTACTGTATAGGTAATTAAAAATTATTATGTATTATTTACTAGTCAAATGTGGAATAACACGCTCTAGTCTTATTTTTGTTTTCATTCAATTTCGTGCAATCTATTAGTAACCATATTTTTTTTATTGTATTAGTGTGTTAACTATAATAAACAACGGTTTTATTTTAAATAGTATATTATATTTTTATGTTGATATTTAAATTTTAAGTTACTTAACCGAAATATTAAATAAGTCATTACTCATTAGTTAGTAAGTCAACATATAAAACAACAACTCTTCTACACACCAAAAAAATTTATCAATGAAATATGTTGAAATATATACTGATAAATTTATCAAATCAATTTTACTGACTGAAACAATAATAATTATTCTGATTTAGTGCTATGTTAAAATCAGTAGTGTTCCCGTTGGGTATACTACATATACGCCGTACACTCTCAGGCTTTTAATAAAAATGCTTGGCTATACTACGTATACTCTCAAACAAATTATTAAATAAAGAAAAAAATCCTTTTTTTTTCTTTGGTTTATTTTTTACCTAATATGTAGTTCTAAATTGTTGTAGTATAATATTATAATAGATACTATTTGATATTATAGGAGCTCGTATGACAAATAAAATTATAGTGATTCTTTACTGATCTGTTGGCGCCAGTGACGTCATTTCAGTTTTTGTTAGAGTGGAGCAAACTTTTTGATAGGCCTATATGACTAAAAAAAATATTGACCACGTCGCTTGCTGATTAATTTGTGTTAGAATTTTTATCATATTCAATGACCATCTAATACTATTAGGCACAAACAGCCTTAATTTTTCGCAAAAAAATTCATTCGTTCATCATAGTATACCCTCATAAAAATGATGGGAACATCACTGGTTAAAATCACTATTTATTATTATTATAATTGTTAATATCAATGTACCTAGACTTCTATTTAGTGAATTCAAGTAAAATGTGCTTATTGGATTCCGTTTTACCAATCATGCCGTGAGAATTTAAGTGATAGTCAAAATTTGATGTGTAACATACCTTTATCTATATGAGTTTACTTTCTAAGTAGAGTGAATTATTACTATACATTTTATTTTCTATTACTATCTGGTAAAAAACGCACAAAAATTATAGAGTATGATGATGTTTTTAATTTAATCACCTACTATTCATTTATTTATGATCAATTGCATATTGTATGCATACTTACTAATGATCAAATTGAGAATTAAAGATAATTTGCTTAAGTTTTTTTGCAGTTGTGTTTTTTTAAACAATGAAACATGATGCTCTTATGAAGAGTTTTAATTCTGGTTGGTACAGTATTTTTTTTTTTCATGTATGATTTAAATAAACTAATAGTTGATATTGTTTTTTTTATTAAGCTATTAATACCTAATGGTTATATCCTCATTTAAATAGGTATGCACATAAGTTTTTATTAAAATGTTTGAATACAATTTATAAATAACGGTTTTCATCTTGATGTCAACTGCCCGGTAATGAATGAATTAAAAAAATAAGCTCTGTTACTTAGTAAAAACAACAAATAGATACATAATTATAACTCCATTTGTAGCTGCGTTATCATTCACATGATATGTGCGTCTCAAATTAAGGTGTTATAGTTAAATTTCTAAAGTTATACCGTATTTTATTACTGGAAACTGAATAAATCGTATTTCTATTCATTAAATTGTGAACACCGTGTTTACGAAAAATCTAATAAAATAATATCTATTGTTTTACTCCACGCATTTTTATTTTAAGTGACAATGTAAAGATATGACTCATATGAAAATCGTCATAAATTAAGTAAAACGGAATTTTTTGTAACCAACCCAATACAAGTATTGTGTAATTTTATGCATTATAATTTAGAAATTAATTTGTATTTGTATTTTTTTTTATTTAGTGCAATGAATTTGAGTTCCTTGATTAGTCAAGTGACCTTTTAAGCAATTGATAAAGAATTGTATATTATTAGTTTTGTTAAATGTACACCTACCTACTTTACATAGTAGATAGGTACATAAATCTAGTCAGATGACTCAAATACTTGCACAACATTATTACTTGTGTATATGTGTATTTATAAAAATTGTATGAATGATTAACAAGTTTTATTATTTTATTTTTCTAGTCATTTCATAGGTTAATCGTCATTATTAATATTAATTTTATTGTATTTTTTTTTTTTTTTTTTTTGTGTGGTTTGTTTTGTTAATCATCATATAATATCTGTACATATTCAATTCATTTTATACTTATACAAACGTAATATAGTCATAATACGCATATGTATATGTAAACATGGACAAAAATAAATTATACATTCTGATATTCATATATACCTCTAAATCACTGAATTTTAATCAAACCTAATATAAAGAGCTGAGAAAAAAGGGTAGACATCACTTATATTAATGTAAACCTTTGTAAAGTCTTAATAAGTCATAAATTATTATATAAAATGTGTAAGCATTACAAAAAAAAAATTTTACTCTGAAATACATTGTAGGAATTTATTTTAATACCAATATTACTATTATAGTGTTTTGAAAAATTAATTGATCAATAGTACTTATGTTGGTACCTAAAAGGTACTTACTTATTCTTTTGTACCTAATCTGATTTTACACAAAAAAAACTTGACTATATGAAAAAGTGGACGTACTTTATATTTATTTTAATAACTTAATGGAATTTTAACAGAATGTTTTGTGGATAATTAATTCCAAGTAGTTATTATTTTTGAGGTGAAATCGACTTATTCAATAGAAAAAGATGTATAAAATCTTATAATGATTCTGCAATTTACAAATTAATAATTAAAATGAAATTAATCATAATTTTGCATTTGATTGCTGCAAATTGAGTATCTGAAATCCTGCACAATATATTCATGTTTCCTCTGGTGTACCTATTGTATGCTGCCTATTTTAATGCTTTTTTCAATTTATTAATACCCGGTGGTTAATGAATAAAAGATACACATGTATACGCGATTTAACTTACGCTAATCACTTACGTATTTTGTTTCAGGGTATTCACAAAACTTTTGGATTACCAAATGTCCGTACTGTCGAATGATAATCGGCACGGAATTAGAAGATCATTTAAGTTCTTGTAATGTGTTCATCATACTTAAAACTTACTGTTTGAAAAGAACGCTACTGTAAACCACAATACCCTAATATCGTCGTCTATTTTGTGACATGCTTTACAAAATTACTGCAATATTTCATTTAAAGTACACTTAACATAGTTTCTCATATTGTACATTTATATACCTACTTATTTATTTTTATCTAATCAATCAATATTATTATGATAAAGAGGCTCATATTTGTATAAAATAAACAGCGGAGGTTTTTTATATTTGTATTTGGTGGGTTTTACATGATGGTATACTTGTGTATAATTATATAGGCATATATTCAACATTCAATAGTTATTATTGCTGAGATATTTCTCGTTTTGCTTCATATACCTTATGTAATAACATTTTCTTAAATTTAAATCACCGCAGCTCTCTGTCCTTTATAAATATTCCATTGGTGGTAGTACATAGTGCGTGTTTTCACACACTCGTCATTTCAGTTTAACTATTATTCATTTTGTTTTTCCAGACAAGTTTTGGTCGTGTACCACGTGCGGCAAATGGTATAAACACAAAGATTCTTTACGCCGACACACCAGAGATGAATGT
Source organism: Therioaphis trifolii (assembly GCA_027580255.1). Lineage (NCBI taxonomy): Eukaryota > Metazoa > Arthropoda > Insecta > Hemiptera > Aphididae > Therioaphis > Therioaphis trifolii. The sequence goes on from CM050410.1 coordinate 6,698,142, forward strand.
GGAAAAATGCCTCGGCACCAGTGTGACATTTGCCACGCATTCTTTTATCACAGGCACAACCTGAGGACCCATTCTATCACCAAACATAACGTTTTGATTTAAATTTTTCGTGTAAGAAGTATATCCTTACCACTCAAACTATTGAAATTCATCCATCTATACCCATATCTATACATATGACGCATACAACTTACACCTACGTATATGTGGGTATTTGTGTACTTTTAGTAGGTACTTTAAAATTATGAAGTCTACATTCAAATACATTAATATGTTTGAAATGTTATATGTTATTTTCATTTTTCGGCTGCAGCGTCTCACACGTGATAAAATAATATAATAAATTGAGTTGAAATCGTGGTGAACGATTATGTATTATGTATTAAAAAGTTTCAGATGAGGATTTTTCCACATCTATGTATTCATAGCCCGATATTGCTTTTTATTTCCATGATTTGTGTGTCAATATATTGTTATTATTATGAAAATAGTTTGCGTGCATGTGCCAATATGCGTACATTACACTGGTTCCAAACATTTACCGGTGCTACTTAGTCTATTTTTTTTCTGTTCTACCGTCTCAGGTGACCAAGGTGACAGTAGACTGCACTCATTGCTGTCGTCAAGTTCATCCGCCGAAAGTTATCTACTGCAGCAACAAGTGGTCGTTAACCATCACCACTCGTCGCCGTCATCATACGCCTGCGCTCGGTGCGGAAATTCGTATGCGCGACTTCACAGCTTGAGTAGGCATGTGCGGTTTGAATGTGGAGTCGACCCAAAGTTCGAGTGTCCTATTTGCCATAAAAAGTCTAAACATAAACACAACCTCTTATTACATATGAAGACCCACCTCAAATGATCGTCGGATGTATTTTTCAGTCTTTAGAAAAGTATTTCAAATTGTGCTGCAGACTTCAGCTGTATTTAACTTTTTCAGATTCAGACGGTACTTTCTGTGTCATATTACCGTTTTCCGAATGAATTATATTTTAATTACATTTGTGGCTACTCACAAAAAATGTATATTGGGCTCATAAGATAAGTACTTATGAAGTACTAATTGTTGGCCTCTTTTGTGATTTACTTTCATGAATAACACTGCTCTAGTCAATAAAGATATTATCATCATGTAATATCGTGAGCTAATTGTAAACAAATTATATAGACTTTAATTGTTCTATAAATATTTGTGACTTGTAGCATTCTTAACAGGATTTTTTTTTTAATCCATGACATTCTTTTATTATTATTAAATTTTTGTTTTTACATAATCCTATTTTATTTGCATTTAAAATTTGTTTTAACACAGTAAAATCAAACAGAGGCCTCATTTCAGGTTTTACTATACGGAAGTAAAATTTTAATCAGTCTTTGACAAAAAATAAATTTATTCTTCCCATGCTTGTTATGCTTCTCTTGTCAAGTTTCAAGTTAATCATGTGAAATTAATTTGAAATTTTAAAAGTAGAAAATATATTATAAATTCTTTTATTCTAGTATTAATTTAAAAGGCTATAGTTATGAGTCTTTCTAATTTGTGCCACACATTTCATCAAAATTGTTCACAAAAAAATCTAGTTTGTATACAATTCATATGATTGGTTAAATCATTTGTTTTTTTGGAATTGTTTGGAATGAGAGTAAATAAGGCATTTGTAAAAGATAGTACAACCTGATTCTGAAGCACAGGTAACCCAAAATTAGGTTGCAATCATAGGTGGAAATCGGTTTGGGGCTAAGCTTAGCAGACTAAGTCCCCCAAAAGTTTAAAGTAAAGATCTTAGCTCACTAACAAACTTTATATGTTAAGTATTGAACAAGATATGACTATAATGGTAAATATTCAAAACATAGTTCATGGTTCTTCAAATAAAAACCTATATATTGAAATAATTGAGTAGTAAGTAGTAACTTATCTGTTATATCTGTTTAAAATTTTTTAATTAATATTATGGATTTAATTTAGAAATGAAAGTTTATTATTTTGTATTTATATATTAAATTAAATCATGTGTAAAGAATTTTTTTAACTTTTGTACTTAGAAAAAAAATATTTTTCCAAGAAAGGTTCCTTCAAACTACTAAATATGAAATGTAAATCGTTTGATTTACAGTCCCGAGTAGGTGTGGTAGGTATAGGTCTAATAAGCATAAACAACTTCGCCCCCCAATTTTACGCCAAATTTTGCCATTGGTAGCAACTAATTTGTTTAAGACTTCATAACTTGATATTTTCAAAATCTGATTTCTTCAAATGTTGCTCTGGCCTTTAATTGGTCTATGTACTGAAAATTCATAAATCACAATGTCTCCACCAATGGAGGGTATTAAAATTAATTACTCTTCTGACATGCATGCGCAGTGAAAATGACATTCAAGTTATTACTTTACTTTTGATACTGATTTTATTTTATTTTTTAATGTTGTTAATCAGTATTTTCTTATAAGTGTTTAATTATAGTTTTGATTTAAACTAATTATTTGCTCATTAATAGTTTTTATTTTTTTTTTTTTAACTCAGAATAGTGACTAAATGGTTATAATTTTGACCTTTGACTTCACAAATATAAATTAAAACTTTTGTACTTAACATTGAGCTGATGAATTGAACTAGATATTAGATATTTGTAAAATGATTTCGAGAACATATGTTTGTTTCTTTTCAGTAATCATTACTTAATAATATATTGAATACCTAGTAAAAAAATTAATAATTATTTTTCATTTACAAATGACTGTTATGAGGTAAACAATTTATTATCATTAGATCATATTTGTTAATTAATATGAGACAATTATTGCTATCCAATTAATTTTTGAGGTTCATTGTGAAAAAGTACATACTTTGCCCCATGGGATATTTTTCGTTACTTGGACGTGTTAATGGGATGGGTGTATTGAATTTTAAAGAAATGATAATTAATTCTTTGAGTTTAACGGTTCTGACCAAAGCTTCTAAATTAAAATATACCATTTGGATTTCTTCAAATAAATTGTTAAAGTTGAAAATAGAGGTAAAAATAATTTACGTAATAAACATAAAATAATTCACCTTAACACTTATAAAACAAAATCCTTAGACACGATTTTTTAAATTTCCAAAAGTTTTCATCAAATATTAAAAATATACCGTTCATATCCTTTATCAATTTTCAACTAATTTTTGGAATTTTTTTTTTAAAGTTATATTAAGTTTTTACGTTTAACAAAAAACACAATTTTTTTGTTATAATAAAAATTTGAATCATATTCTATCTGTATTTAAAGTATCATTTTGTTTGGATCGACTAATTTCATCAAATAAATTATTTAAGTTGAAAATTAAAGTATAAACAGATTATTACGTAAAAATCATATCATAATGTACTTGAACGCTTATAAAAAAAATCTGGTGTCATGATTTGTGAAATTTGTTCAGAATCGTTAGAGAAGTGTATGAGTAAAGTCATATTGAATTTCCAAGTTTTTGTCAAATATTTAAAACTTGATTAGGGATAAACTTTTAAAAACAAGGTATTTTCAAAATTCCTTTTTAGCATAAAAGTTTTCAAATTTTTTTCTCTCAGGATCTAAAATGAATTAATAATTTATATTTTAGACTATAATATTGTCTTCTGGGCAGTAGCAGATGCAGATATCAGGGGGATGGAAGAGGGGTTATTAAAATTTTTCCAATACTAAATTAAGTTATATTCAATAGAAACGTACATTACAACCGATACAAAAAACTATAGCTCGAGGAGGGGTATTTACTCCATTACCACCCTGGATCCACTACTGCCTGGGCTATGCAATGTATGATTTAATGTTTTGTAGTATTAATGTATTAAAATGAATATTTAAAAATATGAAAGTATGTTTATATGAAAATTTCAAAAACATGTAATGTGATGTTATTAATTTTTTTATATTGTCAATTTTTTTAAGTTGGTCAGCTGAACTATGTTTAAGAGGGTAATATAGCACCATCTTGCCTTAGGTCTTATACCTTTAGTTCAGTTCTGAAGTTGGTCCAAAATCTATTTACTTCTTCCAGACTCTAGTATCAGGATGAAATGAATGACTAGTCAGGACAATAGGATATGCCAGAGTAACTGTAACATTCCAGCCTAAATGGTCTAACATATTTTAAAACCATCATTGCTCTTACTTTTCTTTCTCTATTAGATTTTGAGTGGAGTAAGATAGCAATAACTTTTTTCTAGTTAAACATTTTTAGGTCCTTAAAACAACCAAAATTCAAGAAGCATTGCTGTCTTATAATGAACAAGGTATTTTTGGTATTTCTCAAACATTTTAAGAACTTAGAAAATATTTCTAAACAAAAATAATATTGAACAATTTTTCTTATATTAAATATACACAAGCATTCAAAATTAACAACTTTTGAATAAATCTGACTCTACTCACAATCATAATGAATGAGATACATTTATACTTATGTTTAAATCCTTTATTTGCTTGGTTCTTATCATTTAAATGTAGCCACTTTTTTTTTTTTTTTTTAATGTTTATAATTGATATTTTAATAATCTAGATGTATCAAATTTGGATGAAAAATTGTTTATGAACCTCAGATTGGATGAAAAGCATAAATGTCCAGACTGTTTGGATACATTTGACATTACTCTTTTTTACACCACAGAAGTGCAGTGTGTGGTGTGGATTTGAAGTTTGAATGCTTAAATGTCTACAACGGTTCAAATACAGCCATAATCTAAAGGCTCATATTGTTATGTGTTAAAAACAGAAAATAATTACATCAGAAAAGCTTGCATGATACATGATCTTTTATATTTTACATTTATACTTAATCCAAATTTTATCATCATACAAGGATAACATTTCTTTGTTTTTTCTAATTTGTATAACATGTTAAGAAAAATACACTAATGTTTAATCATGTAATGTGATGAGTTTCAAAAATAATTAAGTCCTACATGTAATTTTAAATTATAAATCTGGTCGTACTTTAAATCCAGGACCATATGGTTCTTCTTTTAATGACGTCAAACCGTCAATCGGCTCTGAAGCATAACGACTGGATCTGTTAACATTTCAATATTTTATTTCGTTTGTATCCAAAAAATAATGTCATATTCAAAGTTTTGAAAGGTGAAAACTGTAACATAAAGATTTACCTAGGCCCTGGAGCAGGGATTTTTCCATTTTTTAAATCATCGACGATAGATTCAACATCCTTGGTAGTCAAATCTTCCTAAAAGTTTATGAAACACATTGATAGCAATTAAAAGAAACATCAGGCAAAAAATTGTTCATGTACAAATAAATTAATAATAAATGAATAAATAAACCTTCAGATTAATAGCCGATATTAGGAATACAGTAGTGTTTTGCTAGTCAGGACATCCAGTTAATCTAGCAATCCATTATGTTTATTGTATATATGTATACCCAAAAATGTATATAAGTTATTTATGTTAACATTGATTGTTATGTACATGTGTATTATTGATATTTGGTAAGTAATATTCTAGCGAAGTAGATACATATGTATTTATAGCACACTATACAACTATTTTCAACATATTATATTTCACCAGATGGTTTGGTAACCTGGATAGAGTCTGGTCCAATCAAATCTGGATCAGTAAAACTCTACTGTAGTTATGAAGATATTTGAGACATAAAAATGTATTTCATACCATTATAAGCATTACTAAGAAGTAACCTTTATTTTGCTTCATTTCTCATAAAAAAGGTATTTTTGCTACTTTGTATAATTTTTAAACAATGTACTTGATTTATGTAAAACTCAGTATGTTAAGTCAATATACTTGTAGTAAATAATAATCACAAAACAAAAAATTCATTTTACTGAAGTATTATGTTTATATAGACGAGAATATTTCTAGTTAATAATGTAATTTAACAATAGAATATTTTAGTGTGTCAAAGTGAGACTATAATTGAGGTTAAAATGATTTTTGTTGACAATTAAACAGTATAATAAAATATGCGTAACTTAAAATTTCTACAATTATAATAGTTATTTATGTTATGTTTTATTTTTACACTAACTATTATTAATAAATTTTAAACTCAAATTATATTTATGTTTTTTTCACTTTAATAATTTATTTTGCAACAAAATCTTACCCCAATTAATTTTGATATAAGATGGGATTATTAATTTTTTTTTCAAACATTGAAATATTTAATAACTAAATTATCCAAAGTATATAATATGTTACAGTAAAATTTTGAATATTAGGTAAGTCTAGAATTAATAGGCAATTTTTAGATGTTTCAGTAGAACTTATTGGAATTTTACCAAATAAATTTAGGAAATTCTAGGATGAGAGAAGAGGATAGTTCATTAAAATGTATAACTAAGTTCTCTTACATAGTAATCATCATTCACTTGCATCATTGGAGCATTGACACATGCACCAAGACATTCTACTTCAGACAATGTCCATTTACCATCTTTGCTAGTTTCTCCCACATCAATATTTAGTTTTTTCTTTAAGCATGACATAACATCATCAGATCCTCGCAACCAGCAAGGGGTTGTTGTACACACTTGTACATGGTATTTGCCTGTTGGTTTACGCATGAACATTGTATAAAAAGTAGCCACTTCATAAACTCTCATTTTTGGTAAGTCTAAAATATCAGCCACTTTGTGCATTGCAGATATGGGTAACCAACCATGCTGTCTTTGGGCTAAATCCAAAAGTGGTATCATTGCTGCTCGTTTGTGACCTTCTGGATATATAGCTAATATAGCATCAATTCTCTGTAACATAATACCACATATTAGATTTAATTCAATAGATATATTAGAAAGAACAAATAGGATACAAATATTACTTTTTTATTTTCATCATTGAATTCAAATTTAATATCTAGATTATCTTCCTTAGTGTCTCTATGCTGGAAATAAATAAAAAAGTTGAATAGATTATTTATTTCTTTAACTTATATAAAAATCAAAAATAAGTAATTTTATTATGTATGTACAGCACAGACTTATATAATATGTGAGTATATGTATGTCCAAAGTAAAAAAAAATTATCAGGTTATTGAACAATTGTATATCTGAATAAAGAAGAATCATATGAATAGAATTTACCATCTATTTAATTCCAGTAAGTTTTCAAATAAAGACTTAATAAATTAAACTTAACATTATTAGATAAGAAATTAGTGTAACTGAATTATAAAATGTATTATGAAGATTATGGTGATAGAATAAGTAGTTCATATTGGTAATTGTATACTATAAATTATAAATGTTTTAAAAAGTTTTATTAATATTTATCATTTATATAGATCAAGGAATTAAGCATTATTCAAATTACTTAGTACATTCTATGAACTGTTTAAATTTATATTATACACAAGCTGAATGACCCGTCACTGCTAGATTACGGTTAAAAAAAAAATTAGAGATTTAAATAATTGTTTAGCTTATGAAGTAAAACAAAAATTAATTAGCTGAATTCTTAAGTTAAGCACCTTGACTGGGGCATGGTTTTTCACAGATCACATATTATTACATTATATTTAAAACTGACCCGGTAAACTATTATAAAGTATTATACATTAAAACTATCCCTGAGACGTAACTAATTTTAGACCAACTAAAATAATTTTAAAAGTAATAAGTAACAAAAGACAAAATAAAGTAAAAACAGTGCAAAATGTTGGGTCGTGGAATTCGTAGTTCAAATTCAAGACACTATGTATTAAAAATATATTCAAGTACCACTGTGCCATAGGGTTTTTCATGATGAGACAGTAACTTTAAGACTTTTTAAATTCTTATAATTAATTTTAAGTTCTTACAATTTCTCAAATTATAACTGGCGGACTTTCCAAAAATGTTAGATAGCCTATAGCCTTCCTAAATAAATGTACTATCCAAAAAAATAGATTATTAATATCATGAGTAGTATTTATCAAATTTTATATAGATATAAAAATAAACATATTCATATATGTATTGTAAAACAAATTTTCAAGCAAAACAAAGAAAAGTAAAAAGTTTCATTTGGCATTTTCAATTTTTTTTTTTTGTAATACATATTTATTAGATGCATTTCACAAGTATTTAACTTAGCCAAACTTACATATATACTTAGCCTAACTACATATTAAATACGTATAGTATTGGGTGGTACTTTTTTTTAAAAGATAATTTCTGAGTCATACCATACAAAAATTAAAGTTTATAAAGCATAGTGTTATACTACTACTCTTGTATGGAATAAAGTAGGAAAGTATAAAAATTCATATTATAGCTATGTGATTTATTTTAGATTCTGAGTGAATCATAAGATCTATTGATTTTAAAATATTTATTTATATTTTTCTATAGACGCTTTTTAGTATTAAAAACTTTTTGTCTAAAAGTTGCATCCAGCAACTCAGTAGATCATGAATTACATGTATATGGTACATAGAGAGTTCATTATTCCAACCTTTCAATAATTTTTCCAGGTGTAAGGAAAACCGAATAAAAACGGTAAAATTTACCATGTGCAACACTTTCACTACATCAACTTTAGTTATTAAGACAAGACTCCAGAAGTAATGTTAAAAATTTAAAATTTTTCATCATATATTAATAAAGTTTTGTTTCATACTTGATAAAAGTTTTTAAAAAAATAGACTTTTAGACCAAAAATATAAATTAAAAAATACCTGGTTTTCAAAGTATAATTTTAATAACATTTTCAATATTTTACAAAAAGTTCTAAAAATTTAATTTAACTATATTTACATACTTAACTAACAATACTAAAAATTGTTAGTAAAAATGTTTTTTTGTTAGCAAACTTTAATGAGTACCTAACTAAATTCTTCTACAATTTTTACGGAATCAACTGATTTTTTTAAATTTATTTTTAATAATTAAAGATAAAAAATGACCAAGCATGGAAATCATTTAATATTTCTTTAAAATTCTATATGCCTATATTTATAATCTTATTCGAGGAGCGAAGAATACCACATTGTGCAAAGTATGTCTTTTTTTGTTATATTTTATTACATGTATGACACATAAAATATAATAATAATTAATAAATTACAAATTTCAATTAAAAACTATTCAATTTGATAAAATTAAAAAGTTATAATAAAATAAACACAGTCTGAAGTATTGAAAGTTAGTATCAACATAGTTTAGGTTTAACCCAAATACACATATAATCTTTATGTTATTGTGATGTTTACTATCCTTGCAAACAAGGGATAATTGTCCCTCCAGGATAATCTGTTGAAAACAAAGTTTTTGGTATGTATAAAATCTTTCTGTTTCATAAAAATATTAATGAGTCTATCCTAACATGATATAAATAATTACCAAGAAAAACAAAATGTACATAAAACACTCACATTGAACATCGTGTTATGTTTGACGACAGCTGAAGTCTGGAAAGCCCTCGACTTTGATATCTATGAATGGCAAACAAAGGTTAATTTTTTAGGCTGAATAAGTTTATACAAGCCAATACTTACAAGACATTTTGAAATTCTATTTAGCGATAACATTTCAGATAAAAACTATTGAATAAAATCGTTAACCAGATTAAAATTGAAAAAATATGTTTTCAGTTTTCAAATTTGTTCGACGGTGGTAAGGAGTAAGGAATAAGGATTAAAATTGGATAAAATATAGAAATATGAATTCGATTATCAGCAGGTCTAAATTCTAAAATTTACTATTCATTAATCAGAAATAGTGGAGAAAATATCTTATCTAATTTATATTGTTTCTTTTTTAATTTTATCAGCTGTTTATTTTAGTTTGATAACATGATTAAGTCTATTTCTTTTATCAAAAATTAACCCAACAGGAAATTTAGCACGACCAAACCAGTTGACTGTTGAGCAATCTTAAAAATTTACTTTATACCAATATTAAGAATCGACATATTGGAATTTGAAAATGGACATTGATTACATAGATGCATTGTATATTTATTTTTATTTTCCACAGTTCTTCCAAATCAAAGTGAAATACTAATTTTTTTTATACTCAGGTATTATTTTTAATTTGTGAATAGTGTTTTAAGTATTGCTTCGAAGTATGGATTCCAGTAGAAAATTAGAGAAGGTATCAAACTATGATTTTAATTTTAATTATTTATTTGGTGCATACCTAATATAATATTATAAACATTTTTAAATACATTGATGTAAAGTAAATTTAATGTGTAGCCACTTAATGTAACCGTTATTTTCATAAAAGATAATTCTCCATTTTAAAAAAAAGTTAAAACTTTCACTGTGAAAAATCCAAAAAATCAATTTCAGTGTTAATAAATTTTGATTTTATATAGTTAAAAAAAAACCAAACACTTTTTGTTATTTGAATGTTATTTGTTCCTTGGACAAGATATTGTTGATAGATGTATTGGATATCAATGAAATGATAAATGATTTTCTAAAACAACTAAGAAAAGATTCAATGCAATGTTAATGTATAAAGAAATTTAATTTTTAACTTGAAATGTTCTTAAAATAAGAAAAAAGTACGTATTTTGCTCCAGTACTTTTCACTACTCGAACGTGTTAATGGGGATGGGTGTATTGAATTTTAAAGAAATGATAATTCATTTATCTTGTTAAACGGTTCTGACCAAAGCTTGAGAATTAAAATTTACCATTTGGATTGACCAATTTCTTCAAATAAATTGTGTAAATTGAAAATTGACATTAATGTTTTGAGGTATTAACTTAATGAAAATGTGGCCATTCAGTAAATATTTTATAATTTTCAAAGTGGTAAAATAGTATATGCTTGATTTAGTAACCTGTCTTTCAGCATCTGTTTAACAATTTCTTGAATTTAACTATTTTAATTATAAGTGAAAATTCAAAAATATTATATGAAAAATAATCATATTATTTGTATTTTGATTTCTCTTGTTAAATGGTTGTTTATTAGACCATTCTTATGAAAGTAATACATAAAAATTATGATGATATCATTCATTTATGCATTTTCAAACAACAATCTATATTTATGAATCATAAGTAGTAGTGTAGATACGTTAAATGTGTTATATTATGTGATTATTATATTATTAGGAACGTCAAAATTTAGATTCACTTAAAGAGCAAGTGCAACGTAGTAGCCAACTATCAGAGAAAATGGTTGATATCCTCACATCATTTGAAAACCGATTAGGCAGACTTCAACAAACCATATTGCCAATTTATAATGAAATGGAAAATTTACAACTTAAAAAAACAAGTATTATGATCAAAATCTAGTTTTGTACTGCTATATGTAACATATCCAAAAAAATGTTTTTAATTTTTAGATGTTGAAAAAACATTGATTGAATTGGATAGAGTTATAATGTTCCATAATGTGTGTCCAATGGTTGAATCTATAATTCTCGGAAGACCAAATGGTTCAGAAGATTTAAATGAATTCTTAGAAGCCATGGAAAGATTATGTGAAGCACAAAAATATTTTGAAAAAAATAATCCTCAAAGTGTTGAACTTGAAAATGTGGTATGTTTAAATGCCTAGGTATTTTAATTTTATCTGTATAAAATCAAGATGTATATTTTATTGTATCTATGTAGTCGACTCTGTTTAAGACTGGATCAGATAGTATTCAGAGAGAATTCAAAGAAATTCTATTAAAGCACAGCAGACATGTCCAACCTGCTGTTTTACTTGACATTACTACAAATGATGAAGGTTAGCAAAAATTTGGAAATTCATATTTTGTTGTTAATTTTTTGTTTTTAAATTATGTCATAGAGTTAATAACTGATGATTCATCTTCTGTAAGTTCTATCAGCCATTTTTCCGAATCTGTTTCTTCAGATTTAATTCGTTTAGCTGATTGGTTGAATAATCAATCTCGTTATGAGTACATGAATGTATATGCTAGGGTTCGGGCTAATACACTCACTAAATCAATGACTACTTTAAAAGAATATCAGAAAAGTGGAAGTGCTGGAAGCACAAATATGTCTATTGGGCAGACTTTAAGTTCCCCTTTAGTAGTATGTTTAAAACAATCATATTTAAGTATGATAATTTAATATTGAATGTGATCTTTTTCCTACTTTAGAAAACTAAATTTCCTCACCGATCTGAAGTGACTGTAACCAGAAAAACTTCAAGACGTATTCAACATGTGTATGTTTTGTAAACTATATTAAATTGTGTTAACATTTTTTCAGTTTTATTAATTTGTAATGTTTAGATTTGAGAAGAAAGCTAATCGCATGTTAAAAAAAGCGTCTCAGACATTAGGACAGTCAACTGGTTTGAATTTAGGGACCAGAAGGCCTACACTTATTGGTAAATATTGTTTATAATTTTCATAATTCTTTGATGTGTTTAAATTAAGTTATTCAAAATCTGTACAGAAAATCGTGAAGATTTTGTTGATGAACAAGAAATGGAAAATTATCTTATTTCAGTAATAGCTTTGCAGAAATTAATGCAAGCTGAGTTGTCACTGATGATTGATATCATTCCAACTAAACACTACCATCAAGTTTTCCAAATAATTATTCAAGAAAGCCTCTCTAATATTGTTCACGAAGGAGAGGTACTGATATGTACTATATTGAGTATATTTTTTAATGTATCACCATCAGAATCATCAAATCAAATGATGGATTTGATACTTTCAACAATAATAAATTGTTTTATTATTAAGTTAAAAGTACATTTAAAAAATCAAATTGAATTTTTTCTAAGAAAATTATTTTGAGGATATTTCATCTTAGAAGATACAAAAAAAAAAAAATTAAAAATTAATTATTAATAATATAAAATGTATTTTCATAATAATACTTTTATTTTAGCGTGTCAGGCATAAGTATAAAATAACAATAAATTCTAAAAAATAACATGATGGTCATAAAATAGAAAATAAATTGTAATAGGTATTAATATAATGTATAAATAATTACAAAATGGGCTGTATGTTCTGGTAATATTGTAAATAGTGGTATTTATGTCAAATTGTCTTCGCCCATTATTAGGCTTCGTCTATGCCTTATGATTTGTCTGTATAAGGTCTTTTTCGGACATGTGTGTGCATCCTGAGCACACAAGTTGGTGGGACAAGCTTTTTTCTTAACATGATGAGCAAGTCTTATTTCCATCAGCTAGTAGTTCTCAATTTTTCATATTGACTTAAAAGCATTCTATACCAGTTCTAAGTTTATTCAGAGATATCTGAATGGGCCATTTGTTCTCATGGTCATAGGGTAGAGTTTCACTTGGTTGTAGCCATTGATTATCGTTATTGGTTTCAGCTTATCATTTCTTTTATCTTAAATCACTTGGTGGTATATTTAGTTTAGTAGTTCCTCTGAAGAAACTGTTGTGTTATTTTTACCATTTATTGGTATTTGAAGTTCAAACATAACATAATTGGTATCCATTTCCATTTTTGTTCTTTTCTAGTCTGCTTGTGCCGATTGTATAATATGTGGTGGAGATATGCTGGAGAGTATGTACAATTTTTCGATTGCTGTGTTCTTTAAAGAACCCGTAATTATTCTGCGTGTTTCATTCTAAGCTATGTTTGGTTTTTTTGCATGAGCTGAGTGACACCATACTGTACTTTCATATTTATCTGCAGAAAAGCATAGCGGTAACGCAATTTTTCTTATGATAAGTGGCTCAGTGTCCCATGCCAATTGTATTAGTTTTCTTAATAGACTATTTCTTGGTTTACTTTGAGCTTTGTTTTTTCCCAATGTTACTTGTATGTGAATTATCTGTCTAAAATCACATCTAAATATTTTGTGCTTTGGTTATTTTTGAGTTCAATATCATCCCATTGTATATGTAGTTACCACTTGGCCTCCTTGTTTTATAGCTGAAATGCGCATATTTCAACTTTTGTGGAGTTTGCTTGCAAAGAGTTTTTTATAGTATTCTTTTACTATGTTAAGAGTGTATTAGTTAAAGGCCCTCCGCACACGAGGCGATTGTGACGCGACACGATTTATGCGATGTATGCGATACGAGCGATTTCTTATAAAAGTGAATGGGGATCCTCTAACGACGCAATTTGGTAACGACGCGACTTTGATGTGACTGTGACGCAAGCGACAGACGACACGTGCGACCGGCAGTGCTGATCGCTTGGCAGTCGCGTTAGTGACTCGCATGAATCGCGCGTAGTGACATTTGTATTTTAGTTATATATTATATTATTTTAACTGTGGAGGCATTCAATATAAAATTTGTTGGTGAAATTGAAAAACATCCTGAACTTTATGATTTCTCTATGTCGGAGTATTCAAGAAAAGATTGTCAAGACAAATCTTGGCATGATGTTGGCAATTGAAGTTAATTTATCTGGTAAGTATACAAATTGATGCTATTTTTATTTTAATATATTAATAATTGTTTTTATTTACAAACTAAATATTTACATTTATAATTATATTCCATAATTATTTTTTTCTACCAACCAACTTTTTGTACAAATAGTATGTAACAATTGCTTCTTCGTCACTAGATGAACTTGACATTTTAAAAAAGATAACCAAAGAACTGCGCAAACGTCAGTAATCGACTGATAATAAGCGAATAATACGCAAACAACGATAATAATAATCGCACAACAATTGCATCGTGTGCGCCCCCGTAATCGCACAGATTGCTTGTATCGCGTTATATTCGCCTCATGTGCGGAGGGCCTAAACTCTATCTTTTGAAGATATTGTCATGTTTCGATAGCTGAGTCGTTAGCTTTAATGATCAATTTTATATTCTGATTGTTAAATATTGACTGGTTGTTTGTGTATAATATGTTAAATATTGTTGGAGCTGGGACTCTGTCTCATGGTACACCATTTTTTGAGATTCTCCATTAACTGGATTTCGCGTAGAGTATTACAAAGAATCGTTGGTTGCTAAGTAATGTTCCAACAATTTTCACCAATCTGTAGTCCTTTGTCATTCTGCTTCGTTTTGAAAGAATTATGTTGTATAATCGTTATAAAAAATATTGATAATATTTTATTTAAAAACTTAATTTCTAGATGGGTTTCATGGTTCTAGTGTTTTTATGATGTGTCATTTATAACATGTAATGTACATTTCAAAAATATTAATTTACTTAAAAAATATTTTTATATTTATTGTTAATACATATTTGAACTCAAATGATGTATTTTTTTATTCCCACATTATAATTAAATTTAGTTAATGAGATATATTTTAATTAAAATATTTATTGGATCAATTTAATTCTTATAAAAATAAAAACTAATTTTGTATAATTTTTTTATTAATGACCCTTTTGAGTGAAATTTTTAATTGTTTTTGTACGCACACACAAGTACACGCATATATGTTCAACTATTTAATATTGTTCTATTATAATTATTTGATGTTATTATTATTTTTTATTTTTTTCAGAATATAGCAACTAGAGCAAAAAGGTGTATACACAGAAAAGAATTTGCCAATTTGTTTGTTTTGTTTCCTATTTTAAAACATTTGACTGCCATGAAATCAGATTTTGAGCGTACAATGGAAGGCTGTGATCCATCAATTAGAGGTCAATATTCGACAATTCTCAGTACGCTTCACTCCACTGTTAGTATTCATCTTTTTCTATATATATATGCATATATTTTTTCTTTTTGAATTATTATTTTAATTTATCTTATCAGGGTGTAAGAACTCTTGAAGAAATAGTTGAGAGTGTCAGAACTGACAATTCTATGGGGTTACCCCGAGATGGTACAGTTTATCAATTAACTAGTGATGTACTTGTGTTGATGGAACAACTTCTCGATTATATGGACAGTGTTGGTCCTCTTTTGGCTCAAGTACCATTGTATAATAATATGGTATCACATCATATCACTCTTCCAGAAAAGTATAAATTTCTTTTAGGACTTTATATCAGTAAGAAAATACTACTTTTACATGTATTAAATCTTTTGATTCCTAAAACTATTCAAATTTAACAGAAAAAGTATTGTCTCAATTGAACCTGATGCTAGTTAATCGAAGTGATTCTTACAGTGAACCTGGTGTAAAATATTTATTTCGCTTGAACAATTGTCATTATATAGTTAAGTCATTACAAAGGTCAGCTTTGTTAGATATAGTTTCCTTGACAGAGCCAGAATCTGAAAATACGTATCATGAAATGATTGCATCTCATAAAAAATCTTATCAACAATGGTAATTTATAAGTGTAATTTTATAGTTTTATTAATAAATTTCTAATTTTGTTATTTTAGCTGGAATAAAATACTAGGATTGATAGTTAATGTAGATGATGTTCAAGTTATAAATGGAAAACTCAAAGATAAGGACCGTAGCATAATTAAAGAACGATTTTCGGTAAGTTTGTTTGTACATACTTAAAAATAATTATTACATACTTTTTATTTTTTTGCAATAATATTGTAAATTTTACATTCGTTTTTGAGATGTGTTGGTTTTACCATTGGCTATAGAATAATCTATTTTATAATCAATGGTTTTACAATATTATTTCTTTTTTATTTATTTTTGTATTTATATGTGTTTATAATTATTGTTCAAATCACTTCACAACAAATGGCCGATTTCTACTAGTTTGTATAATATTTGTAGTTTTCTTGTTTTATATGCTTGTTTATATTCTTGTAATGTATAATATTAACTTCTTACAAATATACTCATACATAGATTCTCTGATACTTAAACTTTACTAAAAATAAATTCTGCCAATTTCTATTAATTACACTTAAAATATTAATTCTTGTTAAAATGAATCATAATCATTTAGCAGAAGTATTAAAATTGACTAGATTATTTTTTGTGCGTGCGCGCGCATGTGTGTGTGTGATATATCTCATATTTAATTTATCAATTGATCTGATACCAAATTATCCCCCGAGCACCTCTTAGAATCATTTTTTGAAAACTTTCGATGTATTACATCATTACTATTAAATTTTAAGTTTAACATTAAATTCTATAAAAAATATTTTTAAAAACTATTTAAAAATACTATGAAATGGCCTATCTAACATGTTGTCTCAAGATACCCGTCACTATATAGTTGGACAATATTTTGTATGAAAAACAATGTGACCAAGGAAGGACTTTTAATGATTCTTATTTTTCAAATCATGCCATTTTTTAATAACACTGTATATAAGTTTAATATTTTCGTCAATAGTCAATTGTTTTAATAAAATTATTGGTTCAAACAATTTTTAACTATTTTGATTTATTTAGGGATTCAATAAAGAAATAGAAGAAATATTAAAACTTCAAAGAGGTTATACAATACCAGATGTTGAACTACGTGAGGGATTGAAACGTGATAACAAAGAATTTATTTTGCCAAAATATAGTGCTTTCTATGACAAGTAATGAATAATTCATTATTCAACTCTCTTATTAAATTTATGTTTATCTCTCATTATTTTACAATGAATTAACTTTAAATTAATACAATTATCTATTTAAAGTTAATTTATATTGTATACATATTATTTAAACTTTTAGATTCTCACAGTCATCATTTACTAAGAACCCTGAGAAATATGTCAAATACACTCCTGCTCAAGTATCAGCTATGCTTGACAGATTCTTTGATGTTGCAGCTTGAAACTTGTGTATTTAAAACATATTTTTATATTATTTCTTTATTGTTATATTATTAAAAGAACAATATGGTATAATATTCATAACAAATTCTCAAGTACTCATTTAAATATGTATACATTATATTTTAGCCTAATGTATTATAAACTGAATAGTATCAGGGTGTAACTGTAATTGTTATTTAAATAATACAACTAATAACATACATTTGCACTGTATAATCAGATTGAATAGAACAAAATAAAAATGTTTACCCTATTAAATCTTTGGATAGACAAAAAATAAATTATTGTTGTACCTACTCCAAAACTCATATTCCATTTATGTTAGTTGAGTCTGAATAAAGTTGTTTGGTCATAACTAATGAGTCATAACCTAACTAATTATACCAGAAACTTGATCAATAAACAGCCATTATAAATAGTCTTATATAGAATTAGATGCTCAAATTGAAACCAAATAGAAAATTGTGAAAAACAAACAGCAAACAAAAAGACAAAAAAATGTCAGAGATGTAAAACTATTTAATGTAACTCAGTTAGTCCTTAATTGATAACTGAAGTCTTAGTTGTCTGAAAAATTGTTCATGATACATCATATTCCGCAAAAGAAGTTTATTATGATTTGATAAAGTTATATTAAGTGTGGGCTACATAATTTTGTACAGCATTTTTTAATTTCATTTGTTTATACTATATTACTATGTGTAGTTATTTTATTTTAATTCTTTATTATGACATAACCACGAATACTAATGAATTAATTCTTTTCAAGAGATAGAATTGATGTTTAAATATATTTTATTTTGAAAAGAAAATATAATGGATTTTTTTTTTTAATAATGTTGATTTATTGCATCATTTATAAGTAGAGGGAGGAGGAATAGAGAGTAAAGTTTGCACCAAATTATATTCTTGAAGAATATCTGTGGACAAATATTCTGTGTAGATGTTATTGAAGCTATTATTCATTTAAAATAAACTGTAATTACATCATATAAAATAATACAAAAATATTAAAAATTAATTATAACAATGATACAAGTATACATATATAAGTCTTAAATTACAAAGTTTGTTTCTTTTAAAAATAAAATATTATTGTAACTATATAAACTATAAAGACTGTAATAATAAAAACAATTTTTCAATAAGATATTATCTTAGTTGAATCACGTTGTTCATCAAAATTGAATAATCAATTAGAAATGTAATTTTTATACTTCAAATATAATATAAACACCTAAATTTAATAGTATTAAAAAAATATATTATTCTGGTTTTTTCCCCACTCCATTAGCGCTATCATAGACAGCTGTAGCTACTTCAATAGCAAGTTTATCTGCATGAAATTGAGTATCTGCTTCTGCATAAATTCTAACTAAATCTTCTGTACCAGAAGGCCTAAAAGAAAAAATGTTGAAAATTTAGTTTTAGACATGGGTACATGTCATATCATTTGTAAAAGATGTATGTAAATTATTTAATATAAATAAATGAAATTAAATTTTAGAAGTATATAAAACTGTGAAAACTGAAAATAATATTTAGTTATTCTTTCTTGACATTATTTAAAAAGTATTTAGCATAGAATAAAATGAATTAACAAAAAGATTCTGACAATTTAAAAGAAAATAATAACTGCCACCAGAAAAAAATCCTGAGTAAGGATTATACTACTCACTAAGAAAATATACTAAATTTGTATTAAACTTTTCATAATAATTATAATAAGTCACCGATTCTCCAGTAAATTATTTAATTAGAAGAGCAGTTAAGTTAATTTTTATTTGACCATAGGTGTACAGTTTGTTTCCTCATCAAAAAAAAATTTTCCTAGACATTATCCATTTAAATAAGAAATTTGTAATATCTTATTATTTGCTTACATTCCAAAGAAATAATTGAATGAAGACATAAAATTATCTATGACATTAAAATTGTTTTCTCACCATTTACTTTTCGCAAATAAATTAATAAAATTTTCACATTAAGTTCTTTCATTATTTCACTCTTTATAGAGAGATGCTTAATTAATCAATTTTTAGGAAACTTTTGATCCATTTATGGTATTAAAAAGACTGTTTGGTATACAGATACACAATAATTTTAACAGTAAATGTCAACATTTAGAAATATTTCAACACGTCATAATGAGTCATCTTACAAATACTTAAAAATGTTAATTGTAGGTAAACTGTTTACATTATTATTTTTAAAATAGAACTGTAAATGTAAAGTTTATAAAAATAATTACTATCTAAATTATTATTGGGGTAAAAAGTTTACACATTTTTATAATTATTGATGAATCCAATTATTTTTGAAAATTATTTTATGAACTTATAATTTGTATAAAAATAGTTTTCATAATATGATATGTCTAAGCTACTAAATTATGTATAATTTACAAATTATTGACATTAAATATTTACAGCAACTCAATTTTTTTTCTTATTCCTTAAAAATGTCTTTACAATCAATGTAGTATTTGTTGCAATACGTTGAAAGTAAAAAGAATTGTACATAGATAACTCAGGGTCAGAAATAACAAGAATATTATTAAGTATTATCATTAGAAGCGCTTTACAAATGTACATAATGCTATTTCTATTGTATTGTAAAATATCAACAGTTTTCGTATATCTATGTTCCATAATGTGTACAATTGTAATATTTTGAAATTAATCGTTTAATCAAATTGTAATTAATAAATACTTAATACACTATAAAAGCCAACACGAATTTGTTCATATTTTCAAAAAAAATCAAGTATTATTATAAACTAAATCAAAATCAAATTAAATTTTAAGCCCATTAAGAATTAAGGTACAGAAAAAGTACATTAAAAAAATTGAATACTATTTTTTACCTGACAAATGATCTACCCATAGGGTACTTTAAAACAATAGAATTTATTATTTCTTGAAGACCAGGTGGTTTGATACAAATTCTCTCAGCATCACTAGTCACAAAAATAGTTCGGTCCTGTTTTATTGTTATAGTAATACTAATAGTTAATACACAGAATATGTCAAATGAGCAACATAAATTTAAATATATTACTTGAACAGTAACTTTAGTTAATCGATTTGGTAAATCTGAGTATGTGCCATACCAGTCACTCAAGCTCCATCCTCGTTCACAAAGTATAGTTTCAACAATTAACATGTCGGAAAAAGCATCACCTACAGTTTCATTAGTCATATCCATAATGCAAATCAATTTCTTTATTGCCAATAATTTTTCCCTTAAATAATAGAAAATTTCAATAAGGATATTCAGACAACAATATTTAACAGGTAAATCTATTATATATTATATATATTATTTAACTGAAAAACAAATAGGATTTTAGTAATGAGGAACGATAGAAAAAAAGTAGAAACTAAATTAGTATACCGTAAAATAAAGTAAAATTATTATGTGTATTATGCAAAATAGTTTAACTTGTTTCAAATTAGAAGTAAAAAAGATAACATACTCATCTTTTTCAATAGCAAGTTGATTTCGAATAAGTTCACCAATTTTGTCCTTGAATAATAAAGTGCCATGACCATTTGCTTCAAAATAAATACCAACATCATAATCATTGGCTTTGTGATGAAGATGTTTCACTCCAGTTGGGACGCAGGCTACTGGTACTTTCTAAAATATATTTATAATTAAACTTTAAGTAATAAAATAAATAGAGCTTTAGCAAAAGACCATCCAATAATCGTTATAATTCTATATTTGTATTCATACCAACTTATCCGTTGCATATTTTGTGGAGTTTCCATTTGAATAAGCAGTTTGTACTAATCCTACATTAACATTTAGACCAGAAGCGTTGAATAAATCTTTTACATAACCAGCCACTACAATAAAGTTATTAAATGAGTAAACTCAAAAACAATATATTTTAATACACTTTAATATAGTACCAAGTGTAGCTATACGGTCACCGTCTAGTAAATAAAACTTATTATTTTTATCTACAAAAGAATAAATTATTCTATCTGCATCTCCATCTACCGACACATACTTGGAGTAGGGTTTATTAGGTATTCCAGCTGGAGGACATTGATTTGATTTAACAAAGTCTGCACCACACTTATTATACATATATGAATTTTTTTTTTAATACTTACAAATAAATATTTTATTTCTTATGAAATAAAAAAATATCATACTTTTACATTGAGTTTTTCTGTACTTAATGTGTCATCATTGTGCATATTAATTACTAATGTCTCATCTAAATATTTGATAGCATCTCTCATTTTCAAAGCACCTACCCCATTTGCACCATCAAAGTTTATTTCAGGGCTATAATTTTTGAAATCTAAACACTAAATAATAATATAAATAGTATTTAAAGTAATTAATTATTCATAATATAGACTTACCATTTTACGCATAATTTTAAAACTTTTGGTTAACTTTGTAAAATAAGAATGTTCATTTGGTTGACCATATAGGTTATTAGTATTATAGCATCTCACAAAAAAATGTAGCATTGGTGTTGTGATTATACCAAAATCCTTAAAATCACTTTTCAAAGCTCTTACACCATGAAGTACAGCATCCAAACATTTTTTACCTGAAACACTAAAAATATAAATTACAGTAAACAATCAGTAAAGTAATGTGAAAATCAAAACATTAAAATAATTTTGCACTTTTTTTACATACCGAGTATCACGACCAATAAACACATGAGGTATAAAAGATAAACTTATATTATACTGTGATACAATATTCATGAGTGTGATGCATACATCTTGGTCGTTAGAAGCATTTGCCAGTTCAGTGGCCAATCCTTCCCATGAACTGTCCAACATTTCTCCATGTGGATCGATGAGTTTCACACCGTTATCGTCATGTGGATTGTGTGAAGCTGTTATCATTAATCCAACAACTGCTGACTTTAAATACATTGAGCGTAGAGAAACCAGCATGCCCATCCGATGCATGACGTGATCAAGATGTTTAGAACTGAAATACCAATTATATATATTTATACTATGTGGCATTGTTATTGCAGTACACAACTACACTTACTTGTGACGTATGCCTGAAGTGCCGTATTGAAAAATCGTTGTTCCTGGGTTCGGATACAACCTAATGTTTGATTCCTGTACAACATTTTCAACCCATGCTTCCATATTGAATTAATTTAACAAAACAAAGTAACTTGTTGTGGAAAAAGTGTGAAATAACTAAGTTTAAAACCTATTTGTAAGTTCAAATATGTATAACTCCAAATCACAACTACTATTCTAATATAACCTTATATCTGAACACATATATTTTGCACTCGTGGCGTGGTGTTATTCAGTCAGTGCATTTCACCGAGCACAAAATAACATTTCGACTGGGTGAAAATAATTACATAATAACCATTAATAATACTTTGAAATAGGACACAGATTCGATTTTTACACGAGACACTCCGTTTGGGTTCAGAGGTCAAATTAAATTGGTTGACAACACGGAATAAGTTTTAACGATGAATAATTGGTTTTAAAAAAACCCCAGACATTCGGAAAAGCAAAGGGTGAACACTGAACATGTTAAATTTTAATTTTAAAGACGTGTCCCCGGGCGATATATTTTATATCTGTCGCTCTTATCACCGAACGACCGAACCCTGATAATAAATTTCTATATCTGAGTTATTATCAAGCCGCCGATGGCTGAGCAGCAAAGTGTTGCTCATTTGTTTAGGTCCGTGATGAATTCGTTGCAAATGTAAGCAGTGTTACATACAACATACATTATTTCTAAATTACAGCAAATGCTAAAAAATCGTTAGCTTCTTATATGAGTGAAGTTATATCACATTTTTTCAGAACTTTTTGTCAACTTAAAAAAATTGTATTAGAGGTAAACTTTAAATAAACAATGTATTTCCAAAGTTTTTTTTTTTTGTTAAAAGTCGTCAAATTTTTTTGAAACTTTTCAACATTTGTAAAGTATGTAACAATGCGTAATTAATTTATGGTAAAAATTTCAAGTTTTTAGCAATATTGAATTCCCAGCTTTAACGAAATAACTGAAATCGATTAAGTGTAAATATCGTTTTTAGCGAATGTTGCCAGTTTTTCCTTATGCTTGAAAAAACTATTGAGAGGAGAGAAAAATCAACCCACTAAGTACTATTTACATGTGATTTCCTTGCTTTAGAGCAGGGGTCGGCCGTCGGCAAGTGATTTCTAATGGAGTCCGGAAAACTAAAATAATACGTAAACGAGGTCCGTAGAAAAAAAATTAATTTTATTACATTATTCAACAGTTATTTCTAAAATGTTAAAATTATTTGAAGAGTAAACATGCCTTGTAATGTTATATGCGAAATCGCATTTCTTGTCTTTGGCTAATAACTTGAAATCGGGAACTCTTGAAGAACATCTAATACGACATATGTCCTCAACACTCAAGGTGAGAATCCGTTAATTTTGTTCTCTACTTGTTTATAAAAAAATTGTTTTACAAAACGACGCCTTTTTTAATAATTACAATGGAAATTGAAATGACGTACTTATTAAACTATCAAAGAAAGATATGTCGACGGACCAGATCAGATCACTGCCTTCCGCGGTCCGAATCTGGACCGCGGTCCGCCAGTTGCTGACCGTTACTATAGAGTTACCGTATGAAACTTCGAGACAAAATTAAGTGTATCGAAAAATTTCTGAGTAAAAAATAATAATTATAAATATCATCGTAACACTAATAGATCCACCGTTCGACTCAGAATGTAAAAGTACCAAGTTTGAAAATTTTAGAAGTTTTAGACCCGGTACCGTTAGCTATCATATTTTTGATGAAGATTCGGTCTTAATTATTCTATATTTTGTAGATTCTAAGTGAAGGATTTTATGGTTTTACATGTTTTATTTATTTATTTATTTTTTATTTTTTTTCTGGAGACACTTTTTGCTTAACTTATCTTTGTCTAAAAGTTTCATCCGGCAACTCTATAGATCGTAAATTCGATTTAGATGATACTTTAAGGGTCTATGCTCTCATTTCAATAG
The DNA here is from genome assembly GCA_027580255.1 of Therioaphis trifolii. Taxonomy (NCBI): domain Eukaryota; kingdom Metazoa; phylum Arthropoda; class Insecta; order Hemiptera; family Aphididae; genus Therioaphis; species Therioaphis trifolii. Next base: position 6,722,760 of record CM050410.1, read on the forward strand.
TTTACAGGCGACCGGAAAAACAGCATCAAATGGGCCGAAAACGGCGAAATTCGACGTAAACGACATTTTCATTAAATCGACTTTAGTAATTTCGTCATTACACCAAAAATAATATTGCTAGAAACTTGAAACTTTCACTATATACTATTAACGTATCAATTCATGCTTTGAAAAAAGTTTCAAATTTTTTCACAACTTTTGTGCTAAAAATAGAACTTTGAAAATACCTTGTTTTTTAAAAGTTCATCCCTAATAAGGTTTGATTGATATTTGAAGAATTTGACAATAACTTTTGAAATTTTAATATGATTTTACTCATAAACTTCTCTAACAATTCTTAAAAAATTTCAAAAAGCGTGACTCCAGATTTTTTTTAAAAGCATTTAAATAAATTATGACATGATTTGAACGTAATAATCTGTTTTTACGTCATTTTTCAACTTTAAAAAATAATTGGTTGATCCAAACATAATGAAACTTTAAATACAGATAGAACATGATGTTTTGAACTTTTTTTTATACAAAAAATTGTTTTTTTTTTGTCAAACATACAAACTTTTGATAACTTTTTTTTCAAAATTCCGAAAATTAGTCGAAAATTGATGAAGTATATGAACGGTAAATTTTTAATATTTGATGACAACTTCTGAAAATTTAATATGATCTTACTCATATACTTTGCTAACGATAGTGAAAAAATTTCAAAAATCATGACAAAGGGTTTTTTTTATAAGCGTTTCAGTAAATTATTATACGATTATTACGTAATAAACTGTTTTTACGTCTATTTTTAACTTAACAATTTATTTGAAGAATTCCAAAAGGTATATTTTAATTCTTAAGCTTTGCTCAGAATCGATTAACTAAATAAATTAATTATCATTTCTTTAAAATTCAATTCACCCGTCCTCATTAACTTTCCAAGGAGCGAAGAAAATCCCATGAGGCGATAAACGTATACTTTTTTTCCATCATCAAATTATAATTAATGATTTACATTACAATTTACAACCTATTATGCATATAGAAGAATTAAATAAAATGAATTATGAATGTATGATATATTGATTTGTCTTTGCGTTTTAATTGGGATTAATAGAGTACGTCTTAATTGTGTTCCATAGTTTCATTGTGCCTCTAATAGTAAAACATAGGTAACTACATAATTTAAATTCCCGCGATGTCTATCAAATCGTATTGAAGAAAATTATTGTTTTCGAACACCTCTTGTAGGCTTGCTAAACTTCTCTCATACGACCCAGGTCCTCACTGACTATGAGCCCATGAGGGCGTTACATAGTAGTCATATACAGAATTATATTTCGGAGGGAATTTTAAGTTATAATAAATGTGAATTAAAAAATATATCAGTATTTTAATTTTAGATCCTAAGTGAAACAAGGATCTTATGATCTATATAATCTATAGATCAGAAATTCAATGTAAATGATACTTTGAGGGTTCATTAAGCGGTTATTAAGCGGGTTTTTTTTTATAAGAATTTAAGTAAATTATTTAATTATTATTACGGATTAAACTGTTTCGTCAATTTTCAACATTAACAATTTATTTAAAACTAATTAAGTATAATTTAATTCTGAAGCTTTGTTCAGAATCGTTTAACTAAAGAAATGATCTACAATTTCATTAAAATTCAATACAACCATCCCCATTAACATATCCGAGGAGCGACGAATGGGTATTCACATGGTGCGAAGTACGTTTAAACTCTAAAACTTAGGGGTAGGAGGATTATATGTGAATACGTAATTCATCATTATCTTAAAATAATATTTAAGTAAAACAGTATTTTTTTATAAAAAAAAATGGATCAAGAGAGGCCCTTTAAATATGCCACTGTGTTGGACAGTCCAAAAAATTCCTAACCCTCTGGCATGGAAATGGTGAAACTATTACCATCCTATTGATTAGACATTAAGATTTTAGTTGTTCGTTTATATTTATGTATATCTATATCATATTTTTAATTACATACCTAATAATATCATAACTTCATCGTATTATTTAATAATTTAAGAATAGGTACTGAGTATACATTATATTTACGACGAAAATATTTAAAAAGAACAATAAAACAAATAATTGCAATACTTTGGAAATCATTACCTACCTAGTTCAAAAAAGTTGATAAACATTGGCTTTAAAGACTTTTTACTTTATAATGGTGGTAAGAAACTTGCAATCAAAACAGAAGTCAATTTAGGTTAATAAAAACAGCTTGAGTAACAAACTAATAACTAAGAGGTCAAATTGGTTAGAGAGGGCATGTTTATATTATTGTGTATGACACTCAATAAATTATGAAAGAGTTACTTTAAGTTAAACTGAGGAGCATATTGGTTTGCTTATTTTTCTTGACAAGTTTGAAGTGTCTATTATATCAAATAAGCTGTTTTTATAAACATTATTAGTAATTTACCTACTCTTATTTTACAAAAATAATTTAATTATACTCGTAATTTAATTAATTCTTCAAATTTAAAAAATTAATTCTAAAATAATGGTAAAAAATGAATTTTCTCCAAAACCTACATTTATTGTACACACCCGAAGACAAATTTTACGCAGCTTCACAAAGTCTCTAATACCAAACTTACAAGTTTTACACATAAGATGGCATAAACAAATATTTATCAAAGTAAGTCACATTGGTTTTACTATATATTAATAATATGCTTATCATAAATATGTCGGTAATAAGAATAACTACTATCATTGATTATATTATATACTATTACTATAAGTATAAGGAATCAAAGGTGAGCAGTTGTCTTCCCTGGGTGCAACTTTATAGGGGGTCAATTTTTTACGAGCTAAATAATATATGTATTATGATTTGTAATATTGTTTAGATTTTTTTTTTTTATGTATGGTTTTATTTTTCGATTTATTGTAAGATATTAGAAAACTTTAATCACTGAAGTTCATTTTTACATCTGCAGTACGCTGGTAAACTAGCACTTTCTCGTGTTAGATAAAATACCGATTATTTAGGATTTTCTCTCAAGTCTATTTTATACATATAAGTTTTAGATTTTGAACAAAGCAAAGTATTTATTAGTTTTACAATGATGTTTAATTTTTTTTTTCTGTAAACATTTTTCTGGATAGTAATAAATAATAATGCTTCAAAAGTATCATCCAGCAACTCTAAAGATCAGGAATTTCATCTAGTTGGTACTATAACTGAGTAATTTTTCTCTATTTGCGATAGTTTTTCTAGGCGTGAGGAAAAGTTACCGAAAAATTCCAAAAAACCGAGGAAACGACACTTTCACTAAGTGAAAGATTTTAGTTATTTAATCATAACTCTGAGAGTAATGTTGTTATAAGCTTAGAATTGTCATCATATAATAAATGAATATTATACGCTCATTAAAAATTTTGACAACTTTTAGGATAAATATAACACTTTAAATAATCCTTGTTTTTTTAAAGTTTATCTCTAATAATGTTTTCATTATTTAACGAAAAATTCTGAAAACTTAATATGACCTTATAGAAACTCATATAAGTACCTAACTAACGATACTAGAAAAATTGTAAAAATCGTGACCTAGGGTATTTTTTTGATAAGCGTTTAAGTAAATTGTTATACGATGTTTTACGGAAAACTTTGTATTTATTTTAACTTTCAACTTGAAATGTTTATTGAAAAATTTGGTCAATACAAATATAATGAAACTTTGGATACAGATAGAACAACATGTTTCAGATTTTTTGGTTAAAAAAATATCTCTTATGTCAAACAAGAATATTTGAAACAAATCTGAAAAAATACCTACCGAAAATTAGTCTAAAAATGATAAAATATATAAACGGTTGGTACATATTATTATTTATTTTAGATTCAGAATGAAGCGAATTATGGTCTAAAAATTATGTTTATTTTTTTTCTGTTAATACTTTCGGGTAGTACCTAATAATAGGAAAATAGAAAAAATTTCATCCAGAAACTCTGTTAATTAAAAGTATATAGGTCATTTTTTATATTTTCTCGATAGTTTTTCCAGGTATGGGGAAAAACTGCCTAAAAACCGAGTAAAAACAGTTAAATTCGCCGTAATTGACACATTTATTAAATCGACTTTAAACATTTCATCAATCCGAAATTATTGTTGATACAAACTTGTAATTTTTACCAAATATTATTGACATATTTTTAGGCTAAAAATAGAACTTTGAAAGCACCTTGTTCTTTAAAAGTTTATACATAATAAAGTTTTAAATATATAATTACATTTTTAGGCAACAAAAAAATTAAAAACAATTAAAAAGCTTTGGAAGAACCAAAGCTACATTATTTCACAGAATTTAAAACGTAAAAAAAAATTGGAATTAAAAATTCTCGCAGAATATCTTTTCAAAGGTGATTAAATGTACCTATTTACAATTACGTTATTTTTCTTTTAATGAATTCGGCTTTGATAGTCTTTATCAAAGTTAAATAAAGCTTTTCATTATTTTCAGACAAAAAATGTAGCTATGAATGTTATATTCGTTCCTTATTTTTAAATGAACGATTGAATTCACTTGAAAAATATTTAAAAACGTCATTCATGCGTACTATAAATGAAAAATATGTCGTGAGAATTATATTTCTAAAAGAATATTAAAAAATAAAATAAACAAAAAATAATTTGTTTCTTTAATTTATAGTACGGAGCTAGAGTAGTGAAATTTGATCGCAAAGGGTACAAACGAAGAACAAGACTTCTGATATTGACAAATAAATCGTTGTGTTTAAATCAAATAGTTAAACACAAATTAAAGCCCAAGGAAAAAATACCTCTAGATTTTATAAAAAAATTAGAAGTGACTTCGGGAAAAGATAACTTTTTACTCATCAAAATTTCACCACAATATAAGAACAATAAAGTAAGTATACTCCCGACATTTACATTTTTGAAAAACCACATAATATTGGTAGGTATTAATAATTTAAGTAGGTAATTATTATTTGTTGTGTATTTTATTTGACAGGGTGATTTAATTCTTGAAGTTCCGTATTTAATAGAATTTGTTACTAAATTTATAAACATATCGAAGAATTGTATGCTGTTAAATATAAATGGACTCAGTGTTAATCAAAAGTAAGAATACATATTATGGTATTATATAGATACTTTATTTACAAATTTGATTTTACTGAATCAATCCTATTATGACTATATATTTTATATCACGTCTATTAATTATAACACAATTTCAAATTAACATTAACCTATTATTTAAAAAGTATTCATATTATGTTATAAATCCATTCGTATAAGGGCCTTATGTGATGACTGATGACTGATGATAATATAATGACGTTTATTTAGTATATTTGCTATTTTAAAATGAAGATAAAAATATATTAAAATTTAAAATAATCTTTTTGATTTGGCATTTAAATTTGAACCTTGCTTCGTATGGGATTTTATCCCTCGGGCACGCTTGTCTATAACATAGATTTTTAAATGGATCAAACATTAAATCCAAGTTTGGGATCCATGTTTTCTTTTTCAAATCCGACATTTTATCACAAATATGTAGTTTTGATTTTTATAAAAATGTCCGTATTTAATAATGTATACATTATTTGATATTCTAGTAATACCGAGTAGGTACTCCTTGTCACACCCTGTTTAGCAGAAAGGACTTTTTTGTCACTTAAAAGAATTAAAACAAATCTAAGAAATATCATTTCTGAAAGCAGGTTGAATGCACTAGTACTACCTACTTAATATCCATCGAGATGTGACCGCTACAGCAAACGAAGTAGGTACCTAATAGAAATGTTCGAAAACAGATAAACATTGACAAAATATTTCATTATCCATTTTGGATTCCGTACCTACTTACTTTTTTTTTTATGATTTTAAATACCGAAAAATTAAAAAAATGTTTTATTCTTACGTTTATATTGTATTGTTTAGATCAAAATTAATAATACAAATATCATGAATTAAATAAAAAGTAAAAATTGCCTGTATTGTACAAATAAGGATTGTATATGATTCGAGGACTTGAAAAAATCCTGGATGCGCCACTGCACTAATATATATAAACACAAATTTAAATGAACATTATTTTTTTTAGGTTATTCCATAATATAAAAGGTTCCAAAAATGGTGTAATAGAATTAAAAGCGAACAGTACTACGCCTTGTATTACTAAAGGAAAAAATAAGAATTTAATTGTTTTTGGATAAATATTATACGTATGCCTATATAATCCTATAATTTAATTTGTGTAAGTTCAATATGTTCAATAAGTAAGTTCTTGATTGATAAATTGTGTCATATAACCTTAAATAATGAGCAACATTGCAACTTATGAGTTATTAAAAAAACCTATCAACAAAATAGCCTAATCTAATCTAATGCATAAATAAAAAATATGTTTTATTCTAAATTTTTTTTTTGTACTTGTTGTGTAAATGTTTGTTCTTCTAAAATAAAAAAATTACCATTGATACTTAGATCTGCATATACAGATAGATACCTGTTTTAATACCAATTTAAATAAACTGTACATTCAATTTATTTATTATTTGCTTACTATAGTTTCGGAGAAATAAATTTATATATGTGTTACCTGGACACAACTACACGTGTTAAACATACATTCTTAATAATTTTTATTATTTTATCTTATTATATTAATTTTACTAGCTATATATTATAATTATTTGACATAATAGTTTATGCAGGAACAGACTGGCTCGGGTGGAGAAGCGGAGAAATGCACCTGCGCTGGCAGGATTATTATAAATTTCGGCTTTTACTATCTTTTATTTATATATGAAGCGAGTATTGCTATATATTTTTGTACTTAAATGTATGAATTATTTTTATGTTGTTCTATTTGCACCATAGAGCAATATGGCCTCTGGAAATATCTTATTTTGATGAAGTAAAAATATAGAAAATTAGAAAAACAAAACAAAAATGTAGCTGGTATAAATGCAATTTTTTCACTCTCATTATTATTTACTTACAATAGCTTAATTAGTTTTATCAAATTTAGCAATTGTTAAATTTAAACTAAATAGGTAGATACAAAGATATTATAAAAACAAGTGAAAAATATTTACCTATTTGAACAGTAGTAGTATAAAAAAATGTTGAGCCGGCCATATCTTCCTCTGCCTGGGCCAAAGTACTTCCCAGTCTGCCCCTGAGTTTATGTATTTTTAATAAAATACATTTCACTTAGTATCCAATACCTCATTGTGCATTTCTACAGCATCTTCTATCTTATATAATATATATGCTGATAAATCATTTGTCTCTATAAATTTTTTAGTTTCTTTGTTCAATTAAAAACAATATTAAAAAAACAATTTTATGAAAAAAATTATTTAATTATCATTTATTATCAATATGACTTTTTTTAGATTCTGAGTGAAGTGGGGGATCTTATGATTTTACAATGATGTTTATTTTTTATTTTTTTTTCATCTAGAGACACTTTTTGCTCAACTTAACTTTGTCCAAAAGTTTCATCCAGCAACTCTATAGATATTGTAGTTTTTCAAAGACAATCCAAGGACTATTAAATGAACTAGTAGATATCTATCAGTGTATTTTTTGTAAATTACTAGATTACCCATAATATTGGGAATTATTTTTTATTACATTCATTCATTTAAAACTGATTTGTTTTTTTTTTTTTTTTTTTTTTTTAATTTTCTATTGAATGATGTTAGTAAATCAGTATTTCAATTTTAGAATGAGTTATTAAGTATGGGAAGTTTTATTATTGGTAGGGTCTAAAGTTGATAATAATTTGTCTCAAGACTCAATATTTTAAAGCCCGGTCCAGTACAATCTGTATTTACTAACCCAAAAAAATAGTAGTATCGGTTGTAATGTTTATTTTAAGAAACTCGAGTATCTCTTTTCTCAAAACAAAAAAACGTTCAAAACACTTTCCGCGACAACCAGCGTACATCAGTGTGTAATAATAAATCACCATACTAACACGAATAAAATAAATTAAAAAAAACAAAATGACACGAATGACATGAAGAAACTGATACAATTTAATAGGTTGGTACAAACAGCAATGGTTAAAAGCTATATGTATACCGGTATACATACGTATGTATACACTATATTTAGACTTTCAATACTAGATAACAATAATTATTATATCGATTAAGATAGAGTATAGACAATTAACTTTAAAATTGTATGATGTAATTTGAAAATGTGACGCGGGTCAGATAAAAAAGGTTCGCGGGCTGCATGCAGCCCACGGGCTGCCAGTTGCCCACCCCTGATATAAATAATAATTCTTTGATTTGATTGGTCATACACATTTATCACAAACATATAAAGTAAGTGAACTTTTAAACATTAAAATGGTTATTCACAAAAAAGTTATGATTGATGCTTTACATTTTACATGTAATTTATCCTAGTATATATTAAAAGAAATGCCACAAGTTTATAAAATATGTAATTCAACTAAAATAACTTGGAATATTAACGTCAATAAAAATACAAAGTTTTTGTAAGACTGATAATGTTCAATATTATAAATAATAATCTATGGTAAAAATGTAGTAAAAAACTATTTAAAATTAAAAAAAAAAAAATGTTTACACATGAACATAATTAATTTTAACAATACAAATAATTAAAAATTCACTAAAGTATAAAAATGATATGTAACTATTTCAATAGTTACAATGCATTTTACAAATAGGAAAATAAATAAAAATAATACTAATCGATTGTTAGCAATTTATACACTTGAACACGAAATGGACGGATAGAATAAAATTGTGTAAAAGCACACTGCTTTAAGTCTTACGAATATTAAAAATAAAAAAATAATATATTTAATTTAATATTATTGGTGATTTGTTTCTAAAAGTATTTGTTTTATACTGGTGCAGTAGAGACTGTACTATGTGGAGTAGTAGGACGAGATCCTGCCAATGAATGTGTAGTAGATGCATTTAAAGAAGCCATGGTTCCAATCTAAAATTTAAACATGAATTAAAAATAAACTTTCATAAAAAAATAAAAATTATATCAAACTACTTACTCTCAAGTGTGCTAAATCTTCAAGTTTGGTTAAATCAAAAAGTTCTAAATACAAAGAATATACGAGTAACCAACCATAAGCATTGATAACAGTGAAAATTGCACCTAGTAATATCATAGTAAAATTATATCCGAATATTGGATCATTAGCAATAGAAGAAAATGTCCAGGCAATAACACGAAATATTGTGAACACAGCAAATGAAAATAACCATGGTACAATTCGTTTTTCATGTTCCTGTAAGTTATCAAATTACATAATTAATTCAATTTTAATAATAATTGTGAAGAAAATTCTCATTTTACCTTGCGTAAAGCAGATATTAAAATCAAACTTGTCACAAATATAACTGCTGCCCCAACAAATGAAAACAATGCAAACAACACCAACAAATTTCTTACTAAAATACAGAAATAATGTGTACAAGTATTAAAATTTAAAATATTTTACTCCATCACCAAGTATAAAATAAAATACAAAATTCATTAAACTATTGGTACTTTCTCGTTATCTAAGGTAACTACCAACTTTCAGATCATAAAGGGTAGACTTGTAATTAATATTGTTACATGATAAACGTACCAAGTATCAAGGATTCTACATTTAAATACTTATACATTTATAAAAATCAAGTACTTATATAATATAAAAGCTTTCGTTACCCGGCATTAAGTTTGCCAGAGCTAAGTTATATGAATGCTAATACGATTTAAAGAAATCTCAGAACGCCAAGTTGAAAGTAGAAATTAATCAAGATATGCTGTACGCTGTATAAGTACTACATTTACTGATTTAATAAAAAAAAAAGTGTGTTAAGATAACTAGGTAAGTATACCACTCATATATATAGTATATTTACCAACCTAAAATAATATTGAATTCTAAGTTGATCATCATAGATTGTTTAGGGATTTCATATGACATTATATGTATTCAAGTATATTTATATAGATATAGTTTTAATTATCAAGTGTTCAGTGGCATATTTAAGGGCAGGCTATGAGGCTAGAGCTTAGGAGGCTTTTTCTTAAGATAGATCAAGAATTAGGAATTTGGTGAAATATTTTAATACATTTTATTTTTATATATAAATATGTTTATGGTGTTAATGGTGTATTGATTAAAATATTTTATTTTCCTTTAAATCTCACTATAATGAATTTCGTTTGTTTATGCTTTTATACAACAAATTTCATTATACCAAACTTTTCCTCATTCACTTGAAATTAGTAGGTACTTATATTGTATAAGGAATATCTAATAAAAATGTCAAGTCTCTAGACCAAGCAGTTCATACTGTGCATTAATACCTCAGTCAGTGAATTTAAATAAAAACAAGAATTGATAACTAATTAGTTATTAATTTTACCAAATTTAACATAAGCTTATAACCCGCTTCATGTCCTCTTTAATTTGAAAAAAAAACCAGATGACAATTGGATTAGTAGTTTTAAACTTTAAAGCCAACTCCAAACGAATATTAACCATTTTTGCTTATATGTATATAGATTAATACATTAGTTACAGTATTAAAATTTAAAATATTTGTCTGAATAAGTAAAATAAAATGTTAATATTATTTTTAACCTTTAGCGTAAGTCACAATCAGTCCATAGATTAATATTTCATACATAGTAAAATTTATATTTAATAGAATTAAAATCGGAATAATTGCTGCATTGGAGTCAGGCAGTTGTCTCAATTATAGGAAAATACCTACCTATTAATTAAATATTAATCATTAGCTTATTATTAAGAAATTATTGCTTATTGATTAGGTACTTTCTTGTAATAAGACAACTAATTAATAAATAAATAAAAAGACGACTAATTCCCATAGTAGTGATTACCCCAATAGAAATTCTCTTAGGTACATTATTTTATGATATATACTTTTTACTAAGAATAAAATATTATTCTATGGACTGATTGTGACTTACTGTCATATATTTTAAAGTAGTCATGATTATTTGAAAGTTATTTACCCCATGCGCTTCCAACATACACAAACTGGTAGCTCATGACATAATATCCATAATGAGTAGATCCAGGAGCAGCCATGGCTAGACAGTATGTATCAAATGCAGAAGTAACTAATGTGAAAATGCTTAGAAACTAATGAATAGGCAAACAAATAACAAATCAATAGAAAAACAATAATATAGTAATATAATTTACGATCATTGATCATTAAGTTCTTACCAAGGAATAGCATGCAATGACCATCGCGCCTCTCTGCGTATCTAAGAAGTAAGCGTCCTTCAGTATGGGTCGTTGGTACCAGGGCACTCGCAATGACTTCATGGACCGTGTAGACCGCAAGTTGGACGATCTCAGAGTCAAGTGACTGGCGTGTATAGAATACACAGACGGTGTACCCATACTAGGCGTCTTACTACGGGCGTACATCTCTAAGGTCTTAAGCACAAATTTTTTAATTATAAAATTTATATTGTGTTGTCAAGAATACAAATATTTTAAAATCAATGTATTAATTATACAGCATCACGGATTATTTTTTTTTCTTTACGCCACATTAAAGTTTAAATTTACAACAAAATTATAACAAGAAAAAAACTTCTAATCGATTTTTCTTCGCGACAAATATGTATAACTATAAAAAAAAAAATTTTATAATAAAATTATAGGTGATCGGTACACCCGAACTCGGAATGTATATCAATTGTATTTAAGTCGTTTAAAATGTTTGGTAAACACAGGAGTCAACAAGTGGAATAAAATAAACACGCCCAATCTGATAATAAAAATTGACAAGAAGGGAGGGACGTTCGCTGTATTTTGTCGAATGGTTGGAAGCTTAGATCATGATTCATGACAAAATAGATCTATTTTGTCATGGCTTAGATCATATACTATATATATATATATAAATATGATCTAAGGTTGGAAGAAACCACGAACTATTATAATCATAGTTCGTGGAAGAAACCAAGACGTTTTATAGAGGAGAAAAAGAAAAGACTAATAATTTATCCCTACCCGACTGCGGATGCTCAACTATAATGCATTATCACTCAGATAACGTTATCCGTTATTATTATAAGAGTATTAATATTTATTATTTAATAATAAAAATAAAATTGAAGTTAATGGGAGCTTATTATTCGATGTAATTGTTGAGTGAACTTCCTAGTTCATATGAATCCCTAGTCCAGTAGGAAGTAGTTCTTTGTCGAAATCTAAGTTAATATGATCATACTATGAATCGAATGTGACCACGGAATTTTGGATCAGCGCCATTCACGTCATCATCACATAAATAATTCATCAGTTGCGTGCCGGAATAATATTGACTTCTAAGTCTCTTAACAAACCGAAAAAACATAAAGAATACGCATCGTGTGGTTATAAAATGGAACGTGGGATACTCTGTTGAAAATGATCTCGAAAAACGTAATGTTGAGTGTCAATGGTTTTTTGTTGGGCTTGTCTGTTCTATTCGTGTTGCTGTTGTTGCGCAGTGGGTTGTTGCCAGCCACCTACATGAATGGCAATGACGTTATGCCGTTGCATTTATTTGTGGTGTATGCGACCATCACCAATATACTGGTGCGAATCGTCAATAGAGCTGTGGCGTATAAAGTGAGTGGTCAAAAAATCATGTTAAAAAATGTATTATGATTTTTAACGAAACAAAGAATTAAATAATATAGTAGATACTTAGAGCGTGTGTAATATTACATTACTTTGTTTTACAATTCTCAGAAGAGACATGTCTTGGAGATACATTTTGCTAAAATTAATTTTTCTTAGAAAATGACTATTTAGAAAAGTTTTCTGCAGTCATGTGAACTTGTTTTTTGCATATTTAATTATATTAACTTAACTAAAAACTCAACAAAATTTAATTACACTCAATTAGCTAACTTGAATCGGCTTTAAACTATATTCGCTTCAGAATTTGATTTTTGTATCTTTTCATACTGTTTTTTTTCTATATTCATATGAATTTATTTTTAAGATCCTTAAATTGAATACAAATTTTTGTTAATATTGATGAAATACACAATTTCACTTTTGATAATTTGAAGTATTGTTTATTAGTATTTACTTTTATGATTGTGTTGCTACTTAATTCGACTATCAGTATTGTGCAATAAAATATTATTATTTTTACTACTCTTGTATTCACTTCAGCAATAATTTGTTGTTGTAGATATGTGCCCAGGCCTTATTCCTAGGCTTGGCTATGGCTGCAGGTCTGCTGATCTCAGTACAAGCTCCTACTTCATGGAAACCTTTTGGATGGTAATGAATGTTATCAGTCAAAACATCCAAATAATCTATGCTTGAATAGTGTACATTTATTTTGTCAATACATTTTATTGATCTGCGACATGTACAAAAGAACTAACTGTATTATGTATTACAACATTCATGATTCAGATGTTCTCAATTTTAAATTACTACATAATTATTTGAATTTAAATTTTTAAGAGAAAACGTCATACTAAGTGATTATCTTTACTAGTGTTATTTTTGCATTCGAGTGGAGAATTATGAAATAGAAATGTCAGATTTCATATTAAAAATAATAATATTTAAAATGCATAAATTTTCTTCTACATGTTTCTCAAGTATTTATTACAAATCACTTTGCACAAATGCATATTATATACTCATGTTTGAAAAAATAATTCCAATAAATTATTTTATGGACGTTTGGTATATTTTGTATTGGGCAAACAGTTTATTAGTTATGAATTATAATATTTTAGGTGTTTAAAAAATCAAAATAAATATGTAGCAAAGACAAGCTGACCAACACTGACCAATACACTGGATAATATTTATAATATTTGTGTCAAGGTTTAACACGTTTACACCTTCCAAAAAGAAAACCCTTTTTGATTGGAAATACATGTATTTTTCATAATTTATGTGAATTAAGAAATATAGATAATTTCAAAACAAATTATCTTTGAAAATAATTTAATTTTATATTTTTTACTTACATAGAGGATTTATTTTTGTGATAATATTTTTGTGATACACAAAGTGTGTAGTAGCTAAATATAAGTGTTTAGCTGCAATTTCAATTCTATTATTTTTAATTTAATTTAATTTACTAATCAGTTCACTAAATTCATTTTTTATAAATGTTCATTTAAACTACTATTTTTCTTATTACATTATAACTGAAGTAAGAATAAAGAATAAATTATTTTTATTGTGTCTTTTTCAAATATATAAAATTGAATTACTTTTTATGAAAAAATAACAGAAAAATAAGAATACTTTGTACTGTTAAGGAAAGCATTTTTTTTTAATGGGTGTAATAGTATGAAATTAATAATTATACCTTATAAAATATAACTCAATTTTAACCACTAATAACTAAAATATTGTGTTTTGTTACTTTACAAATTAAAGTGACAACATATTTTACTTTCTTATAATATTCTTATCTTGTTAATGGGATGCATTATATATAAACAAGTAATAGTAATTTATCTTTAAAAATATGGATGTTCCTTCTCAAGAAAAATATTTCCTTTATACTAAGGTAAAAATATGATATTCCCAATAAATATATCATTGAAGATTGTCTTTTAAAAATATCAATAATTTTCAGGATTCATCTTTCCTTCATTAATATGGGACAGACACTAAATTATTGAAACTTGTAAATTATTATTGTAAGTAAACAATCAGCCCAAAATTAGGAAATAATAAAACAATATTTTCAGAAAATCTATTTTTATAGAATTTTATTAAATTTAAATGGGTAAAATGTATGAAGAATTTTCAGTACCTTTTACATATAGAATATGTAGAACCATTAAAATTAATCTAAATTAATTAATTAATTTGAGCTGTAATTCTTTAAAATATTTTTTTTGTTTATTTTATTTAGGTATATTTGTGTAATGACGATATTTCATTATTCAGAATTCTTAAGCATAGCATTGTGTAATCCAAAAACTCTGACGCCTTCATCATTTATGTTGAATCACAGCATAGCATATGGGATAGCTGCTGCAGCTAGTTGGTTAGAGTATCTGTTGTGGCATTATTTTTTACCTGGTAATATAATCTTAGAAATACAATGCTTGTTAACTCCAAGTCTATGAGAACCGAAAAATATTTTGTTTCTGTAATTAAAATTTGAATGGCCTGAAACATTACCTAAAATTAAAAAAAAAAAAAGAAGCATTTACATGTGTATACTTAAAAATGTATGTTTTTTTTTTCAAAGAGTTCCAAAAATTAATGTTTAACTACATAAACTTTAAATACCTTAAAAAATAGAAAAAATGTACCCAAAAAATCAAACTATTATAAAAGTGTATTTTTATGGTATTTGTAACTTAAATATCATTGTACTTAGTATTTTTGGAAAAAATGCATTAAACTCTTAGTTTTTAGAAAAACAATGTCACTATCATATATTCATATATATATATATATATATAATAATTATTTTCAGAAATGAAAACTATTCACGAAATCAGTTATATTGGTCTTGGGCTGTGCACTGTTGGTGAAATATTGAGAAAAATTGCAATATGGACAGCTAGAGATAATTTCACTCACCGTGTACAACAAGAAAAAGCACAGACTCATTCATTAGTTACACATGGTGTATATTCATGGTTCAGGCATCCTAGTTATGTGGGTTGGTTTTACTGGTGCATTGGTACACAGGTACAGAAGCACACTATATAAATAATATGTATGTATTTTAAAATAAACACTAAAAAAACACTGTATTTATCCTACTTTCAGGTTATTATGATAAACCCAATTTGCGTGATTGCATACATTTTAGCCAGTTGGAAGTTTTTCAAGGATAGGATCTACTATGAAGAAATGACACTGTTGAATTTCTTTGGAGAAGAATATGCTTCATATCAAGAAAAAGTAGGAATTGGGTTACCATTCATCAAAGGATTCATTGTTACTCACAAGACATAACAACTAACTAACTCATAAACTAGTATCCAAAATCAGTGGTCTCATATTATTTGTGTAAATTTACCAAAATTCATATTCATGTATATAATATATTAATGTTTAAGAAATATAATGTAACAAATTGTTTGTTAAATTGATTCACATAAAATAAGCAATTGTTGCATTTATAAAATATGTGCAATTTACACATAGTCATACTTTGTATATCTTGTTTATATAGAAAACAAATTTAATCATCTATTTTATATACAATAATAAATCTTAAATGTAATTTTTTAATTTGATTTTTTGAATATTTTTTCAAACATTTTTTGTTTGTAATCTAATAGCGGCGTCGACTAGAACAATGTATTCTAAATTCTAATAACATCATTTAAAGGTTAAATTTGAATTCATTTATTAAATTTCTGCTTAAAATGAATTCTACTTTAAGTTTATTACTATTCAAAACAAGTTTGCTGATCAATTTATGATCTATATTTCTTTAACACGATATGATAGACAATAGTCTTCTCGCAAACAAAAGCTTTCATTAAAATAATTTATAAACACCTACTTGCTTAAGAATTTTGAAATAACTGTATCATAATTAAAATCAATGAATAATTCTATCATTACGATACGATTTCTATCGAAACTTGACTAAATTTCATTAAAAATGACCATACTAATTGACATCTAAAATTGTCTAAAAAATTACTACCTACCTTTGAATAATGCCATTATACCTTAATAAAAATATAATAATAAATTTTTTTAATTCACTTATAGAATTTTCTAGTACCTGGTTTTAAGGATGGCCCTTAACACATATCATTGGCCCATCTACTTGAAATAATTTATTTTGCAGGGACGTATAATATGTCCCTTATATTCTGGCATATGATGCAATCATATATCCAGTGGCACCGATCCCTATACCTAGGTTTTGCCGTTTCAATACCTGTTAAGGGTGGGTGGGTGGGTGTGATAAGGCTGCAAAACACACTAGGTTAGATTTTTCGATGGGAGGAAAAAAAATGAAGGGCGGTTACTCAACTTATTGTAAGATGGATGGGTACCTACTTGCTTTGAAGGTATGCTTATAATGCTTTGAAATACCTCTAAAAACTAACTTCGGCGCTACTGCATATAGGTATCCATATACATATATGGTCTTTATTTCATGTAAGACATTGTTTTTATCACAAATTGTCAATTTTACACCCGAGAATAAACAGTAGTAGGCATATTTAACTCATCATTTTCATTTACTTTTATATGATCCGTAGGAAAAGGTGGTTTGGACCTGGAGTCCGACTACTTAAACTACCCAATCACGCTAATATTCTTTGTGGGGTAGTGCACATTTTATGCTTATGCCCCTGGCGCCAGTATTTTTATAATTTATAAATTAAACCGGTACCTTAGGAATTCTTATTAGATTTATGTTTTCATTAATCAATAATCATTATTATAATATAATTATAATAAATTATAAGTTACATTTTTTTCTATATTATATCTATATCCACGTCAGTGTATTACACTATTGTGTTTATTATCTATGGAAACATAATATTCTATTTATTTTTTGCCTTTATGTAAATAATTACACCATTTTCTATAATCTTTATGATTAAAATATTTTTATTTTCACAAACATGTAGTAAATATAAAATATTCAATATTCATGTATATTTTTAATTCTATGCATAAACACTTAAAGTACCTACTCCATTGATATTAACGCCAATAACACGTTACTTGCTCTTTAGACTTTAATTCTATAAGACGGAAAAATATAAATTGAGTACAGTAAAGAGTAAATTAAATATATATTTAATCGTCAAATGTTGTAGCCAAATATCTACTGAGAGGTCTCTATAAAAATAAAAGAATCCAACGAAAATCATGAGGTAGGTACTGACCTAATCGAAATATAATAAATATTAGGGTTAATTAGCAAGGCATTAACGAGTTAAAAAGCTAAAGTTAAGTTATTTTTAACTAAGTTAATGAACAAGTTACATTTCAAGTAACTTTTAACTTAACAAGTGTGATTATTATCTATTTTATGCTGTTTCTTTTCAATAAGAAAATTGTATAGTTATGTTAAGTTAATATTTTATAATTAGAACAAATTATTATAATTACTCAAAAAAGGATTTTAAAAAAGTACGTAATTTGCCCCATGGGCCACGGGGTATTCTTCGGTCCTAGTGCAAGTTGATGGAGATGGTTGTATTGAATTTTAAAGAAATGATTGATAATTTCTTTAGTTAAACAACTTTGAGCATAGCTTCAGTATAAAAAAAGCTGGTAAGAGAGATGATGGTGGTACAAGTTCATCCTTCGTCCCTTCGGTCCTCGGACAAGATATTGGTGATGAATGTATTAAGTTTTAAAGAAATGATGACTCATTTCTTTAGTATAAAACGATTCTGAGCAAAGCTTCAGTGTAATAGAATATATTATTATTTAAATACTGTTTACGTATTTTACGGTTATTTGTATAATTTTTGGTGAGTTTTAATAATTTATTAAAGTGTGTATAAAAAAAAATCCTGACCCACGATTTTTGAATTTTTGTTAGGATAATTAGGTAGGTATATGAGTAAGGTCATATTAAATTTTCAGAACTTTTTGTCAAATATTTAAAATTATATTACATAAAAACTTTCAAACAATTTGGTAAATTAAAAGTTCTATATTTAAGTCAAAAGTGCTATAATTGTTCTGAAAATGTTGTCCAATATAAAAAAGTATGTATTTGATATTGGATAAAATTTTCAAGTTTCTAGCTTCAATACTTTTCGATTTATGACTAAATACCTAAAATCTGAACAGTGAAAATCTCGTTTACGGCGGATTTTTACCGATTTTACCGTTTTTACTCAGTTTTTCGATCGTTATTCTTGATAACTGGAAAAACTATGGAGATTTTGGAAAAATGACCTCTCTAAAGTACCATCTTAGTTCAATTTCAAATCTAAAAAATTGCTGGACGAAACTTTTGGACAAGGATTTCTATACGAAAAAGTGTTTACAGAAAAAAATAAATAAATAAAAAAAAAAATAAAAAAATAAACATCATTGTAAAACCATAAGATCCTTCGCTTCACTCAGAATCTAAAAGCTGGTAAGTGAGATGATGGTGGTAAAAGTTCGTCCTTCGTCCCTTCGGTCCTCGGACAAGATATTGGTGATAAATGTATTAAGTTTTAAAGAAATGATGACTCATTTCTTTAGTATGAAACGATTCTGAGCAAAGCTTCAGTGTAATATAATATATTATTATTTAAATACTGTTTACGTATTTTACGGTTATTTGTATAATTTTTGGTGAGTTATAATAATTTATTAAAATGTTTACAGAAAAAAAAAAAAAAAAAAAAAAAAAAAAATAAACATCATTGTAAAACCATAAGATCCTTCGCTTCACTCAGAATCGAATATACTGTATATCTTATTGTAGGTATTTTACCATTTTTAGTTCATTTGTCGTTTAGGTTTTTTTTTTAAAGTTGATTTGAATTAATTTAAGTTGATTTTTTAAGTTTTCTTGTTTGACAAAGAAGACATTTTTGTTTAACCAAAAGATTCAAATCTTATTATTATATCAGTATTCAAAGTTTATTATGATTGGATGAAACTATTTCTTCAAATAAATATTTTAAGTTGAAAATTGACGTAAATATTGTAAAATAATTTACTCAAATGATTTTAAAAAAATATTGAGTCATAATTTTCGAAATTATATCAGTATTATTAGAGCAGTGTATGAAGTAAAGTAGTATAACATTTTCAGTAGTTTTCACCAGATACTGAAAACTTTAGTAGAAATATACTTAAAAGAAACGTGATATATACTCAGAATCGTTTTATACTAAAGAAATGAGTCATCATTTCTTTAAAACTTAATACATTCATCACCAATATCTTGTCCGAGGACCGAAGGGACGATGGACGAACTTGTACCACCATCATCTCACTTACCAGCTTTTTCGATCGTTATTCTTGATTACTGGAAAAAGTATGGAGATTTTGGAAAAATGACCTCTCTAAAGTACCATTTCAGTTCAATTTCGAATCTAAAAAGTTGCTGGACGAAACTTTTGTACAAGGATTTCTATACGAAAAAGTGTTTACAGAAAAAAAAAAATAAAAAAAAAAAAAATAAACATCATTGTAAAACCATGAGATCCTTCGCTTCACTTAGAATCTAAAAGTAAAGAATATAATGATATTGGTAAAATAATATGATATAAAATTAAGTGCTTTATATCTGATTTAGTTGATATTGACTTGTAATTTTTAAAACACTGCTATTCATTGAATAATAATGGTATCGAAATGGTGTTGACATAATATTATCTAATTTTTTCTCCTCTATTCAAATATGGAATGAAATGAGAGTTAAAAACAACTCTCGTGTTTAAAAAATCAATAAACCAATGAGAATCATATTTAACTCTCATGGCGTAGGAAACGAATTCATTGAGAGTTAAATTTAATTTTCAAAGCGAAAAAAGTAAGCATGATATAAAACTATTGACGATCTGATGTTCAACCCATGAGAGTTGAATATAATACTCATGCCAGTGAACTTGTTAAACATGAATACGAGCATGGTTTCTTGATATTATGAACAATAAATCTTAACTGATAACTGATAAGGCTTGATGATCAACTACCTACTGACTAGTGACTACACTACTGGGTGGCGGTAGCCAGTACCCCGGTAGTGACTATAGTGACTTATTAGTGAGTTACTTGAGCATTGCAGTTATTATTGGTTATTTATTAATAATTATTATTATAGTTTAAACTTTTCTATGTTTAGACTTGAATATTAGAATCATAATTTCTATAATATTCTACAAAAGCCAATGGCCCAAATACCAAAAGTTTTTGATGGTCCATAATCAGACAACGGGGCCCTTTTATAAAGGATGCCCACCGAAATTTCCTCGATAGCTTGCCTAACCAATCCGGGCCTGTATATATATATATATATATATATATAATACGTGCTAATAAATAATAATATTAATTATTGTGCAGTCACAAGTCACATACGAAGGGCGTCCTCTATCTACGACCGTTCTATGTGTACGATAGACCAGTCTATTAGTATGAGCACAGAATAGATCAGCGGTCTTCACTACGCGGCCCGCGGGCCACATGCGGCCCTTTAGTAACTTTAGTGCGGCCCGCACTAAAATTAAATTGTTCATTCTAAAATCCAAAATTCTATAAACAGTGAATAAAATGAACATCGCTTATTATCTTGTCATTTTTATTTATTTTATTTTTCTATTTTAAACTTGTATTGAATTACCACTTGGACAGATAAGTAGGCACCTACGGGCTACGATTATGAGTTTATTTATTTCCACCGTAGTAGTCCACCACGTAGTCTTGTATGAACAGTTTATCCGTTATTGCTTATTGCCCGTTTGTATTTTATCCCATATTGTCGTTACAATATGTAATTCTGTGCTTCTAGCATCGTGTGTTCTAGTCTGTGAGTAAGCTGTTAATTTTAATTCTATATCTTGGCAAAACGAAAATCGAAGATGAATACAGAATATTTCAAGACAGTTGGGAGATTGAATTTTTCTGTATTTCTGATAAGAAACACGATGCTTTATGTTTAATTTGTCGTAAAACCATAAATATTCCAAAACATTATAATATTAATCGTCATTACACAACTCACCATACTGAATTTTCTAAAAATTATCCACACCCATCTAAAATAAGAGAAGAAAAACTAATTGAATTAAAAAAAGGAATTTTTTCTGAAAAACAATCAATTTTACGGTTCACTAATAAAAATGAACTTGCAACAAAAGCATCGTATGAAGTAACACATATGTTAGCCAAACGCATGAAACCATTCTCGAATGCCGAACTAATAAAAAAATGTATGGAAACAGTTGTAAATACTCTGTTTTGTAATTTTTCCAATTTTAAAGAAATACGTGACCAATTATTGTATAAAATAAACTATGAATTGAAATTTAAAATTTTAATTATAAATCCAAACATTTATGTCATTCACGTACTTTTTCCTACAATACCCTTTCCAAACAATATATATATATGTATATATATAATTTTTATGTTTTTAATTATTAAAAAAATTATTAAAAATGTATGCGGCCCGCAAATAATTTTCAAAAATTACATTTGGCCCATTCTACAATCCTAGTGAGGACCGCTGGAATAGATAGATCTATTCTTTGGTATAAGGTGTATGGTGTATACTTATCTGTGTGATAACGTAATTTATTATCTAATTATCTCTAATTATCTAATTATTATAATTATAATATTTCGTTGTACAACTGTATTTATTTATTATTATTATTATTATTAATAATACGTAGGTATAGTAATAATATATCGATTTAAAAAATAGATTCGCCCCCCCTTGAAAACTGTCTAGGGACGCCCTCGGAAAAGGTACGGTCTCGGCCGGTGCTGATGGTCCATAGACGACCCGCGACCGATCGTCCGGCTTGCCGGCGTCGCTCGTGCACGTGCACGGCCCGCGAGTGGCGCGAGTAGCGCCTAGCGCTAAAATGCGGACCGTGCGATCGTACGGCGAAAGCCCAAAACCCGGGAACCTATATATATTATATATATATATATATATATATATATATATATATATATATATATATATATATATATATATATATATATAGAATTGTCTTTGGAATGTCGGATCAAATACATCTTCTTGCGTTTCTGTATCACGGGGGGGAATTTCATCTATGGTCATTTTTTGTCATCTCGTTTTCATCCAGTAGAACAATGAGAACTCGTCGATGCCGCTGCCAGTAATAGTAGTGCAACCGGCACCGAGTACCGACACCGTGTCCGTAGCCCGTAGTGGTACACACTACAGTAGTACAGTCTAAAGTCTACACGTTTACACAAACACACTACATACACAAAAATAATTCATACACAATACACACTTGCGCTTGCGCAGTTGCGCTCGGATCACGCATCAACTATATGCGTACCTCTATGTGCGTCCTTGTTGGGTCAGTTAATCGCCCCCACTTATGCAGCGGTCTGGAATGTGAACCTGCATCCTGCCCAGCAGAGCGTCAGGCTGCCACGGCCCACAAAGGATCAGTCCTGTACACCCTCGGAAATTGCGCGAGGTTCGGAAAAAAAAAAATATAAACTTAAAAAAATCCCGTACGCCATTTTGTGTAGTGCTATTTTGTGTATGTGTTTGTATGCGCGCGCTCTCACAAGACGATTTTGTTAACGATTCGTTCAGCCTGTGAAAACTGATATATTTTTTCATGTTGATAAGTTGTCGAATTAAATCTGAATCTCTGGTGTCGCTATCGTTGTGATATACCCGTGTCGTTTGTCGAGTGTATCCGTCCGCTGGCGACGTTAGATTTGTTTCCGTGCCTTGGTAGTTGGTAAGTACGACGAATACCAACGATTATATATGAATATAATCATATAGGGGAATAATTTTAATATATTTTGTACGACCGTCTATTGATAGTTAATGATATTGTTAAACCTTTTAAAATTAGATTGAATATCTGTTAAAAAATGTTAACAGAACCCCAAAGTTCTAATTTTTATACTCTCGCTAATGTGGACATGTAAATGTCAATTTATAACTATTCACATTATGTTTGTTAGGTCTTGGGTGTGTAAAGGTTTTGACTATTGAATGGATATAATCTTTGGTTTATTTTTACTGTATTTATAACCATTAATGCAAATTTCAATGTGACTTGCAGATTTAGAGTAGGTAATTAACTGGTTCATTGATTCTTTGTTTATTTTTATTAATTGGAATCCAGTGACATTTTTTTATACAAGTACTTAATATATTTATGTGAGCAATAAATCACAAATAGTTTTTTGATTAATTTTCTTTTCATAAATAATATTGGACTATATTATGAAATTAATATCTTTAAGAAGATGGAGTGGCGGAGTGGTTGGCCACAGTCACGTCAATGTGATTGAAGTTAATCCCCGTCCAACGTCGCTAGCAATCGGATGGGTGACCACTCGATCCTCTAGCGGCGTACCATGCCAACACATACGTGTACCAATACTGTACTGTACCCACCTAACTACTAACAAAACATACTACATCCAATGGCCATAGCTGCCGCGGATTACTTAATAAAAAAAAAAAAAAAAATATCTTTAAAATTGAAATTAAATAATCCTTACCTACCTAGGTAGTTTAGATTTCGATATTTTTTCATATTTTAATGATAACTAATTGAATTGGTGTTGCTTATTTAATTGTTTGCATATATCAACTTAAGAACTTAGTTTAACTGTATCTGTGTAATGATGTATCTGTAATTTAACTGTATATTTATATGTTTTAGTGATTTCGTGAGCCATGAGTTATCAACCTCGAGGAAGTTTGTATATTTTTAAATAAACTACTTATTTTAGCTTTTACTGTTTTTCTTTTATTTATTATGTATATACTTTTTTTATACAGTGACTGGTACTGGTGTTGGTAATATGGTGAATCCAATCAATGAAACAATGGACATCAAAGACCCATCATTGGTCTGGCAACAGAGTGGCCAGTACTTACCAGATTCTGGAATACAATCTGGAGGTAGTACTCAGACTCATTCTATTACTACCAAGGAAGATGACATTGAGAGAGATCGACTTTTATTTGATCTTGATCAAGGATTTCCGCAATCTTTTCCGCATGAACAAGTAGAAGGTATTTAGTTATATTTTCGTCATCATATGTAGTTATATATTTAATGTTAATGAATTTTTAAGGCATGAACCAACATTTAGGCCAGTCTTGTGGTGAAAACTTAGAGGATGAAGTTGAAATGCCCCCTCAGTTTAATGTTAATAATACGGCGAATGTACAAAATATGACTGGACCAAGTCAAATGTTGAAATACGCCGTTGTTAATTTGATTAACTATCAAGATAATGCTGAACTTGCTACTTGGGCTATTCCAGAGTTAATCAAATTATTGAATGACGAGGATCAAGTAGTTGTTTCACAAGCGGCTGTCATGGTATATCAGCTTTCTAATAGAGAAGCTGCTTTGCTTGCAATATTAAACAGTCCTCAAGTAAACATACTTAATTTTAAAGAAATTTTGATTTTTAAGCACTAAAATTTAAAAAATACAATTTAATTTTATAGATGATTGCCACTTTAGTCAAATCTATATCAAACAGCAATGATTTAGAAACTGCGATTGGTGCTGTTGGAACATTACGAAATTTATCTAATCACCGCCAAGGCCAATTAGCAATTTTCAAGAGCGGAGGAATACCAGCTTTAGTTAAACTAATGAGGTTATTATATATTATATTATAAAAAATATTCAAAATGGTTATGTTTAAATGTATTAATTGTTTAAGATTTTTAATTTTAACCGTTTATCCATAATAGTTCTCCAGTTGTAACCATTCTACGAGATTCTGTGATAACTATTCATAACCTATTGTTACATCAAGATGGTTCTAAAATGGCAGTCCGTGTTGCTGGTGGTTTACAAAAAATGGTATCATTATTGACATTCAAATCAAATAGTCCTTCGATCACTGTAAAGTTTTTAACAATTATCACCGATTGTTTACACATTTTGGCTTGTGGAAATCAAGAAAGTAAATTAATCATTTTGGCTGCACAAGGACATGTTGAGCTTGTCCGTATTATGCGTTCATTTAATTATGAAAAATTATTATGGCTTACTTGTCGAGTTTTGAAAGGTATTAAAAATAAAGTATACTTTTATTAATAGATATTAATACTATTTACACTTTGTATTTTGTACTTATAGTCCTATCTGTGTGTTCACGAAACAAACCCGCTATTGTGGAAGCTGGTGGAATGCAAGCTTTAGCAATGCATCTTCAACATGATAGTCAGCAATTAGTGTATAATGTTTTATGGACCTTGAGAAACTTATCAGATGCTGGAACAAAAGTAATGTTGCAAATTAAAATACAATTGTATCTATTACAATATTTACTTACATCTAAAAATGTTTAATTTAATTGGAATATTTAGGTTGATGGATTAGAACAATTACTGCAATCCTTAGTTGGAGCATTAGGTCACTCGAATATTAATATAGTAACTTGTGCTGCGGGAATATTATCAAATTTGACTTGTAATAACCAAAGAAATAAGTTGACCGTGTGCCAATTTGGAGGAGTTGAAGCTCTTGTACGCGCAATCATGAATGCTGGGGACAATGAAGAAATAACTAAACCTGCTGTAAATTTTTCATTATTAACACGTTTATAAGAATAATTTGTTGATTAATTACTTTTAGGTCTGTGCCTTAAGACATCTAACATCAGGACATGCCGAGGTAGAAAATGCTCAGAATTCAATTTGTCGATCAGGTGGTGTTCAAGTAGTGGCTAAACTATTGCAGCCATCATCTCATTGGCCTCTTATTAAAGCTGTAATTGGTTTGATAAAAAATATAGCTCAATGTAAAGCAACTCATGGACTTCTTCGAGAACACAGTGCCATACATAATTTAGTTGGACTGTTAATGCGTGCTTTCCAAGATCTTCAAAATGTAATTATTTTGAAAAATTAATCAAAGTAATTAGTATATTAATAATATGATTTATTATTACAGCATTCAAATACTAGTGTAAAACCAGAAGGAGTTCGAATGGAAGAGGTTATTGAATGTGTTACTGGAACTTTACATATATTAGCTAAAGAACCTCAAAGTCGATCAATCATGCGTTCTCAACAAGGATTTATGTCTATATTAATACAATTATTGTTTAATAATTTTGAAAATATTCAACGTTTGGCTGCTGATACTTTAAATGAGTTAGCTGCTGATAAAGAAGGTGCTGATATGATTGAAGCTGAAGGAGGAACAGCATCTTTAAGTGAATTATTGCACTGCGGAAATGAAACTCTTGGTACGTAATTTTTACTATTTTTTATTCAATTATTTAGATATAGGGATTGGAATTTTAAAAATTTGAAAATGTTTAAATATTAATTTTTTGTCCTTATTTAATATTTTGTTGAGTTAGCTTTATTTAAAAAAAAAAAAACTGTTTTACTAGTGACATAAATTAATAATTAAACATTATGTATGTATACAAGGATTATTATGTTATTATTTTAAAACTCAAATAAATAGAATTTATGAGTAATATTTAAGAAAAATTCACTACTTTAACATAGTATTACAGTTATCTACTGAGTTTAGTCAACATTGTTTTCTGAAAACAATTATTTATCATAGATATTAAATTTAAAATACTAAATATTCATATTATTAACACTACTATCATATGCCAGACGATCTAACCATAAAAGTGACTCATCTAAGATTCTTTACGGTCACCAACATTATCTTAACCGTAGTGTAAAGTATGTCTAGCTTTTGTTATAATAATAATTTTTTTTACATAATAATTTGTATCGTAAAACATATATATGCCAATTGCTTTATTTTAATGAGGATTTTCAATTTCATACTGATTTTCTTTTGTATTTATTTTTATAGCTACATGTGCAGCCGCTATATTATCAAGAGTTTCAGAACATAAATTACAAAAATGTCTTTCTATGGAACTCTCAAACTCATTATTTAGTGAAGATCAAAACCTATGGCCATCTGGTGATCTTGGTATAGCACCAGATCTTCAGGTATATATTTTAAAATTTAATATATTAGTTAGAAAATATTTGATAAAACATAGTAAGAGATATACATCTTCATAGTATTTATGAACATTCTGTATTGGTAAGTCAAGTAAAATTGATCTGTGTGTTACTATTTTATTTATATGCAAGTTTTATTATCTTATTACAAAATGTATTTTGCACATTATGTAATTTTATTCTTATATTAGTATTTCCCTGTAAGTTTTAGCTAGATAGTTTACACAATATATTTTTTTTATTATAGCCTAAAATTATAAATGTATTAAGTAGTATTTATTATTTTTAGTTAAGCATTATAAATATTTGAAAATTGCACATCTGTACATTGTTTGAGCTTTTGTGTGTTTTTTCCACCAACAGGACATGATAGGTGCGAACGAGTATGATATTTATGGTCAAGGATTGAGCACTGTCTACAGTGGTGTAGGGTCACCCAAACACAGTGCTTCAGGTACACTTGAAATAAAAACAAATTGCTTGAATTTATTTTTCATATTAGATTGATATATTGCTTGAGTTTACTAACTGTTTAACTTGGACACAATGCTTGGGATTTGGTAAGTTAAAATACTATTATAGTCTGTGTCACAATGTAGTTAGCCACCATTACAGCATAAATCTTGCTTAATAAGTTTATATTTTAAACCCTTATTTTAGTTTTAATTTAATCATGCATCATGTGAAAAATATCACATCATATAACATAAGAAATTGAAATGAAATATCATCTTAATTAAATTTATTAATTTGACTTAGCTCAATTTTTTCTGGGCATGTACTAATCTACTATTTGAGATACAGACTATTACTAAAATGACTAATACCAATGTTTAAATTGTTTAACTTACTAACTAATAAATACATTATATTTTCATTTATATAAATAATTGTATATTTTATCTTAGAATAGTGCATTGATAAAAAACATAAAAACAGTAGTAGCTTACATTATACATAATTATCACCCATATTATTAATATGATTAAATAAACATTAATTGTACTAAATTATTAACATTTGTTTTATTAACTTAACACCCTAATATATATATATATATATATATATATATATATATATATATATATATATTATGAATTTACTAACTGTTGGTTTTACGTCAAAATATATTGATTAAAAATACTTGATAAATATTTCCAGGGTATGACTCGTTACCCTTAGATTCAATGGAAGGATTAGAAATTTGTCCTCAGCAAGATTCCAGTTATGGATCGATGGATGTTGATTTTGGTCTTCAAAATGACTTGACTTCCTTGCCTCTATGAAATTAAATTCATTTGAACTGTATACGATTTTATTTGTAAATCATTTGGATCACTGATTTATATAATTAATTAGTTTTTAAGATAATTTAAGTATGCCATACATTAAGATACATAAATATATGGTAAATTAACATTCAATTTGAACTCCATAATTCACTTAATATGGCTGTAATTAAAAAATTTTAAGTTATTATTATCAATTATCGACTGTTAAAGTATAATTTTTAACCCATATAATAGATTAATATAAGAATATATTAGATATGATCTATTCTGTAATTGAACCTGAGCAATAGTAAGATAAACAAAATTGTTA
Source organism: Therioaphis trifolii (assembly GCA_027580255.1). Taxonomy (NCBI): domain Eukaryota; kingdom Metazoa; phylum Arthropoda; class Insecta; order Hemiptera; family Aphididae; genus Therioaphis; species Therioaphis trifolii. The sequence continues at coordinate 6,752,059 of CM050410.1, forward strand.
CTTAAAATTAATGTCTTATATAATTAGCATTTTATTTATCTTTGAGACTTATTTGTAATAATTTTTTATTATATATATATATATATATATATATACTGTGTATGTAGTACATAATTTTACATTGTATGAAAATGGAATATGTAATGTTTCAAACAGTTAAATTTTATGCTTTTATGTAAATTTTATTATAATTATTATTTTTTTTTTAATCATAATTTATTGCTGTAATAGATTTTTGGAAATAATATTGAATATTCCAGTTTATTAATAATGTAGTTTTTATTTATTTTATATTATTTCAAAAAGAATATGTTAATTAGAAAAAAAACTTTTTGTATATAAATTATATGTTACATTTTTAAGTGTAGTTCTATATTTATTAGGTCTTCTGAATAATTTTTTGTAATCTGTGTATTATTTCATGTATACATTTCTTGTTTCTTTATTTTCACTTAACATATGTTGGGAAATGGCTTCATTAACAATTTGGAAAATAAAGTGTGTTCAATAAAAATTTGCTAGACATAAAAAAAAATCTCTGTAGGTTCGGTGAAAATATAAAGTATCAGTATTACACTTAAGTATACTGTTATTTTATAAATTAATGCATTATTCAATTAAAGTTTTAGAAATACGTGCTTATAGTTAACATCAGTTAAATTTGAACACTGTCAAGTGTGTGGAAATGCAATCATTGATTTTAAATATTTAATGTGTTAATTTATCGTTTCATAATCTATGGCCTGGCATATTGGGTAGAATGATACATAGTTCAAAGATTAATTTTTGTTTTTGTCCTTTATGATTAATGTGTTGTAGAGTGTAGACAAAACCAAAAAAAATAAAAAAATTACTGGAGGAAGACTATTTTTTACTAATGTCATATGTCTATTACCCATTGATAGTTAATACTGTTCTGTGGTAACTGATTTACTTCTATAATTAGTGAACGTAACCTTTGCAACTTCTATCTCATAATTTTGAACCACAATATTATATTCGCTGCTCCATTATTATCTGGACTAAATATATTTTTGTAGTTATTGCAGAACATAGTGATTTTTCCATTCAACACTATAAAATCTAATTTAATTATAGATTTATTAGAATAGTACATTATGTTGATCATTCAATCATTGGCCTATAACATTTTAGCCATACTACTGAATGAACTAATGTTATTAGTACAATAGAGTATTATATGTTTATTCTAGAATATATTACTATAAATATAGAATATTGAAGAATTTACTCAACATAACTACATGTCTTTATTATACAGTGATGAATAATAATTTTAATGCTTGTTTAAAAACATCTTAAATATTAGGTTAGGTTAATTATCTTGTATACAGTAGTACAGTGTTAACTGGTAAATTACAAATCATTACATTTTTGGAATCTGAGTGGAGCATCTATTAGTTTTACAATGATGTTTATTTTGGTTTTTTGTTTTTTTTCTATGTTTACTCTTTGGTACCCTTAAATTTCTCCATCAGTTTTGTCCAACATCTCTAGAGAATAGAAATGTTATCTCACTGGTAAGTACTTTAGGGGTCATTTTTCTCTATTATCAATAATTTTTCCAGGCGATAGGAAACATTGTCGAAAAATAGAAAAAACGATAAAATTTGGCGTGAACGACACTATTACTAAATCGATTTCAGTTATTTAGTCATAACTGGAAAAGTAATGTTATTAGAAACTTGTAATTTTCATCAAATGTAAATGACATATTGTTACTTAATGAGTTTATAAAAAAAAAAAAAAAACGAACTAAAAATATAACCGAAAATACTTCGTTTTTTTAGGTGTATTACATAACTTTTTAAATATTTGATTCTTATATTTGATAATATTTGATAATGACAATATGACTATTTAAATGATCCAATGTTACTGAAAAAATCTTAAAAATCGTAATTGATAATTTTTTTCATAGGCTTTTAAATTACTTATACAATTTTTAAGGAATCTACTGTTTTTACATACATTTTAAACGATAGTTAACTACAGTATATTTTTTATTTTTCATTAAAATTCGATGTACCCAACATCATTATCTTGTCTGAGGAGCGAATAATAATTTAGAATACGGCCTATGGTGCAAATTATTATTATTATTTTTTTTTTACTGTTAGAAAAATTGTTATGCTTGGCGTTGGCCCTCCAAAAAATCTACTTGCCCTCTCCTGGCTCTCCAAAGAAAATAAATAATAATTCTGGTGCCGCCTCTGCGTGCTTGGGTTGAGTTTGACAATTTACTGTTTGTAATTTGACGTAATGTCGTTTGATAACATGAGGGCTGAGTGTGTACTGTCGTCACCACGATTAAAGATATACCTTTAAAGGTATATCTTTAATCGTGGTCGTCACTCGTCTATCATTGACTGTGTACAATATTACTGCATTGTATAGATTTATCGGGAGGATCCCAGCACACGGTATTATGGGTCCGACGGTGTTGCGCGAACGGTCACACTGGCGGTAGTGATTATTATTATTACTTTACTTCTATCGACCGCTATAAGCACTAAGCACTAAGCAGGCTGCAGGCCGTGACTTCCGCCAACCATTTCTCATTCTCCTCCACTGCTATCGTTACTACAATACCACCACTACCACTCCTCGCGCATTCCATTCGACGCACTCATTGTGTTTTCCTTTGATTGCATGGGCGCTTCTACTACAGTACTACCATTTCCATAGTAAATATTACTATAACATATATAATATAATATTACTACACATATATAATACACACTACTACTACAGAGCGTCTTGCGTATGCCGTATAGTACTATACAAAAAAATTACACTGCTACTTCGGCGACGGAGGACCTTCTCGACAATTATTGTGTAGCTTCGCTCTCCGACAACCAAAAAAGTTGCTGCAGTCGTTAAATTGAAATCGTTCCGCGCGACTCGCCCTTATGTCAATTGTGCGCGTGTGAATATTTTTCATATTAGTCGGCGAAACTGAATCACGAGCATTTTGTGATTTTACTGATCCTTTTTTCTGAAGTAAGTGTTTAAACGCTCTTTGACTCGCTGCGACACTTACTGACGGTGCCGATCGGCATTGGCTGCCTAAATTTCAACACTTACGACCAAATGGGTGATTCTTCTTAGTAACGATTGGAAACTTTCGTTCGCGTCTGTCCGTATTATCTCTTGTCTACTTGTTTATTATGACGTAAACAAGGGCCCCCGCTATGTTATATGATAACTTATTTCTTGTCAGTTGTCTCATATTTGGGATTGAGTGACTAAACACGCTTACCTCATAAAGTTCTCATGACTCATAGGAATTTAAAGGAACACCATAATACAGATAACTATATCATTGAATCAAATTGTACATTTGTTTGTCAGTGTTCAATTGTTTTGTTTTTTTTCACAGTTGCAGCTCAAACAAAATGTATCAATCACGAGTTTGTAAGTAATTCTGTCAAGTAATAATTACATTTAAAGAAGATAAATTAATTATTTCTCTTAGATAAGTACCTATAAATATTTATGTATATATACCTATGTATATTTGTTTATTATTTAAATAAATTTATAGTATAATGTACAATAAATAAGTGTATATTAAGTGAAGTATACTGAACAGTAAATAGTATAATTTAAGAAATTCAGCTTTAACATCCAGAATTTCAATTAGTTTTTACAAGTTCAGTACCATAACAGAATTTCCCTACACTAGTTTTTTTTTTCTAAAACAAAGGTTTTCAGGAAGTGTGTTAGTTTATAATTTAGTTTTTTAGAAACATTTTTGTTTGCAATTCCTATTGTTGGAAACAAGTTTGAGTTAGAGTGAAATCAAAAGTATTATTAAAGGTGTGATGAGTAATTTAAACTTGAAGATACATTTTTTAATTGGTTTTTCAATGTTTGTAGGTTTAACTCAATGAATATCATTAATTTTTATATTAAGCTCTAAAAATTAGCCTTTAAAAACGAATTACTTATTGTATTTTACTTTTGTACAGATTAGTTTTTCTTTAAATAGTTAAATTCTTAAATATTTAATTTAGTGCCTAGCAATACGGGCTATTCTAAGGATACAGCTATGATGTGGCAACAAGGTGGGCAGTATTTGCCCGAGTCTGGTATCCATTCTGGTGGAACCACTCAAGCTCATTCCATTACTGATAAAGAAGATGATTTAGAACGAGACCAATTGATCTATGAACTTAATCAAGGATTTTCTCATGGATTTACTCAAGATCAAGTTGATGGTAAATTTTAGTTAATTTTTAGTAAAATTAAGTTTATATATTTTTATTCTCAAACTGATATTTAATTTTAGAAATGAATCAACAGTTAAGTCAGTCTCGCACTCAAAGAGTACGAGCAGCAATGTTCCCAGAAACACTCGAAGAAGGTATTGAAATTCCTTCTACACAATTTAATCAAGGACAATTGACAGCTGTTCAACGATTGGCTGAACCAAGTCAAATGCTTAAACATGCTGTAGTTAATTTGATTAATTATCAGGTTAATTTTTTTAAATGTCAAAACTAGTATAATTCAAATAAAATAGATGTAACAAAACTTTTATTTTTGATAATTTAGGATGATGCTGATTTAGCTACCAGAGCTATTCCAGAACTGATAAAATTATTAAATGATGAAGACCAAGTTGTTGTTTCACAAGCTGCTATGATGGTTCACCAACTTTCTAAAAAAGAAGCATCGAGACATGCAATCATGAATAGTCCTCAAGTAAATATGTCATTAATATATATATATTACATTATTACCTTACATTATTACCCTATTACATTATTTATTTTCTCTATTTTATACGTACAGATGGTTGCAGCTTTAGTAAAAGCGTTGACAAATAGTAATGACTTAGAAATGACTAAAGGAGCTGTTGGTACTCTACACAATTTATCACATCACCGACAAGGATTATTAGCTATATTTAAAAGTGGAGGAATTCCTGCTCTTGTTAAATTACTTAGGTAATTATTGGTATTTGTTACTACTTTGTATATTCACATTAAATTTATTATTTTATTTTTAGTTCTCCAGTTGAATCTATATTATATTATGCTATAACAACTTTACATAATTTGTTGCTTCATCAAGAAGGTTCTAAAATGGCAGTTCGCCTTGCTGGAGGTCTACAAAAAATGGTTGCGCTTTTGCAGCGTAACAATGTTAAATTTTTGACAATCATAACTGATTGCTTACAAATATTGGCATATGGTAATCAAGAAAGTAAATTAATTATACTTGCTTCACAAGGACCTATTGAACTCGTGCGTATCATGCGTTCATATGACTACGAGAAGCTTTTATGGACTACATCTAGAGTTTTAAAAGGTTTTAATTACTCTTTAATAACCTGATATTATAAAATAAAATTATTTAATGAATTTATTTTTTAGTATTGTCTGTATGTTCAAGTAATAAACCAGCTATAGTCGAAGCTGGAGGTATGCAAGCTCTTGCAATGCATTTACAGCATGGTAGTCAACGATTAGTACAAAATGCTTTATGGACTTTACGTAATTTGTCTGATGCCGGGACTAAGGTATAAAATAATATTATACTGCATTTTATCCATAAATTTATATGTGTGTCATGATAACATTTTATTTTTCAGGTTGATGGATTGGAGCAACTGTTGCAATCATTAGTAATTGCATTAAATCACTCAGATGTTAATGTTGTGACGTGTGCTGCTGGAATATTATCAAATTTGACTTGTAATAATCAACGTAATAAAGTAACTGTTGTACAAGTTGGTGGTGTTGAAGCATTAGTACAGACAATAATGAATGCTGGAGATCGTGAAGAAATAACTGAACCAGCTGTATGTTTTAATCATAAAATTGAATTTTATTTGAACTTTGAAGTTAATGCATTTTAAAATTTATTTCAGGTATGCGCTTTGAGACATTTAACATCTAGACATGTAGAATCTGATAGTGCCCAAAATGCTATACGCCATATTGGAGGTATTCAAGTTATAGTGAAATTATTACAACCTCCTTCTCGTTGGCCACTTGTTAAAGCTGCTATTGGACTTATTCGAAATGTAGCTCAATGCCAGGGTAATCATGTGCCATTAAGAGAACATGGAGCTATACACCATTTAATACGCTTATTAATGAGAGCATTCCAAGACATTCAAAGAGTATGTTATTATTTGATCAATTTATATTTATCAATTGTATACATAATAATTGATAATATTTAAACTAGCTAATGAAGTAAAACAATTTAATTTGTTGTTATTATTTAGACGTCTACTAACAGTAGTGTAGCAGGATCAGGTAGATCACAGTCTGGTGGTGTATATGCAGATGGAGTACGTATGGAAGAAATTGTTGAAGGTACTACAGGCGCATTGCACATCCTTGCACGAGAATCTCACAATCGAGTTCTTATGCGTTCCCAACAAGGATTGATTGCTGTATTAGTTCAATTGTTATTTAATGATATTGAAAATGTACAAAGAGTAGCTGCTGGTGCTCTGTGTGAGTTAGCTATTGATAAAGATGGTGCAGATATGATTGAAGCAGAAGGTGCCACAGCACCACTTACTGAATTATTACATTCTCGGAATGAAGGTGTTGGTATGTACCAATTGTTTTTATGATATTATTTGATTATATTTTCTAATTAATTGTTTTATTTATAGCAACATATGCAGCAGCAGTTTTATTCCGGATGTCTGAAGATAAACCAAATGACTACAAAAAACGATTATCAGCTGAACTGAGTAATTCACTCTGCCGAGAAGATCAAAATACTTGGCCACCTAATGATCTTGGAATGGGACCGGATCTTCAGGTAATTAAAACCTTTAAAACTTCTGGTTAAGTCTTTGTTAATATGAAATATGTCTATTAGCCAGAGACTTACATCGATCATTGAGGTATGTTTTGGAATATACAATAAAAAAAAAATAAATATTATTATTGCTTTTTATCTGAATAATGCATTAATTTATGATTTCCTCAATTCATGCATGGTGTTTTTACACCTAGATAGTTTTGGCATGAAAGATATTATTTTATTATTGTTTTTGTACCATATGTTTTTGTATAGTAGATAGACTTTCTTATATTTTTTAAACAGGACGCATACGATTTGTATGGTCATGGACTTGGTAGCGTGCACAATGGAATGAGCCCCATGCGACATAATAATTACCACCAACAATCAGGTATATACATGTTTTAAATCTAGTTGCTAAATTTGCTTTATTATTCTAATTAATCTCCGCTTCTTTTGCATGCATTTCTTCTCTAACAGTAAGTACTAATAAAGATTCTACATAAAATAAATTTTTATGATTTTATGATTATTTTTTGGTGTACCTATATATTATTAAATTATTCAATATACACGATATTAATTATTTTTCTTGGGTATAGCTATTTTTAAACTTATTTGACAAGTCAGTATTAATGTAAGTTTACATAAAATGTTTTAAATAATTTTAATTTAAAAAAATATTTATCAACCTATTTTTTCATATTAAATTGTTTTCCTCGTTATTGTATCATGATATTTATTTGATAAAATGATAATAGTTTAAAAAAATTTCCTAGTAAAGCTGACTACATTTATTTCGATCAAATTTATCAATACTTGCCAACCTTTACACTCCTATTTCAATACTTAACTCAATGGAATGTATATTGTAGAATGTAAATTAATATGATTAATAATATTTTGTTAAACAATAAAAAGTTCAAATTTGCACCAACTATATATATATATATATATATATATCATAATGAAATAAATATTTAATTTTAAATAGAAAAATATATATTATAAATACTTTTTATAATGTCAATTAAATATTTTTATTGAGTATTTACTATTTAATATTTATTAAATTTCAGAAGTTTTAGAAATTTAAATTGTTATGTATCTCATGTAAATAAATAATTGTTATGTATTTTTAAGGGTATGACACGTTACCAATAGATTCTATGCAAGGATTAGAAATATGTTCACAACAAGAATCTAACTGTAGTCCAATGGACGTAGTGACAGCTAATGATATTGATTTTGGGCGTCTTGGAGATTTACCTGAACCTCCTCAAGACAATAATCAAGTAGCTGCTTGGTATGATACTGATCTATAAATTTTGTTCAAAAATAACTTAACCTACCGAGTATTAAATATAAATAGTTAAATTGTTTATATTGTAAAAAAAAAATGTTAAAAATACTTAAGTTATAGGACAGATACTTGATGATAAATAACTTAATGTTGTATAATTGTTTAAATAATATTTCTCACTTCATTGGAGCCAAGAAATTACAAATAATAATGATTGTATGTGTTAATTATGACGTTGATGGAATTTTAGTTAAGTACGTAAAAATCAATTGATTAAAATAAACTGATATCAACATAACTGAACAACATTATAATTTATAATTTTTTAAATCTCCAGTATAATTCTCAACATATGTCATTTACTTTATGTGTTGTATCTCTTCTATATTTATCTTAGTGTAGATTAGTTTATTATAAATTATTGTGAGTTTTTATTATTTTTTTTCAAACCAAATATTCAAAAAGCTTTTGATAATATTTGTAGTGGATGAAATTTGATCTCTGTTATTCCTTGTTTTTGTTTACAATATCTTTCTTGTTCTTAAGTAAATAATTTATTTTAATGAATTAATGAATGCATTTATTTTCATTATTTATTCATTGCACAACACTTTAATTACATCAACTTTATTTTGTGTTTAAATAATTTTAGATAAACAACCAAATTATTTAATTTTATACTATATTTATATAAACCTACCTATTATTTATCAACATAATGTATTTGGAATTTTATCAAATACATTTTTTATTATTTCACTTGATATACTGCATTAATTATTTATAATTTATAGTTTTAAGTTTAAAATATATGTGGTATTAATATGATTCTACTGGTCATTTTTAAGAAAATATTGTCCTGTGAACTCCAAAAATATATATTCTCTTATGAAAGTAAGAATTAAAATATTAAATGTTTTTCTGGCTTATCACTATTAGAAAAACAAATCCTCTTGGTAAATTTTTGGGTACACATTTTAAAATCTATTGTACCAGCTAGTATTAATTATGGAATTATACATCAATTTTTTTCAGAAAATTCAAAATTAATGATACCATGAAAATACATATGTTATCATAATATTAACAAGGACCATAGTAATAGTTATAAAACTGGAGATATTATGAAGTTTAAAATCAAGGGAAAACTATAGTTGGGTCTCTAGATATTGAATAACTTGTATAATACATGAGTTAAGTTTGTGATGTTATATGATAATACTCTAATAGGGTCCGCAGCTATATTTCATCTAAACTTTAATAATGACATAACCAGTTTGTTGTCGCCAAACAATATTAATAATTTGCTATTAAGATATTAGTAGTGTAGATCCGTCATGTCAAGACATCTAGTGCCTGTTAAATATAATATTAAATAAAATAGCTTTAGGTTAGGTTTAATAGTTTTTGAGTATTAATGTATGTTTTATGAAAAACAAATCTTATGGCAATTGCAATGTTATAATTAGAGACCGGATTTATATGCACTTAAAACCATAGAAATAAGATGTTTCTATGCTCTATAATTTCATAAAAATATTCTTTAATATTCAAAAATATTCTTTTATGAAAAAATATTCTTTTTCGTATATAATAATATGATGATATACTTGTGTACCTATATTGTTTAATTGTATTTTAGATGTGTGAGTGTACAACCAATAATAATAACATGTTTTATTCTGTATTCCGTGATAACAGTATATCACAGATAGAGATGTTAGCGTACTCTACGCACATGTACTGAAGCATAGGACAATGAAGTGTGCAGAATACTATTCTATTGTACATTCTATTATATGCAATTACCATGGTCTGTCTATAAAAATAAGATAAGAGAATATATAGAAAATAATAATTATTATTATTATTGATTTTCTTATCAATTTTATGTTCTTTTCAATATTCCTTTCGTCAAGATAAATAATATGATACTACAATAAAAATTGCTTTGGATTTTTTTTTATAAACTATTAGATTTTTTATAAAATATTCAAATTAAACCCAAGTTTACCAATATATTTCTAAAACATGTTTTTTGCACAAAATATTCTCTAACCTTGAAATATTCTTTTTTATGCTCAAAAAACTTTTTTATATCAGATCATAGGTAAATGAATCGTCCAGAAAGCTTATCCAATTGGAGCTGCATACTCTCAGTAAAAAGATGTAAAAACATAAACATCCGGTCTCTAGTTATAATATTAAAATTTTATGAATCATAGTAAAATAATAAAAAAGAAAAAAAAAATTTTTTGGACACTTTTTAAACTACCTTCATGTGGTGTCTCCTTGTTGACACCATAAGATTAGAGTTTTTTTAATTTGATATCCTCATCTGTCAACAATATTGTTAATCCATTTAATCACTTAAAATGTTTAAAATTATTAATGTATTAATTAAAATCATAAAGCAATAATGCTGATAAAGGAGTAATTTACTTCAGTAGTTTCAAACTTGTTTTGTTGATATGTTTTTACTATTTTAAAATCTTCAGGAGTTGTTTATATATATATATATATATATTAGATTTATCTATCTTCATATTTTAGGAATATTTTAGACCGCCATATTCGTATTTTATAAATATGACTACTGACATTACTATCATCAGACTAAACTGTTTCAAATTAAAATGGATTAGGCAATAAACATCGCAATCACTCAGAATTTATAAAACAAAGAGTATAATAGGCTATTGTATATTCCTTGCCGTTTTTAACTGGTGTTTTTTTTTTCTGTAGATTTTATGTATAACCATTGATTATAGAATATCTATTCTATAATCAATGGTATAACTCATTAATTATCTTTTTAATTATATTATATTGATCAAAATTTCATAAAGAAAAGGCTTTGGCGAATCTATTCATAAATCTGATCCCCCCTAATTATGCTCCTGTGTTAGATATCAGTCATTTACCCGTATCATCATCATCGTGGTCATGGAAATTTGTTAGTTCATATTATTATTCTTAGGCAAAATGCCAAAATACAGGCCTCATTCTTGTTTGTGACATATAACTGTAACAGCTGTAATAGCCCGTAACTGTAATAGCTCACTTTCCACCCACACAGTGTACTTATTTTACTTAGGTATATAAATGTTATGTACTATGTGTGATATATTTTTAACATTTTTATGTTACATAATGTTCTAAACTTAATTAATCATTTTTCTTTCTTATGATTATCTATTTACCTAGTTGTATTTTATACTTGTTAAAATGTTTTGTTGATTATTGCTGCATATAATATACTTAAATTATTTCTTGCTGCCAGGTGAGTATTGATTTATTAAAAGTTGAGGATGGGACAGGCAAACATATATTTACTCTGAAAGCTGTAATGATAATCTGAATATCTCAAACAATTAAATGGAACAATACTAGAATAGAGGTTTTTATAATATATACCTACTCTAATTTAAACTAAAAAAATAAAATAATATTAATTGCCAAACCATTTAACATTTTTTGTTTGGTTTAGACTTATATATATATATATATATATATATATATACATATATAAATATATATATATATATATATATATTTATATATATATATATATATATATATATATATATATAATAAAAAACTACGCAATAAAAAATGACTTCTATTTGGAGGTGGTAATTTTTGTCTTCATTAGCTCTTCGTATACAAGTGACATATTCACGAGCTATTACAAGTTTTTGTCTGTTAAATTCTGTCGGTACTTAAGATAAAAAGAATGGCCATTATCCTTTAACAGAGTATTAATATTATAATAAACTCGGAATACTTAAATTGTACTGTACATCAAAACAAATAATTTTAAGACAAAAGTTATAGATTTATTTAAAAAAATGTGGTAAAGTTCCTAGACCTCAATATTATCTAAGAATTTTTGATGATAAAGCTTTCTAAAATGATATGATATGCTGTATGTAGTTTGTATTTCTTTATTTTGTAAATGTGTTGTTAAGTAAGTTATACTTGGGTATTTTTCTTGATAGTTCCATTTGATATTTAAAAATATTTAGTAGGAACATAATTTAATGAAATTATGTGGAATTTTCAATGATATTGATGAATAATTTTCAAATATACTCTAAAAATTTTATTGTTCTCCAAGATAAACTGTGTTTAAATTTTATGTTCTTAAAATCAACTATATATTTGTCATAAATAATTATTTCAAAACAAAATAATGTTTGACCATCAATTAATTTTCATTTTTGAAATATTGTAAGTACAATAGGTACCTTAACAACACATTTAGTGAGTACTACCTATTTTAGACTTACATTTTTAAAAAAAGTGGAGTTTTCTTTTATATTGAAAAATGTTAATTATGTATGTAGTGTAAAAAGATATATGTTTGAAATAAAATAATATTTTATGAGTATTAAAAATGAACTTGGAGATATTGAACTGATTTTTATTAATTACGATTTACTTATCACTAAAAATAAAGAAATAACAGTACTTACATTGTATTATTAAATGTAAGACAATAATCCAATGAGGGTCATGTGACAACTTTGTTCTGTAAAATAGTTGTGTAAAATAATTTTGAAACTTTAAAAAGGTTGGTTAACAGTATTTGTTTCTTACTTGGTAAATATATATAATTACTTCTACACATATATTTTGTACATCACACAAGACTTAGAATGCATAATATTCTATTCTTGACATCAGTGTAGGTATAAGTATACATAGTCACGGTACATTATTTCCTAAAATCCTATAATGACTCTCGGAAATTTTCTAGTATACTTATTATTTAAGAATAAAACTTATTTGAAATGAGATAAAAAAATTTACGAAATCATTATTATATAGGTATATGAGCCAGTTATAATCAGCATACCTAATGTTATATACTATACCTACCTAACTACAGTTGATGTATATAATTAAGCTAAGAGATGGCGAAAAAATTATTTAAATGTATCTGTTTTTTACGCAGGTGATTAGCGATTTTCACGCTCAAATATATTTTGATGATATTTTTGTATAAATAATATTATTATACAGACAAGTGGGTGCTAATAAATCTGATGAGATGTAATAAAAAAGTATCATTATTTGTTATTTTTTTTACGTCAGGTAGATAGTAAGATATCTACTAAAAAATGTCAAAACCCCTATTATTTTATTATTTCCTAGTACAATTAGCATATATTTAAATATTTATTGTTTAGTATATTTATTTATAGTTGTAGACATCTTTTATGTTTTATTTATACATTATTATTATAATCTCGTGTTTTTATTAATACTGCAATGACTAATAAAATATTATAAACTTAACAATTAATAAAATAAATATCAAAATATAACATTTCACTTTTTCAGTACCTACATCTACATTATTCATTAACCATTTGTCACCCATTTTTATTTTTAAGCCATAGAAGTAATCAATAACTAATAAATATATTTATATTATCTCTGTTAATCTATTATTCATTACTTTATACTTAATTTTTTCATTAAAAAATTGACCCAAGTTATAGGTTTGATAAAATATATTTTACTAAAATGGAAATAATTATTCTTATTATAACTTATTCTTTCCCAGTTTTAATTTATTCTCAAAAAGATCCGTTGTTGTTAAAACGTTTATGTAAACAAACCTCAAAAAAAAAAAAAAAAAAAATTGGTCACGAATTCACAGATGCTCGAATCCATATGCCACCTTTGTGGTCTGTGGGTTGAACAAGATAGTTCTATTGCGGTTTGTCAACTAATTATTTAGATCAACTTCAACGTATATGTTCAACGTATATGCCATTAGTGTTGAAAGTAAACTTATAATTATTGCTTTTTTTTCATCCAGGTAAACATTCATTCATTATGATTACCTATAGACAATTAAGAAATATGAAACATCTTCGATGGTTTTTTAATCTGCATTAGAGATACCGTATAACAAGTGAAGCGAGGATCACTGTTTTTTTTTTTAACCATAACGTTAAAACGTATAGATAGGTAGGTACAAAAAATCATAAACAAGCATCAGACTGTACAATTAAACCGCAAAAAAAAAGTAGGTAAATAAAAAATTTAATGGATAGGAGGTTCGGTGTGTGCATTATATTGTGCTCGTTTATTATTTCTCCTTAACACCTCTAATCATATAATCTACACTAATCATATGATATTTTCACGGTTAACCGTAATTAGGTAATTATTGTAGGTAATAACTAATAATATAATTATTAGTGGCATAGTCTGCAAATTCAGTGTAAGGAACTCGTCTCGCTTCGTTTACAAGACAAAAAGTCGATTAGTAATAGGATCACTCGATTTGCGTACCTTCGGATCATTTCAAACCTTAATTCGGCCAATCGCTTATTAGTTATTACAATATTCATCACATTTCAGCAATATGTATATCTGTAGTTTTTTATTCTAGTGAATTTTTTAAAATTGGAAAACACTTCAGTCAACCGGGCCTAAATCATCGATTCAATAATCGTATTTCAACACAGTAATTTATGTTTGTCTGATTGTATGTACGTTGGTTAATATTGTTATTGCTTTCACATAGGTATATGAAACAATAATGAACTACTAATAACTGTAACCTAGATGACTAAAGGGAGATGAGTACCTAGGTGCTGTTCGACACTTCATTTCTGTGTGATTATCAGTATCTGTGTCGGTATTTTTTTTCTTTTTCTATATTTTGGAGAGCTGTTTTTTTGATTTTCATAATTTATTTGTAACGATTATCATCGCTTCGCTCCTAATCCATTTGTAAATTAAAGATTTCACATTTTTCTCCAATTAGGAAAAAATCTTTAATTTTTACAATAATAGTATTTCAGGTATTATTATTCAACCAACTCTCGACTCTTTAAATTTTAATGATTTTTAAATAAAATTATTTCATGTTTTTTAAAAAAAAAAGATTACTGATACATTTAGTATAGTATGAGTTTAATAAAATAAACTAGACGTGTATTTTGTTTGACATTAACTGGAAATTGTTTTTTGCTCGAATGGTTTTATTTAAAAAATATAATACTACAATTATTTGTATTTTAAACATTATGTTAAAATAATTATATTATTTAAACTATTTTCTTATAACTTTAAGAGTATAAGTAGGTACCTGATTTGAAAAAAAAAAATCAAATAGAATAAAAACATTAAGTACAATGGTATAAAGAAAATTCCTAATAGGTTCTAATCATGAATAGATTCATGATGATTCTAAGAATTGGAGCTTTTAAGAAAAGATCATGAAAATCAAGTCATATCTATATTATTGCCTAAAAATGATTTTTCGGTCCAAATTTGTGAACAATTATATACCTATATTGTATTATATTACATGAACTTTTTGTCCCGAAATGAAAAAATTTGATTTATTTATTTACTTCCATACTTAACAATTATTTAAGTAACGTACAGAATATAGATAGTTCATTTACATTTTCATTCGAGATTTTTGTATGGTAAGAATAGCGATTCATTTTCAAATATAGTTCATCAAGTTAGAGATCAAATAACTAGGTAGACATGGTGTAAAACGAAGTAAAGTATTTCTACTTCTCGAAATGCACACATTAATGTATACTGATGATTAATAATACATAATTATTTTACAACTTCACGAAATTCTAACGAAATAAAGGTGGTGTCATTGGACGTCGGGCCATTTAACTAATGGATTTCTAAAAAAAACCGTATCCTTTCAGCACAGCGGACTAGAAAAAAAACTGGGACGGGGGAAATGCCGGAGAAAGTGATCTCCCCGTTCGTTCTAACAAACGGATACAACTAAGACTATCGGCAGTTTTAGTACATGTGCATACAGTCTACTCAGGAGGACGTCTAAATGAGTCGTTTAATGTGTTCAATACGTCTTCGTTAAGTTAGTGTATTAAAATTATTTCCGGTTATAAACGCAAATTAACATAGGTACTGTTAACGAACGTTTTCGTTCGCGAATACTCATGTAGTTTTTCATCGTATCGATGTTGATGGCATCTGCCGTAGTTCATTGTACTATTTATATTTTATTAAAATGAAATCGTTAGTCAAAAAATGAGAAGGATTGTGCTAGTATAATATGACCGGAAAAAATCCCTGGGATACAAAAGTGAGTATTTAAAAATATTGTTATACTAGATTATCATTATTATGTATTTGGTATATATTACAATATTTATTTTTAATATTGAATGTACATTAGTGAACGTAAAATTATTCGTATTAATCCAAAAAACTATAATTTTAAATCGTTATATTAGTATATTACCAATCAATTCAAATTACATCACATTTTTACTAAAATAGAGCTAGGGGAATTTTTTTTATTCGAAGCTGTGAACTATGATCTTTTCATTTTTTTGTAAAGTATAGTTATGTTTTATTTTCTTTAGTATACTTTATTTGAATAAATGAAATAAAATGCAAATTCTATAAAATAGTTCTGAATATTGTTATTGTGATAAATAATACCACCTCAATCTTATACACCGTGTTCACAAAATGTTATGATAATAGAATATTACTTAGGTATCTTTACAGATTTGGTTCATCCTACTGAACATATTTTCGTATGTTATTTTTACGAAAGATTCGTTAAATAAGTTGAAATAAGCGTAAGACTATTTTATGTTCATAGTATAATTTTACCACGCTTTTAAAATAAAATCACCTCCTCTCATTTTAACCCAAAACGAAACATTCAATAAATCTGTTTGATATATTTTAGCGGTAACTTAAATCT
Organism: Therioaphis trifolii; assembly: GCA_027580255.1. Classification (NCBI taxonomy): domain Eukaryota; kingdom Metazoa; phylum Arthropoda; class Insecta; order Hemiptera; family Aphididae; genus Therioaphis; species Therioaphis trifolii. Next base: position 6,768,903 of record CM050410.1, read on the forward strand.
TAAGGAAGATTATTGTTTTAAGTAGGTACTTCTTACTACTTTGAAGCCTAATTTAAATATCAAATATTTTATCAACATTTTGACATAAGGTAGTTAGTATCTATTTTTTTCCAACAGCGTTCAATTAGCTGAATTGATACCAATTATTTATTACGTAAATCATATAACATTTATAAATTTAATTGAGATAGAACAATAGATACTTTTATTTTATTTTAATTATAGTGTCACTTTATAAAACAATGAAACATTCAAAAACTAGTCCCTAATTACTAATTGATATAGATAAATGTTTAAACACATAATACATTATATAAAAAAAAATCATTTGGCAAGATTTACGTTTGTTAAAAGGTTGTCATTTAATCATTTTCTTAGTCATTTATTATGATTTTTTCAGTACTATATACCTATTGTTTGGACTTTCGCGTAGTTTTATGTAATAATGAGACTTGTTATTGTTGTAAGATAATTTAAAAGAAATAAGATAATATAAACAGGTATCCATACAAAGAACATATTATACTTTCATAAATGTATTATATCCTTATATTACAATAATACGACGTTACCTATAATATGAACTTCAATTAATTATTTTGTGTCATCTAATTCAACATTATAGGTAAAAAATGTTATTTTAAAATAATACATGTCTAATGTTTCATTCAATAATATTTTCAATCAGAATTAAGTGAAAAAAAAATACGATTTTTAATAAATTGTGGTCACGTAAATTAAAGATATAAGTAGGTACTATTGAAATATAAAACTAATTATTTTTTATCAATATTAAAAAGGTATTATATACCAAATTTAAAGGACACTATTCTACTCTAATAATTCAGATTTCTACAAAGTCTTCTGCTGTATTCAATTAAATTTCATTTTAAAGAATCAGTAGTTACACAAATGCATGTTTCGTCTTGTATTATTTATCTACGAAATGGATATTTAAACGGACAATTTTTGTTGTTGTTTGATAAGTGATGACTGTATAATGTTAAAAACTTAACCAACCTAATCATGTATTCTTGCTGTATTCAATAATAATGCTTTGAACAAAAATGTTTGATTATTTTTATTACTCTAAAAATATTTTTTTACAAATATTTTATTTTATTGGAGATATTAATTAAAATACCACAGCTCAATACCATGCTTCGAAATCGAAACCAAAAGTTTCCTAAAAAAAGGGCTCATACTAAAATCATAATTTCGTCTCTATTTCAACAGCATTTAATTAAGTAGTTTAACAATATTAATACATTTTTCTGATCCAAATTATTAATAACTTTTGTATTTTGTCTTGCTTACTTATAATACTTTAGTGTACCTACGTACCTAACTAACTTATAATGAAATTAATATTTATGAATTTAATGGCGATTATATACCAACAATATTTCATTAAGTTAATTTTTAAAATTATTAAATTAGTATAAAGCTTAGGTGTCTTTCTTTTGTTTTTTGTTTAAGTTTTTATAAAATATTTAAACACAAAAGTTATCTCTTTTGTACGACTAAATTGTACGTATAAAATGTACATTATATAGTATTAATGCTATGTAATTATGACAATTTTACATTCATTTCGTGTCTGTCTATACGTATGAATAAATGTATTATTGTGTAGATATATACCTACTTTTTACTCTTTCGTACTTTGTCAAAAATATATTTTATTTGGCACCATCTGTAGTCTTAAAGAAATAATAAAAAAAATGCCATTAATTTTTCAAGCACGCGAAACAGTTAAAAACAGTTCCGGCTGTAGTGTGTATCGAGCCAATATAAATTATACATTCATACAGAAAGGTCCATCTAAACGTTTTGGTAGAATTATAATAATGAAAAAAACAATAAAATTCGTGACTCAAAATCGCCTTGGTCTTCTCGTTGCCCTGTTGTATTTCATGGAGCACTTAGGTATACATGTGTACGTAAACAAGTATTACCTACACGAAAAAAAAAATTCACGCGTCGATTCTACATCACACTAATATAATATGTATGTATATATTGTTATTTGTGTATCATTCGTTTTGTTCGCGACGTTCGCGTGAAAGCGAGAGAAACCTGCAGCTGGTATATTGTGTACCTACCTGCCTATAGCAAACATCGAGTTGTGCGCGTATTTAACATATAATATATTATTATTATTATTGGTGTTCGTCTAAACTTAAGGATCGTTTACTGTTTGAATATAAACGATATTTATGGAAAAAATTAATATGTAGGTATACGTATACGATGATAAGGACATGTAGCGGGAGTAAAAGCCCTGGGAAAAGGTCTATGTACAATGGTAAAACGCGCGCGCACGTACACATAGAGATTACCTTACGTCTACGTTAACAATAAATCAACAAACCGGATGTGATGTGCAAAGTGACGTATTTTCAAATTTTTTCTGAAGGGGGTCCAAAAAATATTTTTTATTTTCTGAGTAACCCTCTTCGCCATTATTGCTGAATAACAAGTTATAACATAATATAACATAAATATGTATATATATTATGTGTATACATAAATATATATACTTATTATATATACACATAATAATATAGATAGTAAATGAATATTATCTTCCTCTATTCTTACACAATAAGTCATTTATGACTTCTAAATGCAATTTTATAATATATTTTATATTTGAGTCTAGAATCTTGTAAGTTGAAATATAACTATTATGTTATTATATAGTACATTTCATTTTAGACGTAAATTTTATTTTGTTTTCTTCTGGGGGGGGGTCGAGACCCGGGGACCCCCCCGTAAATACGACACTGGATGTGCATAAATTATTGTCATTTATCTATGGTGTATACCCACGCCAGGTTGGTATACATGTTCGTCCCTCAATGAATAATACATTTATGAATCAAATGATTTTTACAAAATATGAGATTTTGTCGCTAAAACGATAATTGTATTTATCAATCGTTAAATTGTCTTCATCAGGGAAAAAGCGTTAATGTTTCGTGTTCGTATAGTTACACTCCGAACTATAGGCTTTTTAATATTTTTTATGCGCTGCGTTTGCAATTGCATGGTTAAAAAATATTATCGTCTCAGTATATGCACACAGCAATCATTTGAACTATATATCTCTACAATATATCGACTGTACATGTCTTTGTTCCATCATTTTTGTCATCTAACGACCCACATATTTATGTAATTCCGTAAGTTCCGTTCATACTTATACTAAATCGTTGTTAAATACACACAAAAAAGCGATGTGTATATAGTTGGGTCGTTGTCATGTCGTGTTGTTGCCTGTGCGGCCGCGTTGAGTAGAACAGCGTAGTAGGTATTCCAAATTATTCATAGTAGGGCGCAGATTTCTCATATTTTTCAATATTTTGCGTACAGGCACCATTCGTGTGTGATCGTCTTCTATTGTTTTCCCCACAATTTTCGTGTTGCACTACGTTCGTAATCGCGAATTCGTGTGTAGTACGGTACGTATTCACGATGCGTTCTTAACCGCCGCTCATGCTTTGACAATATTATGGTTTGACGAGGCGGCACGTCGGTACAATATACGTATACACAGCGCTCGCGTGTTGTCGTCGTTGTTGTTATTATTATAATTTACCGACGACAACGACGACGGTCGACGACTACAATCGCCACAGTCCGTTATTTCCGGACGGACAACGGTCTGCTACCGCAGTCGTCGCCACCGCCGCCGCCGCCGCCGCGACCGATTTATCGGACACACAACGACGAGACGAGACTCATTAAGTAGTTTTTCTTTTTACGTCGTTGCCGCCGTGTACCCGACACTACGTGCGTTTTTGAAACGCAAACACTTACTATATAGTGTATATATATATTAAAAGTACCTATATGTACGTAGGCACACGCGGGTAAAACACGCAACTAGGTCAACTGTTCTACGACCATGGTAAATGGTAATAAATAATAATAATAATATAATTCCGGCTGTTCGCGGCGCGTGCATTACGAGTGGTTACGTCACTGCGTCAGAGATGCTCGTCGCGCGCAATCTTTCTCGCGTAGGTAAACAAATGCAGATTTATTATTGTCATATTTTTGTATACTTGAATATGATAAACGCGTTGATAATTCAATTTTTCAGGCACAACAGTGTTGCTTTTTCGCGCAGACATCTCGGGGCGGTGCGAGGAGAGAGGTCGGGCCACGCTAAAGCGTCTTTACGGTTTTCACGAATTTCGCACAGAGATCTACTAAAGTCCATGTAGACGTTAAATAGTGTTTTTCAACAGCGTTTTTGCACGAAATACACATGGAAACCCATGAGGGGTTCATTCGGGGTTGACCGATTTAACCTTCGAAACGAGGCGGTAAAGCGTAGTACTGTATACGATTATCTAGTCGTTCGTATAAACACCTCGTTTTCGCTCAGTTGACTCTTTCAAATAGTAACGATGTAAATAAATATATGTTTGAAAAGAAAAAATAAATTGACATCCATTATAAATTATAATCCAGAAGTGTCCACAATTTCCACGGATTTCACAAGACCATGCCGCGTTGAATTATTGAATAATAATACCGGGGTTTATAAATGTAGTTAGCTTATAAACTTCTAAAAACGAAACGGTAAAATGGGTGATTTTTGATTTATCTTAATGCTTTATAAACTCCCGCTTTCATTCAGCTAAAGATTTCACATTATCTGACAGTAAAATAAACAACTGAGATCGGCGTTTGCGTTAACGACAGTCAACAATATCGTATTATTTCAGTTGAATCCTATACATAACATTTTTTATGACAATTCTGCACTTTTTTTTCTTTTTAAAATTTATTAGTAAATAATTGAAGTTGAATAACAATTTTAATATTAGAAACCAATTTATTGTTTGTTTTTTTAACAATTAGTACCTATGGTATATCATTATAATAATAAACAGATAATAATAATGCAGTGTATAAAATATTGTTGGTACTAAGTATTAAATATAATTATAATCTACTTAAATAATGCATGCTGTAAATATTTAGATGGTTTTCCTTTTCAAATCATTGTAATATAATAATAATTGTGTATAAACGAAAAATACCGTTAACGTGAAGATTTTGAATAAATAAAATTTAATTTTCAAAAAATGTTTTCATACATTCTTGCAGTACAAATTGAAGTTCAACTTATTAAAAAACATGTTTACTGTTTATTGACCTCCCCTCCCCCATTAACTAAACATTTAAATTTGTTGTAGTTAAAACTTAAAAAAGTCACTGATATAATGTCCGGTAAATCGTATATTGAACATTCAAGTATACCAATATTTAAATTAAAATTTTAAGAACTCTTGTAGGACTATGCGTACAGTATTACAGTGTACAACGTGAAGTATAAATATGTGTAATCGACGGAAGAATCGAATTTAAATGCATAGCACGTAGATAATTGTACTACTATTTATACGTATGTATATTGCATACGTTTTAGAATTTGTCTATCGTCATGACGGCAATAAAAAAATCCTAAAAACATTTTGGTACCTATAGTGGTACGTGGTTTTTCGAATGGTAAAGTATTGCCTACTTGAAATTTGTATGTAAGGCTAAATTGTCATAGTATTTTGAGAAATCGCGTTGGTTTGTATTATTTTTATTTCCGACATTGGGCCATTGGTACGTTTATAAAAAAAGTGTTACTTAAAACTATTTTAGCGAACAATCATAAAATTATTCGTAAACTACCAAGTCATTATTATGAAACAGCATTTAAAATCTGAGTATCATTAGTTTGCAAAGAATTATAAGTATTAAACACGTCATAATATTATACTGGCAAACGGCAATTTGTATAAATTGCATAGAAAGAGAAAATATATTCAATAAAATGTACTAATTTGATTTCGATTCGCAATTTCGATTTAATTATGAATTTGGTTATATGTGTTTTATAAATATTATTAACATATAATATATAATATTAGTGTTTGCAGTGAATGCATACGCTGATGATAGCACTTAATAGTTAATATTATACACGTATAAAATCATGTAAATTTTAGAAATTTAAATAAATGTTCCCCTTAATACAAAAATAACATTAACTCAAATTGTATTTAACGAATTTTCTGGTTTTGTTATTGAAAAATGAATTGCTTTTTTTTGCGAAACATTGTACTTTCAAATTACGTACACACGCGTTCATGAGAACTTGCTGTTTTTGAGAAGAAGTTTTCCGTTCCGTTTTGAATAGGAAGCAAATTTCCTCCACAATCGCGCCGTCGTTGTTATAAATAGTTTCTCACGATAATTTACTCTCTTGCGGCAGTCACAGACGCGTCAACAATAACATAATTAATTTGGGCGGAAAGAGTTTCACCGAAAAACGAAAAATATATTCACGCGCTTTGAGACAATCGGACTGACCTGTGTGCTGATACACCTAGTGTCTAATAGGCAGGGGCAAGGCTGGTAGGTAGGTTACTAGAGGTTGATGGATGAATCGGTTTCAGGCAAATTAAAAATATGTATTTAATGAACACTTTCGAACGAGTACAATTGAACACGTGGAGATTTTTTCCCAGGTATATAAAACATTAGTTAGTGTTCATCTGCTACTACTCGATTGTACGAATTACGATTAAGTACATATTATAATAATAATGCAGTGTATAAAATATTGTTGGTACTAAGTATTAAATATAATTATAATCTACTTAAATAATGCATGCTGTAAATATTTAGATGGTTTTCCTTTTCAAATCATTGTAATATAATAATAATTGTGTATAAACGAAAAATACCGTTAACGTGAAGATTTTGAATAAAAAAAAATTTAATTTTCAAAAAATGTTTTCATACATTCTTGCAGTACAAATTGAAGTTCAACTTATTAAAAAACATGTTTACTGTTTATTGACCTCCCCTCCCCCATTAACTAAACATTTAAATTTGTTGTAGTTAAAACTTAAAAAAGTCACTGATATAATGTCCGGTATATCGTATATTGAACATTCAAGTATACCAATATTTATATTAAAATTTTAAGAACTCTTGTAGGACTATGCGTACAGTATTACAGTGTACAACGTGAAGTATAAATATGTGTAATCGACGGAAGAATCGAATTTAAATGCATAGCACGTAGATAATTGTACTACTATTTATACGTATGTATATTGCATACGTTTTAGAATTTGTCTATCGTCATGACGGCAATAAAAAAATCCTAAAAACATTTTGGTACCTATAGTGGTACGTGGTTTTTCGAATGGTAAAGTATTGCCTACTTGAAATTTGTATGTAAGGCTAAATTGTCATAGTATTTTGAGAAATCGCGTTGGTTTGTATTATTTTTATTTCCGACATTGGGCCATTGGTACGTTTATAAAAAAAGTGTTACTTAAAACTATTTTAGCGAACAATCATAAAATTATTCGTAAACTACCAAGTCATTATTATGAAACAGCATTTAAAATCTGAGTATCATTAGTTTGCAAAGAATTATAAGTATTAAACACGTCATAATATTATACTGGCAAACGACAATTTGTATAAATTGTATAGAAAGAGAAAATATATTCAATAAAATGTACTAATTTGATTTCGATTCGCAATTTCGATTTAATTATGAATTTGGTTATATGTGTTTTATAAATATTATTAACATATAATATATAATATTAGTGTTTGCAGTGAATGCATACGCTGATGATAGCACTTAATAGTTAATATTATACACGTATAAAATCATGTAAATTTTAGAAATTTAAATAAATGTTCCTCTTAATACAAAAATAACATTAACTCAAATTGTATTTAACGAATTTTCTGGTTTTGTTATTGAAAAATGAATTGCTTTTTTTTTGCGAAACATTGTACTTTCAAATTACGTACACACGCGTTCATGAGAACTTGCTGTTTTTGAGAAGAAGTTTTCCGTTCCGTTTTGAATAGGAAGCAAATTTCCTCCGCAATCGCGCCGTCGTTGTTATAAATAGTTTCTCACGATAATTTACTCTCTTGCGGCAGTCACAGACGCGTCAACAATAACATAATTAATTTGGGCGGAAAGAGTTTCACCGAAAAACGAAAAATATATTCACGCGCTTTGAGACAATCGGACTGACCTGTGTGCTGATACACCTAGTGTCTAATAGGCAGGGGCAAGGCTGGTAGGTAGGTTTCTAGAGGTTGATGGATGAATCGGTTTCAGGCAAATTAAAAATATGTATTTAATGAACACTTTCGAACGAGTACAATTGAACACGTGGAGATTTTTTTCCCAGGTATATAAAACATTAGTTAGTGTTCATCTGCTACTACTCGATTGTACGAATTACGATTAAGTACATATTATAATATACGAGTGACGAGTGTAATAGTCGGTATATTTTTTCCACGTGGTACCGACTGAACTGTTCGCCACGGACACCAGTCCGTTGGCGTGACGTAACGACAGCAATGCACTGCCGATAAATCCACACCAATACTGTCTACACTTTGATGTGTCTCGTTCGTTTACCTACTTATTTTACTATACCTATCGAGCAGGAAAATTTCACATTGGTATTTTCAATATGTGTATCTTTTACTGTTTGTCAAGGGCGGATTAAGACATAACGCGCTCCAGGACAGGCATTTTACCCGCATTTTCATAAATTAATTATAATTTATACACTACAAACATTAAGAATGTATCTCTAGTCGTTTTATGAATTAACCGTCGCGCGTGTAGTCACGATTGTCTATCGATTTAAAACGGTGTAGATGATTGTTTGGAAATTATAGTGCTAGCGAGAATACGTATTGTCTTCTGTCAAATGTTTAGGTATAGGTGCCGATGAGAAATATTGTAGCTCTCTTATAGTTATTTCCATTACACTTCGTTGTTTTGATTTTTGATTCATTAACTATTTCATTCTTGGAAAATTTTGAGATATTTTAACAAGCAATATGGTTTAAAATTCGCGTTCTACTTCATGGCGACCGGAATAAGTTATGTATTATACAATGCTGAGAAAATTGCAATGGCATTTTTACCAATATTTGCAGCTTGATTTGGAGATCAACATTTTTTTATCGTACAGTTCGTACGTAGTACCTAGTATATTAAAAATCATTCTTAAAAAGTATAGAGTAGAACATCGCATACTATTCGTGCAGAGATTCAAAGTTTCAATTCAAAAGTATTATTTAAAAAAAATGTCTAGTAAATTTTAGTTAAATTTAACCTCATTTAAATTTTATCTCAACAGGCATACCATGATTATAATTTAACCTACATTTGCATTAAAACAATGGCTACTTGTAATATTTGACGATTGTATATATTATATTAACTATACTGAATGTTTTTTACGTATTTATGTAAAAATATACATCGGAAATATTGATATATTTATGTATTTCAATAAAGTGACAGCAAAACGTGGAATAAAATTTCGAGTGTAATTATATATATATATATATATATACTATTACACTATTATATATATTAAATCGTCTTATAACAAAAAAATAAAATACAGGTAAAGGCTATCAACCATTTATCTAGTTTTTTAACGTTTTCAGTTTCAAATTATTATTGTAATTTTCTACGTTTTACATTTTAGTAATTTAGTTGATTCAATAAAAATATGATTTTTCACTTGTCCATCCAAGGATTTTTGTTTGAGGAATAGTTTAATCTTTAGCTTTCTTCACAAACATAATTTGCCTAATAACATTTTTCTTGGTCATAAATAAAATGTATCGTTGTCGTGTAGATAATTTATGATATTATTATAAGCAGCTCGATTTATACATACCTAATAGGTATATTTTACTTCCCTCTCGTCGTTAGTTTGCGTGTACGATTTATGAGAAAACGCCGTTGTCTGCTTAATGTTATAATCTCACGGATAGATAAACATGTAAACCGTGCTACACACATGTGCTATATAGGATGCCTCTGAGTGTTTTTTTCTCCCGCCGGTAATTGGATCGTTTCGCGTATGGGTTCCGAGACTTCATTCGTTTCGATGTTACTTTTATTACATTATTTTACACCGCGAGTATTGTCAAGTTGACCAGAGGCGTCATTTGCACGGGGCGTGCATTCGCGTCGGATGATTTATCTGTTTTCATCTCGCTAGTGTAACACGAGTCATGCATACGAATTTTATGTGTTATGTAGATTTTCTTGATAACTTAAACGAGCGGCTGTTGTACGGATTATAGACTTTTATTACGACATCCCAGGCAAAATGTGAATTTACGCCTCAATGCCGTCGAAAACTGTTAGTTCCATGAAAATGTTAGCGATTTTTATATATTTAAACTACAGTATAGTCGTTTGCAGTGACGAATCCAAAAATTATCTAAGGGTGGGAGGGGTAATTACAATTTTCCCAACACTAAATTAAATCATTCAATAGAATAGTACATTATTACCAATACAAAAAAAATAGCTCAAGAGGGGTATATACCTCCCCCCCAGTGATTTGACACTGGTCTTTTGATTGTCCGTTTTCAATGACTTATTATTGACATACATTTTGCTTATACATAAGATATATCTACGTACAAAGCATAAAACTAAATTGCGTGCATTTGAACATTTTTAAATGAAATCAAATACAGGAAAGTTGTAATTAAACTTCTGATAAAACAATAATTTATTTTTCAGATAAAAATTTAATTCCAGGTTTAACGGGTAATGACAACATTTTATAAAATTCGTACATAATATGTAGGTAGTGAATTTATGGTGAAGTTAATTTTTATATAAATTGTTTAATTCTAGTTCAAGAAGTATAACCGCATAGTAAAATGGCATACAAATTTAATATCATGAAGACAATTTTAATCAGTTTATAAAATGGATAAAAAAAGATAAAATATGATTAGTAAAATATTGATGAAGAGTACAAATAATTAATTTATGAATATTTATCTTAATATAAAATTAACAATGAATTTATTATTACTACAGTAAGTTATAGGTTTGAAAAAGCGTATATATTTATAAAATGAAATTTTTTAATGAAAGTTTACATTAAAATAGTTCATAGGTATTATGTTATTTAAAGGTTATTTAAATGTTTAAATAATATCTATATAGCTCTAAATGAAATTAATTTCACTAAATAAATGTGATTTGTTTTTATTTATTTATTTATTTATTTTATTAATACGGGAAGTCCCTTTTGATAATGATATAATTTACAAATTAAATACAGTAGTATGAGATAAAGTAACTTAATGAGTTAAACATAAATTAGAGAGTAGACTAGTAAACATGAAACAATAATTAGTGAGTAAGCAATATAATATAGAATAATAACAGACAACTATGACTTCTGAAAATGACTGTGAGCATAGAAAATAGCAGTTAAGAGTAAGAATCTAGGAAGGAAGGGTCATTATTAGCATTAGTCATAAGACGTCTGAGAGGTTCGTATTGTTGGTAATTTGCGGTGACTCTGGGAATATGGAAAGAGATATTAGAACGTGTAGAGCGAGAAGGAATTTTAAAATTTATCAAGGAAAGTAAGGTGGGAGAGTCAATTTTGTTGAGTATAAGATCATTGAAGAACTTAGTGCTAAGCATACGTCTACGGTCAGAAAGGGTATGTAGCCCAAGAGCATCAGCAACGGGTGAGTAATCATGAGGTTCATGTGGAACACCTAAGGAGAAACCAACAAAGCTCAGAAACTTACGTTGTACGCGCTCAAGTTGGTTTGAACCGGTGGCCGTATAAGGATTCCAGATTACCAATCCATATTCTATGATGGGTCGAACTAGTGCACAGTACAGGGATTTGAGTGATCTAGATAGTTTAAGGTCTTTAGAAAGTCGCAAGATGAAACCAAGAGTTTTAAGTGATTTACAGCAAATCATTGAAATGTGTTCACTCGGATTAAGATTACTTGATAATTTGAAGCCCAAGTCAAGTATAGAGTCAAAGACCCGTTCAATGGTAGTGTCAGAGAGTTTATAATTCCATAGAATTGGATTAAGAGACCTGGAGAAGGTCATGACCCGGCATTTAGCAAGATTAAGCTTCAAACCTAACGTTTTACACCACATAGAGAAACACTCAAGATTATTTTGTAGACGTAAACAGTCATCAGTTGATTTAATTTCCAAATATATTTTCATGTCGTCCGCAAAGCAAAGTATTCTGGCAGAAGGAAGAGCATTTAAGTTTTTTAAATTAAACTTGGTGTAAAAAGTTTTTGGTATAAAGTAGTTTTTAAGATAAAAGTTTTTTACAGTCAAATTTTCTTTAATATTCTACAAAAACTTAAGTCAATTCCCAAAAATGAGACCAAAGTGTTACACATTCAATAAAACAATATACACATTTACCTATATACAAGTTCAGTTACATGCTTATGTTTACTAGTGCACATAATAATATACATGTTTAAGTAATTAAAATATTTCGTTTATTTTATGTAAATTTTTTTCTATACTGAATATTTCACAACATAGTAATACGCTTTCTTTGAAGTCATTTTAAATAGTTAACGAATGCATTTTAATTTGAGTCAAATTTCTCTAAAATGCGTATATATTGGGTTACTCGTGTCTGTGACTCATAAACCATAATATAATTGTTAGTTATAGATTTATGAATATATAATTGCGGTAAGTATTTGCTTTCGCTTAATTTATATGATTACATATTATTTTAATTTACTTCAATTATCCCATGAGCAGCGTCTCGACGAAACTATAACTTAAGTTAAATTTTCCATATTTTGGCACATGCAATTTGTATTAATTACATTTATTATTGTTAATAAGTGACTATACGCATATTATAATGAATTAATTTTCATGTTTTTTAGTTTGAAGTTGAATGAATAACAATAATGATTCAACATTTTTTTTCCAATTTACACCGATTATAAAGTTTTAACGAATCGTGAAAATAATTCTATTTGATAAAAAACACGAACACTGAAAATTTCTTTTTTTACAACTGTTATATTAATACAAAATTCTGATTTCACCTCAATATTATTTTTATATTATACATACCTGGGTATAAATATGTATGTATGCTACTTATATACCTTTAAAAATACAGTGAATCAGAATTCACAATGAAACAAAATTAAAACAACAAATGTTTACTTTTAATACTTAATTATAACAAAACTAAAATTTGACATTTTTCTGAGTTAATCAAATGTAACATTATTAATTGTAGTATTTATTTTTATAAGATGGTGTTTTTTAGTGAAGCCGAAGTTAATACATATATCTATTTAAATTGCACATAACTATCTGGTAGACTAGTTAATAGTTATTATCTGCATTACTTTTAGCTTATTTTACCTGCATTGAATTTAGAACGAATCTTGAAATCTAGTCATTATTTTAATACTTTAATTTGTCATTATAAACTCAGATAAATCAAATTAAATACTAAATTATTAATCGTTTTGAATTACTAACAGTAAAATTGTATTTATAAAATATAGTAATTTACTTTTAATATTATTTCTGTTATTATATACACTAATATTCCGTTCTGTTTATTATTATCTGACATCATTATCTTATTTATTATTATATCATTATGCTCATTATTATTAATCACCAATTATTACTTTATGTATCACTGTATCTATCAATATTGTAACTGTTTGACTATAATAGTTATACTGACTGAAAGTTCTTAATAAAAAAAAAAAAAAATTCATATATATATCATAACAATATCATAATAATATAGTATAAACATGCCAAAGACTGTGTTAATCTTTTAGAACTTTTTTTTTATGATGCCGTGTTAACTTGCATATATATATATATATACATTATTCTTTTTTTATGAATGTATGAAGACATTTTTTTTTTTTTTTTTTTTTTTTTATTAAATAAAACAAAAGAACATTGTTATATCTACTACCTTTAAGCAGAGCTTGAGTTGGTAGTAGAGAGTTACATGTTACAACTTAGATTATATACAATATAATTACAGCAGCAAATTGATTAAATCGATATACGACATTTAAATAAACATAAAAGAGGAAGTACAAAAAGAAAGAAATTATTAACATACTCTATATATATATAATATTGAGACATTCCTTAAACGCTAGAGATTATATTTCTTGTAGAAGCCAATTGTAGATTATTATTTTATGTTTAGATTTAGGATTTGATCTTATAGTTTTTTTAATAGCGAAAGGCATTGCATTGAAGAAAGTTGGTCCTAAATAGTCGACGAATCTTTGTCCAATAGTTTTTTTAGTGTAATTATTTGAGATGTCATATGTTCTATTACGTTTTGAATATAGAATATCATTTATAGGAGTATTTTTAATAAGAAACATGATCGCAAATTTTTTGTAAAGTAAATTAATAGGTAGAACGCCCATCGTGACTATTTTGTGAATATATTTTTTAATAGATTTATTGTTTTTTGAACATTATCTTATCAATTTTATTTACACTGTGACTAAATAATATGTAATTTAATGGCGATTCTTAACGGTTTAGAATCTGTATATAACAATGATACTATTATATGAATGTGTATAAATATGTTATAATTTTTTCTATTTGTAAAAACAGTTTTTAAAACTTAAAAGTCATTTAGTTAAAAGTAATATAAGCATAATAACAATCATATTTTTTTATTTGATTTGCATTAAATAATACGAAGTGATTTTTAAATGAGTTACGCTATTTATAAATTAGTTTTTAATTTTAATTTGTTTATTAAAGTAGGACATAATTCGCGTTGTTAACCAGTTTGATTGCATTTCGCGTTCAAATTTTAAGTAAACAACTGCTAATTTTTAGTTGTAAAAATGTTCCACAGTTTATTTTAAATGTTCGGTTAGTAAGCGCAACTTGGTTACACTACGTTAATATTTATAGGAAAATAATATCTTTGAAATTAGTCGTGTTATAATATAATACTTATTACTTCTCATTAGTTTCTTGCGAACGACGGTGATATCTGGCCTACTTATTTGAAAATCATTACACATTTTTTGTTAGTATTGGTGGAGGTATATAGATATTTCATTAATTAAACAAAACATTGTCTAGTCCATCACTAAATATTTTAAAGAATGAATAAATTTAATCCCAAATTCAAATAAGAAATTAAAAATGTTCTTTTTATACTTTTATTTATGATTGAATATTTTTTCCCGATGGCACAAAGACAATATTAATTAATAATCAAAACAATGCAATACGACTTACTCAATTTGACCATGTGGATAGACTTAATCTTTTTATCATTATTAAGTAATTTTTTTTCACTCTCAGACTCCGTTGAATACATATACAAAAAAAAGGGTATTGTATGTATATTTTAGATAATTATCGTTTGTGGCCCTATCGAGGCAATATATTATTGTTTGCGTTCGACAGTCATTTGTAAATCATAAAACATCTCCAGTTATTCAATCATTATATATCTAATTGTTTTTATCTCTATATATCATCTAAATACATACATATATAACATATGTAACAGATAGGTTTGCTGCGTTTATAATGAAATCCGATTTTTATACATTTTAGGTTTTCTAAGGTTTTCTCGTCTGTAGTTGATTTATAATGTTTAAAAACACCCAAATGTAGATTTAGGACTTGATGCTCAACAGTTACGCAAAATCTGTTCTTCGTGTGATTCTTTGTTTATCATAGATAAATCTTGCTAAGTTTTTTATTAGACATCAACACATCATCATGAATTCATGAACACGTCTTACGAGAAGAGAATAAATGAAGTATTTCTTCAGTATAGTATATAAAAATACATGCACAATCACAATAATGATTTTTTCGTAGTTGACAAAACACCGTTTTTCAGATAAAAAATAAGTTTGTACCTCTCATTAGATGTCAAAAAATAAAAACAATCCTAGATTCTCGTTTGGAAACAATATATTTTTATATTTAAACATATATATTATTATACAGACTGTCGGAAGGCGGTGGGTTTGAATTTGAACGGCCAACGCGTCGGCATTGACCGTGATTTTAAGTTCTTATTCTGTATTCAGTTCAACGATTTCGACCTTCCATTGTGCTATCATCTCGTGTTTTGGAACCATATACCTGTCTGCAGCATTTCCACGCACTGCGGAGCAATAAAATACTCTTGCATAACTATTATATAGCGCATTAAATAATGATATACTACGCGAAAATTAACCGAGAAACAGAAACCACCAATCAACGAATAATGCATGATATAATGGTGTATTATTTCGAATGCTCAAAAAAATTTCAATTTTTTTTTTCAATATTGAAATGCCCACCAAATATATATGCCCACTTAAGTCTTACTTGTAAAAACTACCAAACTCTTGTTTAACGTGATGTCGTGATATATAACGGTGTTCGTGTAAGTCGACGTATATAATAGACCTTAGCTGATCTGGAAAACTTGCATTGTTAATTTTAGTCTCTTTTAAATATTTTAAATTTAATTTGAATAGGTACACCTATTGACATAAGAACTGTAACAGTTTTTATTCTTATATAATAGTATGTAAATTGTAAAGTACAATAAGAATGAAATTAATTACTTGTATTCGAATAATGCTTATAGGTATTTATCTGATTTACGTGGTTGGATTGATATTTTATTAGTTAACCTAAAATTTTGTTTGCACAAATTTTAACTCCCGCTATCAAGCTAATGAAAACTTATTTGATGAAAATGAGTTCTAAACATTTGTATACTGTTTGATAAATTTCCCTTTCTAGCACATTGTATTAAAAAAAACACATGTTTCACATTATAGAGCATACTTCGTTCTTCAGACAAGTAATGGAGATGGGTGTACTGAATTTTGAAATGATAAATCATTTGTTTATAGTTAAACAATTCTGAGCAAAGCTTCTCAATAAACTAAAATATTTATATATTTACTCGTTTTAGTTGAATTGTCGGAAGTTATTTTGTTTCACAAATGAGAAAATATTTTTTATCAAAAGATTCAAAACATGTTGTTCTATCTATCTCCAAATTGTAATGATGATTGAATGGATAAATATTATTTTCAAAACATTTTAATGTTGAAAATTAACATAAAAACATTCAATTCCGTAAAAATCGTATAATAATTTACTTAAACACTTGTAAAAAAAATAATCCGAGTCTCGATTTTTGAAATTTTTCAGTACCGTTAGTAAGGTGTATGATTACAATCATATTAAATTTTCAAAATTTTTCGTCAAATATTAAAATTTTTACTATAGACAAACTTTAAAAAATAAGGTATTTTCAAAGTTCTATTTTTGGCTCAAAAACTATAAAAGTATCAATAATCTATTAATATATGGTGAACATTTGAAGTTTTTAGTAAGACTGCTTTCCGAGTTATGACTAAATAATTAAAATTGATTTAGTAAAAATGTCATTTATGGCAAATTTTGCCGTTTTTATTCGGTTTTTCGACATTTTTTCGCCACACCTGTAAAAATAATAGAGAAAATAGATAAATTGCCTCTCTAAAGTACCATTTAGATTAAATTTCTGGACTACAGAGTTGTTGAATGAAACTTTTGTAGCATCAATACTACCCAAAAA
Organism: Therioaphis trifolii; assembly: GCA_027580255.1. Classification (NCBI taxonomy): domain Eukaryota; kingdom Metazoa; phylum Arthropoda; class Insecta; order Hemiptera; family Aphididae; genus Therioaphis; species Therioaphis trifolii. The sequence goes on from CM050410.1 coordinate 6,786,425, forward strand.
AGTGTTTACAGGAAAAAAAATAAAAAATAAAGATCATTGCAAAACCTTGACGATCTCTCACTTCACTCAGAACCTAAAATTAGATAAAAATACTATTTCATGTGTGTTCATGTAATAAACGTAAATGAATTAAAATGTTGAAATTATTTTTCAAATTTTGGTTTTTTATTGAATTATATTTATTATAATCATACAGAAATCTTATCTACATAAAAACAATGTACTTAATACATTTTTTATTAATTTTCAGTCCGAGCCATTGCGCTAATAACTTTATAACTTTATAAATAAATAAATAAATAAATAAATAAATAAATAAATAAATATATATATATATATACACATATATTATAATAGTTAGATGTACTTATACTTTTTGGGAGATAAATAAAACTACCACCCAAGATTTGTTTTATAATATTTTTCAATAATGACACTAAGCGAAACAATTTACACTATATAATTATTATCATTTTCTTTACAATGTTAACTAAACATTTTGAAGAACATTACAATTTTAGATTATGCCAAATCCAAAAATTAAAAATTTTATACTTGATAATGATTATTATTTGTGATTTAAACCCTAAGTTTTATAACATTGATTTTGTATTTATGTACTATTGTAAATGAGTTTTGACTAAACTTTTATTTGTTTTAATTTTATTTCCAGGTATCGGTTGTAAGCGGGGCTACAAGTTCCTATGCTTCAACGACTGACAGTGAACTCAAATTTACAAGGAAATTCAGCCAACGATATCGATGGAGGTGCTGTATTATCGAAACGATATTGGTGTTTCTGTTAATATTTTCACTATCTTTGTATGCAGGATGTAAGTAGTAAAGTCATACATTTTAAACTCAAACTCTTCTAAAACACTTTTATTATTACCAGGGAATTCGTTATGTTCATACCATCACTTATTTTTATATCAATTTTGTTCACGCATATTTAATGATAAAAACATTAATACTTTTTTCATTTTCATTCCTTTTTTCCACTCAAAATAATAGGATTCAGTATAAACAAATTTACTTTATAATTTCGAGGTTTCGATTCAACGTTTTTGAGCTATTTTATATTTTTTGCATAATTATGAATTTTTATAGTTTAGATACCTATAGTTTTTTTTTTATCGGATGTATTAATGACATTTTCAGAGAAAAATATAATTGTTCAAAAAATTTTATTTTTGTTTTTGAACAAAAATTAAAAAATTTCCTAAAATAAAATAAAACCAAAATTATTATAATTTATAGTTCATCCTGTTATTTTGTATGATGTATACTCGACACATTAGCAACACATTATCTGTAAATTTAACTCATTCAAATCTACTGGACACGGCATACTGTTAACGTGTTATTACGTATTTACGTTACATTATAATATCTATAACCTAGGATAACTGTAGTTTTTCATATTTCAACGTTTAATAACATTTAAAAAAATGTATGATTGCCTATACTTAAATCCATATTTATACATTTTTTGAATAATTGCTTATATATGTGTGCGTTTTTTAGTGCATGAACTTACGAGCCCTGGTTGTTACTTATTTATTTTAAATACAATTAACTTTTAGGTACAGTAGATTGAATGCAGATACACTGTATCGATTTATCGTTTATTAGTCATTTTTAAAAATAGTCTCTTGTCATGGTTATTTACTTTAAAATGTGATACACATTCATTTGTAATTATACTTACAATTAGTTATTATTTATTTTATGGTGTTAATAATAACTATTTTGATTCTGTTTTATTAGGTACTATGTATTTTATTTTTTATATTTAGTTTGTGATTTGATATTGTCATCTATGGTACCTAATCAGATTTACAGTGATCGATAAACCACGGTATGAATAGGTTTATTGATATTTTGAGTTCAGTGAGTGATAGGTTTTTTTAGCGATTCCCTTTTACCTTTTACAACATGCAGTTCAATGTCATAATTTCATAAATCATAGTATATGATATAGGTTTATTAATAACATTGTACCGTTACTGTACATGGTTTCTTTTTTAGATTCGTGAGATTGCACTACATGTTCACATATATTGCTCTCATTCAGTGATTTCAAAGAATTTTCCTGAAAATTTCAACATGTTTTGAACTTATTTATCGAACGAAATTAATATCTTTGTGTCGTTGACTTTATTTCATTTAAAATAGTCATGTAATATTATATCAGCAAAATCATGGAACATAACGATTATTCAAGTTAACCAGTATCCAAGTAAACCGTTACCTACTATTATTGCTTGAATCCAATATCCATTTAAAATGTATTAGCTAGAATGCTAGATACCTACTTTAATGTTGTTTTAAATAACTAAGTATATAAGTTAATAAATAATATTAAAACTAAAATACAATTTATCTAAGTAACATATTAGTATAAACTCAGATTCGGGTAAAATATTTCGTTGAAATATTAAAATGTGTTCCCCCTTAAAAATTAAATTTATTATGAATTTACGTTAGTACCATTTAATGCATAGATAGTAATTCCAAGAATCTACATTTAGACATCAAATTCTTTTTTTATCTGAATTTGATTTAATTTCAATATATAGATATTAATTATTAGGTACCAAAATGTTACATATTTTTCTTGAATCACATAAAATCAGTGTCGGCACTAAGTTTTGTGGGGCCTAAGGTAAATCGTATTGAAAGGGGCCCATAGAAGCAAGTAAATTTGATGTTATTATTTTGAAGTTATAGCTTACTCGTTCAAACATTTATAATGGTTTAAATTGCTTTAATTCAATAAGACTATGCTATAAAATGTGTTTGTGACCCACAAATGTTTAGTAAAATAGAAAATAGAAAATACTCTGAATTATGAACTTTATTAATTTTCATCTGTAAAAAATAATATAAATATTTTGTATTGCTATTTATTCCAAATTCATCATTTTAAAGTTTTTAATTTCATCATTATTTTTTTAAATTTGAATAATAACTATGTGATACCTATAAAATTTTTGATTCGTCTTACTATGAAATGATTTTTTAAACCTTAGATGACTCAAATTGAAAATGATTTAACAATTTCAACTTTTGGTAATTGATTATAATTGTTTAAAATTCTTGTAAGTTGAAATAGAGTGATATATTTATAAAGTATGTAATTACTATGTAGGGTAAAGATGTATAAAACGAATTTCCACTCATTTTGCCATAAAATGCTGGCATGATGTCATGATAACGATAAAATAATTTGCCATAGATACTCAGGTATACATATATCAATATTCACACAACATCTAAGTATTAATATCAATTTATTTTAATGTCTGCTTTATTTTCATATCGTAATAATATTAATTAGTAGAAATACTCAACAAGCTGTTACATTATTAAATATTTTCTATTATTTCAACCCTTTAAAATATGAATTTTGGAAAATCTTTTCTTATGTCGCTTATAGATACAAATAAATATATTCCCTTAAAATGTCAAATGAATTAGTACGGTATGTTTGGCTGAACGTTGATCTGTTTGTCAGTTAGTAGCAGGACACTTTTTATTATAACTATAGATAACAGATTTATAAATATTTGTTTTATTCAAATCTTTTATCTAGGACTCCATAATGTGGAGATCCATGAAGTGCGGGGACCGGGGCCCGAACTCCGATTGACTCATTTTTACTTCGGCCTTGCAAAAAATTGATTTCTGATTTTTTCGATATAACATGTTTTTGTTAAGTAATGATTTAAAAAATATTATTTAGAAAGAAAAAATATTTTTTTGAAGTATTCAAAAATACATAATAAAAAAAAACTGTTGCTGGAGCCTGTACACATATTACTTGTATAATAAAACATACTTTAGGTTATAAATCTGTATTTATTATTCATAAAAATACAAGGAAATATATTTTATGTGTAATAAAATCCATAAATAATAAATGTATATTCGTAAAACGTAATTAGGAAAAGAAGTATAATGAATGAAAATGAATATCATGTCTTTTATTTTTATACCTTTATAAGGGAACGCACTTTCCTATCAACCATTGGTTTGCGTTTGAAACCTATAAGAGAAGATATGACATAACTTTCAAATAAAACAATATTTTACTTCAATGAGCTATGTAATTATTGATACAATTTAAAAGTTAAATCGCAGTACCTACTTATGCAATTAAGTTGTAGTCAGTTGTTAGTTGTTACATACTTACTGAATTCTATGTATATTATGTATTTCAGCTTATATATATAGGTATACAATAATATACATATAGCGAGAAACTGAGTTACATTTTAAAGCACAAAATATCTACGTTTCGTTTTTACATAATATATAATCTAAATTCACGATTTAAATTTTCAAAATGTCTTTATATCGAACGATAATATATTGTATGATAGTTTTGATATAATACATATGTTATCATCTGAAATCACGTTTTATTTTTGATTGTATATTACATTTTTACATCGTATACTTAATGGAAATTTACGATCGAAATTATTACGTAGGTACTGCAATCTCATTATTTATGAAACACATCATATCGGTAACATGGATCATACGATACAATATTGGGTATTAAGATACATGAATAAACGTTATAAAATCGATTGAAATGTTCGGTAGCTGAAATGTAATTATTCCATATAGTATTGTGAAACAAGATAATTTGATTTACATTTTTTTAATAATCATTTCGGAAAATTATATGTTGATGCAAGTATATACTACACTCATTTTTCTAGAGCATTTAGGATTTCTATTAATATGGTTTATGATACCTAATTTCATGTTGGGGATACGTATGTATATGAGGATGACTCGATAATGTTCGCGTTCATAGATATCTGTGCTATATCTAATAAATTCTCCTAGACATCCAACGGATTTTTTTAATCACCATCTTATTTTCTGCGAAATTATCGCTTAATATAAATTAATTACTGTATTAGTTTTTATAAAATAGTGTTAATTGACACAAAAATAACAGCATTCATTATGTAGTTATAAGAGCTTAATTACTATTAGTAGATAAACAACTATTTCAGAGAATTGTATTTGGTTATACCTAACGGGTTTTCCTAAGGATTTTTCTCCTTTTTTATGTTTATTGAATGAAACGTCATTCTTTGATACCGTGGCAAATGCGTTACATGGGATTGTAACAACACAGATAAATGATTTCATGGGAGGTTTTGTTTTACTTCAGTTGGGTTATGTTTATTCGGTTCAATAAACATCAGAAGTGTTTATAAGATATACAAAAAACTAGTTTCTGCGAATCAATTTACAAAATGCCCTTGTCACTATGATACTGCTTGATCAAGACTCAAGAGAATACTAAGTTCAATCAGTACTAAGAGTCTTAAAAAAAAAAAAAAAATAATAACACCGGGTCGACACTTAATACTTATATTAATTTAATGAGAAAATAAATCAATGAGTTTTAGCTCCTTCAATTTTTATCAAGACATGATCTATAATTTCCCAATATAACATTGGTTCAAAGCAATTTTTAATTGTTCAATACAATGGTTAGTTGATACCTGATTATTACCGTTGATTGAACACCGATAGTTCATTTTGAAATAAACTTCATGCGAAAAATATAATTTAATATAATTCAAAATTGGTAAACAAAACTATAATATTTATTGTAAAAAAAAAAGAAAATCTTAAATCTTCATAAAATTTGAGTCTTGAGATTTTGTTTCGTAGATTGTAGATGCTAATCAAATAAATTAGTTGTATTATTGTTTGTGATTTTTCATTCACTTAAAAATTTTAGGTATATTAATTTTTCTTTTTATATCTTATATTTTGATCTACAATAAATAATAAATATCTTTGACTTAATCTTCGTAGCCTTTATTAAGATTTTTATTATAGCAAGTATATAACGTTTGTAATAATACAATAATATGTAATATATATATTCTCTATAAATATATACAGAGAGAAATTCTGTATATTATATTTATCGATCGTTAAATAAAACACAAGTTGCACATCACCAAATGACCTTTCATAGTTTCTATAAAAAGAAATTAAACCTTTATAAATCGCGTGCTTTAAAGAAATTGGAAAGTTGACGGACTGACACATACACTCGTATATGTATTTTTTTAATTATTTCTCGTAAGAATGTGTTGTTATACCTGTTCAATGTTCATGTACGTGTTTGCAGGCCTACTTGGACACGAATATTCTCCAACACTGAAATTAACACGTTTTATACCTCCTTAATTATTATTATTTAGACAATTGAATTTTTATAAATTACATTCCACTTTAGAGTAGTTGTATCATATATCTATATTTTACAATCTGTAAAATATGAGAATTTCGGTTAGTCGATTGAAAGTGTAACAAAACGGGGCGCTTCCTTTCACCCATGATCGGCCATATCCATTGTGTAGTCGTATTTTTTTATCCTTTCAACGTGTGTTCATGAATTGCTGTTTTGTTTATCGATAGAAATGCTTAAAAAATATGCAAATAAAAAGAAAAAAAGACTTCGAAGGAAATTGATTTTCTATCTCGAGCAATTAGGTGAGCGTGATTCGATTTATAACATTTTGAAAAAAAATAATACTAACAATCGATGTTGAATTTTGGTTACACGCACGGTTAAACAGCGAACAGAATCTATACAAATTCGGATATCATAATAGATATAAATAGGTGTACATTATACTTATTTAGCGATTTTAAGTTAAACCTAATATTATTATTTAGTATTTTTTGACGAGACTTATGATAAATGTTTCTGATGCACAATGACAAAGTAAACTGAATTCATAACATTCATTTTTCTTATTTGATGTAAATTAATTAATTCCGAGAATTAACGATATTACACTGAGAACGTATGATACAAAAAAAATATAGCAAGTACAATGAATCACACATGTTTTAATAAGTTTTACAAATTTCTTAACATTTCAATTTATTAAAAAAACTATCAAATGTCTTGTGTATTAATATAGCTGTAGTGAATTTCGTTTCTTTCGAGCGCATACATTTTTATCTCATATTTCAGAGGAAAAAAAATTAAAGTATAGCACAATTTATAAATTTACACTATTTAATTAAAACTGAAACATGAATACAAAATTAATTTTTCATTCATTTCAATTCAAAAATAATCTCACAAAAATTATGGATTAAATTAGAATCAATTTATTTACGAGTATGTCAAATGCTTTAAGATACATTTTGTTCGAACTATTGAAATTTTATAGTATAAAAAATAATTCAAAATTATATAATAATATTAAATGGATTTGTTGAGTTCAGTTATTAACTACGAGATATTTGATATAGGCAGCCATGAAATTCTAACCAATACGTTGAAATAAATCATAATATTCTAACGGTATAGTTACCGCTCATTGTGCGTATTATTAATATCAAAATTATATTCTGCTCATGTGGCTTTCAGATGATTATTTACAACGTACGTACAACGGCGAAGAAAGGATATTCAGAGGAGATCTAAGAGCGGACGAAAAAGGAATAGATTTAATCGATTTTGACAACCCGGACAGTCAAGAATATCAGCGTTACGTGTTGAATTACACGCATTTAATCAAACACATCATAAACAGTAGTCCTATACAAAAAAAATTCATCGATGCTGAAATCATTTCCCTTGAACCGTAAGGGTTTTAAAATTCTATAATAATTTATATCTCTATAAACCGTGGAAAACGTAATGTTTATTTGTTTGATATTGTTCAGAGACGATAGTAACTTAAAAGTGCACTTTTGGCTGAGATTCGAGCCGGTGAGATGGAGGATGTCCGTAACGGTGGACGAGATACTGTCGGCGTTCCGTCGTTTGTACCCGTCAACGAAAATCGTGCCCGGCAGTTTGCACATCAGACAAATTACCAACAACGCCCTGCTCTCCGCCAAACCGTCAACGCCGGTGCCGGACCTGCAGCCCACCACCGGATCGTATCCGACTACGCCGCCCCCGAGACGGTGCACGCCCGTGAGACTGAACCTGTGCAAGTCCGTCCTGGAATATAATCTAACCAGTTATCCCAATCACTTCGGGCACAAAAATCTGGACGAAATTCTCGACGATTTGATTACGTTCAGGTTCGGTTCCGGTCGAATGCCACAAACGCGCGCGCGTAACACGATACACGACTATGTATATAATTTTGCGTATACACTAGCGAAATATATTATTATTATTCTACCTATACAATGTCTCGCGTTATCACGTAACATGCCGCGGCGACGTGCATCATATAATATAATATCATGGATTTTTATTTTGTTTTCCGTCGCAGGGATCTGGTGGACGCAGAGTGTTACCAGCGGACGTTGGACTTTGTCTGTCAACTGCTCCAGCCGGCCTGCAAACCGGACGACAAGTACGACCTGGACGAGATGATATTGCCATGCAAGCACAGCTGCCGCCTGTTCACCGCGGGCTGCGGCCACAGGATACCGTCGAAACTCCAGAACGGCTTCGACTGTTCCAAACTGCCCGAATACAGCAACATCGGTTCGACTTGCACGTCGAAACCGGGCTGCGATTACAAGCTACGCACGACCGGGCTGTCGAACCGGCTGTGCGACGGTGTCCTCGATTGCCCCGACTTGTCGGACGAGACGACTTGCAGTTATTGTCCCGCGGGATACCTACACTGCATCACTTCCAGAACGTGCATCCCTGTCAGGTCTCGATGCGATGGGGTGGTTGACTGTCCGGGCGAAGCCGACGAACGGAATTGTCGTAAGTGTAGATATGCGACTGTTAATGATTGCAGTCTTTAAATGAAAACTGTTGAATTTATTCGAAAAAGAAATATAATTATTAATTAAGTTAAATACTTAATAATAAAGTAATTATGTGTCTATACCACGGGAATTATCGCAACGTTTTTTCGTGAATCTTCACCTGATTTTTATGATTGATGAATCAGTTAACATTTTTGATAACCTGCATATATTAGCACAGTATCGTACTATAATTAAAACTAATTTTTTTACGTTTTATTTTTTTATTTTCGAGAATTCTTCATGTATAAAGTGAAATCTATGTAAAGATAAATGAGTAGTCGTCATTCAAGCATTAAGTACTTAAATAAAGTACATTTTAAAAACAATAAAAATCAACAACTAAATATCAGGAAAAATATTTAGACAATGTCATATATTAAATATTTATATGATAAGACATATGTTGAAATCTGATGTATTTTTTTAAAAAATTTTGTAGTACTGATTTCATCGACTGCTAGGTCTGTAGACCAAATATTGCCCTTGGCCACTATTGACGCATATCCGCCGGAAGGTTATGTATTTTTCATCGAACGAGGAATGTCGGGAAAGTTGTGCGCAGCTAATTTCCAAACAGATATTCCAAACGAGAAAATGACTGCAGCCCTTCGAACAATTGCTACATCACTTTGTCGTACGCTCAATTATCAGTAAGTGATGTGCAGTCTGTATAAAACGTATTATTTTCTTTATTACCCCTTCCTACCCCGAGCCCATTGCGTTTTTATATTTGTATAATATGTTTATTGACGGTACGCTTATTAAAAGGAATCTGTCGAGCGTGGAAATCGTCGACGATGAAGATCTACCAACGTCCATTCTTTCAAGATACGTGCACGTCGTGGATCCGTTTGCTAGCGAGATCACTTTCAATTTGGGCACATGTCCCACCAAAAAAGTCTTACACGTTTCGTGTAGCGATGCCGGTAAGCCACGTTGTCGTACGTTAATCGCCCGATAGCTGCATGTTGTATGCACGCAGCACAACTTACTTACACGCATGTTGACGAATCGCTGTAGAAGGGTTTTCATTGTTTTATTGTTCGTTTTTTTTTTTGACATGTCATGTAGTATGCGGTATACAAACGAACCGGAGACAGAAATACGGTATTGACGGTCTGAACAAGATGGCCTCGCACGGAGATTGGCCGTGGCACGCCATACTTTACAAAAGCGGAACTCACGTTTGCGACGGCAGTCTTATATCTCCCGAATGGATACTGACCAGTGCTTCGTGTTTTCAAGGGTAATATTTTAACACTATAATCAAGTTTGTGTTTGTGATTGGTCGCGGGACTACCTGTGGCTCTGGAATTATGCGCGTATTGGAATGTTTTCAACAGCAGTCAGGGTGAAATATTGTATTTTTTTCATAACATTAATCGTGTAAAATTGAAGCTGAATCCATTTAGATTTCAGGCATATTCACGAGCGAAATTCTTATCGTTTAAGTAATAAATCACGACCCGAGGCCTGGCAACAAAAAACACTCACCTAATCGACGTGTCTTAGCAATTGTATCGAAATTGTAGGACCTCATAGAACATTCCATCTTTTTAAATTTCATAAAATAATATATTCTCGATGATTTTTAGATGAACAAAATATTAGAGAGTTGAATAGTACGTAGTATTAGTTGGTACATATCAAATAGTAGGGATTTTATTTAGAAGTCACTTGAGGTTGAGAGTCTTAAGTTCCTTCTCCCCGTCCTGTCTTATCTAGATTTTTAATACGTATATAATCTGCAAAACATATCTAGATATGCCTGTGAAGTTATAGTTGATATTTTGCTTTGTTATGTGAGTATTGGTAATTAAGAATAAATTATCAATTAGTTATTAAAATTGCAATCTCACATACCAGTCGTTTTTCGGATAATATTTTTTATTCGAGATTTGAGGGTTAGTGTTAACCCACAGACGTATTTGTTTTCTATTTAGAGTCCTGTTGTGATAAACTATAGAATCCTTTTATTTGAACAAACAAAGTAATTAAGTTTTATGTATGTACTAAAAATTATACATATTTAGCTAAAACTAGGTACTCCATAAAAGTTATAATATAAGATATAGTAAAAATAAGAGATAGTACATTAAAATAAAAGGTTTTCTTAAATATGAGAATATTAAAAAAATATATACTCCATTTTCTTCCGAGCTTTGATATAGTATTGTTTAAAATTCTAAATTGTATTGAAAATGATCACAGCAACAAAAACACGTAAAAAAAGAGTCCCACAAGGCCACAAAGACATCTAAACATTAAAGTTAAAATTTCTCTAATATAATATGATTATTGATTACCTTGTAGTGGTGATCTAAAAAATTACGTATTTTTATATACAAACAGTGCGATTATTTTATATAATGTTGACGAATCGATTATCATTTTGGTTTTTTTTTTAGACAAAGTAAAGCCGAATGGGTTGCACGCCTGGGAGCGGTTAGGCTGAACGCCATGTCTCCGTGGCAACAAGAACGGCACATCATCGGAATGATCAAGTCACCGGTGGAAGGTAGCACGTTGGTGTTAGTCAAACTGAGTTCGCCAATAACTTATTCCGATCATATACGGTCGGTGTGTCTACAGAGTGACGATCAAAGCCAAGGACCATATACGCACTGTCAAACACTGGGATGGGCGAAAAATCGTTAGTTTTATTTGTTATAAAATATTTTATTAAATAATTATAAAGATAACGATATCATAAATTCAGTTTAAAGATTTCATAGCACTAAAAATGTGGAAAATAAATTTTATATTCAGATTTCTATTTTCAACAAAATGAAATTTAAAATCTATGTATCTATGTAACAGTATGATCTCTGAATATATGGTGTTCCTACATATAGATATTTAATTAATTTTTGTGTATAAACATGTAAATTTTAATACCTACTAAAAATGCTAATGCTATAAAATCCAAATCTTCATGTACAGCATAATAAATCATTTTGGTTACCATCGATGTATTGTTCTAGGTGATAATCTTCAAAGGATCGAGGTAAAAGAAAGTTCAGCGGAAAGCTGTGCTAACATCAGCATTACAACGGTGAACGGTGTGTGCTACGATTCGATCTATGACCATAACGATTGTACGGAGGAAGAGTTTGCCGGGAGTCCCATGATGTGCCTATCGGCAAACAAAAAAAGTTGGGTTTTGGTCGGTGTAACCAATTGGCGTATTGCTTGTTCAGCAGACGGTATGATGAGACCGAGACTGTATGATCAAGTCAAATCGAATCACAAATGGATAAATACGGTTTTAAAGGATGGTTAAACAGTATTTTTTTTCTCTACGTTTTTTCAATGCATTAAATATGATTTGTTTTAATTTATTGGTTCAAATAAACTGTCTGTTATCATATATGTGTATAATATACACTGTATATGTGTAATACAAGTATTTAATATTATATTAGTTCGTACTTATATAGTTTATAAGTTATGTAATTTAAATGTTTTTATTATTTTTTTATTTTTACTACGATATTGAATGAATAAAAGTGATAATGTTTGCATTACATTTTTCTTTGAATTGATTCAAAACTATTATTTAAATAAAATGATGTTTTTTAATGAAACAACATTTCGTTTATAAATATTGCTTTATTTTCCCCGAAAGAACCAAATCGATAATGGTCCTAATTTCAATTTCTTTAAAAATATATATTTCAATTTTATCGATTTGAAGATATTTGAACTATTTGAAAATGGGTAAAATCTAAAAACATATCCTGTGCCCTAATAATTTAAAAAGTTCATCTAATCATAGTTTCAAACTTATGTATTTAAATTTTCTTGGACTTCAATGTTTATATGATCTGATCTTTCATAAAAATAGTCTTGGGGAAATATTAAAATGGATTTATAAACAATAATCGACATAGACATTATTATTATGAATATATTGTATGTATATTTAATTATTGGATGATATTATAGAAAGCATATTTTGATTGACTTCAATAGGTGGATTTTTTATAATTTATAAATATTTCTATCATTCTATGTATATAAAGAGTGATAGTAGTGTACTTCCGCGATGATTTTTACTGGCATTGAGGGTAATGTAAGGTCCATTACTTTCACCTAATCGGTAACTAAATGTTCTTAGGATATCAGATATTTGTATATTCTAACATGCAATTATATAATATATATTGTATAGAAATAGGTATAAATATTACACTATAAAAAATTAATTCAATAATAGTATTACAAAGCATATAAAATTGTATACAAACAATATGTATAATATTAGATTTATTCGTTGGCTGTGGTCTGATATGCTATCTACGATGAAGAATTACGAGTAATGCGTGAAAAATAATTTCACCAAAATTATAATCATCCATGACGGCATGGCAAATATTTACTTGAGATCGAGAAAAAATATTTCTTACATTACCTGTTTAAAACATAAAGAATATTAATATGTGGTCCCAGGACAATGACGAACATTTTAAACCATAAAATAAAACGAGATAGGTAAATCAGTAAATTTAATAAAATATAGCTAGATATTTAGGCAGGTTATTCGTAAATAGCATACCATATCACAAAACATAATTGTTTCACAGCCGATGGTTGTTTAAAAAATATACAATAGTATGATATAAAATTTAGATAACTAAAATCAATAATTTTGGTGTAAAGCGTAAACAATTATTATTAAAAAACCCTATTCATAAAAATATTTAATAATAATATCAATTATATAAGACATACGCGGGATTGTGGTCGATAATCAGTCAACAATTGGACTGATTTAATTTTCGTTCATACTTAACAATATGACATACGATATTTATAATATTATTATTAAATGTGTAATACGATTAACATGAGCATTGGGTAAAGTATTTACTTATATTTCGATACTTCGATATTTAATGAATACTTTTAAACTTTAATTTAATTTCCGCCTGAATCGACGATAATATAAATTTTATAAAAAAATTAACAAAATTTGGAATAGTATTTGATTATAAAATAAAATAATGTTCATACATATACGAATAATACGTATAAATGGAGACCTAATCATAAGCTTTCTGATATTCACGGATAAAACGTTTGGTAAGTAGGTATAGGTACCTAAAATATACGCCGCATCATGGGTTTTAATATACAAATAAAATATGAAATGTTGTCCACAACCACGGATGTGTGTACGTTTAAACGTTTAAAAACAATATAACTGGCAAATATGGTACGAAATTAAAAGTTGGGAAACTTGACTTCTTTTGCTGATTTGTTGTTCTCAGCGACCCAAACCGAACCACTTTGAGCTTTCTGTAAAACGTGAATTAAGGCACGTCCGACACTTTGGGCACTAAAGTAAACAAATGAAAAAAAGACATTACATTTTATAAACATATATAATTTATACGATGTTTTAATGAATACTCGTCGCCTTACGCTTGGGGTGCTTGAGACGCGACATCTTTGTCCCAGAGATGTATAAAGTTGGGTGATAATAATGCTAATTTCACATCCTCTGGTATTGCATCGGTCAACGTCATTCCTGGACACAATGCTATCACTCGAATTCCCGTTAAATTCGCGTGATAAGGGTCCTAGAATGCGTTTATAAAATAATATTAGTTTTTTATTATATAAGTATACTAAAAATACTGTTAATCGGTCTATAACATGTATGCATAATAGATAAATCGTTTCCCGAGAGAATACGAGTGGGAAGCAACGAGTTTTGGTCCTACTCCACCGCAGCAGTTCCTACCATTCTACACGGCGCGGCGGCCGCCGGAACACGTTGTTTAGGTTAATATCAAACCATCAATAATAGTATACAATGTCTAAGTTTAATTTTTAATTTTCAATACGTATTTTTTTTGACTGGAAAACATTTTGAATAGCTTCAGAAACAAAGAGTCCCACGAAAAATACGTCCATCAATTTTAAAATTCCACTGAATTATTGGTTGGAGACTAACTTTGTACCTTATTTGTTAACTAAAGTTTTTAATAATGAACTCAATAACTATATATTTTTTTGTTACATTCTGGCTCTGGTTGGCACGTTAGTATAGGTAGGCAATTAAAATTATTTTAAAATTCAGTTAAAGTTTTAGTTTTTTATTTATTTATTTAATCAACGCCAATCGGCAATTTATAAATACATTAAGCTTAAACTAAACAGTAGGTAATTTTAAAAAGTGCATGTAAATATAAAATAAAACTAGAAATTAAACTAACTAAATGTTATTATTATTTATCCGTCTATTTTTTCTTTTATTAAAAAGCTAATACTTGTGTTTTTTATGTTTAATTGATGAATTATTAATTTCATATTTTAGATTTTTAAGGTAATAGTTCTAATTGGAGCGAAACGAGATATTTTTTCCCCATTTATAGAGGTAAAATTAAGAATGTAACTAAGTAATTAAATGTTTAGATCAAAGCGGCCGTCGCGTATTTATGCATATAGTAGAACCCAATAGGGAAATTCCAATTGTCTGATGGTCTTATCCATCACTGAATTGTCCGTTATAATTCTCTTTATCTCTAGCACACAACTCGGAAGTATATTTGAATCATTGTCAGTCTTCATTTTACCAACCGAATTTCTTTTTTACGTTCAATCATTTTCCATCATATGTTTAAATTCCGACCGAGATGCGTTTGCGTATTGAGAATTTCAATTTACGCTATGCTGGCATTAACGGAGCCCAGAAAGAGGCGAGTGACAGGAATCGAATCCATACAAATTATTAGTTTGATGTGAGATGTAGTCATATTATTATATTTACCCCTCGGAAAACGGAGGGTAGTGTAACTATTTTTTTTTTAAGGTCAACAGTGGTGTGGACACAGAGATTTAAGTCAACATGCCTCCCAAAAAGGGAAATTGTTTATTTTCAGAGAATATCATATTTAATAAAAACTACAGGCTTGCGTTTTTATTTTAATGGATCTTTTTTTTTTATAAAAAAAATACTGTAAATGTATATTTTTTCTATTAAGGATTATTAAGTTCCAACTTACTCCGAACGACCTAATAAAACCAATGAGAGCGTGCTTGGTTGCTGTGTAAATAGGCATGCTTGGACATGGTTTATAACCCATTGTAGATGAAGTTACGACCACTGTACCACCACGGCCTCCTTTGTCCTTACCCATAAGTTGCATTGCCAACAGCGTCCCTCTAATCACACCATTCTATAAACAGTATGAACAGATACAAAAATTAATATACCGTTCATTTTTCTTTAGAACAAACATTTTGTAAAAACAAATAGTGTAGTATACCATTGGTAATAATAATTATAGTGAACAAAGTGATTAGAATTTGTTTATACCTTTTCAATAGTATTTTATAGATAAGTATTTAATATTTCAGTATCAGGCATATTTATTTCTTAATAGATTAAACAAAGTCATGTGTTTAAAAAATATATTATAAAGTGTATAACAGTAATAATAATCATTATTATTATTAATGAATAAGAGTATAATGTAGTGGGGGTCATTGAACTCGAAAATATGCGTGACTGAATTGGCCATTTTATTACATTTATGTAAGGGTGTTATGTTAGGAGAGTATTCGACAATTCTAGGAGTTGATATAAAATGTCAATAAAATTTTTAATTTTAATCTAAAATATATTAAAAGTAAATGTAACTTAACATGGGCCATAAAGTTCAGAAATTGTCATATTGTAAACTTGTGTTATTATAGGTAATAATGAGAAAAATATGACAACTGAAATTACATAAAATGTTTGTTTATCGACTTTTTGTCTTTCGACTTCATATTTTTTCAATTTATTTTATCTTTTTATCTTTTGTATTAGATATTATTAACGTTAACATTAAATTATTTATTTTTAATTTCCAAAACAAAATACACATTTTTACAAAATTATATATGATTAAATAAACTATTAAGTACATATAAAATATTTATAAGACGAAATTACATATATAAGTTGTTAACAGAATATATTCAATGTATCTAAGACAAAATAAGTTATAATAGTTTTAATAAATTTATATTAGGTACTTCTATTATTATTTATATTTTATGTTCAAACGATGAAATCAGTTTATCCAATATCAAAGAGTCATTATAGATTTTTACTGGAGCGAAAAATCTTTTAGTTTTTAATGAGGTTTATTTTGTTTTATTTTCTCCCATGAGACAATTTTTTTAGTCAGTATACTTCGCCGAAAATTACGGTAAGCGCTCTTAGGAATTGCTTCTTCAGTGTCCATTAAAAAGGTTAATTTTCTTTATTTCCAAAAGCTTATTTAATATTAAAGAATTTTATCGTAAAAACAACAAAAAGTTCCGAAAACGAGATATTTATTAAATAAATTTTTGTTATTTATTTCAAAATTTAAAATAATTTATAATTCAAATTAATTTTAATTTTCACTGTCAAAATATACCATCTAATAATAATAATCTAATAATACCCAAGTATGTAGGTATAAATTAAAATTATAACTCAGTTGATACTTTATAGAAATAAATACGTAATTATTGATTTTTCTACAGTTAGGTATATTTAATTCCTTAAGTACAAGGAAAACCTACCGTTAGAATAAATAGGTGACATTTACGACACCTACTCAAGTTAGCTTTTAACAATAACGCTAACGACTATTTTGTTGAACTTCTAAAAACAAAAATTCTTACCGACTATAAGTTTTAGAGCTATGCAGATATACCGACTAAATAACTAATAAAACAAATTAGGTATTACAAATATATTTTAAAATTACATATTCTTAAATTATTAAGAATACAATTTTATTATGTACGGTTAAGTACAGTAGCATAATATTACCAAATTTACGTCAACTTCGAATTCCCAAAATCGGTCATTGAACACGCCCGCGTTGTTCACCATTATGTCTAATCCGCCAAATGCTGCGATTGTCTTTCGGAACGCATCTGCAATAAATTGAAAAAATTACGTAAACAGTCAAGTTATTTAATAATTTAAATAGTAACTTCTAATTTTTAAGGATGACAATTTTTTATGGTTATAAAGCGATGACGATTTCA
The DNA here is from genome assembly GCA_027580255.1 of Therioaphis trifolii. Lineage (NCBI taxonomy): Eukaryota > Metazoa > Arthropoda > Insecta > Hemiptera > Aphididae > Therioaphis > Therioaphis trifolii. The sequence goes on from CM050410.1 coordinate 6,804,260, forward strand.
AAATAAGCGATTTACCCATAAAATACCAATACTTGTATTATGGGTACTCAAAAATTCAAAAATAAGAATCTGAGTATACGAATCTTTTTAGTACCTAGCTAATACAGGATTGGTCATGGATTACCTCGATTTGATATTTTTATAATTCGAAATCTGCACCCCCTTCATTCGACTAATTTATTCGTATTACTAAAATAGGTATATATAATATTAATATACTATAAACATTCAGAAATTAGTTTGATAATAGATACATTTTTTATGTTTCTCGTAAATATATACATATTTATTTCCTGTTGTATGATTATACATTTTTACCTTGAAACTGCGGATAATCAGTGACGTCACACGAGCAAAATATGACTTTGGCGTTTCCAAACTTAGCACCCAACAGATCGGCCAATTTGACACCGACATCTTCGTTGATATCACAAATGGAAACCTACATATGAAATACAAAACGTATATTAATATTAAGACTCATCGTGTCGTGTGATTGAGATTAAACGGTGTCAGAATTTTAGTATTTAAATTGTAAATCAAAGTTAACATATTTATCTCAGACATTCATCTCCCGATGATATCTTCATTACATATTTACTGATCGAAATATAATTTACGGCCACTTTAAGTTTAATCTTAGTTGTTGATCGGACATTTTCAAATTTATTATAATTATCGTAATAGGTATAGGTATTAATGTATTATCTTCTTTCAAAGACTCAATATCCTTGAGATACGCTTATGTAGTATAGTAGTTAGGGAGCTGTCTTACAAAACAATGATTAAGTGTATTATTTTAATAGTGTATTATTTTTCGCTATTAAAAAAAAAAAAAAAAATTTTATAAATTATTAAACATAGGTGTTTGTTAATATTTTCAAATCGCATAAATAGTGCGATATTTTTTTTTCAGTTGTTTATTGATTATATCGTATTATCCCAATAATATCGCGATTGATCTGCCATAGAGCATGTATCTACGTAATGATGTAGGTATCTAACAAGGTGGATATATAAATATTTCTACCTCGATACCTAATGCCAGTACCCTTTTCAAAACATTTTTTTAGTTTTGTTAAACGATGAGCATTGATTGTGTAGGTGTGTACATTGTTTTTTGAAAATTATAAAAAAACGAAAATATATGTAAAACCGAATAAAACAATCGTTATATCAATGCGGAGATTGGCTGTTGAAACTAATGAACAATTATAGTGGTTAGTGGGTGAATTTAGGTACCTTCCTACTAAGCATATTGCGCAGGTTAAATTAAAATTACATTTCCGGAGAATATAAATTTTTCTCGAAACTGTTCCTCTCTTTAATGTTTGGCAAATTATTTTTACACATTTCTCCTAAGTAAAAAGTTAACTCGCATAAGAAAAATTGTTATGTAGGTATATATTTATTTATTTTTATTTTTTACGAACTTAAGTACAAATTCCTTCGCAAATCAAATTCTAATAACTAATTATTATTTAATTAAATAATAGAGCATATACAGCCGTAACTAATCCATGAATTGTTGTTCTATTTTTATGATTTCTCTCGAAGATTTATGTGAGCTATTGGCAACTAGTTTTCATATAACAAACGAAAAAAAAATTTTTTTAAATATGCCAAAGGAGGGACAGGAGTAAAATGTCTATTTAAAAAAAATGTTGATTATACCCCCCCCCATATGATGTGAGCCCCCTCTATTTTTTATCGGGTCACGTTTACGTTGCCCGCTAATGGCTAACCCCGTACTAGTCAAGAACTGGTAATACACAAAGTACTTATCGTGGCCATTGCCGACTACGGGCGCAAAATAGAAGTTTGACCAGACAGGCCGAAGTCCCGAACAGTTTACGTGTACGTGCACAGTCACCAAGTACAAGCGGACAACCGATTCATATCGGTGATCGATTACAAGACAGAAGGGATTGTTTTTATTTCAGACAGGGGCTGAGCCCCGGTCGAGCCTCGCCCCTTAGCCGACGCAGCGGAAATCTTACTTTGGCTCCGTTTTTCAGCAGCTCCTCGCAGTACGCGCGACCGATGCCGGCGGCCCCGCCTGTAACCATGGCGACCTTACCCTTGATGTCCATCGATCCGGCTGGCGCGGCGGATCCCCGAGTCACTGTTGCACCGCACGGATATTATCGCGCGTTACCCGACACGGATTCGCGACCCCGGCACATATACGTTTGACGCGCGGCGTACGTATTAATTATTGTGTCGTCACACGGGTCGGCCGCGTTCACGTCGTCAGACGCTCGACGCACGTTGTGCCGCACCGCGCGTCGTCCTGGTCATTCCGCCGGTCGAGCCGCAGTGCCGCGTGCCGATGACGCGACGACGTCCGGAGCGGACGCCGAACGGTACGAGTGTCGTACGGCACACCCCAAATACGCGTGTACGTCTGCGGGGTGAACGCGGAGACGGGTTTGAAACGGCGATGGAAATTTCTCGGACGACGATGACGGCGAAAAAGGGAGAAAACGATTGTGGCGGTCCGGTTTTTTGAGCGCGTAGTTAATAGTAATAATAAGAATAATAATATATTAATTCAAGTTTGTGCGCGCGCGCGTCTGTGTTGTTGCGTGTACGGCGGGTGTCGACCTCGCCCTTAACGATGGCGAACACGACGATCCGCGTCGCCGACTGCGATCAGGGTGGTGTCCGAGCGGCGTGACGAAAACGCGCGTCGTAGAGCTTCATCTGCCCGGACGGCCGCGGGAAGCGCTGCGGCGAGAATTTCGCCGAGGGGCGGTTGGCTGGTCGGTCGCACGTGCGACGACCAAAGCACGCGGACGCTTGGTATGGTGACGATGCTTTGCGAATGAACGACGATAAAGAATTTCAAACAGAAAATTCGTTCTCTTACCTCGGAGTGAACGCGATTTCTTTTTTTCTAGTCCAAGTTACCTATTTCAGTTGTACACTGTAGCGTTATTTCGATTCGTTTAAAGGTTGTATACACTTAGTATTGTATAGGACTTAGGCCACAAATCTTATATTGCAATATTTTTGATTAATTTCTCTCTATTATTTATTTTCAGGCTACAAGCTGCTGCTTCTATTAAAATTAATATTTCAGTACCCTGTAGTACTTATCTACGCTTTTTGATTTAGATTTATATATACCTACATACTCATCAGTGGCATTTTCTGGTTTTTTATATTAGGCGTTAAAAAATGTTTCAAACGATTACCTATTTTAATTATTATTTATTTTTTTTTCAATAAGATATTTACAATTTGTGTTTAACATCACAATAAGTAAATTGGATAATTTATGTACATGTTTAACTTAAATCATTTGAAGTGGGATGCCAACCAGTGATGGAACCCAACGTGAATTTATTTTAGGTTAACAAATCTCTGCAGTATTTTCTTTTGAGTCTATGGATGGGATTAATGGGTTGAGTAGATGGAATTTGTGATACTAACAGGCAAGGTATGGGAAGGTAGTTTGAAGTAAAAGGATCTGTAATATTTGGTGGTTAATTGGTCAACTGACTCAATTTTTAGGTCGGAGTGTAGTGAAGAGTTGGAAACAAACCAAGGAGCAGACGTTATCATACGGAGGGTAATGGACTGGAATGCTTGTATCGTGTGAATTTGGGACGGCTTTGCACAGCCCCAAATTTGGATTTCATATGCCCGTATTGGACGCAAGAGAGATTTATACATTATAAGTTTGGTGTGCACTGGTAGTTTTGACTTTAAAATCGGATGAAGTAGGTGAAGGCGGCTATTGAGAGTTTTTCTTTTTTGTATAAGATTTGGGCCCCAGGTTAATCTTTTATCAATGGTAATTCCGAGATATTTAACATTTGGAGATGATGGTATTTGAGTACCTTGAAAGTGAACAGGAGGGGGTACTGTTATTTTTAAAGTAAATGGTACATAAACAGATTTGTCTGGATTTATTTTTATTCGCCACTTGGTTGCCCAGTTGTCAATGGAATCTAAGTGTGTTTGTAAACAGTTGGATTTTCGTCAGGGTCATTATTAGCACAAACTATTGCGGTGTCGTCTGCGTAAGTAGCCAAGGTGGTGTTTGTTGTAACTGGTATGTCGGCCGTGTAAATATTGAATAGGTCAGGAGAAAGGTCGCTACCACCTTGGGGCACACCGGCTTTAATGGAAAAGTGTGGTGAGTATGAGCTACCATATCAGATTTCGTATGAGCGGCTTTCAAGATATGAGCGAATAATTAGATAATATGGCGCAGGTAGAAAAAGTTTGAGTTTGCATAGTAGGCCATCATGCCTTACACGGTCAAAAGCCTGCGCTACATCCAGGAAAACATCAGGACAAAATTGCTTCATTTCGAAGGATGATGATATTTTATCTGTTAACCTATGAATTTGGTGGACAGTGGAATGTTTTGCTCTAAAGCCAAATTGAGAGTTTGGGATAATTTTATGAGTTTGCATAATAGGTCTGATTCTTTTGAGTATTATTTTTTCGAACAGTTTTGCTAGAGTTGGAAGTAAGCTTATCGGCATGAAGGAGGTAGTTAGAGTCTTTGGTTTATTTGGTTTTGGTATAAGTATTACAGTTGACAACTTCCATATTAGCGAAAAATATGATAGTCTTAGCATAGCGTTGAATATAAAAGTAATTAGTAGACTGGGTTAGGTTACGTTATAATCAATGATAATAGTTATTATTTGAAATATATTATTGTAAATATGTGAATGCTTATAAATTTAATTTATGTCTGGGCGTTAATGCAAAACTTGCACACCTGAATAAACGCCAATAATACTCACCTCAAGTAAATACATATACTTCAAGTATACTATATATAATGCTTTCTGTAATATTTATTAAGTTATATTTAATAGCTATAATCAAAACTATACTCTCTAATTTATATATTCTATTTATAAAACACTCAGCTGATTCAATGCTTTATCCTAAAGCTTATTATTAATGTCCTGTACAATGAATAAGATATTATATATTTTTAACAAATTTGCATCCTTATTCATTTTTGTTGTATCCAGCAGGATTATTTTAAAAAAATATTGGAGAATATACATACAAATAAATTAAATTAGTAATATGAAAACCATAGATGTATCATTAGTGAGAAAATTCGAATAATCCACCATGAAAGTAAATTAAATTAAAATTAAAAGTACAGTGGTAGCCAATGTTACCTCTCATCTTTTGGACAGATAATTATGATAAAAAATTTTTCTTAATATTTGAGTAAGATCATATTACATTTTCAGATCTCAATATTAAGAATTAAAAATTATTGAAGATAAAAATATTATTCATATATCATAGTTTATTTTTTGGTTTGGTAAACATGATTCAACATTTGAGCATACATTACAATTTATGATCAGGTATACATTAAAAATATTTCAAAATAGCAACTTTGAACTTCAGAACATAAATCTACATTTTAATAATTTTACAATTTTAGAGTACACCATACATTTTTCGTAGTAATACCACTGCATTGAGAAAAATCATGTCTATTTTTGATATTGCATGATATAATTATTCAAAATATACTCTTAACAATTTTGTTTAAAGAAACTTTACGTTCACACCTTGAAAGTAAATACTTGAGAAAATTAAAAAACGATTTATGGGACATAAAATGTCAAAATTGTTTTTAATGTTTGGATTCATCCTGGAGAACTAGAGAAGCAATTTCACTACTGATACAATAGGCCTGTTCTGTGTTTGCTTTGTTCAGTGTGACTGCTTTCTGCTTATATTAGTTTTATTTTTAATAAATGAAAGAATCAATAGTATAATTTTTGAAAAATGCACTACTGATAAAATGGTTGGATCGATACAATTTAGATAATTTCATAATAAAATAGTAGTAATAGTTAATACTGTAATTAAAAAGCAATTTAACCCTCAAAATATCATATAAAGATTATTGAGTTATAAATTGTTGGAGGAATTTCAATAAAGAAACATTTTTAAATATAAGAGAACGTTCAAAGTATTTATTTTACCTTGATTTACAGGTTCACCCCACATACTTAAAATTCAATTTAAAATAAAAAAAAAAAAAATAAATATATATATGTATATATATTTTAGAATTTATAATTATATTAAAAAAAAAAAAAAAAAAAATTATAGGCAATAAAGTTCCTTTTTGTTTCTTAAAAACATAAAATGTGTGTTGAATTTTTACATGCTCTTAAAAACTAGTATAATAAATAACACAAAACACAGAAACTGAAGTGATTCTAAAATTTAAAATATGAATTAAGTCAGCATAAAACATATGTATGTATCCATATTATATATATATATATATATATATATATATATATATATATATATACATACATACATACACACACACACATATACATTTAGATTTTCGCTATTGATGACTATGAGTGTTCAATTATGAGTAAATGACTAATAATAATTATTCAATTAAATTAGTTATTATCTACTCACAAATAACCTCATAAATTATTATCACTATATTATTAATGTTTAAATAATTAGATTTTTTTTTAGTACTTAAAATAAAACAATGTCTAAGTATCTATTTATGAGTATATTATAATATAATAAATAGTATATAAAATACACCTATGTGTGATATCGCTTTCTGAACCATGAAATTATATGAAAAATTTAACAAAAATTATAAAACAATAAGACCTGTAAACTTATATTTCTGTGGAAATATGTTTAAAACCACAAATGAAAGAGACATAGACAATCCCAAATGTTTTAGGTAAAATCTAGGTGTCGGTCTGAGGGGCTGTATAATAGCAGCATGGAAATATGATCCTCAGGCAACGACCAATGAAGCGACGTTGTTGTTGTTGTTGTACTGCTTGCATTGGTTGTGTAGGTTGTACCGATGCGGCAGCTGTGGGTTGGTAGCGTGGCGCAAGGTACAAGCTATTCCATGGTTCAGACAGCGGCGATGGCTAGAATGTGCTACCCTCAGGTGGCTGGGACATTTTCATGTTATCCTTAAGTGTCATTAATCGTCTGAGCTCTTGCAAAACAGTCTTGATAGTATAATCACGTTGCCATCTAGCTAACACTGGTACTTGTCTATTATCCACCTAAAATAATAATGAAAAATGTTTATTTTTAATGCGTGTGAAACAACACAAAGCATGAGAATTTGGATACAAACATTGACACATTGTACAATTCCACAATTGTGTTAGAAATCAAAACTGATTTCATATGATTAAATAATACTTGGAAAAAAAATTTGAATAAAATGAAAATTTTAGAAGATAACATTTATAATTGATTTTTTTCAAATTGAATTTTAATAATACAATAATAATAATAATATAATTTTAATAATATATATACATATTAACCCATTGGACTTGAAAAATTTTTTTTTTTATGATAATGCTGTAGATGATTGACTCGTTTCACAAGTCAGTTCTATTTTATTAAAAAGACAAAATGTTGAGTTTCTATGAATTAAATTTGAGACGAATGACTCGTCTGACAAAATTCCGCTGGTATAGTAGAAATGAATGAGGGACTTGTTTAAGAAGTCTTTGGAGTTAAAATACAAATATAATTGATTTTTTGACATTTAGAAGTTATAGATTATTCTAATCTAATGTGGACACAATTTTAACAAACAGATAATATATTATTGATATTTATACCAAATTTTAATTGAGAGTAATAACAATGTAGAAAGATAATTATGCATATTTTTAGAAGTTTTTAAGTAGGTGATAAATAGATTTTTAAAAGAGCATTTTCTACAAAGTTTTAGGGCATTAATACTCAATCCTATAAATGTCAATTAAAATAAAACCTTTCAAATATACATTATTATTAAAAACCACAAAAAAAAAAAAAAAGCCAATATTAATCAAAATATATATCACGAAACATACCAATCCAGTTGTATTATGGACACAATTCATATTGATTCGTGTAACAAAACGAGCAACAGGTGCATCATCTGGATACATAGGCCCACATTCAACTTTAAGACTATACATTCGATTTTCATATGGAGTCTAAAATACAAAAAAAAAAAAATTTATTTTAAAAAGTTTTTTAAGATACCTAGGTAAAAATAATTTTAAATAATAAATACCCTAGGTGGTCCAATGATCATTCCAGTCCATTGAGTTAAAGTCATATCATCATCTTTTTCAAGACCCCAACTAATAGTACCATCTCCAACACCTTTTTGTCCTTGTTCCAATTCTTCTAACAGTCTAAAATTTCGTGGAATAACTAAAAAACGAAAAAATAAAAATCAATATTCATTTAAATCTATGCATGGTAATGATAACAATAATCATATACAACTAGTCGTTTCTAATAAAAAAAAAAAAAAAACTAGTCGTTTCAACATTAGACCATATGAAAATAAATAAACACAAAAATAACGATTTTATAAGATGAGAATGAACAAAATTAATTTTTGTAGTTCATACACAGGAAATCGAATAGATAAGCAAGCGCTTACAAACCACCAATTGCAACTTCCAATCATTGTGATGCTTTTTTTTATATAGCTTTTCAGTTGCATGATAGTTAAGTTAATTGATGCCAAACATAAACTCAAATTCTAAATAAAAAAGCTAAATAATGTCTAGTAAATATACACAAAATAAAAACACACATATGGATAATTCTTGAGTAATGACAATCAGGGGCATTCATATTGAATATTTGTTTACAGTTTTTGTTGTGATTATGGAAGTTAAAGGAATTAAAAGAAGTGTTCAACATTTACAATTTAAATAAAAGACAATGGTATTTTGTTAAAAATAGCACCATAATTTATGTCCAATACATCTGATTGTATCACGTCAATAAAATGAATTATCATAATATGAAAAGTGGTATTCAAAATTTGATCGAAATAGTAAGTACGTTGTAGGTCAAATTAATAAATTCTATCTTACCAATGGATAAAGATCATACATAATGTAACTATGTATTTATAATAGTAACTGAGTGCTCTAACTATGACATATGTTAACAACAAAATTCATAACACCAACACTATGTGGGAAGTACATCAAATAATGATGTTGTACATGGAATACAAGGAGACACTATTCCTCATAACTGAGAAAACGCAAGTTTCTGTGGTAACACATAATATGTAAATTATGGCTGTCATGTATAATCTACAAAATGAAATAATGAATAGAAGTAATAGAACAAAATATAACGATGAAAATAACTTGGAAAGCACATTGTTAAAATGTACGTGTACACAATAGAAGGCTTACTAGAGATCAGTAAGCAGCCTAGAGAGTCATGCATGCAGTAATGACCCACCGTGTTGAGCATACGTATATGGAGAAACTGGTTGGTGGAGAAACAGAGAAAATGCGATTAGGTTTTGATGGACAAAAACGTGAAACGAAAACCTGAGATTTTGACAGGTGTTTGGAATAATGTCGACAGGCAAACGGGCGCTAATACGCAATCGAACCGAATCTACTAAAAGCACGTCGGGATCTGAAACCAGTCGAGGCCGGGTCTGCAAGGAAAAACACCAACGGCGGAGGTTATCGTGGCAGAGGCTGAGCTGGCGGGACGCCGAGAAGCGCTCAACTCCGGGCAGTTAGGATTCAGAAACATGTTGTGCACACGGTCGGGATGTCGAACTATAAGGTCGCCGGGCGATCGCGTGTGTACTCACCCACTGTGTTTGTTATGGCCATGGTGCGGAAATGCGAGTGCGGATGACGACGACGTTGGACCGGGCGACGGGCAGTTGACGATGTCGGCGTTTATCGGTGGTGCTCGTCCAATGGCAGAGCAGGATGACGGGCGAGTACACTGTTTATGGCGATGTCCGCCGCGGAAAGACTTGTCGGTCGAGCGATGTCTTATTCGGATACGGGGTTAGATGGATATCACGATTGTACGGGAAGAATGAACGACGGCGACGATCGCGGACGATTGGCCCTGGCCCACCGAGCGCGCAGTGCCGCAAACGTTTGTGACCCCCCGGTGCCGGTTGATTTCCCGTCGCGCACACGCACTGTTCGCCTGTCGACTGATACGCCGATTCGCTGTGTCACGGTCACGGTCTTAGTTGTGTTGTGTTATGAGATAAATAAAAAAAATGTCAACCACTGATTGCCTGATTCTGTTTTATCTCGTGAAAAGATGAAATTCGTAGTTTTCCCTGTGAATTGTGATAGTGCCGATTCACGATGTAGAGAGATTATCGAAGGACGAAGATCATGATTCATGACTTAGATGCCGGTTGCCTAGAGTAGAACCACAAAAACGTCTTAAATTGGATGTTATGTTAACTCGGGTGTTGTTATCAATATAATAGACATAGTTATTGATAAGATAATTTGATTCATGATCTATTTTCTATGATTTGATTTGTGTAACTAAGATTGGGTGTTTAACTTTCCTCAATTCGCTGGCAGATTTTCGATTTTTACTCTTACTTTATGGTTTAGTAATTTATGAAATAGTATTAACACTGTTTGACGATCTTCTTGAACGTAGTTTTGTGTTCTTCGTTTGATAAAAATTCAGCTAATATGAATATTTTGCCGAAAAAGAGGTAAGTGTTAAATTATTTCTGATTTTATCTATAAATTGTTCGTTTTTTCAATAAAAATATAGATGACTTCGTAATAGTGTTTTATTTATCGGAAAAAATTGCTTCAGGAATATTAACAATGTATTCTTAAAGTACTTTCACAATGTTATAAAAAAATTAATCAAATATACAAATATCAACAGAAATTTTATTTTGTAGGTATATTCAATGTGTGTGTTTATCGTAGATATTAGATTGTATTTCACATTCAAAGTATAAATGAGTTGATTTCAAATTTTTATAGATTGGCTACACTTGTTACCTAGTTACACAGTCATGTGTGTATACTCATAGAAATCATAATTATCTTTAAATAAATTATAATAACTATAAAGTTGTCAAGCCATTAACTTACATAAATAAAGTCTTGAGTATAAGTTTTGTGAAAAATACAAAAGCATAACATTTAGCACTTCATCATATATTATGTAAATAATTATAAAATAGAAAAATAAAATTCAATCAATTTATTTTATGAAAGTCATTTATATTTGTACTTGTACCTATTTTTAAATTATACTTTTAAAATAATTTCATGGTACTATTAAATATTAATAATATTGAGGTATTTTTGGAAAGTTTTCAAAATGCTCATTGTATTAATTGTTAGCCTAAATTTTATAGGTGGCATGTCCGAACCAAAGAGAACATTGCACGTGTTCGGCGTGATGAAGCTCAAGCGGCTGAAGAAGAGAAGAAACTTAAGATGAGGATACAACTAGCTGTAGGTAGAAAGTAACATAATTATAAGAAACATTGAACTAGTTTCAATATAATATTATTATTAATATATTTTTACATTTATTCTAAATGTAATTTCAAATTTGAAACTGCTTTTCATAATTTATTATTAAATAATAGCAAATTTTGCTAATTTTTAATATTAGTTAACTTGCAAGTTTTATTATATTATTATTTGAAAATAATCAAAATTGATAATAAATGAAAAAAAAAAATTGGTCTTATTATATAGCTTTGTAATTCTTAATTGAATTGAATAGAATTTTAATTTTAACCTATCAATTATTTATTTAGGTATTTATTTATTATGTGACAAGGATTCTAAAAACAAAAATTAAATTGTTCTTGAGAAAATTTTGCTATTGCAATAAATTTGAACTTTTTATCTAACTATGCTACCTAGTACCAAATATTATTGAAAAATAAACATTTTCGGACATTTAAATACAAATTCACGCTATCTTAGAAAATTAAATCGAAAAATAAAAATTCTTATTCTTAAGGAACTTAATAACTGAAATGTTAAATTATTTGATGAAATTATTGATTGAAGGTTGAAAACATGTACATAATAAGATTGGTTTATGTGTTTATAAATTTATGAAAGAAAAATAACTAATTAGCATAACAATGTGTGAATGCTTAAATGCTTAGTATTATTGGCTTATGCATATTTATTTAAGAGCTGTAGTTTTAAAGGATAATCAAACACATATATTAATAGTCATTTATATGATAGACACTTATGTAATACGTTTAGACTATCAATATTGTTTTTTATAATATTTGACTCTTTAAAAACAGACTATTTGCAATTTCTTTAATATTTTAATATTATCAAATAATTGTCCTAGTGTTATTAGTTATGTTAATTTTTATGTTTTAGGAACAAGAGACAAAACTAGCGTTATTGAGAAATAGGTCAAAACAAAGATATGATGACTCTGCTGATCGCCTTGAAGAAACTAAATCAGAAGTTTTGAGTCATGTTAATTTTTTTCAAGATCTTGAAGATGGACATGTTGCTCATACTGGTGTCAATAAAGAACACGAACAAGAAAAAAAAGAAGAAAAAGAAGCATATGAAAAAAAAATTGGTTACCTTACTTATTTAGGACAAGATACAGATGAAGCAACTGGTAATGTACAATGGTATAATAAAAAACCAAAACGATTAGATTTATGTGAAACTGGTAAAGAAATAGAAACCAAAGTCAAAATATTTAATGATCCTCTAATGGTGATGAAAAAATTCATTGAAAATGATGAAAAAGATGGTAAAAATTCAAAAGAATTAAGCAAAAAGAAAGATGATTCTCCAATAAAAAAGCACAAGAAAAAGAAGACAAAAAAAGAAAAAAAGAAAAAAAAGGAGAAAGATAAAGATAAAAAGAAATTAGCTTTGGATATACTTAGAGAAAAGAGATTAAAGAGAGAAAGAGAAGAAAGGTTTAGAGCCAGTCAATTGTTAGCAAAAATGAATGGAGAACCTATTGAAGTTCCAAAACCATCAACAAAACCAACTATTGTGCAAAAATATAATTCTCAGTTTAACCCATACTTGGCTAAACAAAATTATCCTACTAGTAGTAACATAAACTGATATTATTTTTTGTAATAAATTGCTTAAAACTTAATTGAATCAATTATTTTCTATGTGTTGTATATTTATTTCCTAGTAATAAGGAAAAAAAATTATTTTTTATTAAAAATTTAATTAATGTTATTTTATTTCAAACTTTTGTTATAAGTTTAATTTTTAATAAGATGTTGTTAATAGATGATTTTCTTCAATCAAATGTTTACATCAATCATTTTAATTCAATCATAATCATAATTTGATCTTATTATGTTTGTAGTATTCATACATATTATTGGAATCCTTCATATTATTCTTAATGTTAATTACATTTTTTTTTTTTAAGTTGGAAATGGACGTGAAAACAGTTTATTACGTAAAAATCGTATAATAATTTATTTTAACGCTAATAAAAAATAATCCCTATGACATGATTTCTGAAATTTTTTTAGTATCATAAGAGAAGTGAATGTTGTGTAAAGCCATATTAAATTGTTTTAATTATTTAAAATCATTAGAGAATAACTTAAAAAATAAGGTATTTTCAAAGTTCTATTTTTACCCTAAGTTTACAAATTTTGTTGAAACTTTTGTGAAATTTTATCGATGATACCATTAATACATTTTTTTATTTTACATTAATTATTGAGTTATGACTAAATAACTAAAACTGACATAGTGAAAGTGTCATTTATGGAACGTTTTACTGTTTTTACTCAGTTTTCCACAGTTTTTCACCAAACTTGGAAAAAGTACCAACAAAATTGAAAAATAACCCGTTTAAAGTACCATCTAGATACCATCGTTTCACTCAGAATCTAATACTGATCAATAAATAAATTTACATGTTATATCTCATATTTTGCATAACTAGATAGTTATTTATGAAAATTTAACTGAATTAAGTTAAAATTGTTTCTCAAGGTAGGTACCGAAATAACTTTTGTTACCATAGGCTGCCTTTATTTTGGTATGTTTTTGAGATAGGAACCTATGAATGAATTGATTAAAATGTTGGAAAATATCTAAAATGTTATATGTATTTCATAAATTAATCTAAATATTATTTGCAAGTACCTTAAAAACCTACATTGATAACAAATAATTTTGTAATATAATTAATACACTTGTAATATTACCTAAATTTTAATTAAAAAAAAATGAAAATAAATGTTCTTCACTTGAAGAATTCAATAAATAATAACAATAAAAACATTAAAATAATATTACATTAAAACGTAATAAAATAAAAATATATATAACATAAATTTAAAATAGGTATTAGCTATTAAGTTAAAGGAAATAGAAATATTCAGAGCACATAATATGATACATTTTGGTGCTGAAATTTAACAATTTGATTGGTAGTTTGAAAGTACTAATTATTTATTGGTTTTATGCCTGAATATTTGCCAACATTATTTTTTTTTCTTGAGGGTTTGTATTATTAGCATAGGCGAAACTAGACATTTGTGTAAGGTCAGGCCAAAATATTGAAAAATGTCCCCCTCTCCGTTTAAAAAAAAAAATCGACCATTCAAATTTTGTTTATTTTTAATGTGTAAAAAACACGTAATTATATTTATACATTTAATACTCAGGGCTGTGTTTTTGTATAAATATTTAATATATCTACATGTCTTTAACAAAAATAGTCACAATATACTGGGACTTAGGTATATAGACCAAGAAAGTTCATGATATAAATATTTGTTTCACAAAAACAATTGAGTCGTCATTTTTCAACTTTAAAATAGTGTAAAAAATAATTTATCAAATTGAGCTTTATAAAACTTAGATCATAGACAAGAAAATTCGCCCAGTTTATTGGTGATGGGCATTTTTTTGCTGAATGAATAAATTAGGTACTTAAAATTTTATAAGATTTTGGTTGAAAAAATCGCTATGTAACGTAAAAACGATAATTCTCGTTAAAATTCGAAAAATTATTTTGAAAAAATTCAAAAAATGCATAAAAAAATCATAACAGTTTTTGAGATTTTATCAGCATTGTTAGAAAACTACCTATACAAATAGGATAGTGTAAAAATACACACACACACACCCACACACACACACATACACACACATCATAGTGATGAAGTCAATAAAAATTTGAACATAACCTAATTTATAATAAACAAAATCAATATTTTTCGTTATAAATTACAATTATTATTAATTTTGATTGTCTAATCTGTATTTTAGTTTTCTTTTAAACGTAATTTTTTTTCAAATATGTCCCTAATCTGTATCATTTCCAGGGTCTTGTCTGCATTAGGTCAGGCCACGGCCTGACTGGCCTGACCCGTAGTTTTGCCAATGATGATTAGACATAACCATATTGCTTGTTTTAACTATAGTCACCTTTATGTTACGACTGCTTATAGTCGAATATGATGTTGGGTCTTGCAAAGAAAAAGTTACATTTTTATTCTTTTCATTTTTTTTTAAAGTGATCTTCAATACGTTGTGATATTTTTGGAACCACTGCTTTTGATATTATTTTGAGTTTAGAATCATATTTCTTTCGCTGAAGATTACCTGGATAAATTAAAAAAAAAAAACATTAAGTATAACTTGAATTTTCACTAACTTTTACGTTAGTCATATACAGTTATTTATATATATATATATAACAACTAGACTTATCTATTTACAGTTTTATTAATATAAAGCTCAAAATTAGTTTTGTGATCAATTGTTCAAGCCTTATACATTATATTAAAAAATTACAAAAAAAAAAGACATTAACTGGCCGAATTCATGTGTTTTAAAAAAGATGAAATATTTAAAAATTTAATATACGATATAAAATTGCTTTATATGTCATAAACAACGAATATATATATATATATATATATATATATATATTTTTTTTTTTTTTTTATGAGGTTTTTCTAAATATCAAACCGATGAGGAATTTACAAAATCACTAAATATATCCAAATATTAGCCACGTAGGTAGTAGGTACCTATATAAATAATAATTATTAGGTATATGGAGTTGAAGTAAGTTCTTACTTAATGCGGTGTTTACACCTACCTACCTGTTTGTGGTAGGTAAGTAAATTTACAAATTTACCACTCTTACCTGTGCACGGACGCATACAACTACAGCGAAATACGTAAATATAAAACTATAAAAAACAATAAACACACTCTCAGTGCCATTATGAGGTACACTTCCCATTCTATCGCAAAATCTCAAGCTAATAAAGATATAGGATAATAAAATTAACTATTGATATCGTGACCATTTGGATATCCAACGTATGTGTTGGAAATTATCACTTATGATTCAACAATAGTTTTTTCAAAATCATAAAACTTGATTTCATGTCGACGGCCGACGATTGAAATTTAGAGCTAACCAGCCGCAAAAATTTGGTCTATCTGGATTTAATGATGAAAAAAAGGGAAAACGCATTTAAAAAGTTTTAAGTTTTCTACCTCAACGGTAAATTTCTGTAAATTACTGCAAGAGTGGATTATTAAACGTTTGTCATGTCTAGTGATCTTAAAAGTTAATTTGTCATTACTGCTTTATTATTATTAGAATTATTTATATAATTAAATAACATAGGTTTTTGTCAATTTTATAAACATTACAACCGTTTGTAGAGAGTAGAGACGTAGGTATTACCATTGGATATAGAATAAAATTATTCTGTAATCAATGGTACCTATTACCAATTTAATAAATATTGAGCACACTTTGTCTAAATACCATGAAATACGTGAAATCTGTATATTGTTTACTTACCATTTGTATTTTGAGTGTTTGAACTACTACCTAATAGTGCATTTTGTTTTTGTTTTAGTGGTTGTACTCGTGTCTTTTTCCGTATTTCGGATTTTAATCTGTTCTTTAAGCTTGCAAAACTTTTTGTCCTTGCCATGATAAATCCTGTTTTGAGTTAAATTACTTTTGTTTATTATAATTTTTTTTGTTACACTGAGTAATTTTTCATGTTAGCTACTTAGCTATCGCTAAACAATTTTTTTTGCCATTTATCATGGTTGTGAATTTTTGTATTAAAATAAAAGAAATTTAATGCATTTTTCGTTCATCGAGTTTCGTTCGTTTTGAGAAAAATGTCTTTGATCTTATAAATTACAAATAATTATTTTTGAATAAAAGATGTTAAAATGTAAATATTTTAAGCGGCTATATAATATAGGTACTTTAATTCTGTTTTTAGTGTAAAAATATCTGAGTTTTCATGATGATAATAATAGAAATAATATTATAATATTTACCAAATTTTTGATTACTATGAAGACAGAAGATTGTTTAAAAATATTTACAGGAAAGCTATATACACATGAAATATTTGTGTTCACTTATACCTTCTGAAAGTTAAATAGCAAATGTTTTAGATCATGGATCTATGATGTTTTAGATTAGTGGTCTATGAAGGACGTGCCAATATTATGAAAAAAAATTTAAACGAAATTGTTTTAAATATTTTTTCTATATTACCTTATATGAGGTAAGTCTGTACAAATATTAAAAATGTAATTAAATTGGCAAAAAAATTTTTTGAAACTTATTTTCATCGTTTGTTCTTTTTGTTCCTTTCCTTATGGAGCTGAAACTGTCAAACATTTATCCGAGTAGCTAACAGTCTAACAGTTATGACTAAAACGTAAAATATTACGGCCATCAACGTTATACATAAATATTGACATTTGACGTAAATTTTGGGAACATTTCATTTTAAAACTAAACCAAATTTACTTTCGAGGCATTTTCTGAGTAATACAAGTTTTTTACTTTGTATATGATACAAGTATGTACCTATATGCGATGATCTTATAATTTTGAAAAATATCTTGAGAGTACCTATAGGGCGTATTTAGTAGTCACTATAGGTACTAGGTATAGCCAGTAGCCGCAGGGGCGTCGTTTCAGCTTTTTAACTGGGGTAGCAAGACCTACTGAGTGGTAAGGAATACTCACTGGTAAAATGGGGTCCGGTTGTCCTTCCCCGCCACCCTTCACAAATTGTTTTCAAAAATTGACTTTAAATTTGTTACTTTTTGAAACTCTCAGATTAATTTCTGGAGGGGGTACTCCACTCGGAATCGTTTTATTGAAGGAATGATTTATTACGGCCCCTAAATAACTTAATACGGCTCTGTGTATGTATTATAATTTGAGTATGTTATAAATAAAAGAATTTAAATATTTGTACAGTGTATAATACAAAAATTAATTATATCATAGTTACTAGTTATATACACAGAGTATTATACAAAGTAAATAAAATACTGTATTTTTACATCACTAGTTAAACATATTAAGAAATAATTAAAACTAACTTACCATGTCTCACGCTGTTTCAGTTCATAGAATGTATAAAATATTTGCATACTATACACATCAATACTGACGTCTGACAAAAAATCAAACTGTACCAGCAACGAACTTTGATCTAAAATAACATAGTAAAAATAGCAGTTTACCATTCGAGGTAAAAACTAAAAATTTCTGATATCTCACAAGGAAACTAGTACCGATTGTGGTATCGTTGTTGCCATGCTAATAATAACTATTATTTGAGGCGCTCAGCGCCAAAACAGCCTAACCCACAAAAAAATCAAATACCGTTTTATGTGATAAAATGTTTCAGATTGATATAATATTTGAAATCCACTATGGCCTATTCCACAAAAAAAATTATTCACTAAATGGCAGCACATTCTTTCTTTTGGCACTGTAAATTATGAAATATAATTTCAGAGCCATAGTGGCCCAACCCTATGCTAGTGGATTAGGCCATTTTTTCCTCCAATAAAATAACTAATAATTTTAGAACCAGAGTGGCCCAACCCCTTGGATAATAGATATATTACCTATAATATATCTATTATCCGTGGCCCAACCCTATCCTATTAAATTGGCCAATTTTTTTCCATGAATAAAATAATATTGATAATAATTTTTTCCCGGCAAAATGAATGCAGTTATCATTTTTATCAAAATACGAAATTTAGTTCATTTGATTAATTTATTAACTCATGACAAAATAGTTTGTTAATTGTTTCAGTTGTTATTTGTTAATTGTTATTTTATTATTCTTATAATGAACACTCTAGAAATAAACGAATACCTATTTACAAGATGGTAAGTTACTACTAAAAATGTTTTAATACCAAATTTTCAAGTTGATCAAATTTATTAAAAATAATATATTTTAAACTGAACTGTTACATAGGTACTATTAAAAGTGATTTTGATTTTTTTTTGTCATGTTAAGTTTATTTATAATTTCATTGTTAATAATCATTCTACACTAAAGATTATTACAATATTATTTAAAAAAAGTTACAAATAAACTTAAACAATTATTTACATAGTATTTTCATGTTGTGTGAATTTAAATGAATTACAAATTCCCAATAAGCTGGTCTAAACCACAGAAAATTGAAATAAATAAATAAAAAAAATTCAAAATTCATAGTGGCTTAACCCACATTACATCTTAACAAACTTTAAATTGGCTAGAACCTTATAGATGGTCCAAAAGGCAAGGATTTGTACATACTAATGAGTTATTGTTATTTTCCTTGGAGTGGATTTAATAAGAAAAAAAATATTGAAAAATAGTCAAAACTTTAAATGCCCGTCTTGCACAATTACACTTTTGTGGGTTAAGCTGTTTTGGCGCTGAGGGCCTCATTTGTATACACATTTTGTATATTATACATTTATATCTTGTCAAGGTAGATAAAATTATTTCAAAAATATGTTCTATATAATATAATATTTTATTATCACCAAGAATCTTGCTGTATTTCATATACAGTGTATTTTTTAATTTGGTGCCTATTCGTCAATTATTGAGACTTTTACTTCAAATTTCTGGGGTGGTAAAATACTGGGTTTGAGAATTCTAGGGTGGTCACTGCCACCCCTTGCCACCCCTAAATTACGCCTATGCCAGTAGGCATATTGTTTTATTGAAAGAGGTACTTTTTAAATAATTGACTAACATAGAAATGTTGTATCAACTTTTAAAAAGTTGTCAATAATATATATATATATATATATTTAAATACTTGGGAATCATTGAAATGTTAAACATTTAAAACATCTTTAATTAAAAATTTAAATTTGAATAATGCCAAGGATTATAATTGTATATCACTTCAAATTAAAATCAATATACAAAATGTAATTTTTAGTGAACACACGATTACATGATATAGATATATAAATACTAATAAACGTTTTGTATTAATGTGGGTGAGTTTAAACTATAAAATACTGTTGTCATTTTTACCGTAGTGGATTATTATCTAATAATTAATTTTATACATATTTTTACACGTATCTGGTACAATATTGCCACATTCTTACACTTGAATCGCAGTGGTTATAGTTTATTAGATAGGTAGTGTTAAAAATTCAGGTTTAGGAAAACATCAATGTGTAGTTGATTGACAATTATTGCATAGTTATTAAAGGGGAAACGAAAGTTAGACATAAGAACAAAAATCATTTTTTCAAATTTAAATCAAATAGTGTATTGTATCCATGGGAACGATATCAACGGGAAAGGAGACGTCTCTATGTTATATGGCGATATCACGTAATATGTTTTCTGTCGTCGAGTTTTTTTTCTACGATAGCGTGAAAACTGAAGAAATAAACAAATAATAACAAAAAAAAAAAAAAAAAAACGTAAGGAATAATCGAACGATCAATCCGGTAGACTACAGTGTAGAGTACGTCGTCATCGTCGTTCGTACTTGAATCACTTCCGGTGTCGCCGCCGCCATCATCATACGTAAGTAAGAGAACAGTATTTCACGTAATAATTTTTAATAGTCTACTGATTAGCTAGTATTCTATATAGACCTCTGAGGTATCAATATATTAGTTGTCCATGTCTGTAGAAAGTATTTACGATGTCATTTGAACACAGGTCATAATAAACCATATAGTCGTAATAACCGATACACATAGGTATACATATTTATACGAATTGAGTGGTCTACGAGTTTAGTCAAAATATCAGATTTTATGTCACTTAATCCAGCATGTCTTTATAACCGATACCTACAGCGATAAAGGTTTTCTACTAAACACGTTAATTGATGTGCAGACCGTGGCTTCGATGTTCCTATATAATTAATAATATATATTCAGGTATAAATAATTATACAAGGTGTTCCATTTGACATGGTATACTAATTTCCTCAATTAATTTTGGTTTATAGAATTTGTAAAAGTTTTTACACTATTTTTTTATCTATGTGACTTTAAAGTATTTTAATAAAATTGTCTTAAATTGCAACCATATGTTTATGATATAATATTATTAAGTAGAGTAATGGAATTTCATTATCACGGCGTAGATACCCCTGTTTTCCCACTTCTGTACTTCAAACTTAACATACTGATATCTTTTAAACTGTTGATCCAATCATACAAATTTTAAAATAAAATTTTCAAAAAAAGTAATACCGTTTTTAGTATTATATTTTAAATATAGTTGTTGCTATTTAACTAAACAAAAAAACTTAACTTTCATAGATATAAAGGAATTGTGTAAAATTTGATATTTTGTAAAAATGTAGAGCTATTAGCTTATAAAATTAAAAAAAAAAACCTGAATCATAGAGAGAAAATTATTATCTGTACCATGTTCAATAAAATAGGTCTGTAATATTTATCGTATAAAATACTGCTATGTAAAGAGTGTAGACTAAAATATAATAAAATCCACCTTGCTGTCACCGATGCAGTCGAAACATTCATGCAAACTGAGTTGACGGTAGCACTGAGTTGTTACAATAATGATATAATCATAATAATAAGAATAATAGTAATAATGATGATAATAATAATGATAGTGATGTGCACACGAATATACAATTTTTTCGTTGTCGCCGTAATCGTCAACTGGCAATATTGCGTTTTCGCAGTAAACATTTTGGGAGACTATCAGTTATCCGGCATGCACCGCTATAAAATATTTACAATATAATTTGATACAAATTATTGTCATGATTATCATGCCAACGAGTTGATATCTATCGCACTAAATCGGTAGGTACCCATAAGAAAAAAAGCAATGAAGAAAAAGACTAGGAGAAAAAAGCAATCGGAAAAAAGAAAATGTTTACATTTAAACTATTTATTCAATAATCAATTATAAAAAATATATTGATCGAAATTATTTCAATCTTCAAATAATATTATTTGGTTGAAAACGATTCGATAAATTACGATGATTTATTATCTTAATTTTGGGATATTTCATATGTTTTTAAGTCTTATTTACTTATTTTTGATTTACTTATAAGTACTATAATATATAATATATATTTTATTGATGAACCCTAATACTATTAAGTACTTCTCATATTTTCTAAAAAACACTGTTATTTTTGTGTGACTGCAAGTGATGCACGTAATTTTTTTCTGTTTCTTTTTTTATTCACTTTTTCTCCTTAATTTCACTGAGTAAACTCCGTTATTTCGTACCAATTGGTATCCGCGTGAAATGTTCGGTTCGCGTGGAGTAGTGCAGGGACATCTAAAGGTTTTTGACCATAGAGTAATAATTATTCAGTTTACTCTGTTTTTGATAACGAGCTATTTAGGTACGCCATTTTCGTGCGTTGTTTAAATTAGTGTTGATAAAATTTGAACATCGAATTTTTTTTTAACACGCAGGTATTACTTCGTGTTATTCAATTACTAAAATATTAGTTGAACACGAAATAAGAATACCATGATATAAGTTTGTTCTACATCGGTTGACTTATTATAGTTTCGTATATTTTCATTAACTCGTTTTAAATATTAACGAATGCCGTACTAAAAATAAAAAAATATAAATTATTTCAGTTTATAAATGTAATATGATTACTCAGTGAGGTGAGATTTGTTTAAGAGAGTGTTAGGAGCTTTACTCCACCGATTTTTTTTTGTAGATTTGACAGAAGGATAGTTTTTTGTTGGTTGAAAATATAGAGCATATTCTATTAATATTAATTGTATTTAATAGTTACCGCGAGATAATACTTTCTAAATTACGTAAAATAATATTGTGGGATACGAAGTTCAATTTGTCGTCAAATTTTAATGACACTTGCTGGTCTATTTTTATTTTGAATGTCTTTAAAAACATATTTCTGAAACAGAAATTTTCAGTTATATGAAACCAATCAAAATTAATATTAAAAAGAAAATTGTGTTACATTCTTGTTCACAATAATATGAAACTGTCATCGATCAAACTGATGTTCTTTGTATTATAAGTTTTCTATAGAGGTGCATTGAGGTGTATACGTGGGTGAAAATAAAAATAAAAAAATTGAAATTGAATAAAAGTCAATGAGTAATGAAATAATAAAAAGTTTAAAAGAAAAAAAACGTACCTTAGAAGCTTCCCAATCTTCTTAACCCCAGGCCATCGAAAGACTTAATTTGATATTAGTAGTGTAACGATGATTTTTCCTTCACAAAAAGAGCAGGTATATAATATACTTAAGATTTAACTATACAAAATACATACATTTTAACGTTTCAGAAATTACTTTTGTTTAATATGTTTAAACATTTGTATATTTTTGCATTCTTAATATTGAAAATTAGAATAACACGGAAATGTTACTTCAATTTAGATCTTAATATTATTTTAGTAGAATTATTTGAACATCTTCTTCTTAGGGTCAACAACCCGTGGGTTGGTTTGCAACTAGAAGGTGTTACTAGGGAAGGGTTTGTACTGTGCAGTGGTTTCCCGTTGCCTTCTGCAACAATTTGAACATACATAAATTAAAAAAAATATTTTATTCGTAGTGTGTATTAATCTATCAATGGCCTGTGGTCACCTTTCTAAATCTACTTTATGTAAACAATATCGTAACAAATCGTCTAATCAGAGGAAAAATAGTGTACATTTTTTAGAAATACTTGTAATCAAAGTATCAAAAAATAAAAATACACTAGTTATTACTCCTTGTCTTGTGAATGTAAACTTCATCTTCATATTTTCTATGAATTAAACCACCTATATCGTTCACACTCTTTAAAAAGTTAATATTGCAAGCAACACATTTAATAAATCAAATTATGATTATGAATAAATTATATTAAATGACACACGTGTATTCAACTGTGCATAATGAATAAGGACGTAAAATAGTTTGTGATATCAAAAAATGAGAATGATAAAAACTAAAACCGCAGATTTGATGACTTGATACGATTTGAATCACGTGAACTTAATCATTTGATATGTAATAATCTTTAAATTAATTTATATTATAAATTATTAAACACATTATCAATCTACGAATGCAGTGTTCTATTAAAAAAAAAGTCATTTCATGTTTTAATTAAAGTTTTGAAGTATATTTACGGCATTACGCATATCGTTAAGTCTCAAGTGTCGTTTAATACAAATAAATTATGTAATTCACATAAGTAAATTGCTATGCTTCTACGTTATAAATTTACATTGTGAATGCAATTTACAAAATCATGGTTTATAGGATCTTTCTAATGGATGTCCAGATTTCCGAAACATACCTCTCCCTCATGGTCATGATGTCACGTAAGCACTGGGCGATCGAAGAGGTTACCTGTTCCTCCCGTTTTCGCCATCACTGTTGTATGTCGCATGTCTTGTAAACATTTCGCCACAGGGTAAACCGCGTATTTCCGGTCGTCGCGTCAACCGCTACAAACTCCGCCGTGCGCGCACGCCACGCAAGTCCCCTGGTACCGGATGACATCCACCGGCCCAGGTTTTTATATCCGATTAGTATTATTAATAAATTATTTTATTGTATGTGTGTGTGTGTGTGTGTGTGTGTGTGTGTGTGTGTGTGTGTGTGTGTCTATTGTAGTCGTCAAAGCGTGTATGTCTTTTTACTTTTTACTAAAATAAAATTATCGAGTATTCAAAATTAATAAAAAAAAATAAAAATAATAATAAAAAAAAAATTGTTTTCCTAATATATTAAACCATGTGTATCTCTATATTATTGTAATTGTTGAAACTAATGGTTCACACCAAGTTTCTAATAAAAAAAAGAAAAAAATATTATCGAGTATTGAAAACCATTCATAATAATCACGCATTATAATATCTCTGATTTCATTACGTACTACCGAAGATCCTTGTTAATTCATAATGGTACCTAGTGGGGTTTAATACTGATTTCAATTATTAAAACATTAAAGAAATGTGCATGGTCTAAATAGAGATTCACCCTGTTTTGTGTTCAAGCAAAACATTTTAAAAACATTTATGTAATAAAATGTAATTTGGGTTTGACCCCCTTTCTGAATCGATGTTTTAATTCGACTCCGAGCTTATGTTTATATACCATACAATTTGATTTACAAGATGACGGTAAATAGCGTGTAGTTTTGTAATTATAATGTTCATTTTCATTCTAAATATATTTAAATATTTTTATTTTAGAATAAAATATTAAGTCGAAAAACATTAATTAATTTATTATTCGGCTTGTATTTTACTTTTGAATTATCCAATTTTTCCTAGGAATCATTTAAAAACTGCTCATCTAAATGTGATTTAATTCAACACCTATAGGTACAATATAAATATAGACAACATTTTGGTAAATGTTACTATTGAATGAAAATTATAAAAATATTTGTTATGCGTTGATTTTTGATGAAACCTCATTTAGGTACCATTAACGTATTTATACATCAAAGTGTATAATATATAGTATATCATATTGTATTATAAAGATTTGATTCAATCCCAAAAGCAAGAATGACTGTTATCACAGATTTATTTGGTAATGATATGCTCGGGGGGTTAGCGATCTTAAGCCTCTTAAAAATGTAATCCAAAGTTATTTTTATATAGACAAGTAAATAAATATTGAGTGAATTTTAATTATTTTTTGTTCCTTTATTTAATATTTCATCATGATTTCTTATTTTGAAATAGATTATTGCGGGTGCTAATGTTTGAACGATGTGCTTGTACATGTATTTAACGAAAGAAAATTTTTTAACTATAATAATCGATTAAATAATTCATGGCTATACGAGTAATAGTTGTACTATCGATAAACTTATTAAAATTTAATAATTATAATAATTCCAACTTATTTGCATCATTTTGTGTACGTTGTGTTACAAATGTATTAAACTTGAAGTGAGTTATGTGAGGATCAGAATGCTGGATTAATACATTTTATTCGAATGATAGAAATTGTACTCAACACATGGTTAAGATTCTATTGGTACATTATCATCTTATTGGATAAAAAAACGTTTTAATTCATAAAAAATTTTAGGTACTTACCGTAAAAAATATGAGTCTGAGTTAATATATATTAAAGTGTAGTACGTATTTGAAATATTCCACCAATTTATTGATGTGGTTTTTGTGGATTAGCGGTTCTAGTTGATGTGGCCTATGTACGGACTTAACATATTTTTTTGTATCGTTTGTCAATAATATCTTCATTGATGTCTCTAATCTATGTCCACAATTATGGTCCAGGAATAGAACAATTGCTACCGACCTGATTTCATTCACACCCATTTTATATGCTGCCCATCGAAATTAATTTGTTGCGTAACTGTCTTGATCTCGATGCAGCTTTGAATGAATTCGTCACGTAGTTTGATATAGTCAAATCGTTCTCTAATGTTGTAATAGTAGAATATGTTGCCAGCCACTTTGATGATCCATTGTAATTTGTTGGACGTGATTACGTAGGCAATTGATCTAATGTTTTCTGAGTTTTTCAATCAGTCGTGAGGTGTCGATTGACTAAGGTAAGCGAAAAGTTCACATGAGTATATTGAATTACCAGTAGAAAGTGATGTGTTTTTAAAGCAAAAAAAGTACAAGATTTTCGAAATGTGCAAAACAACAAAACTTAAACCAATAAATATAAATTTAAGTTACTATTTATCATAAATTAAAGTTGAATGTACATTATAAAAATTATTAACATGTAACTTACTATAAGCGAAGGGACGAGCATTTTTGTCCCTGTACGACTAATGGAGACTTGTTTGTGACAACGTATTTATCGAATATTATTTGTTTGTTTGTTTGTACTTTTTTATCATTAAAAAACTAATAAATTCTCCAGCCATCGTGTCGTTTAGTTATAAGAAAGCGTTTGGTTTGTTGAGGAATCCACCGTACTGCTAATTTCTCCTACACACGTCATTCGTATTATATAACTTTCCCCCGACTTGTTCTGTATATTAGGTATGCACGCTTTTAATTTAACTAACCTTACCGTATCATTACGAACATTAAATATCTATTTTCTGAAACTTCTACGAGTATTTAAACTTTTCGAATGTCACGCGGAAAAGGGGGGGCACACGGTGTCTCACCCTTTGCCCTTCATACCCTCTCCTCTTCACTTCCGTCTTGAATGTCACTGTATAAATAGCCACGCGGCTCGTGTTTACCGATCATTGTGTTCATTGCTGTGATTATCGAATTGTGGTAATAATTTTAAACTTATTTGTTGACTGAAACAAAATCACTATAGAAAAATGCCACCAAAAACGGTATGTAACATTCATAAGACAATAAATTAAAATTTTAAAAAGTAGCTTATTAAACTACTATTAGGATGTTCCAAGTTTTTCTTTACAAGCATCGAGACTGATTTCAGTTGATGAGTGGAGTTAAATATGTATTTTGCGATTTTCGAAAATGGGTCTTTAAAAAGTACAAATAACGGGTTATATTTTCTTCACTAATCATTTTAGATTAAAATTAAATCGTAAATTTACCTTGAGTTTTTTGTTTTCTAAAATGTATTTTTATAACCTCGATTTTTTAAAACTGTTTTGTGTAAATGTTACGAAATGGTAAGCTGGTGCCTGAAAATTCCAAAAATCTAGTAATATATCAAAATATGAGTTTTGAAGGACAAAAATAATTGAAAAATAGTTTTGAATTTAAATAATATTTAATGAGATAGCTACCGTAAGTATCGCTGAAAGCTCTTATATTCAAAAAAGACGCAATAAGTGTATGATTTTACTCATTAAAATCATTAGGAAAAAACCTGAAACATCCTGTGTAATATGATGTTTTATTTGATTGACATAGTTTTTTTGTTATTCATAGATGATTTTTAGTTTACTGTTATTGAAAAAAAAAAAAAAAATGAGAGATCCTAATATTTTTTCACTTATATTCTAAAATGATGACAACAACTATATAATATGATGAGACAGTGAATATGATATATTTTAAACATTTGATCGAAAAAAGTTATATAAAATTAAATAAAAATAACGATAAATTTTAGAAATATTCTACGTTTTCAAAAATAATAGACGTGAAATATTATTGACATCTAAATTACAAAAAATAGTAGTTAATTTATAAATTATGTATTATTCAAACAATTTTTGATGTGTAACATTCAGGATACTCGTAATAAAAGATCTGGTCGAATGGCTAAAAAAGGTAGTCAAGTAGCACTCCAAGAAGAAATCAATAACACTGATGATTGGACAAAAATGTTGGAAAGACCTGGAGTTTATGGTAAATAAATATTAAATAAGAATCAACATAAATAAAATCATATGTTTGTGTATATTGTTTCATTATTTTTAGTCATTGACGTATATACAGAATGGTGTGGTCCTTGTGCACCAATGATTGCAAATTTGAAAAAAATCAAGCTCGAATTAGGCAGCGAAAATCTTCATTATGCTATTGTAAATATTTTATCTTTTCGAATTCATGATAAAAATCATAAAGTTAATTTTAATGCTATTTGTTGCTAAATTAAAACATTTTTAATGAAAATACCTAATTGGTAATGGATATTAATCAATCATCTGTAATTTTTTATGTTGTGTTATAATTTAGTTTATTTGAAAGTTATTTAAAAAAAGCCGGACGTACTTCGCACCATGGAACATTATTTGCTCCTTGAAAAAAATAATGATGATGGGTTTATTGATTTTAAAGAAACGACTGATCATTTCATTTGTTAAAGATTCTGAGCAAAACTTTAGTATAAATATACGGGCGGTGGTCGTTTGGGCGAAGGTAATAATTTTTACAAAAAAAATAATAGTCTGTTTGGGCGACTATCATTTGTACCGTTTGGACGAGTGAATTATTTTTAACTGTACGAGGTAAAAACAGGGTGACAGATACTGATGATATTATTGCATTATTGATAATCGTTAGGTATTATCACTATTATCGAAAATAAGATTACGATTCAGACACGCTGTCCAAATTGTACATAATAACGCTGTAGTATGTGTAGTGTCTTGAACAATACTTTCATGTACGATTATTTAAAAATTAATTCTAAGAATATTAGTCAGTTGTAAGTTTTTATATTTTTTTACATTTATAATGGATTTAAAAATCGAACATATTTTAACTACGAAAAGAGGTAAAAGATGTATAGTTATCGAACAGTACAAGTACACGGAATCAAATATTCTTCAAAATGAAACAATTCGATTTCGTTGTACAAACAAAAAATGTAATGTAAGTGTCTTAATTGATAGTAATGTAAAAAATATATTAGAGATGACAACACATTTACATAATCATGAGCCGAGTACAAAAAGATCTTTAGCTGTAGATATAATTCGAAGTTCTTCTAAAAAAAAAGCTACTGAACAAACACATGAAAAACCTATTAAAATTATTAGGAAAGAATTATTAGAAGATAAGTCAGGACTTCAGGATGAACTTAACTATTCTGATATTAATTTAATTAGGCGATCAATTGATCGGTAGTCGTAAACAACAGTACCCAATATTACCAAAATCGCAAAAAGAGTCATTTGATCAATTATATGATATGCAATCAACAATTAAATACAATGATCAGCAATTTTGTTTTGTAAATCAACAAAAGTCAATTGTTATTATGACTTGTCGTGACAATTTACAACTCCTGTGTAAATCTAAAAATGTCTTTGGAGACGGAAGATTTTCGTACTGTCCCAAGTTTTTTTGTCAACTATATACATTACATGTCTATACTTACAATTATTATGTACCAGTAGCATATATATTTTTAACGTCAAAATCAAAAAACAATTATTTGAATATGTGGTTTGAAATATTTAAGTTATGTAATGAACTAATTGGCAAAATTCTTCAAGTAGATTTTTTTCATTCGGATTTTGAAAAAGCTGCACATTTAGCTACAACGCAAACATTTTCTAACCGTCAGTTAATAACATGTACATTTCATTTAGGCCAAAGTTGGTATAGGCAAATAGTAAAACATAAAAACTTATCGAAAGCGTATTTAATTAAGGATTCTGAAGTCGGATTGTGGCTCAAATTTTTTTTCGGTCTATCATTTTTGCCACCAGCCGAAGTAGGAGATGCATTTACTGAGTTGTTATCAATTATGCCAGCTGACAATGAATGTGTACAATTTGCCGATTTTGTCTTGGACACCTACATAGACGAAAACTCAGAGTTCCCACCTCATTTGTGGGCATCATCACCAATATTTGACCATCCCAGAACCACAAATGGACCAGAATCATTTCATTCTCACTTTAACAAACAATTTTACACACCACACCCTCATGTACATCAAGTCATTGCAGTATTATTAGAAATCCAAACTGAAAACATGATTAAAATCAATTCCATTTCAAAAAATATCCCTAACGCTCAACGAAAAGAAACTATAAAAAAAAAAGAGTTTGTGCAAGAAACATGGAGTAAACATGAAAAAGGAAACATTAGCCAATTAGAATACATAAAATGTTTAGGTTTAAAATATCAGGCTAATAAATTACTTTAAACTTATTATATATTTGACTTATTATTAATTATTTATATTTTATATGATTTTTGACTAATTATTTATATTTTATGATTTTTGACTTATTATTTATGTTTTATATAATTTTTTACTGTAGATTACTTATATTTTATTTGATTTTTAACTTATTATTATTAATTATTCATGTTTTATATGATTTTGTTTAATTAATTGTTGAGTGTATATTATAAGCATTTTCATTCCGCTCAAACCGCGGTATTTTTAATTGAATAATTCTCGCCCAAACGGTAGTTTTAGTTGATTAAACCCTCGCCCAAACGGTATACAGTTATTCGCCCAAACGGACTATATTTTGGTTCGATTCGCCCAAACGGTCTACTCCCAAATATACATCGTTTAATATTAAACCATTTTTAGTATAAATGTCGAAGTATGATTTTTTTATTAAATTTATTTAAAGATTTTTTTTTTGACTAAGGCAAATTTTTTTCACGACAAGATTCAAAACATGTTGTTATATCTATATCCAATGTTTTATAGTGATTCGATTGTCCGATAATTCTGTACCTATAATATACATTTTAAGTTGAAAATTGATGTAAAAATAATCAATTCCATTAAAAATTGTATAATAATTTAACAAAACGTTTATAAAGATAAATTCTGAGTTACTATTTTCGATATTTTTTTAGTATCGTTTGTTAAGTGTATGAGTACAATCAAATTAAATTTTCAAAACTTTTTGTCAAATATTAAAAATGTTATTAGAGATAAACGTTAAAAACTAGATATTTTCATAGTTCTATTTTTATGCCAAAAGTTATCATTTAAAAAAAAATCTCTCATGAAGTATGTATAAATATGCCATTAATACATGGTGAACATTTTAAGTTTTTATAAATATTTCTTTCCGAGTTCTGACTAATTAACTAAAATCGATTTAGTGGAAGTATCGTTTATGGAAAATTCTACCGTTTTTGCTCGTAGTTAGGTAGTTTTTTAGTACGCCTAGAAAAACTATTGAGAGGAGAGAAAAGTTGCTTGTTTAAAGTACCATCTAGATGAAATTTCAGTACAATCTACTACATGCCATTTCCGATCTACAGAATTCCTGGATAAAATTTTTGACCTACTCTAACAACTCGAAAGTGTTCAAAAAAAAAAAAAAATAAAATAAACATCATTGTAATATCAATAGATCATTCACTTCCTTTCGAATCTAAAAATCATTGGAATAGTATTTAAAATTTTAAAATTATTTTAAGATTTAGAAAGAAAAGGTTCGAATGCTAGAATATAAGCAAAAAGGTGATAATATAATGGTCGCGAAATGTGTTCTGCTTCTAATGTTTTTTCTCTATCTTCCTTTGTAAATATATTTATTTATTGTTATTAAAAACAAAAACAAAAAAAATAAATAAATCAATTATTTTGCGACTAAACAAATTCTTAACTTAAAAGTCCTGTTCTAGTGGAAGTTAAAATATTTTTATGTTTAAATAAATATCATATATAAAATTCTTATTTTATAACTACCTATAACTTAAAGTTATATTTCTCAAAATAATTTAATCAGTTGTGTCGTTGCTCTTGTATTATTGTTTGCTCTAAATTCTACATAATTGCATGCAATTGTTACATAATTAAAGTATTAGAGCATGAAATTATTAGATCACGCTGTTTCTAATATCATTCATTAGGCAAAGTCTGACCATATTACCGCGCTGGAAAGGTTTCGTCAGAAAAGTGAACCTCATTGGATTTTCTTATTTGTGAGTATTGATACTGTTGGTTGATTAAAATAGTTATTTTATGAATAACGTTAATCATATTTTTGTAATTGACTTAAGGATGGAAAATTAGTTAATCTTGTTATTGGCGCAAATGCACCTAGATTAATGAAGTTGATAGCGGAAGAGGTGGAAAATTATGGAAAGTTCAAGAATGGAGAAATCCAAAGAGAGTTTGTGAGTATATGTCATATTGTATAAATAATAATCAAATGCTAAAAAAGTTATAAATTAAGATTTCTATGAACGAAATATCTGAAGAAGAACAACGAAAGATGATTGAATATGAGCAATATCAAAAACAAAAAATGAAAAAAGAAAAAAAAATTAGAGGTGAGTTTTGTATTATTGCGTTTTATTAATTTATTATAACAGATATTATCGATATAAGTACTGATTCATTATATTTTTAGTGTTTTGTTCGAAAAGTTAGAGTATTAAAAAAATTGAATAAGAAATATTTGTTTTCATATTTAATGTTAGAATAACATTTGATTTCATATGGATCAATGTTTAATATTATTTATCAACTCATCGTGTATTGTAAAACGATTTAAAGAGTTTTTAGAAATGATAGAAATTTATTGATAGTGGTTTTTTGTTGACTTTTATGTTAAGATTTAAGTGCTTAATTATTTTTTCAGATGATAGAATGATGAAAGTGAGAGAACATTATCTAAAACAGTTCGCAGTAAACGTTCAGATGCAAACGTGTGTTCTATTTTTCCCACACACGGTCGAATATATCATGGTGGAAAAACCACCAGAAGAAGGAGATGAAGAGCTCGCTGAACCCCCTCCCGAACCGGTTATGGTAGAAAAAAGAGTGTGTGAAGTGGCTAACTCATGTGCGCTTAAGTACGAGGAACTCATTGTCATTGAGGCCAAGGAAGTACAATTGACGGAAGAAACGTTGAACGAAGTAAGCGAAAATGATATTTCAAAACCTATTGATCGAGCATATTTTAAAATGTATGGTATAAAACTATATTCATTATATCACCAATAAAGAATAATTTTCCGAAGGAATATTTAATGTCATATCTTTCAAACTTATGATTTGTGTTTCGATTTTCAACAGCATGAAAATGTTGGATTTTCCGTATATAATTTGATCTCGTAGGCACTTTTTTGGTCACCAAATGCTTAATAGTGCTTTATATCATGCACTTTATACAGTGTTTATTTGATTTACGTTTCTAAAGAAAAGTTATTGTATTTTCAAAACGCGTACCTGTACACATACACATACACACAACGTCAATCTTTGTGCAGATATTATAAAATATTTGTATCTACTTGTTTGTATCTTGTGTACATCTGTACTGTAAAGGTATTCTTCATGGATAAAGAGATCTTGGAAAGTTTCCCGCAAGACTTGATTGATCAGTTCTTAATTAAAAAAGTATATTCGGTGATGTTGTCGTTGCCAACAGCAAAACAAGATGCTCCTGTAGAAGAAACAGTGCTGGACGAAAATCCACCTGAAATCGTTGACAATTTTGGATTGATAGAGCAAAAGATGAGCTCAATAATTTATGGAAACGGTGATCCATTAAATCCTAGTCCTGATTCGTAAGTATCTAAATATGTGCCTATTTCAATACTTTGGGTTATATTATGAATAATTTTTGAACATTTAGTCGTTTCATATTATGTGAATGTAATTTCATTGAATATTACAATAGGAAAATTAAAGTTTTAAATGTAATCTGTATTTTTTTTTTTTTATGAATTTCAATAGAAATATAAAAATTACTAGCTAAATATCACAACCAAATAAAGAATTCAACCTATATAAGAAATATAAGAATATTTTCAAAATTTAAGATTCGATCATTTTATAAGATTGATAAGTTATATAATGTTATAACTGTAAGCAATATGAAAAATCCATCTTCTCGTGAAAAAAAACTAGGTTCTTTGCGATGAGGTATCTCATTTTTAATTTGTTTTTTTACTCATACAGCCAAAAAACAAATTATAAATGAGTTACCTAATCGCAAAGAGGTTAGTTTTTTTCCGCAAAAAACAGATTTTTCAAATGACCTACGACATATATATTATTTTATCAAGGTATTTAGAATTATTTGACTTAATTATGCACTTCCTTCAATCGTCTACTGTCTAAGTACCAAATTAACTATTTGTCGTACTAATTATACGAATACTTTTCACAAACACATGTCAACCCATAACCAATAATGGTAATAATGAATTGCAAAGGAAATGTATCATTTGAATTTCCGATAAAAACATAGTTCTTTTTGTCTTTTATATCTCATTAACTATCTGTATATCTATCAGTACTTCCCAAAGGGACCAATCACCAATAGTGCTTAAAGTCCAGCCAAATTTATACGTTTTCGAGTATAAATTTTGAAAACTATACTTTCATGAAAAAAATTATACTATTATCATATTTTATTAGTTTTATCTAACTAATTGATTTTTCAATGAACATTTGTATCAAATAATTTTCATATTGTTACTAATAATTATTTAATACTAAATATAAAAACATGTTACAAAATTTGCTATATCCATTGATGCTTTAAAAACTAATAGAAACCAGAATATCAATTTTTGGAAAATATTAAAAATGTATTGGTAACTTATAAATAAAAATATTAATATTTAACAAATAATAATATATTATAAAAACTTTAAAATCTAAAGTGTTTTTTCTAGTTTGTTTATTAATTAACTGTAGGTTATAAATTCATAAATCAAAATCATACACCATAATTCGTTTTTATTAATTAATTAATTATGTCAATCAGCAAGTTATAAAATGTATTTTAAAAATATTTTCAATATGATACAGTGTAATATAATATATGTATATATTGAAGTTAAAAAAAAAAATGTCATAACGTAATGTGTTATTACTTATAAGTAATGATGGGCTGTGTGTAAATACCCAACGGTAAGAAATATATTTTGGGTAAATACCAAGGTATTTACCCACGTCATTTTCTCCTTTGAAAAATTGGGTATTTTTTTTTTTTAATATGGCTATACTGTTTTATCTTAAATTTTGTTTGTAACCAAGGTGGATATTATATCTTCACCTTGGTTTTAACATAAATATTAAAGTATATTAAAATATCACATGACTACAAATCACACACGGTAGAAATGTAGAATATAGATATATCGTTACGCTTACGGCATTAAGAATGCGTTGGTAACGCGGCATTAGTCTTGCTTTTGCGCTTTTTTTCGTTTTTGCTTTGTTAATGAAATACAAATTATTTATTTTTATTGTTGCTTAAATTTGTGAACTATAAAAGAAAATTATGGGAAGAAAAAAGGACATAGTGCGTAAATACTTTGAACAATTCATATCTAACGATAAACGTCAGTCATGCTAGTTTTTTCAAAAAGAGTATAATATGAATGTGAATAAAATTAAAACACATTTACTTAAATGTTCGAATTGCCCACAACAAATAAAACAAACATTTTATTCAAATACAAATTCTAATGTAACTGAAGATCAAATACAAACAGTTGATGAATATGATGCTCATTTAGCTGTCAATTCGCACAAGCCTTTAACCATCAACACAGTTTTTGATCACATGAATAAATCAGAGAATGTAAGTAGAATAATTAATTTAAAAAAATTATATTAAATAGTAAGCTTGTTTTGTTTATCATTCATTACCAATGTATTATTATTTAAATACAATATTTGCTTGTTTAACACTAAAAACTTGGTACCTACCTGTGTAGGTATAATTTAATTATATAAATTGACAAAACAATTTTTTTTTAATTTTACATTATTACATATGTATTTAAAAGGTACAAAAAATCAAAATGTTAAGGATTACCAATATGCTATATGAAAATTACAACTTATAATAAATTAAGTACCTACATAAATAATATTGTATTCATGGCTATTATAATTTATATGAATATATACAAATTATAATTTATTATTTTAATACTGGTGTTGTATCTTTCATAATATTTTATATTTATAAATTCATTAAGTAGATATTTAGGCTTAGTTTAAATCTATTTGAATAAGGTAACATAGTTCTCTAAGTTGTTATATAATAACATTTATTAAACTTATCTGTTTAAATAAAAATTATAAAACTATACCTAATTTAGGTATTTTGGCTTGGATCACCACATTTTAACATTTGTTTATTGATGAACAAAATTGTATTGAATATTTTTTGTTTGAAATAATTACCCAAATTACCGGGTATTTATTTTAAATATCGAGTAAATAACTAGGGAATTCACCAAAAATATATTTACCGGGTATTTGCCCATCATTACTTATAAGTTTATTGATTAAATATCGATGAAATCATCGATGTGGACCATGACTGAAACCTTCATTCAATAATATAGTTGTAGTAAAATTTGATGTATAAAATAATCTAGATTTGTAAAAATAAATGATAGACACGCGTAAATACTTGTTTGAATGGGAGGCTCGTTATTCATGGAATTAAAATGAATTTTAGAATATTTTGGTGATAACATGTTTGCTTCCAACTGATAATCGCGAAGTGTCAAATTTGTTATAGGCTCGCAGCTGAACATGCGATAATTAATGACACTGGAGAAAAGATTCCTTCGTTATATACGCCGACAAATCCACTAAGTAAAGCTTCGGCGCTTGCAGTTTTGTTCAAAAAATTCTGTGCCAACAACGGATACATAGCTCCCCAGCCGCCTTCGCCACAGGTAATGACAATTCTAGAGCGATGTACTCGTATCTTGGATTTTGTGCTATTCTCATCTTTCCGTTATAGTAGTAACTAGTGGTCGTAGAAGAAAATTCCGTGGGCTGTTCGAGTACCGAGATTTTTTTCGTTTTTCTACTGTTTAAATTTAAGCCTGTGATCTGTGATCTTGTTTAGTAAAATTTCTCATCTCACGCAAACTTATTGTAGGATATATATATATATATATATATATATATATATATATATATATATATATATATATATATATATATATATATATATTCACACACACATATATTTGCATTCATTACATTACTATATAGTTTAATAAATTTACATAATCTCCCTTAATTCCATATCATTTTTTTGTAATATTTATTAATTTGGTGAAATTCACGTATTTTTACACCACATCGGCACAATTCATTCGATAGGTAAACTAGATTGTGCGTTGCCGTTTTTTTCAATTGAATTTTTTAATATTTATATTTAATGCAAATAAAATATGAGTTTAAAATATTTTTAATTCTAATTAAGAATACAAGTATTTCTAATCTGACATGAAAATATCTGTAGAGTAAGTCATAGTA
Source organism: Therioaphis trifolii (assembly GCA_027580255.1). Lineage (NCBI taxonomy): Eukaryota > Metazoa > Arthropoda > Insecta > Hemiptera > Aphididae > Therioaphis > Therioaphis trifolii. The sequence continues at coordinate 6,842,047 of CM050410.1, forward strand.
ACAACAACCGTTTATCATATTTTCGTATTCTTATATCATTTTGCAGTATCTTGTCATATTTGAGATCAATAAAACTAACATTGTGTTGCCGATCATTGAGGACCTCGATGATAAAATAGTCCATTATGGTTTTTTCCGAAGTGCAGATCCTGAAAACCCTACGTTACTGTGCAAAGATCCTGAATTGCTGACGACGTATGGCATGGATAAAGTCGGGTACATAATATATTAAATTAGTTTTAGAATTAATTTATGATAACCTTAAACAAAAAAATCTTAGGTTCGTCTTTAAACGACTAAGTTATTTCAATAATAATAATAATAAAATAAGTTGTATGGTTATTTCTAGATCTAACCATTTGACACTGTTTTTAATTTTAGATAACGTTGTTTATAACATCATAATGTGTGTATAGTTAATTAAATTAAAGTTTGATGAAGTTATAGTTAAGTTAGGCAGGTATATTTTTAATATGCATAAATTATAATAATCAACTTACCTTTTCCATGAAAATGATTTTAACATTTTACAGTGATTTAAATTAGTTAGCTTCAGGTTAACACCAAAAAACAAATTTTTTACTGAATTTAATTGTACTTTTAAACAATAATTAAATCAAAAAATGAACTTTGGTCTTATTAAATTCCGTGGTAGTGTGACAAAATTATATATTAGTAGGTTTATTTTTGTTTCTGCAAAAAAACTCGTCATTTTATCATACATGGAAAATTTGATGCAGACAGTAGTTTAGAATTTTTTTAAAACTCAGGTCAGATTTTAAAAAAAGTTAATAAATACAACGCATTACTTAAATTTTGAATACTTAAAGTTTGAATTTTGAGTAGAAAAAAAGCGTTGACATCAAAGCAAGTTGTTTGGAATGTTATTTGAACAATAGGTCGATAGACTTAAAAAAAAAAAATAAGATACCTTATCGAAACGATTTTATAATTGTCTGAATAAATCCTAAATTAGAAAGTTCTGGAAAATTGCATGGAAATAATTAATTTGAATTTACAAAGAATACTAGAAGAAGAATACTATTAAAGTACACTTCAATTTTTAACCGAATAACTGAAAATCTCATATTCTAAAATAATGTATTCCTAAAATGAATAGGAATACATATCAATTTTATTTATGTTATATATTTTGAAAAATTTCATATTGTTCCGATTATGACTCCGATTGTGAAAATGTTATAATTTATTTTATGGAATAGTGAGAATATATTTTGGGGGTGAATTTGCATTAATAGTATTAGATTTTCTTTTATGTATGCTGTATGTGTACATTTATCATCGAAGTTCATTATGACAGTTTTGTCTGTCTTAGTTTCATGAGCTAGTAACAAATTCTTTAATTTCGACAACTTGTCAACGCTGTTTATGTTCGTGTTTACTTTATAAATTCAAGATGAGTTTTTTTCGTACTGTACAAAAATATTATTTTCATCAAAATTGATTATTTTCTAAAGAATATAATTAGTAAATGATTGACTTGTTGTTAAGTTTATGATATCATATTAATTATAGTCGTATAAATATACAATGAAAGATATTTCAATGAATGTAGAGTTTCACATTTGAGAAAGGTGCAATTTTTAGAATTTTTTAAGAAAAATTGAATTTATACCATTTGATATTTTAAATAAAAATTATATGTTTATTTGATTCTTATAAAATATCATAAATCAGCTATCAGGCGCAAAAATTATTTTTTTCACATATTTATATTTTAAATAAACTTGTGGAATATTTACAATTCGAAATCGGTCATATGATATTATCATAAGTGTATTATTATTACGATTGTGAAAACCATCACCTATACAAGTTATCTGAGAAAGTTATTAGAATGGATGTTTTATTGTGTTTAACATAGGTTAGTCAAAATTAATTTCCCATAAATCAACACAGTTTGATTAATTTCCTTCAAAGTTAAATATATCATCTTAGGTATACAATCTCAAAGTAATCAATGTAATTATTTTCCTAAACTTTACTTAGGGCCATAATATAATCAGAAATAAATTAATATAAAACAAATAATGTTATAATATTTATTAGATACCTACAAAATGTGTATAATCGTGTTGTTTTCATTTACTTTCTTAAAAGTTAGAAAAGGACACGTGTATCAATTTAATAATTTATGTATAGCTGTAGTTATATATGTTTTTCAATATGCAGGTATTGAAGGTTGATGTAAGGGTTTCAATTCAATTATATTAGATTTACAGTTCTCAACTACTGGAAACCTTATAGGTGGTACACAAAAAAAATCACTTTCAATAAATAAAATAAAAATTACTATTATTCACTTAAAATACTATGTATTAAGTTTATTAACGTGCATCATGCCTAATACAATTATTTGGCCCGGTTATATAAATAATGATGTCATGTAGATCGTATGTAGTCGCATAAATTCTCTAAATTAACCATTGTTAATGAGTTCCTAATTGAATCTATTTTTTTTTTGGAAAATCATAACTTCGTTTTAAAATGATTTTCATTTCAAGTGAAACGTGAAAACATTCAAAATTTGTAGGCGGTACTGGAGAGTAAAAGTCTTACCAAACGTAACCTAGTTTTTCCCAAACCGGAAAGCAGACCGGACAGGAGTATTTTCCCGTGTTACTTTTCATAAACTGACCTCGCCCCGTGTACGGTACTGACGTCGACTGTAAACGCGGAGTTGCGGACATCATTATCGGACACGTGGCAAGATAATCCACGGTCACATCGTATTAACAACCGTGTGTGTGTGTGTGTGTGTGTGTGTGTGTGTGTGTGTGTGTGTGTGTGTGTGTGTGTGTCGCTATTGTCGGCGCGTGCGTAGGAAAGATGCGAAGTTGGTGTTGTCGGTGCTCCGAGACGAGAAGGACAAGAGCCTGCTGCGGTTCGTGGACGTAGGGCCCGTGTACGCGAGTCCGGACTACGAGGTGGGCATCGACGATGCCATCAAGTTCTTCCCGCACGATTACGACGAGATGGACGGCGAGGTGAAAATATGGCTGGCGCAGCAGTCGACCCGGGACGAGGAGGCGGCCGCGGCCGGCGATGGTGACGACGTCGGCAACGGTGTGTGCGTGCCGGTCGAAGGCGAAGGAGCGCCGGTGGAAGGAGCAGGAGAAGGGACCGGAGGAGAAGCCGACGGCTCGCAGCCGCAGCAACAGAAGGAGCAGCAACAGCAGCAACAGCCATCCACGCCCGCTCCGGCAGCCCCGGAAGTCGTTTAACCGAGACCCGGTGGAGAGCGTGCAGCCGTCGTGGTTGACACTAATATCATAAAGCTATGGTTTCCTAGAAAAGCGGTGCCGTTATCTAGCGGCCGTCATTTTACGGTTGTTAATAACGGCCGTATTTACGGTGACCAACCTGTGGTTTCCTAGGAAGTAGTGCGACCGTATTCAATCGTAGTCACTCAGTAGTCAGTACTCACTCGAGAGTAGTAGATCGTGCACTGGTGAAAAATGGACGATTTGGACATAGCATTATTAGTATTTTTGGATGATGAAGAGTCATCAGAAGACGAAAGCAATCGTTTGGAGGAGAGTGTCATGTTCAAAAATCGTGAAACTGAGGGTGCATTTCAAATTTTTGTGCGTTATTCCAATTTCGTTCCACAAATTTTGCTTCATCTGGGCTTATCTATACTCTTTGGATTTTTGATATTGTGCAAAGCTTCATGATTTTTGACAAAATCAATTAATTGTTCGTCATTTTCGCTCGTCCAAATCACGTATCCACTCATTGTATTAATTAAATATGCACACCGCCACCGCTACACGTGAAAAACGTTGAACTACTGTTTATCACCGCTATGACGGCCGTCATGCAACTGACAGCACCGCTATTTGACGTTACGGTGACACTCAACGTACTCTAGGAAACCTACTCCGATGTTATTTATAGAAAAAGTATGGGTGACGTCACCCAACATTATATTACGGCCGCTAGATAACGGTACCGCTTTTTTAGGAAACCATTACTGAGACGTGTGTCGAGAAAAAAACGGATCCTTCGATTTATTCAAAATGCATTAAGAGAGGCTTTACCTTCCGACTCCCTTGCGCACGGGAATTAGTGTGGTCTGTATATATACCTACCTTTATGGTGGTCGAACGGGTGTTCTAGCGTTGTTACTCGTGTTTATAACGGGAACATGTGGTAACTATAACTCATAATCAGATGATAAATATATCATCTGATTTACCTATACGTTAATTGAATTTTTTGTTTGTATAACTGTAAGTGACCTACACATATGATAACTATTATGATTAATAATGTATAATATTAGTAACTGTACAATATTATTAAATCTAATTGTTAAGCTGTAAGTTTTTTTACAAGAAGCTAATAAAAAAAAATAAAAAATAAAAAATATTGAATCTGTATAATGAATCAGAATAAATCTTGATTCGATTCAACTTGAAAATGTACTGTACTGCCATGGTAGAATAACATTGAAAAATTATTAGAAATTATTTTTTTGCTTATGATGTGATTAAGAAGAACAAATGTCCTTTTTATGTGAATATACTACTGATAATTGCTATGATCGTTTATAAACTACATACAAATCAAATTAAAACCGTCTGCAGTGTTGAGTATGGAAAGCGAATCTTGAATAATAACTCCAAATTATCTAATAAACACGACGTTCGAACTACGAATCGATTGCACAGTTACACGTTCTTTACACACCTGCCACGGAGAAGTTTAATTAAGCACCACGTCCCTTATCAGCATTTTGAGCTCGATAGTGAATATATATATATATATATATATATTTATTTTATAGTTGTAAATGGTAAAACGTATTCAATCAAATGGAAAAAAAAGGTTAAACGTGCTTAACCACAGGGTTGTTCACTGTAGGTGTCGGGTCGAGAAGAGGCTCGGCGAAACGTGTGACGGATAGTACACACTGTACAATAACATTGTGCCGTGAACGAAAAATCGACATGCGTAAAGCAGGGCGAGTGGCTTGGACTCGCGCGTTCGGATTTAGTGTCACATTCGGAGCACTCACGGAAATTGAGCGCCATTCGCACTCCGTTCATTCATCATTCATTTGCTCGCGGCTGTGATATGACGTCACTCGTTGACGGGTGGCTAATGCGATTAACTCGCGCGTGATCCACCGGCCACACGCTGTTTCCTTAACGCATTACGTGTAATAAAAAGGACGCGATACGCCCGCGCATTCGTCTTATTGTTTTTCTCTCGCAAACGTAGTGTACTGTTATTTCTACGGTTATTATTACGTCAAATTTACCTTGCGCGCAGACTGTTCGCGATAGATTTTTTTGTTTTCAATCTCGTATTCATTAGGAAAATGCATAAACTTATTGTTATCGCCGATAAAGACCGGGACATAATCAGCGTTTCAGATTATTTACTTAAAGTTGCAATTTCAACGTTTTGGTTTTGAAAACGAGTTTAATTAAGTTTAAACTAAACTTGCCATAAATATACGATATGAAAGAAAAAAGCTTCACGTGCACATCGCCGTTCATACTCTTGTCGATGTGTACGTGGTAATGTCTTAATTTTTTTTTTTTTTAAATCGAATTGGTAGTCAAATTTTCTGTATCTTGTTTAGATAATGAATGTCTTTTGATTTTAACAAGTCGCGAGGCTTAATAATGTTGAGTAAAGATACGTGTAATGAGAAACACATATCAACCAGTTGTGCATACCAAAATTTTCTTAAATGAAATAATTATGATTCTCATTAGTCATGATGAGAATAATGTCAAGTGAGACGATTTCGAAATAATAGGACCATAATGTAACGATATTTCGATGTTTTTTATCGTTATACGTTCGCTGTTGTAATTAGTTGTTGTTGCGTGTACCTACCTAAGTAGTATATAGGTATTCATTGATATACCTACGTGTATTATATTGTGCTCCGTGATAGCTCGTATCTTATATCCGGACCGGAAAGCTCTGAGGAACTTATATATAGTACCGCTGATCTGTTACGCAGTAGGTAATTCAATGTTTTGTATACTCTATATGTTACATCGATATAATATGCACTCGTAATTATACTGTATTCGCAAGGGAGATTTTTTCAATTACACTTTTACGATCATATTAATGTAATCACTATCTTTTCTACATCATATTTCGTATGACTTATATGTACGTCATCGTTTATTAAATTATTATAATATATATTTATATATGAGGTACTATATATTATTTTAATATGTATCCCACCAAAAATATTATGTTATAATTCTGTGTAAGAAAAAGTCAAAAAACAGAAATCCTGTTTAAACTAAAATTTTAAATACATAATGCAAATAAAATATGAAATGAAAATTGAGAAGACATTATTTTATACATTTTGGTTTTTTCTTTCTTCTTTTTTTTTTTGTTGAAATTCTAAATACCAGATTAATGCTAAAAATGTTTCCAAAATATCAGTGTTTTTTAAACACATACAATTATAATATTAAATTGTCTATAATTATTTCTATATACTATTGTATTATCCAAACACTATATAATTTCCTATAATCAACCAGTAATGATAGTAACAAGTAGTTATTTTTGTCAATGAAATACGTTTTAATAGAGTAAGTATGTTATATGAAAAAAGCCGAAAGAATTTATGTACTCTGCATCTTGTATAATTTACAATACAGACAATACAGTGTTACATATTTGCACAATATGCAAACTTATACAATCAATCTTTACTATATATTTAAAATAATTTATAATTCATTTTTTGTATGTTACAATATTTTAAACTTTAAGCCGCATGTGGCCCGTTTTGGCATTATTTTCGGCCCGCGATCACATTTGAAATATAGCATGCATCTTTTTTATTCCGATACAATTAAAACGACCACGTGCCATCGATATTGAAAAAATTGGGAAAAGTGTGATAAAACAAATTAAATTGACTTCTTACATGTTATAAATGTTGGCGGTTTTAATAATATTAATAATAGTTTGTAATTTAAAATTTATTCATGAAAATTGTAATATAAACACATGTGTTTACTACGGATGCGGCTCGCGAAATTTGTAGAAAATAATATGTGGCCCTCTCCATAAAAAGGTTGAAGACCCATGTTTTAAAGTATAATAATGTTAAATTTTATGAAATATTTTATATGGGAAGACTTTCAGTCTTTATTTGCGAATACTTACACATTTTAACCCGAGAGACAAACACACTGTTTTTGCACAGGATATACATCGTTTTCCACTGTTTTTTCTGTTGTTTATTTTTTTTTTTAGATTTTTAGATTTATAGATTTAATGTTTTTTGTTCATGGTTGTGCTTTTTAGTTTCGTTTAAACCTTGTTTTCTTCTTACAGAATTAGTTTTGGTGACGGTGGTGGATATGGTATTAAAATAATATTGTACCATTACCAATAGCATACAAATTCTAGTTGAAACAAGACTACTAATCATTAAATGGTTTCTATCCTGTTTAAAAAAAGATTTAAAGAAAACGGTATTATTATAGTTGGTGCCGAAACGCTTGCTGAAAAATAAATAAAAAATAGACGTCATTTTACATTGACAAGCATGTATTAAAAAAAAAAAAAATTATATACTGTAGCCTTAAATTTAATACAATTATTCATAATAATCACATGGTAACTTAAAATTTGAGTTCGGACAACTAATTTAATAATATTATGTATATATGTATAATTTAATAGTATTATATTATAATATGTTAATATGTGTATAATTATACATAAATAATATAAATGCAACACATATTATGTATTTATAAATCGACGGTACCAAAGTTATATTTGAGTATACGTGCACATTATAATATTATCCTGTTAATATTTAAAAATTATAATTGTTCCCAATTAGACATCAAGTACAAAAATGCTTTACATCCAAAATTGTTAAGATCCAAATGGAGCGACAAGATTAAGTATAAATCTTCTCTATTTTGAACAGAAAGAAAATTATTTTATTACAATTAAGTATGAACATTAATTTAATTAATTTAAATTTTCTACAACGAATATTATTACTGCACACGTCATAATATAATTGATGTCTTAACTTATGTTGAAAGCGAAAAATAAAATAAAATTACACTCCAATTGGCTATCCTGAAAGGCAAAACATATAGATAGTCTCTTTGTATTCGTCAACAGATGCTATTGTTTGTATTCGAAAATGCAAGTATTCATTTTTTTTTTAATTGAATAAAATATGATATTAGCACATTTAAAAGATCTTCCAATATTTGTTGTAAAATTATATACATTACATATTATATTATTTCAAACTACTTTGGGGTATGTAGAATTTTAGTCATATCATAATATGAACATACAAATATAGTTATGTTATAAATTATGATAAAAACAAATGAATCAAAAAACATGAATTATTAAGTTTTAACTACGTTTTGAATAGTTTCAAATGAATGAAAATGATACCTATTTATTTTCATTACACAACGGTGGTAACTGTAATGTGTTAGAAAATAATTGAAAAACGGAAAGTCTTTATTTAATGGAATTATGGTAAATTAATAAATTATAGCTGTATCTTAGAAAAGCATGCAGAACCTTTTTTTTACTGACATATTGTATTAAAATAAACAAAAACGTAATTTCATTAACTCATTTTCATATATTGTAACACGCTGCTTCGTTTTATGATAGCAACAATAAAAATACAGTATAATGTAATGTAACAATAAACATTTCACATAATTATTACTTCGAATTAAATGGGTACTTAAAATATTATATACACACATAACAGTGTTTATAGGAACGTAAATTATTATGGCAATATATGTTTTGGCACAGTCGTGGGCATGAGTACTAGGAAGGAATTGGTGGGCACACACACACACACACACGCCCGCACGCACGCACGTAGTATGCACAGACGCTTAGAAAGTATATTGTATGTAAGTGCACAATGTGCATGTACATGTAGATAAATATAACGATGATAAGTACACACGTTTGGTCCATGCGTAGTTTAAGAAAAGGCAATAGTGCGGTTACGTGGGATATTTGTTTGGTATGAATCATATGTTTTTATTTTCCTAATAGTCATAATTTGTTCATTTAATATTATAAAAACATAATTATACTTGTATTACATTTTTTTGCTTTTTCTTAATTAAGAGTGCATGAAAACGTTATTTACATTTTATGGATAACATACGCAACTGTATAGTTTTAATTATGTATACACACGCACTGGACACATAAATACAATGACGGACCGACCAAATTGCTCTACGGTTGAAACGTGCTCGGACCGAACGACGTCATTACTCATCAGTGTGGATGATATCGTCGTCATCATTCTATTTTCTCTTTGTGGAAGTCTATACTTAGGACTTTGTATCTTTCTTCATATATATATATATATATATATATATTATATATGTTACGGGCAAAGTGGAAAATTCGGGAAATGTATACAATGCCCGGGCATTGTACACATTGTCCGATGCATATTGGGCAATGTGAATTGTAAAGTATTTATACAAATTATACATTTAAAAAATTGTGAAGTACATTTATTCTAATAATTACATAATTAATAATCATTAAATGCTACGTCTGTTCTCTGATTAAACACTAACTATTATACATAATTAATTAATTTTTATATTATTATTATTTTTATTTATACTAATTTATTTCAAATAATTTTTATTTTATATTACTAATTATACTATTTATTATACTATTATAGTACCTATTTATTTTCACATGTACTGCTTGAATGTATAAATAATTTACAATTCACATTGCCCAATATGCATCGGACAATGTGTACAATGCCCGGGCATTGTATACATTGCCCAAATTTTCCACTTTGCCCGTAAAATATATATATATATATACACACGGCGCGAAGGCGGTTATATAAGTTGGCATATAGGAAATTTAATATTTTGAATGGCCATTGAAATAATTGGGGAAGGGAAGAAAAATAAAATAATACAAACTCAATGTATCCATAAGAATAAATGATACGTTTCTAACAATATCTACTCGCATAATCGGTGAATTTAATTTTCAGTATAGAGAATATCATTATTTTTGATGATTTTATTTCCTAATGCATGTTTTGAATTGAACAGGTGACTAATACCCAAAGTGAACCGAAAAAAATTGTTCCATTTTAAAATTGAACACTGTGACTGTTTTACACATTGAAGGGAATATTTATTTGAATTCATATTTTAGCGTTTGAGATTTCTAAAATATTTTAAACGCGAGTTACTCTTTTTTACTCAAACGGCGACTTATATTGAATGATTATTCTTTTTTTAATTTCTCTTCAGTATCTCACAGTCTCAGTGACGGTATTAAATAAGCTAGTACAATATTTAAAACGCGAAATACAACAAGACTTATGTACCTTTAATCAGCTATCACCGAAAACTACCTACTTAAATGCGCACGTTTAATGTCGACACATTTTTGTTTGGTAAACCTTACATATTATATACTTACATATTTTTTTTATTGTGTTTTGTGAGATGCTTCTTTTTATTTTACTGATATTCGAATTTTATCATTTTAATGCAAATTAAATCGTTTTCTATTTTAAATACAGAGTGACTTAGATGAAAAATATAAATGAAAACCTCAAAAAATAAGAAAAATAATTTTTTTCCTAAAAATAAATTGTTTGGTGACAATTTGAAAATTGTTATTTTGTACATCTTCTTTGATGAAATATGATTATTGGTACTGAATTTTTAAATTAGTTTTCTATTAAATATAATTTATAAAAACAAAGGATAATTATTCATCTATATGTTTAAAAAAATAATTTAGAATTTCTGATTTTTACATTAACATTTTTTGCTGAAAATTTATGTCATACGTCTCAGACATTGTACGTGTTTTATGTCACTTAAACAACGAATACAATTACGTATGAAAAAAATATTAATACATTTTTATTACTTTTATAAAAATTGTCACAGATATGTACTGTAGATATATAGTTAATTCTATTGAATTGGTTTTTTTTTATTCATCAAATTTTAAAATGTCTACTAGAATTCGTGCAAAATTGTTGGTATGCTAAACTGTATGTATAAATGATATTGTGACTGATATTAAATTTGCTCCGAATTATTTTATTCTTGTTTTTTGCTTCGTTAATAATTCTTTCTTGACATGTGTCTCCGTAAAAAGAATATAATAAAACCATTATTGAAATCCATATATAATACCCCCGCTATATTATTACCCGCCGATGTATTGTTGTGTAAATAAAATGTAATCTCTCGCTCTCGTAAAAAAGGCAAAACGGTAAAGTTTAATCAGACGTTGGAAGAATGGGTTGTAGAACGAGGACTTTAAATACTTATAAACCACAAAAACTCGCACGACTTCTAATGGATTAAAATCACGTATAACCCTTGCAGAAGCATTATGAAGCGGCAATGACGGAAAGATAAGAAGAAATAATAAGTCATGGATTTAAGCTGTTGATGTCCAATAAAAAAAATGATCCCCTTCCAAAATACAAAAACAAGTAATATTTACATATATTTGTTGGATTTTTTTGTCTACATTGGGTTTAAAAATTTACAAATAATACAGTTAAAATATTACAATACCTGTAGAATGTTTACCATAATTGCTTTCAATTCAAAGAATCGCATTAAAATACCTATGGGCACCTGAACTCGTCTTGACTCATAATAATATTCCGATAATTACGTTAAACACGAGTAATATCGATTAATCCTAATAGACCTTTTTCGTCAGAGTTCCTCGAGAGTGATTTTTATTTCAAACATAATTTTTCCCAATCCGTTCTATCCTTACACGATATTTGTTGGCTATTTGTTGTCAGTATCATCTTTAAGATAAATAAATCTCATGGACTTGAAACAATCGACAATCTGAAGTTCCGCAAAAAAACCAACTCGTTTTTACCCTGTATGTTTCACTATGTAATCAACGTCAATCTTTAACCGAGTACATATATCTATTTTCCTAGTTGACAGTGTGGTTTGCGGGTACCGTCAGTTTTTCTTTTCTAAGTCTCTACTTTTTTATTTACCTCTTTCTCTTACAAAATATCATATATTTTGATGTTGGGAATCAATTATTAATACTTTATCAACTATTAATACTTTACAGATATAAGTTTAAATCATGTAGTACGCATTTAGTAAAAAAAAAAAACCTTCAGAATATGACGCGGTATAAGTAGTTTATCAAATTATTGACCAAATAATGCTATAATTTACCCACCATTTTAAGTCAGTAACTTAAGATAATTACCATAAAAAAAGTCAACTGAATCCCTAACGTAAAACGTAAACAATGTATTGGAAGATAAATAAAACAAATAGTGGACTTAAATTGATTTTTTGTTAAATTATAGTGTGTCTACAGGACCTACATATTTTTATCACATAGGTACTTTACATTAGTGGTACTGAAAAAATGTAACGCGTAGCAATTGACGACTATATATACGAAAAATTTGTATTCATACTACTAGCGTCATATATGTTTAAATGACTCGCGAATTGAAACTGGAAATTCTAATAATATTTAATTTTGATTCTAAGTTCATCATGAATTTTTATGTATTGGACTGTCATATTTTTCTAAAATATAATATACAAACAGAATGTGTATTGTTATTTTTATTTAATTTAAATTTAAAATTTAAAAAAAAAGTGTAAATTGCGTTTAAAACTTTAATTATTATTTAAACATAAAAATACTAATAGCTGTATACTCTGTATACGAGTAAATTGTAACATAGTATATTTTTTTGAATATCTATATCGGTGATATATGTATCTAATACCAATCCAAAAGTATAACGATTTAAATTAACTAAAAATTATCTCTGAAATAAGTTACGTGCAATTATATATGTCTCTTTACCAACAGAAATAAGCAAATAATAATCTCGAAAATATTTAATTATTTTATTTTCATCTCAGAATAGTATGATGTTGATTAGTTCATAATCTTGTACAGTGTACACTATGGTGAATAATTATTTGCTTGTAAATATTTTGTATTGTGATGAAAAAAAAAGAAATGAAATCGAAATCTATAAAAGTTTTAGTTTATTCAAAGTTTAGTTTGTTTTATAAAACTAACATATCGTTACACCAAGATTGGATTTGACAAAAGAGTTTATTTGAATATTCGTGGAAATCAAGAGGACATACAAACTGTTAACTGTGTTTTCCATCGATAAAATAACATTTAAAAACAAAGAAGAGCTGTTTATTGTTCAAACAATACATTCATGGTTCTGAAAGGAGTACAATGATTTTATAAATCTTTCCCGAAATAACGGAAAAAGGAAAGTTATTTACATTGAAAACAATGTATATTCGTAAATTATTAAACACTATTGAACTATTTGAGTTGAAAACGATTGAAGTATATTAAGTGTATAATATATTCTGCGAACGCAAAGAGCTATGGCTTTACTTAAATAATATCTAATGCTTTTATAAATGATGGTAAGATGTCTTGTCACATAATACATAAAATTATTTATGATTTACATATTTTGGTCACGTTTATTAAATTTAAGTGACTATGAGAACTGTGTTGTTTTATCACCCAAGTAAAATGAGTAAAGTTTTAATTTCAAAATTGATTAATTGTGTGTTTTCTATTGACTGCGTATACTGAATATCATTCTACTACTGTCCAGGAATTCTCAAGCCTTGTAATGTACGGTAATGGAAAATTGTTTGCACTTTTAATGAATAACATTTTTTTTTTGTAATTTAATTCAGTTTTTTGCTGAAGTCTTTGAAAAACAAGTCACTACATATAGTTAAATGAGTAAAAAAAGGTCATTTTCAACATTTTTAATTAATAGGATTGGAAAAAAAAATAAGGTGGGATCTATTTTCCATATTCTTCTTTCGTAAGAACGCTTGTATTACAAGGCATTTATAATTTGTGATCTATATGAAATTTAATACGCTCAGGTTTATAAAGCGTAATAAACAATTCCAAATAATATTATTGTGTGAAAATTCACATCATGTACGAAAACGAACAATTTATAAATATGTATGTATATTGTATACGTGTATCAATATACTGTACAACATTTTTATATGAGTTAAAATCATGTGCCGATAATCCCTTCAATCGGAGGCGTCAAAAGTCTTAGTGGTTAACGACATAATACAGATATCTTGTGGTAAATGGCATTAAAATACTTATACAAAAGTTTGTACTTATATAAAACCTCTAAAAAATTTCTGATGCAAACTCAACAGAAGATAAAACGTAGTATTAGATATTATTTAATTCGAATAGTTTTCAGAAAAGAATTTCATATTCTTTCGAACTAAGATAACGAATTAAAGAATATCCCCGGATCACCTCGTAGTGATTACATAATTACATTATTATCCAGTAAAAATCAAAGAAATCCACTTTTTTTGAAAAATGAAACATGTTTCAGTAAAAAATTAATTGAAAGTCTTTATTTGACTCAGCAGTTCTGGAGGAAATACTCTGTTCAACTTATTATTATTCGGATTACGTAGCAAGTGTTATAAAACGTGAAACATGTCGACTTATTTGAGTGTTAAGTTGTGATTAAATTTGTAAAAACCCAACGAATTTATGTACACTGTTTATGAATAAAATCTACATTTTTATTTTAGTATAAAAATGATTATAAAACGATTTTGAAATATGACGTGAGTTGTGCACGAGACTGAGATGTGAGATGAAGACCGATTACTTTTGTTACAGTAACAAAACGCTATCACTGGACCATAATATATTTTTGGGGATCTACGAGTAAATAATAATAGTATCAATAATAATAACATTAGCCCTTGTATTCGTGTGGTGTCCCGAATAGGACTGTAATTTCAAGTTGTGGAATAGTGGGACGTTTACTAAATTGGTCGACTTTCAAGAAAAAAATTGATCAATGTAGTGACGTGTCCGTGTAACTAATCCATACCTACTAAAATAACATTTAAGTTTATTGACTTTGTACAATATAATATTATTTTGTAATGGTGCATGTCCAATATTTTCACATTAAATCCGATAAATCTAGATAACAATAAATTATGACAATGTACAATACGATTTTAAAATAACGAACAATTTTCGCATGTGTAGTTGGCCACGCACACTCTCAATACCTCACTAGTTTATATGGAATTTCGATGATAATTAAAAAAAAAAAATTTAATTCTAAACACAGATCTACGTAATGGACTGTTGTATTGAACATGAAAATTATCTACTCAGGACTAACCAAGTGTTTCTCGAAATCCAAATGCACGTCGAATGAAAAACGAAATCATAACACGTCGATATTCGATATCACGGGAATGGAGAGCCGTCGAATATTTGAACTTTTAAGGTGGAGTGAACGCCCCCGCCTGCAAATGACACCCCGGATCTCTACTGTTATGCATACTCACACGCGGCCCAGACGTAGGCTTACGTATGGCGTTGTTACGATTTCAGCGGACCAACGACGGCGCACACACACACACGCACACGGTCACGCTCACGCGCGCGGGGAAAATAGGAAGCGTTTCCGGGTGGCCCGCGCGGGAGACCGCACCGGACCGCTCGGCAGTGGCAGCGGCGACGGCTGACAGCACCCGTCACGCAGTGGCCGCGGCCATGGAGACGAACTCGGTCATTATATCCAGATCTGGGCCTCCGCGGCCGCACTCTTCGGAATAGTAACTGCGGCGGCGGCAGTTGACGGCGGTGGACGGCTGCGGTGACTGCGGGTGCGCCGGTCCTCCTCCTGCCCCTCTGGCGGCTCCGGTTTCGTCACCGGCTCCTGGTGCCCCTGCCGCCGCCGGCGCTGTTCCTCCGTGGGCTGTCGTCAGGATGCGGAACTTGCACTTTCTCCGCGTCCGGTGGTCCTCCGGCCGTCGCCGCTGCTGGTGGTGCCGATGGTGCTGCTGCGACGGCGGCTGCAGCTGTTGCTGTTTCCTGTGCCGCCAGTCGCCGTCGTCGTCCCGCTGCTCATCAACGTCGTCGCAGTCGTCGGCGGGTCGTTGAAACTGCTGCTGCTCACTCCGCCACCGGTGCTGTCGCAGCCGCGTTTTCTCGCCTGCCTCCAGTGCGCCGTCGCCGCCGCCGGCACCTTCAAGCGACCGCCCCCGTTGTCGGCGCACAGGTGGTTCAAAGGTATGCAGACGGTGCCTGCAGACAGAAAAGCAAAGGATAAATAAAAAAATAAAAAACAATTACTTTAGTACACTCTGTGGGTGACGTGAAGACGCATAATGGTCTGGAAATAAAAAAAAAAAACGGCTTCTTTTGAACTAAATGCATTACGCATGATTTTGTGTAATTTGAATGGTTTCGGTACAAAATTTAAAGTTTCAATAAATTTTCGGCCTTAGATACTTCTATATAGTTTCGAAAATGAAAGATGTTTCAAAGTTGAATATTTATTTCGTCATATTATACCTACATTTTATAAAAAATATTTATGGATTCTTCTAGTTGATATGTTAAAACCAATTTCGTTCTATGACACTCTGTAATCTGTATGCATAAAATAAAAAATAAAACTATTTATTTTCAAATATATTATGGCTTATAATCAGGTAGTTTTTTTTTTTGATAAATATTTATATATTGTAAAATATAAAAAATGCACAACGTTTTTTTTTTATTTTATCTAATAATAAATGTTGTAGCCTAGAAAATGATGAGTATGAACTAGTTGCGCAGTACTTTCCAAAAAAAAAAATAAAAAATAACTTTTAAGTAAAATAAAATAAATGGCATCATTTGTTTATTTTACGAGTATTTAGTCAAAAATTGTTTTAAAAAATCAACTAGGAGATATCATAAATGTATTTTTAATAAAATTTAAATACAATATGATTTCTTCAAGATCAGAAATATTTTATATTTTCGATACTATAATACCTATGAGCCTCAAATTTATCAACATTTATAATTTTTTACCAAAATCGTGTAAATGACCCTATAGTACATATTTTTTTAAAACAAAATACCGAATTTTTAAAACTTTTTTTTTAGACCACTGTGCATCAATAGTCGTTTTCACGTCAGTGAGTCTTGTAATTTTTATTTCTATCGCATCCAGCTGCGATATGTCGATATCAGCCACCTACACTTATTCGTCAATTTTTTGCTCATGGCGATGGGAAAAGCGTGTTGATATCTCGCGTGAGACGGTGTTGC
Organism: Therioaphis trifolii; assembly: GCA_027580255.1. Taxonomy (NCBI): domain Eukaryota; kingdom Metazoa; phylum Arthropoda; class Insecta; order Hemiptera; family Aphididae; genus Therioaphis; species Therioaphis trifolii. The sequence continues at coordinate 6,859,270 of CM050410.1, forward strand.
ACCGTGATAATAATCGGCATCATAAGCGTCAAAAACAAAATTATAGATATGTTTGTAGCGCTTTAGTTTCTAAAAAACGCAATATTCATGACACGTTTGGTAACGCATAAGCAACACATCACAGAGCATGCTTGATCGAAGTAGGAACGGGAATCATGTCTTGTACCCTCAAAGCTATATATTGTCCTCATATCGACCTGCAGTCTTCAATCCCCCATTCTTTCGCTTCCAGTCACGTTCGTTCGCGTGAAATACATTCAATTCGCATAGTGCCTCTTCGTTTTGGATACGCATGCACGCACAGATAATCAGTAGTTCAGACAAAAAGGCGTAGTATGCCTACCATTATTATTTAGAGGCTAATGTATCCATGATAGATTTATACACGGACGAGTCGTACATAATTGAACGTTATGTAATGTTATAAAGTTAAAAAAAAAATAAATGATCAATGTTCGGTAAACAATTGACAAATAATGTAAAAATGTCATATCTCGGAAAGTTAATAATAAACATACATAATTTGAATAGATTTTATTATGTTTTTATTATTTCATATAGTAAAAATATTAAAAATAGCATTTTAATTGTTTTTTTTTTAATTGAAAATTGTTCATCAATAATTGTCCATGCATAAATTTATCACTGAGGCCAATCGTCTGCATAATACATTTTTTATGGTCGTTAATTCGGTTTGAACCCATATGTACTTACCATTTCTGTTGGTCGCGAAATTTCGTTGTACTCTCTTATAAAGATTTAGTTTAAAAACACTCACAAAAGCTATTATTTTCGGTCGATACCTATATTTTAATACGACATTTAAGTGCAATTTTTACGTTTAGGGATTCATTAATTTATAAACGAACGGAGATCGATTGCAGCGCATTATACGAATTTGTTCATAACGTATCAAAATAATAAACAATTTAAATATATATATGAATTAAATGACAGTGTAATGGAAGATTATTTATTTTTGTAAATCCATGTGATTTCTCGTAAATACTATGCAACTACGTAATTCTATTGAAAATATCGCTATATAAAAATCATATTATTTCGGAAGGATTTTATTTACGAATGTTTGTTGACCACGGAGCTATACTTGGTAATACAATTGTCAATTATCACAGTTTTTCAATTTATGTTATTATAAAGTATGTTCTGTTTCAACTCATGGGTCTCTCGCCATGCGAGTTAGGAGAACTATTCACTCAGGATCGTGTGTCATACGCGTAGTACACGAATAATTGCAGTTATAAAGAATGATAGACAAACAATTATTTTGTCGTAGTTAACGGTAAGGGCGTTGTCTTTATTGCGTTCTTGTTTCCGAGACGCGGATTTCTCGCGCCGGGATCTACGTTGAATGGGTGACAACCGGAGTCGTAAACCGCGCCCGCACGGCTGGCGTTCGAGTACTAGTGTATTTATGTGATGTGCTTATTTACGAACGTGATTAAAATACGCTTTGACCGGCGGTGGATCCGACTTTTACGACCATATCACTGCATGTGTACCGACTACACAAATACGACGAGACGCAGGGATTTTTGACATGGTTACGATATTACGGGTGCAGCGGGTTTAATCGCCGGGGATGATTTTTCAATCGTCTACTTGGTCGGAATGTTTGAAAGAAAAGAAGCATTTAACACCTCTGTGACACACTATGTAATTTCGGGTCGATAATAATCATAGTGATCCACGTGAGGTGTAAAGTCAAATATGACTCACAATAAAGTAGGTAAAATTTAATGTGTATTCTTGGTTTTCGCGTTGGCGATTTTACATACGTGCGTTTTTGTTTTAATGATATAAGAGGTTTCACCACGGCCATGTCATATACTTCACAACATACCATTTTTTTTAACGTAAAATTACTGTTGATGAGAAATACTGGGTTATTATTTATGATTACGCATACCAATAGGCAATAATTAATATTGATGAATTCATGTTTTATTTTATAAATAAATATTTAAAAAACAATCCTGATTAATATTGACAAAATATAACTTTCGTATTGTACGCGTAAAATGTATTATGAAAATCACGCTGTAAATCAGGGGTCTTTATTACTAGTGGCCTGTGGCTCTTTAGTTCTTTTTACACGGTATTCGAAAAACATTCAAAAGTGTTGACACAGGTTTAACCCCTGAGAAATAATCTTTTTTCCTTTGTGAGATTTATTTGTTTGGTTATTAAACACAATCCTATACAGTATTTAATAATTAAAACATAGAGTACTGTAGAAATATACCTACAATACTTACATACAATTTAAACATTTCCAGGAATGTCAGCAGAGCAAACAGTAATGTATAGTTTTGCAGTTATCTATTTTATTTATGCGTGGTTTTTGAGATAGTGATAGAAGGTATAATTTGGTTTGAAAAGGTTGAATACCACTGTCGTAGGCTATATTGTATTATGGTGGGGGTTATGCGTTTATCATTTTTGCGATACATCGGGCGCTGCAACATGCAATGAAATCACATTTCGTAACTTCATTGCATTTTTTTTTTTACACATTTTTGAATTTTTAAGTGTATAAATATGTGCATATTTAGCAATAATACTTTTACTCAAATACTTTACAAGACAGACGATTGATTCTGTTATTTTTATAGAGGAGTAGCAGACTGCATTTTTAGATTCTGAGTGAAGCGAAGGATCTTATGGTTTTACAATGATGTTTATTTTTTTTTTTCTGTAAACACTTTTTCGTACAGAAATCCATGTCCAAAAGTTTCGTCCAGCAACTTTTTAGATTCAAAATTGAACTGAGATGGTACTTTAGAGAGGTCATTTTTCCAGTAATCAAGAATAATGATCGAAAAACTGAGTAAAAACTGTAAAATCGGTAAAAATCTGCCGTAAACGATATTTTCACTGATCAGATTTTAGGTATTTAGTCATAAATCGAAAAGTATTGAAGCCAGAAATTGAAAATTTTATCCAATATCAAATTCATGCTTTTTTATATTGGACAACATTTTCAGAACAATTATAGCACTTTTGACTTAAATATAGAACTTTTAATTTACCAAATTGTTTGAAAGTTTTTATGTAATATAATTTTAAATATTTGACAAAAAGTTCTGAAAATTTAATATGACCTTACTCATATACCTACCTAATTATCCTAACAAAAATTCAAAAATCGTGAGTCAGGATTTTTTTTTATACACAATTTAATAAGGTATTTTTAATTACCAGCTAAAAGAAATAAAAACAGTAAGTCAGTAACGAAACTTTACGTAAGTAAAGAGTAATACTAAACAGTAAACAGTAAACAAAAATAATGAAGTTAAGAACTCATGGCATATTAGAGGGAAACAACACACGAGATAACAAATGTATCAAAGATAACGGCATTACAGGTGAATCGTTTTACCATATATTGTACAATAATTTTTGTGTACTATCCACTTAAACTGGCAATCATACACCTTTTGCGCTTCACTTTCTTGTGCAGCTGAGATATGCTATTATATCTCCATTTTATCACCATCACCACCGCGTTTGTATAATGTCAACCCCATGAGCTAGTTAACAAAATCTTAACTACCACTAAACGCGATGAGTAGGTCAAATATTGGCAATATTATGATATGAGAAATAAACTATACATTAATTATATTAATAGAACTTGAATGAAATTTTTCTTTAACGTTTTATCAAATTAGGAATTAGAAACATTGAATGATGATAACATATTTTCTTTGCGTATTATATAGTAATCATAATATTACAATGTATGGTTATTGGAGAGAAAGGCCATCGAAAAATTATCGGTAACACATATTTGGTTTTTGAGAATAATTGTAAACTTACCTTCGTAAGTATAAGTGCAAATTATTAATGTATTATAATACTACTATAATGAAGTCAATGGTAATTTACCATTGATTTACGGGTTAAAGTATAGATTAGAATTCGTAGAGTATGTTATGAACTTTCTCATTTTAAATGCGTTAAAATTATTATTTATTTTCTTTTATATGTATTTAAATTAATTGAAACTAATTATAATTTCAATTCAAAAAACATTAAAAATGTATAACTGTTATAAAAGTTATATTGTTCGAGTTGTATCTCTAAATAATTTAAATTTATTATATTCTCGATCCACGCAAACTTTTGAAATGCGATTATAATTGAGGAAGATAAATATGAAGGAGCTAGTAACCATTCTTAATGAAGTTGAAAATATAGCGTACGCAATTGTGACCTGTGGTTTGCTCACTACTATTGACGAATTCTATGTAATTGTGTATACCATATAATTTTCCTTTTCGTATACTTTAATGTCATCAGTGAATGACGTATGGAGGTTTATAAAAAATGGTATATATATTTAAATGGTATACCATTTTTTAAGTGTAGTCAAGTGAACAAACAAATATCACTCGTTTTAAATCTCCGGGATTTTCTCAGCATACTATGTAAAATTTGAAAACAGTATGTTCGATATTAATCATTTAGAACGGCACTGATTAAGTTACCCACGTGACATATCCTGAACTACCAAGACGGCCGCCGCGAGCAGACACGTATTTCTAGACTTTTAACTGACTGTTATTGATGTGATTGATTCGGTCAACCTGAAATTCGGTTTATAGATAATTTATCCGAGCGCAGTGATGGCGGTGTAGTAATTTATCTCAAAATTAATGTTCTGGACAAGTGCAAGTGAGTCCTTAAATGGCCTGTTCGGAGCACTAACAAGATGACATTTTCTCTTCCCAATTATCTACGTGCAACTTATGGAGACGTTATATAACCCGGAAAAAATATAAATGTAAAGACAATAATATAGTATGCATCCCTTAGTTCGCTTTGAATCTAAAAATCAACAGGGAAGAAAGAAGACGACTTTTTGGTTTCTCCATTGAGCACAATGGAATAATGGACGATAAATTGATATTTGGTTAGGTTAAGATATTCTATGTAAATTTGTCATATACTTGTGAGACATAGTATATGCTTTGACGTTAAACAGAATATACTATCTTGACGTCCGATATTAACAAAATATGTCATAGTGCTCACAGGCGAGTGTACAACACGCCAACATATTACAATGAATGATCACAACAAAGGGTTTGTATATTATTATATTATCAGTAATCATACATTTACTTTACTGGTTATAAGTTAAATATTTCAAATTTAATATTTTGATATTATTAGTTGACATAAATTAAATTAATCTTAGCAAAGCTGCAGTATAGAAATATTTTGTATAACTATATCATATTGTATCGTTTTCCTCTAATTGTTTGTAAGGTTTTTTTTTAAAATTATTTAAAATTTTCTTGTTTGACAAGGAAATCTTTTTTTTTAATCTAAAGATTCAAAAATGTTGTTGTATCTGTATATCAAGTTTTATAATGAATGGATAGACCAATTTTTTTCATAAACATTTAAAGTGGAAATTTGAAGTAGAAACAGTCAATTCCGTTAAAATGGTAAAATAATTTACTTAAACTCTTATGAAAAAATTTTGATTAATTATTTTTGAATTTTTTTCAGTATTGATAGTTTAATGTATTATATTATTATAGTGAACGAAGAGGGAATGTACTGCGCACACAACAGCACGCAGGGAGATGGCACCAATTAGAGACAGCGGTTGGCGTGAACTCGAACGCCCAAACCAATCAAAAACCACGACCCCGAGCGATGATGTTGACGCAACAAGGTTGTAAATAGGAATACAGCTCGTGATAGCGGGCAGTCTTGAAGTAGCAGCTCATCAGAGCTAAAGGTACCAGTCAGTGTTTCACTTCTTCAGTCCTTCTCGCAGCAGTCGTGCAGTATGGAAGTATTTCACTAGTCAGTCAAATAACACGGAGTGTGGCAGTTATTCAGTCACGGAGTTCTACAGTAAGCAGTCTGGCAAGAAAAATCAATCTCGCAGTTTATTAGTCATTCAATTAGTCACTCGCGGCTAATTAAGATCAGTTACAACAACGGTGAAAAATACTAACCATTTAATAAAGTAATTCCTACCGTAACAATAAATAATACGATGATTTTATTGAAAAAGTAACAGATTATGTCCAGCATTCAATCGATTCCAAGAATGACATTTTATTTATTTAGTATATTTAAAAGTGTTTATTATTAATATTTTATGTATCACATACGTAAGTCGCAGAGAAATATGGAATTTATGAATATGAAACAGTGTCGAAAAAAATTTGATTCATTACTGACTATACGATTAATTGTAAATTAATAAATTATGTATTGTCTCATATTTATAATGATGAAGACATAGCTGAGCGGTTATCCATTTTTTTTTAATTCAAACGAAATCTAATGTCAATTTTCTAAGAATTCTAAGTACATATTAAATAGCTACTGATAGTGATGGGTATATCCGGATTTCAAATATCTGGATAATTCGGATTATCCGAATAATTTTTGTTATTCAATGACTCATTTTTATAAAAATTTTAACAAATCAAGTCATGATATTATTGTAAGTCATATGATAAATAAGAAATACCATTCATTTAAAATAATTATGAGTTGCATAAAAAGCAAATCCATATATCCGGATAATTCGGTTAATCCGGATATGAATTTGATTCAAATCCAGATTTGGATATCCGGATAATTCAGATATTCGGATTTCATGCCCGTCCCTAGCTACAGGCTATGAATATTGTAATATTATATAGTTATGGTTAACAAAGGCAGTTTTTTGTTAACTTTAATAATTAGAGTACTTAGTACTACGATTTTGATACATTAAATTTTTTATATACACTACACAGTAGATACGTTGCAATCATTCCAATATAAATATGCATAATATACAAATATTGTTTAAATTTCATATAATGTTAGGTATTTGTACTTATAATTTACCTATGACAACGCAGATATAATGATCTAAACTGAGTCGTTACACAAACCCTTTGGTATATTAAGATATAAATTTGTATGAACTCCCTATCTTTTCCATTCAGTAAACATTTTAAATATGATAATTGGCTAGTAATGGAAGATTAAAATCAAATAAATATAATTTTCAATTTCAAAATATATGTTCTGAAAATTAAAAATAATCTTTAATACCAAGTACAAAATACGCTAAACTAGTACACTAGATTTTACTACGGGTGTCGTTAAAACCTTAGTCTGTTTATACTTATATTTTAATTATTTATTAAAAAAAAAAAAATCTCTTCATATAAACAGATTTTTTACTTTTATAAATTTATAGAATCATAATAAAAATAAAAATTGTTGACATGATCCATTAAAAATTAAAATACAAATAAAGGAAACTTAAATAATGAGTAGACTTGTCTGGAAAATAACTACGCAAATTAAGTATTTTCGCTACAACTAAATTATATTTATGAGCGTTTATTTTTTTACTCTATTTACATTTTCATAACCCCTAACCTTCTTTACCGACTGCGTTTACTTGATCTATAAGAGAAATTTACATAAATGTTTGAGTGGATTCTTTTTATATTTATATTGTATTATGTTCTGAATATTACGTGCTTGATTTTCGAATACAAATGGTACAAAAATTTTAATCAATAAAAGGAGTACAAAATGGAATTTAGTACTTTCAAATAATCATAATTATTAAATTAATACAAAATAAATCAAGTACAGACAAATATTGATTAATCAAATTAATTACGTTACTAACAAAAAAAGGTCTTTCAGAATAAGAATCGTAAAATAAAACATTAAAATATCAGAAAATTGTAGATGAAGATTTACATAGAAGGTAAATGTTAATTGGATATAATCTTTAACTAACGATGTAAATATTGAATCACACGTATTTAAATGTTAGAATCTATAGTGTTTAGAGCTTCAATATCCCTTCAATAGACCTTCAATATCCCTTTCTTTAGGCATGCCAGATTTCAGAAATAAAAATACGAGATAAAAAATTACCAACTAAATAATCAACGAACTTTACCTCTTTAGTTATAATATAAAACAAGTAGGCTCATATCTAAGAAAATGTATTACTTAAATAAGAATATTAGTAAATTTTCTTAAAAATTCTAAAATAAGTATATAAATAATACATATATAACAAAATAGAAATGTATCTATTTAAAAATGTTGTTATTATTTTTTATTAATGACTTTTTGAGCTGGAGGCTATAATACCTCTTTCAAATATTTTCTGTTGTATTACTTTTTACTTTATATTTTAAAATGAGTTAATTTGTTTAAAGAAATAAGTATTAGAAGATAAAAGTTTATGAAATTTGGAATAATTTTCTTTGAAAAATATTTTCACTGTTAACATAGCTTTAACGGTTCATATATCAAGACGATTTTTTTTCTGTACATACATTTAATGTGACTGAAAACTCTTAACGGCAGTAATAGTGCTGGGAGTAAGATAGTATAAACTCAATCACTATTTTTACATTATTTAAATCAAAATCGTCAAATCTAGAACTCATTTTGATGTTAAAAATGTTTACCTAAACTTTTTTAAGACTTCTTTTTGATGCTAATATTGTTAAAATTATTTTTTATTAGTGAAATCTCATTGAATAAATTTGATTCGACAATATTATTAATATTGTCAAGTAAAATAAATTTCATGAAATGGGTCTTTCTTAAATGTTCTCACCAACTGGCACAAAAAGTGAGTATTTTTGGTTAAAAATATAAAAATATAATTTACGGGATATGCTGGACAGATATACCAAAATACGGGACATATTACCACGTTTTAACTATTATGGGGATGTCGGGTAGTTATCACGAATTACCGGATGTTGTTGTATAATATGGGACATGTAGAATTCATATCTTTCTTTTTAATATGGCTCTGATCTCGAATTGACATCGGAAATAAATACGCATGTATAAATATTATTTACTCACATATTTATGAACCGTCAGGACTCTCACCATCCAAAATTTGCTTTTTATCATTGCAGGAGAAAAGAAACGAGAAAAAATGTAATATGCACCTACATCATAATGTAAAACACTATGTAAAGCACAAAATGTCCCTACGCGTCAGATTCCGGGTGAGAGGTTTTGAGCTGCATAGGCGTGTGCAGGTTATGTTAGGTTTACCTACGCTTAAAACCACCGCCATCTTAAAACGGAAAGTAAGCTTGGATTACGGTCAACGTATTTATAAGGGTTTTGCTTGCTTTTTACCGGATTCAAACTCGGACAAAGTTGGTTTCGCTAGTTTTCGGGTGACCCATTTACTCTAAAATGAAATCGAAAATGCATTTAAAAAATAAGGTCTACTGTAGAGTCGAATATTTTAGTGGACATCAATCGCCCATAACGTGCAGTTGTTTTAATACCTACATTTAGTATGAGAATTGTTAATGTATTTTTGACAGTCAGTTTTTTTGTGAATAAGTATGGGGTGAAAATTGATTCCATCCTACCTATTGGAATTCAAAATGTAGCCACCAGTGATGCATTTCGCCTACTTGTACTAATAAAAATGGTTCACTCCACTCATAGGTACTTACCAATCACCAGAGTCGAGTCTTTACACCTTGGGAAATTAATTGTAAAATATGCCCATTTTCAGTGATGCAATATCTGTACACTAATTGAATAAATTTTTAACGTGAGATATGGACTACAGTACTAGCTATTATTGATAAAACAAAATAAAGATAAAATTGTGAAAATTGCAATTTACATAACATTATCAATTAATAAATGTATACAAAAAATTAATAACATTTTAATATTTCTGACGTGGTTATTATTACTATTTTTTTTAATACTACTATCTTCGATCAAACTAAGCAAAATAAATAATAAAAAGAATATATATATATATATATATATATATATATATATATATATATATATATATATATATATATATATATATATATATGTATTTTAAATCACCGTATTTCACTAATTACTAGACTGCACTACCTACTATTACTATTATACATTGTTGTAACATCTTAATATTATCTAATGCGTTTGTAAAATTAAGCATATTTCTCATTGATGAATTGTATTCAAATGCAAAAAAATTAAAAGAATTTTACATCTGAGAATTAATCTCCACCTTTTTCTCCATAGATCTGGCCCTGATATCTACTATATTATAAAAAGTAAATACACATATTTTATTAGTTTGTTAAATAAATGTACTCTTCACGATTGTTATAAAAAAAAGTAAGTTTATTCATCAAGCGGTAATATTAAAACCGGCATAAATTATTTCCAACATGATTTTGTAATATGTAACATTTATTTAAATCTAAACGAAAATTCTGAATAAAACATGCACGCACATGAACACTTGACGGTTCGGTAATACCGTAAAATAAAGATACTATTTGTAGTCACTTTTTGTAAGACTTTTTTTTTAAAATCGTTTGAAGTATTTGACGTAATTCCTAGAAACTACTATATTTTTTTATGATTTACTTACTTTTTTCGAAGGTTGGTACAAATACAACTTTGTGAAATTTGTAAATAACAAAGTAAATATGTGTTAATCTAAAGCCGTGTTTTATTCTAGACAATGCACCAGATATTTTTTTAAGTTATTTTTAGTATTTAAGTAGAATATTATTTAATTTTACTTTTTCTTTCTTTTTTTCGTAAAAAAAGAAGAATAGTCATGAGTTAAAAAAAATATACAAAACTCTGTGTATGTTGTAATTAAAACACATTTTGATAAAATTTGCGGTGTGGTTAGGCGAAGCATTGTTTAATTCTTTTTTCGTATTTGATTTTACCCGCATTGCAACTCGTTATACAAGTAAGTAGGGGCGGGTGGAAAACGTGTTTTTGCTATCCACGACATGACCGACGTGATGTGGGGCTTACCTAAATTTAAGTAGACTGTAAATAAATCGTTCTTTAAATCGTCCCATAACAGCGTTTTAATATTATTTTCATACAATACTAAAACGAGCCAAAAGAAAAGTGAAAACGAAAAATATTCCAAAAAAAATTAAACCACGCACAATAAATAAATGTGTACAATATTATGCACGGCACACTGTTACTGCGAAAGCTTTTACTTTTAATTAAAAATCAGTGATGAAAATGAAAATGTTAACTGAAGAAAATGCTATAACACGTCGGACAATAACAAAGTGTTCCTTTCATTTGAACGATATATTATAATATGAATAGTGAATTGTATAGGTATACATTTTATTTATCAGCGGGAGAGTAGAAAGTTCAATAGATTAATATGAACTCTGTGCAGTGCACTCCTGATCAACTTAAAAATGAAATATTCCATTGGTTGAACAATAAAATTGTCGTATAAAGTGTTTGGAAATTTGATAAACAAGATATTAAATTACAAAGATCCATGACAAATGCGACGATGCGAGATCACTGGTTTTGTAAAAGAATTAAAAGATATATTTTGAGTAGGTACAGATATTGAGACTATTTTAACAAGCATTATGAAAACGTTTTTGAGCTTAGACATTAGATTAAAAAAAAAAAATTAAATTAAAGAATTATTCCAAGTATGTTACCCGCAGAACGTGTGATGCTTAAGTATGCAATTTACATTTTATTTTTACTTTCAGGTATATTTATAGACTAGTATACTTGACTACTTTTTCACGTAAAGATTGAAAATTCAGCGTCTTCATTATTTCGAGAGTACATGAATCATATTTACTTAGTATGTGTTAAATGTGGGTGATAAAAATGCGAATTATTAGAATAGCAATTTTCGTTATTAAAAAACGTGGTAATGAAGCATAATCTTAAATTAAACAAGTCACGAATATTTTTTAAATAATTAGAAGACATTAGTAACCTAACAAGTTAAGGTTTTATCTATCAAACGGCAAACCACAGTGACGATTTCATAGATCCTGTAAAAAGACAATGGGTCTTGAATGATTGATAAATAATGGAGTTTTTCAAAACAAAGGTTTGGAATAAGGACAAAAGAAGCAACAAGTTTTCTTTAACGGCAGCTTGAAGAGAAATAGCAAAGTGGCGGTCAATTGATTCTATCGATGTCTTAGAGAAATTTTGGCTAGACATTTAAATGATATAATATGTGAACTGATATTTTTAAGACTATTACAAACAAAGCAATACTCGTATTTGCTGACAAATGATGATAATGCATAAACAAAAATTAAGTAATATATTATGTTTAATATATATTAGGTGAAGTAAAATCAATATATAACCACGATTATAAATATGCTGCAAATAATTACCTACATAACATTTTGGTTTTAGAAGCAACGAGTGCAAAAAAGTATATTCGTAATGTAATGTACTGGTAAAATGCTTAATGTGATTTTTGTTGTTGGATATTGTTAATTAATTTTTCAATTTCCTCATTAAAATTACTTATGCCCGCTCTAAGAACATGGTGGAATGGTGGAGCTGTTATCTTATCGGTAATTGTCAAGGCATAATTACCATCATAAAATATGACTGATGTAAAATACCCTTACCAAAAACGCAATGTTCAATAATTATATTTATGCAATATGAGGTTCAATTAAATTTCGTCGTTCTAGAAATTTAAAGTGGGCCCTATTCAATAGCCACACTGGCCGAATGCGACCCGCAGGTCGCCGGTTGTCGACCACTGGACATTTGTTTTAGTTTTGTTTGTTAGAAATGCGATATTTGTATGCATAATTTTTCGTGCTATAAAATACCAAATAAATGTTTTATAATATATTGCGAAAAAAATTAAATGCCATATAAGATAGTATAGTCATGCCAAATGTACATAGTTAGACTGCATTTGATATGAGCAACGATAATGTAGGTAATCAAATTATTAATAGATTAACGCAATTTCAGTGGGAGTTTTAAATCAATTAACAATAATTGGTTTTTTATCATAGAATTTTTTTAAATTTATGAAACATTTATGTTTTATAGCATTTGTTTTTATTTATATGGGTACGGGGTGTTTTTTGTAGCAGGGCGCGTAAATTTTGTCCTGTCTAGAAAGTGCTTATTTTTTTTATGCGTAATATTTGATAGAATGAAGTTTAATTTCAGTCATTAAAATGTTGTTAACACAAATAGCGTATTCCATTACACAGGATTATTATACATTTAACTGTTGCTCAAGTAATAAATAAAAGAAAAGAAAAGCAATTTTATTGTGAAAACTAAACTTGTGTAAACTTTTAAGCTTTAAACATCGTCAATAATAAGTTTTGATTGAAATACAAATTTAGTAATAGAGTTAAATATACCTATACTCAAACAAAACCTATTTTTTTTTTTTTTTTTTTTTTTTTGTATCACATTTATCATTAAATGCATTCTAAGTGTCATATTCAATTATCATTTTACGTGGACAAAATTCAAATATAGATGTTACTTGTAGTATAGAAATAAAATATTCGATTGGACAAACAACAATGATAATTTGATATTGATGAAAAAGTACCAGAAAAAAATATTAAATTTATCATTGCAGAAATGTAAATGCTTCATTTTTTTTAAAATTTTAATATTTAATCATTGTAACGAATAATTAAAATAGATTTAAAATCATTTTTAAGTTTTAATTAACAGTATTCAGAGAAACACTTTATATCATTTATTATATATCAAAATGCAATTTTAAGTTTAACTAGCTTATTATTACAATGACATTCACTTTTATATCTTGGTGCGTTAAGTTTTAGATTTTTACTTAATACTTTAGAAAGTGTTATTATTATTTCTAAATGCGCATATAGAAAAAAAGACTTTGATAAATAACATATTTTGTGAAATTATCCATTGATAGCCATGTGTGTTGAATTATATGTTTTTTTGTTCTGAAGTAGGTATGAGAAAATATTAATTATTTAAAATAGTTTTTTAAAACTATTATTATTGAATAAAAGTTTTTTTTTTGTTTCATAAATTGTGCATACTATTTTGTGAGATAATAATAAATAAATTTTAAGGATAAACAACGTTAAAGATGAATAATAGAAATAGAATTGATTTATTGACAGAATACGTTTTTCATCGTCGTCTTTATACTACGTGGCGCATTTAAACGTTGGAAATATGCTCTGAGTCTACTCACTATGTTCATGTTTACATCTGAAAACGCATAAGTACGTTAAACAGTTTAGTCTCATCAATTGTATTTTATTTTAATTTCGACATAATCAACTAATACTTCTAAGCGATCGAAAAATAAGTAATACTTTATTATAAGTACCTACTCGTAAATTAAACTATAGTGATAGGTACGTATTTACAATATTACATAATATGAGTTATGATTCATTTTTTTCAAACATTTTTCGACTTGCGATGAATTGTACAAGAAAGCTTCTACAAAAACACAGTAAACCCTAGCACGCGCCACACACACACACATATACACACACAAACAGGTTTTTTTTTCAAATGTACTTTTTCTCCTTTGTCCTACGGCCAGAAACACTTAAGAGTTAGGTATGTAATCATTGATAACTGATGATGATTCGATATTGGCGTAAAACATGCTATTTTAGATTTAAAGATTTGCCATATCAAAATTCAAACGTGAATATTAATATTATTAAAAACCGAAAATCGCATTGAAGTCGCAATGGCTGCAAATCAATGAATTTCGTTTCGAAAAAGCGTACCTGTACAAGTGTGGTGTATTTTTTCGGAATACGACAGAGTTCTTTAAGTTGAAAACTATCACTGGACTAATGCTGAAAGCTATGATACGTTATCACGCCGTGCGAACGAATCGAGCGGAACGCGAAGACGGGCGCGGGGCTCGGTCTCAGCGATACGCGTCTTGGCCACGGTAAATATTACAATACCACACGCGTCGAACCGCGTGTTTGTTTTCACTGCGCTCTGCGTCCCTCTCCCGTTCGGCCCTTCGAGGCCTTCACACTCCGGAGTGGGTCGCACGGGGGACAACAAACACCTCCTGCTCGCTACCAGACACGCACGAAGCACACACTACGCATTGCACCGACACTTCCGGGCTTTCTATTACCGTTGCGCACTATCCGATAGTGGGCGTCCGGGGATCCGCTATAGCTGTACCTGCTGGTGACAACTTCCCGCCGGATCAGACTTCCGGTTCTCACGTTGATGCACGGCACAAATGAGAAGAACTGCTTGAACCCTTGACGGAACCTGAAACACAAAGCATACCGCTTGGTCATGTAATTACGATGCGATCGCGCGCGTCCGATGCGTTGGCGTGACGTGGACACGGGGGCCTGGAAAATCGAGCCTCCCGTTTGATCTCTAAATTATTATTATTATTATTATTATTATTATTATTACATTGTTACGTTTGAAAATATGTAGCCCACAGGTATATGGTGTTTTTACAATTAATACTAGGTAGTGTTTTTATTTATTATTCTGTCGAAAAATACAGAGAAAATTTAATTAAACATACCTATTATGATTATCAAACAATTGACCATGGATAAAAATCAAATTGTGTAAATGTAAAATAGTTGTTCTTAATTTGTATTGTGTCCATGCAGTAGGTGTAAATTGTAGATTTCAAATAATAATAACATAAGTGTAATTTACTATTAATTGTGATACGTACATTTTACATTTTTATTACATTTTCTCCTTTTGAAAAAAAAATCATTAAAAATATATTCAGTGGCTACTGACTCTCCAAAAAAAGTAATAGTAATCGTAGCTCGGTTTCGTTCAGTGACTTAAAGTATAAAGGAATCTCTTCTGAAAATTATTGTCGGACGCCATGAATATACCCACGTGATCCGCTAATCGCTTACCCAGTTACCAACGTCCATGTACAATATTATGATATCAACTATAAATTATGGTTACCAATAAAATTGGTTAAAAACGTACGAACGGTTATGCGATTCGTAAGAGTTATACATTTGTAGGAGTTTTCTAGATTAATTTTATTGATTCCTGTGATGAAAACTTACAAAATCTGTATTTGTGTAATTTTTCACCGCAATGATTTATGAAATTATACTATTTTACGTTTTGATTTTTTTTTGTCTTACGTATTATGAAAAATCAATTTTTAACTTTGACACTTCAACTTAAAAAAACGTCTGTGATAAAAGAGAAACAAAAAAACACTTAAATAAATAATCAATTATTTGTTGATACAAAATTTAAGATAAATAAAAAGATTCTGTTCATATGTATTCGTATTTTATTTAATAAAACGGCATTGAAATTCATGAATGCAGTATATAAACGATATATGGCATAAACAGTCTATGTCACTTTATTGTTGTGTCTTTCTCGTTATTTTAATATCGCGAATTTATTGTTTTTCCGGTTTGGTGTTTAGCAATTTATATTTTTTCCTTCATAAATTCTGCTTCGATATGATGGATTTTGAAAATAATTCTATTCGTAGCAAAAGACGAATAAAATGTTAAAAACTAAAAGAATATTAAATTAGTAAACTAAAACTGTTTCAGAGAAAAAAGTAGATGTATATTAATCATCAACATAGAAGTAGAAAAAAAAAAGCCGGAAACACTTCGCACCACGGGTATTCTTTGCTACTCGGACAATACAGTATAGTGTATAGTGGGAATAGGTGTATTAAAGTTTAAAGAAACGATGCATTATTTCTTTAGTTAAACGATTCTAAGCGAAGTTTTAGTATGAAAATATACTGTTAATATATTTTAAAAATTTTGGTCTAACTGCTGGCAGTTTTTTTTTCAAATTTGTTTAAAGTTTTCTTGTTGCACAAAGGAGACATTTTTTAACCAAAAAGCTTAAGACATGATGTTCTGTCTGTATTTAAAATTATATGATTATTTGAGGGATCAATTTTTTTAACAGAATATTAAAAGCTGAAAATTTATGTAAAAACAGTCGGTTCCGTAAAAATAGTAAAATAATTTACTAAAACATTTATAAAAAAAAATCATGAGTCACGCTTTTTGAAATTTTTTGGTGTCATTTAAATAAATGACTAAGGTCACATTAAATTTGCAAAACTTTTTGTCAAATATTAAAAATGATATTGGAGATAAACTTCAAAAACTAAATTATTTTCAAAGTTCTATTTTTGACTTAAAAGATAAAAATTTTTTTGTAACTTTCATAAAGTATGTAGCAGTATGGTGTTAATATATGGTAACGATTTCAAGTTTGTATAACGAAATAACTCAAATCGATTATTAAGTAGAAGTGTCATCTACGGCAAATTTTACTGTTTTTATTTAGTTTTTGGTATTTCTTCTGTATACCTGGAAAAAATGATTGGAGGGGGAGAAAAATGAGCCCTTAAAATACCATCTACATGCGATTCTTGATTCATAGAATTTTTGGATGAAACTTTTGGACAAAGTTAAATTTACCAAAAAGTATTTCCAGAAATAAAAAAGAAATAAACATCATTGTAAATCTTATAGATTTTTTGCGTCACTCAGAATCTATAATATTGAAATGATAGTTTCATCAAATAATACGAAAAAGGTATGAACAAAATTTAAAATTTCATAAATCATAAATGTATTAGTAACAAACTAACAAAGAAATCCAATTTAAGATAACTCATAAAATAATGCTTTTTAATTTAATTATTACATACGATCTATCCTAAATAAACGAAGAAAAAAATAAAATACAATAATTTAAAATAAACTAAAACGAAGAAAACATTTTTAACTAACTTTTAACGGGCTAAACTAACCGTGTCAAAATAAATGTAATATTCAAAATTTATAGAATATAAGGATTGTATATGAGTGAATCAAGTGGGTTGTATGATTTTGATAAACATAGCGTGTTATACACGCAACTTGAAATAAGGAAAAAATATTTTAACATCTCGTGTATTTAAAATCATTTACGATAAAAATGTCAGCAGATTGTGATTCTTGGTATCTTGCCAACTATTTGTCAGTCCTAATACTCAAAAGATACACATTAGAAACTAAATAGTTTGTTTGTAAAAAAATAAAAATCGTTTTTGGGACTGAAAAATGTTGGCACTTTTTTGAGATGAGCACTCTACATATTTTTAAAACGTTAAAATACATTGAAAACAAAAAATGTCAAGAAATATGGTGGTAATAAACCTCCCGCTGTTAACGATCCAAAATAATTCGTAAACAGTAATTAGTAATAGTATTTTCCCTTACAAATTTTGATGATCATGATAATGATGGTTAACGTTTTTGTCCTATATTCTTATTTTTCAGTGTCGATGATTTGTGACAAGGTATTATCTTCAAATAATCAAATTTAAAAATAATTAATGTAATTTTAAATTTATTTTGTGTTAAAATGTAAATTTTTTCAGTTTGATGTGTTTGTATACATCGGATACTAAATAGAAGAACGATGTTAAGTTACAGGAAAAATAAATGGTCTCTTGGGTAGAAAATCAAAATGCTATTAATCGTCATGAAATGTTACAGCTACGCGAACACTATGGGAGCTCGTTTCGGGACAGGCCGGATTCTCGTTCACCGTCTTTGCGCCTCAGTGACGTCGAACAAATTATAGTTTCAAACGTAAAGCCTAGTTTTACGCAGGACCAATCTATACACAACTAAGGCTATCTAAAAATCTAGCCTCTAGGAGTACTCGACCAATCTAAATACAAAGTACTGTTGTACTCGACCAAGCGAATACGAACCGTTTTCATTTGCTTGGTCGAGTGCATGTTAGCCTTACCACAAAAGCGACTGGTAAAACGTTTTCCATGGTTGATCGTAAACTATGCTCAAAACGCGGCTTTTCGTCAATTTCTACCGTATGTGCATAGGTATAGTGGCAACGCGCGTACTATGTAATGCGTGCGTGCGTGTGTGCGTGCGTGCGTGCGTGCGTGCGCGCGCGTGTGTGTGTGTGTGTGTGTGTGTGTGTGTGTGTGTGTGTGTGTGTGTGTGTGTGTGTGTGTGTGTGTGTGTGTGTGTGTGTGTGTGTGTGTGTGTGTGTGTGTGTGTGTGTGTGTGTGTGTGTGTGTGTGTGTGTGTGTGTGTGTGTGTGTGTGTTAACGACCCAAGTAATCTACACCGTACGTTCCGGTGTCGTGCAAAAGTTTTACCGTGGGATCTTTCACATCGTGTCTTTCAAAACATCACCTCCCGCCCCCCATATCGGCCAACCATCACGCAGCGGCCATCCGTCCGGCCGTCTCGGACGACGCTTCGGTACACGAGCCTTCGTCGCGAATCCATTTCGAGCGATTGGGAGTGAGATTACCGGCGAGTATTATCGGGTAAGCTTCGTTGTAAACAACAACAGACCCGACGAGTGAGTTTCAACACGTTTACGATGCAAATTATTGAGTTTTCCGATTTACTGTTTCAAGAATTCACATCCCGTGTAGTAACAGGTGGCGTAACAGTGGCTCGTAACGTTATTACATAGTTGCAAAGCGCCGGCCGACACGACTACGCTGCGTGGCATAGGATATTCAAAAACCTGTAAAATCGACGACGTGGAACGGACGACGAAGAGAGTTTAAAACGATAGATATATTGAAATATATCCGCAGAAGTGATTTTAATTTGTGTTTTCGATATAAAAAGTACCCAATATGGGTGACAAAAATATTGTAATTACGCGTTTCATCGCGTCGTTTGATTAAAAAATGCTCACGAAACAAAATCGATTACTTGCATTATTTTGAGCAGACACACGATGGTGTTTTTTTCCCTACACAAAACGAATGTCTTACATAAAACCACTTTGGACAAATAATTTCAAAATTATCAAAATGTGACATTGATATTTTTTACCACAGCAGTATTATTTGCTATGATTGAAACGTGACATATTTCGAAAATTATTTCGTCAATGAGATTAAACTCACGTATACCCATTATAATTATAGTTTTAAGTTATCAAATAGTATTTGATTCTAAGAACTATCATCTAATACATATGCTCTATCATCAGAAAACTGTATGCGGTTTTCACATAAATTTACCGTGTTATTAGTTATACAGTATAATGTACCTATAATCTAACTAAAAAAAAATGTGGAATATGTATAATTTTGGTATTTCAACATTTATTGTTATTAATATAGATTAAACACAAATTTTAATGAAAGAATATTTTTTAGCCAAAAAAATGTTTTTCGATTTAGTTTATTTGTTTGGTAAATGAATAAATCATGGTTAACAAGTATTGACACAAAGGGATAAAATTAAAGTTTAATGTAATTATAATTAACTTATTGTTGATAAAAATTTCACAGACGAATAAATTTGAAAGAATATTGCACTAAATTAGTAATTACGAAATATTAAGACCAATAAAAAGTTAAAAAATTTAATATTTATTAAGTACACAAGAAAATGTTCAATACTTTTATGAACGTCTAGTTTGAGATTTGTGTTTCGAAACTTATAATTAATATTGCTAAAAATCGTTAATACATTCTATCCACATAAAAATTCAAATACCTTGAAGTGAAAATTCTATTTGTTAAGATTTAATATTGTTTACTGTAACAATTTCAAGTACAGTTCAAAACACAAAAACTTAAACATGAGTTAGTTATGTTGCATAAATAATTTAAATTAACGGGAATGTTCTCCATTGAATAATTATCTGCATAAAGAGCACTTATATTTCATTTACGACGTAATTATACATACTTTTTTATATTGGACAAAATTTTCAGAACAATTAAAGCACTTTTGACTTAAATATAGAACTTTTAATTTACCAAATTGTTTGAAAGTTTTTATGTAATATAATTTTAAATATTTGACAAAAAGTTCTGAAAATTTAATATGACCTTACTCATATACCTACCTAATTATCCTAACAAAAGTTCAAAAATCGTTAGTCAGGATTTTTTTTTATACACACTTTAATAAATTATTATACGATTTTTTACGATATTGTCTGATTTATTTTCAGTTTATTTCTAATGAGTTATAATTTTTACAATAATTGAAGTTTAAATGAGTTATATCTAATTGAATATTTTATGAGGGTTTAATTACAAAAAAACTTGCCAAAAATTATACAAATAACCGTAAAATACGTAAACAGTATTTAAATAATAATATATTATATTACACTGAATCTTTACTCAGAATCGTTTTATACTAAAGAAATGAGTCATCATTTCTTTAAAACTTAATGATCAAAGGTTTCAATTCATTTTTTCTTAAGATATTTTATACAATGTAAACACTATTATTGTGGATTTAATATAACTGATATGAAAATAATTTATAAATCAACGGAAATCATCAGATCCTAGAGTGCAAAAAACAGAGGAGAATTAATTTGTAAAACCAATTCGTTATTAGGTAAATATAGTTAATTTCAATAATTTCAATCACTTAAATGTTAATTGACTTTATATTAATACAATTATATTATAAGAGTCATTATATTTTAAATTATTTTTGAGCATTTGAAGGAAAGCATGAAAATCACTAATTAAACTATGTTATAAAAGTAAACTATATGATTGGTTTATGACAATTAATATGACTTGTAGTACAATTTTAGACGTCAACAAGCACGTTGAATTCAATTTTAAATTATAAACCATTCAGTCCGTGTTTTCGTCTTAAGTGCTTAAAGTTTTCAACAGAATATCAAAAGCTAATTTACAGCGTATAATCATAGTGTTTTTCATTATTTACTCAACACTTTGCCCGAGTGTATAAATAACAATAGTGTGACAGCTGACAGGTTACAAAAGATTTAGTGTCCATTTGTAATTATTATTAAAACCACCGCATAAATAAACATTCACTTGAAATACAGTAGCCATTTAAATTTCTTTTATTGCTGAATTTAAGATTTCTCGAGGGATATATTTGGATTTTACCTTCTATTATGACTGCACGGCACGGCAATTGTTACGACATGCTATATTATTAAGAAACCCCAAATGATCCGAACAAAGAAACGGTCGTCAAAAAGATTTTATTCTCGAATGGCTGAGAAGAAGAAAGTCTCGCAAGTATTCGAACAATTTCAAGCGTACAAGAATGAAAAATATTCGGGGTAGATCGAGTATGCCACTTAAGCCGTGGCACACTACGTTCGTCAAGTGTAATTCGCAAAAGAATTGCCGAATCCAAATAACAGAGAGTTATCAACAATACCTAGTGTGTATAACATGATAAAAGAATAGCTGACTCGGTGGTATACAGTGAATTCAAAATTTTTCAGACACAAGATTTTCCCTTTCTCCTCACAAATGCATCCTCTATTAACTTCAACGTCTCTTGAGAGTTATGTGTTGTGCTGATATTCATATATATTTTTACTATACATCCAAGAACTTATGATTTTTTCGCGCTTAGAAAAAGTGTTGAAAATTGTCAAAATGATTTTCACGAAAAAAAACAATTTTCGCTTCATTCAAAATTTAAAATAAAATGTATTGATAATTATTAATTACAAATTGTATCAATACCATAATGAGTGAAATCAATTTTTTTTCATGTAAATTCTTACATATCATTGATAATTGGTGGATATTTCAAGTTTTGAATTATGATTAATTATTAATTAAATTCAATTTACGTTTACGTTTAAGTCGTTTATTGCAAATTTTACCATTTTAACCAGATTTTTTCAGCAGTTTTCCCTTACGCTCAGAAAACTATTAAGCGGAGAAAAAAATGAACCCTCAACGTACAATTTACGTGTGATCACTGATCTATAGAGTTGTTGGATGAAACTTTTGGACAAAGTTAAGTGCAGCAAAAAAAGTCTCTAGGAAAAAAAATAAAAAATAAAAAATGAACATCATTGTAAAACCAACAGATCCTTTGCTACACTCAAAACCTAAAATTACTTGTTAAATCGCTTTAAGATACATACTATAAATACTCAATTTTTAATGTTATCAAAAGAGTTTATTCAACCCAAAAGTAGTGAGATATGTATAACAACTAAATTAATTCTGTTGCAAAACTATTTATAGCCAAGATTATAAATAATATATAAAATAGGTTTAAATTAAATAATTTTTCTTGATGTTTTTATGACTTTCGTAGTTTTCTCACCTTACTAGAAACTAAAACAAATTCAGTACTGCGATTTGTCTCAAGAGTAAATTAGGTGACATATTTTCTATATTATTAAAGATCTACATGAAACTTTCAATCCGCTATTTTCATTACTTAGCAAAAAAAAAAAACTATATAATGAAAATAAAACGTACGTACACCATTGTAAAGTCTCCGAGTATACTTTTACATCACCCACTACTACTTGATGCATTTCAATAAATGTGCATTCACTTGAAAAACAATTAAGCTATAATGAGTAATGATATTAATGGGGTTTCCAGTGTAAAAAATACCATAATTTTTCATGTTTTACCTGTCTACCATCTGTGTGATAATACAGATCGAAAAACAAAAATGACTACACAGACAATTACATTTTAAAGTTAAATGTAAATAAAATCGAGTTTTCACAAATTAAATTAGCCAATAATTCAGTTTTTAAACGGCCGAGTCGAAATAATAAGACGGGAACCGAAAGAGGTGTACAGTTCCATGTTTTATTGTCAGAATCGTGATTCGACTTTTCCGGTTGACTGACGCGTGACGTCTGATTGACAATGCGGAAGTAAAGTGCATTTAGTTTTTATCATTCACTTGATGATTCACTTTATTTACTTGCACGACGCGACGACTACAAATGACTGTTCCATATAAACCCCGCAATCAGTTGGTTTTGATACAAATTTCGTTTTACGTTTCACACCCTAAGGAATCAGCTATGACTTTGTATTATACGTCGTTCTAAGACATTACGAATAGAATCTAAAGTTTATAAAAACAGACACGTGTGAGCCTATAACGTTTCACACTTTGATTCATAGTAATTTTGAGCGATTTTCACTGTCAAAATGAAACATCGGTAATATGTAGTATCACAGGCACAAATAATACATTTAATCTAGGAGAGCTGGAGCTACAACATATTTTTTGTAGCATAAAATTGTAATATTTCCCATTGATTTTGTCTAGTAAAAGGCTTGTTTTCATGCAAAAAAGACTAAACGCCTCCAAATTTCATTATATTTACGCATATGCCTCAAACTCATATTTTTATCATTCTCAGAGGTGAACTGGGTAGGGTCCAGCCCTATCTCCTAGACATTATGATGGCCCTATAATGAAAAATGCATCTATTTGACGATCTATGATATCCAAAAGTTATACACACTTAACAAATGTGTATTATGGAGGGTGGGCACTAAGTTCGAACAAGACATCTTGAAAATCAACTCTCATCCAAATTTTTATTGTCGACATCATCGTAATAGATTCTTAGTTGGATATTTTATAATGTAGATAAATTTTAAGAAAAAAGAAAAAACAATACAGATGCATTTCAAGTGTAAATATTTATTTTAATTTAAAACTTGATATATAATAATTTAATAATATTATAGGCAAGATTAAAATGCATTATAAAATTATTATTATTACAAATAAATACCTATTATTCATTTTTAGCAAGGAAATAAAATTTTTTGATTTGTTACAAACTGACAAATAATTCTTGAAACTATTATAATCTTCAGAAGTCTTTACTACTTTATTAGTTATTCGTTACTCTGTCTCACCATTCTATATTTGTGTGTACGATGTAATCGTATCAATTACCAAGCACCGGCCCATAATTCAATCAATAATAGTGACTCACTGTCTTTTAGGGCAATAAACCACTGGGCCCCAGTACATCTCTGATCATTCAATTGAAAATTTGTTACTTTTATGATACTGATAATTATGTCAACAAATATATTCTACGTCATTCCGAAGAAGTCAAAATATTTTTAGAAAATCAAAACGGAAAATAAATTTGTTTTCATAATAATAATTTGTGAATATGTTTTGTAATAACTTTTGTTAGTTTTTCAAGTCATATAGCTTCACTTGGTAGACTATTAAAATGTGATCACCTTGGTGAAAACGATCCCTACATAGATGCTATAAAATAAACGTCACGAGAGTGTGTGATGCGTGTGAAATGAAAATAACAACAAGTATGGCACGATTTTTCCACTTTGTATGTTATAGATTCCTAATTGTTAAGAATTCCATATGAATATATTTTAAACTGTGGCTGTAGACAATATCATAGTTTGAATAAAGTTTCATCTGGATTTCGCACTACCGACTAATTTCGCTCTACAAATTTATCAACTATGAATAATTAATCGGTCATAGTGAATAAATGTAATGTATATTATGAGCACGTCGGATTTATTTTAGTTACTGTTATTTTCAATGATTCGAATAGATTTTAAGAGAAAATAATACTAACGCGAGTCCGAAGTGTTATGGCTACAGGTCTAAAAACAAACCAATGCGTATGGAATGTGAACTTATCAACTGATTGTATCTGGGGCTTATGAGCACGAACGATTTTAAATTATAAAAATAAGAATATTAATAATGCACTTTAAAGTTGAGCATATCACGTCGTTAAATAAATGTTTATTGAATGATAAAAAAAAAATACATAAAATAAATATAATTTATAGAACACTGAAGTTTAGTGATGTAGTTGTAAATTATTTTTTTAATTGCGCCCCCTTTCATCCATTAATTAACAATTTAAAATTGGTATTTTTACAGAACGTACAACAAATTTGTATTTTTGATAAACAATATTAATCATATTTTTGTTTTGTTATAGAAAAGCCTTTAAGCTTTTAGATTTTTCGTGAGACCAAAAATGTATTTCTATTATTATTGGTGTTAAAACTATGTACAGTAAAACCTCGTTAAGACACTATCGCTTAATACACCATATTGCTTAACATGTGGATTTTTTCAGGTCCCACGTACTTGTTCACATTTAGCATTGAAAAAAACACGCTTAATAAGCCACCGCATTATACATAATGTCGCATAATACGCTTTAATTTCTGGCTTCTCAAACCTTTTCATATTTTTTTCTTTTATTTATTAATTTAATTAAATAACTAAAAAATATGTTCCTAATAATAATTTTTTTGTATGTATAATTGATGTTCTTTTAATTAATTTTAAATATGTACAACTTATGTTACTGTGTAATACATAACAAGTCACATTATAAAAATTTGTCTTATTTATTCTATTTATTATCACGTTCAAAATGTTTTTAATAGGCGGTATATCGCTTATAACGCTTCAGGAGCGTAATAGGCAGGATATCGTCTATAACGCTATCCCGAATAATGCGCGGTTTTACGATTTCCTCTTCGAGAGCGTCTTAACAAGGTTTAGCTGTATTTTTTTCTTTATTATGTAAGATCAAAAATATCATACGATTGGTACCTTAAATAAGTAATTTTTCTTTATTTTCAAAAGTTTTTACAAATATATAAGGACAAAATTTAGTAAAAAGTGTACATTTTGGCGTAACCGAGATTCTCATTGAATCTACTTTAGATATTTAGCCGTAAATTATATGATAACGGTGTTAGTAACTCGAATTTTTGAGAATTCTCTTAGACTTGAAAAATGTCAAAAACACTTTTATGCTAAATATTGAACTTCGAGAATATTGAAAATATCCAAACTTTAGGACATTTTTATCAAATAAAATTTTGATGTTAAGTCCTAATAATGTAATATTATCTTACTAGGATTAATTACTAACAGAACAAAAAAAAAAAAAAATTTTAAATCGTAAGTCAAATGTTTTTTTATACACCTTTCAAGTCAAAATTACGACTCAAATGGCTCTTTTTATTTTAAGTTTCATAAATTAAAAATAAATTTATTTAAACTCTCGCTGAAAGATTGTCGCTCGAGTGCTTCTTCTTTTTCAAGCATTCATGAAAAATGTTAAATTTTGTATAATTTACTTGAGTACTCCTGTGTAAATTTTTATTATTTTTATTTGTATTTAACTCTTCGCAATCGTATACGTATTGCGCAGTACTTGTACAGGTTACATAATTATTCTCAATAAAAAAAAAAAAAAAAAATAGAATAACTTATCATTACTTTTAAGTGTAATATTTTAAGAGATAATATTATTACGATATTAGTTTCACTTTATTTCTTCATATTTTAAAATTTCAGTGTTTTGGTTGTATACTGTATATACCTCTATACTATGCCAATGCTGAATTAATAGCTGACGGCATACCTAAACACTGGAAAATTAAAAAAATTCCTTCTGTACGAAAAGCGAAAAAGCTCATTTTAATTTAAAAGTGTAAATTAAAAAAAAAAAAAAAAGGAAAAAATTACAAATTCAATGTTCAGTTCATACTATTTTAATGTGTATAGTGTATACATATTATATTAATCCTGATGATGCGAGTGTAGCTTTGAGCATTTAAAATTATTCTAAATTTCCGTGTCGGGTAGCCGACTATTTTTTCTCTTATATAATAAAAAAATTATTTATTTTCATTTAGTGTTAATATTTATGTTTTTATCGCGTAGATATATAAATCCATGATTAATTTGCAACATTTATATCTCCATGATAAACCATTGAATGTTAAACCTATATAATTAGTAGGTATCAGTAAAATACATTTTATATGATACTTTTCTATGTACTAACTTAAAATCTATGTCATACAGTTCTCGTGTATCAACGAAAATTGGATGCATACAATCAAATGACAAACAGACATTTCAATAACATTGTGACATTTGGTGATTTAAAGAAGCTGTATAATTAAATGCAATAATAAGATTTATTCACGAATATTAAATAGAAAGAGCTAAAAAAAATAGAGTTATTATATACAAACGATTTATAATATATATGGTGTAAATATAATATTATAAACTATATTTTTGTTTTTACAACAATAAATGTATATACTGATGAGGACGACGTTAATTAAAAACAGTTAAATAACCATCAGTATCAAAACTACACGTATGTTTATTGAACAATAGATTTTAATAAATATAATTCTGAAATGTTTCTATTTCGACATGATACACCCATTCATGTATGTATTTTATTATTTCCACCCTGGTAATTAAACCTTTACCGTCCATGGTGTGCCTAATAATAGCTCCAGTCCCAACTACCCAAGTCATATGCAAAGTCATGATAAGTACACAAATGTGTAACTCGTACATTTCATTTCTACGTGCAATGCATTTACTTTAACTCATTCCGAAAGAACTTCGAACGGAAAGTTTTTATCGGGATAATTGAATTTATTATGCAAACATAAATAATTCTGTCTCGAATTTGTCTATCGGTCGGTGCGATATTCGTGTGCTCATCTATTTTAATTTTTCTACTCACTCTTTGTCTCAGTCGAGTTTTTAGTTTAAAATAAAAATACTATTGATCTCTATTGCTCATATCATAAAATGTTCAATTTTTTAACTTCAAAAAGTGGAATGTTGAAAATTCCAATGGAATATGAAACCACTTTTCTGAGTGTCTTTCAACTCTAATTTTCCGTATTTACGTTAAATGTTTATCAATAATAAATCAACGGGTAAATTGTATTGTACCTATATCATATTCAATATGCTCATATCGAAAATGTCTGGAAAATTTTTAAATGCTTTTAGTAGAGTTGAAATGAAATAAAAAAAAAAAAAAAAAATAGCAGTTAAAAAACATTAAGAAAAGAACTCAAGAACTCAGTGAGAAACAAGCGTTTTACATAGGAAATTATAATTTTCATAAATTTGTACCTTTTTTTTGTTATCTAGTCAAAGTATAACTAATGGCGATTCACGATGGATTTTTTTTTAGTTAACCACTAAGGTTTCTCCACATATATAATAACTATATGTATGTATTTTAATTTATGCATCTTTAATGACGTTAACATAATTCAATAACGGAGCCTCAAATTGAAAAAAAAACTAGTTTTAAATTAAAAATAATATTCGTAAAATTTATGAAAAAAATACATGAATTTCAACGATAGTTGGGTACTCAAACAATAATTTTATTGAATTATAATATTTTATGATCAGTTTTTCAAAACACATGACTTTAAATCGAATAACTAATATTTTATTTAAATTAATGCAAAAAAAAAATCAAGTTACTCGATAAAAATGTTTGTAAACCGAAAAACTTCATTCGATATAAAATGAAACAACGAACATAAATTATTTAGAACAAACTGTGTGATATAAGATGTTTCAAGAAGTTCTTGGTTTGAAGTTTCTTAACCATCTCAGATTGTCAAAATAATTGCTATAGTGTTGTAAACCCAGAATCTGTTTCCAACACATTTTCTAATTTGCTTGGAACTGCTTTTCCCATTTTACCTGAAGCTTGTGTAATTAACCTTTCAACTTCATACGTTAGTCCATTATTCAACCATTTAACCAGATAAACAATTAGATTCAGTAGAAACCAATTCGAATTTCAAACCACTACACCTTCAACGAGAAATAAATATCTATTAAATTTATGTTTTAATGCAGATCAACCATTGTGTATGAGTGGCGAGAAATTAACTAAAATATATAAAATAATTAAACGAAAAAACGAAATTGAAAAAAAAAACGATTTCCTTAAAGAAACTAAGAGTATATTATACTTAGTTATAGTTACGGTATATTTTATTTCATACCACAAGAATTGATTATTTCGTGGCCAGTCAAGCTTGGTCTTAGACTCGAAAAAAAAAACCAACTATTCTTTAACATTCGAATTAAAACACCACGAAAATTATAGCATTTGTCACATATTCAGTGTACACCTTGTCGATGCTCGCGACACGTGAGCATAACAAATGATGTTGGGATATACAGAAAGTGTTCATTAATAAGCAGTAATGCACGTTCGGACTACTCTGTGGCAAAAATCATATTTCGCGTGCATATTGTGTACCGTGCACGCCGTATAAACACAGCGAGTTTTAATATGTTCAGTATTCGACACCTGGACAGCGAAATGTGGTGACAATAAACCGCATGACAGTAATTTATGATGTGGCGGTGTATGGTTTGCCAAAATTTGCTTTTATCTTCATAGGTCGTGTTGTCGAGCCACCGCGTACTCGATTATTCTAATAATCCCGTAAAAACATAATACACAACGCCACGAGGTATGAGACAATAATAAAAAAAAAAGCTGGTAAGTGATGGTGGTACAAGTTCGTCCTTCGTCCCTTCGGTCCTCGGACAAGCTATTGGTGATGAATGTATTAAGTTTTAAAGAAATGATGACTCATTTCTTTAGTATAAAACGATTCTGAGCAAAGCTTCAGTGTAATATAATATATTATTATTTAAATACTGTTTACGTATTTTAACAATAGATTTAAACATATTGTTATATCTGAATCCAAAATTTCATTATAACAGGATGAACCAATTTTCATATATAAATATTTAAAGTTGAAAATTAATACAAAAACAGTTTATTCTGTAAAAATCGTGATAAAATTTACTTAAATGCTTGGAAAAAAAATCTTGAGTCACGATTATTGATATTTTTTCGGTATTGATAGTTTAGTAAAAGAGTAAACTTGTATTAAAATTTCAGAACTTTCAAACAAATACTCAATATTTCATTAGAAATAAACTTAAAAGAAATCAGACAATATCGTAAAAAATCGTATAATAATTTATTAAAGTGTGTATAAAAAAAATCCTGAGTCATGATTTTTGAATTTTCGTTAGGATAATTAGTTAGGTATATGAGTAAGGTCATATTAAATTTTCAGAACTTTTTGTCAAATATTTAAAATTATATTACATAAAAACTTTCAAACAATTTGGTAAATTAAAAGTTCTATATTTAAATCAAAAGTGCTATAATTGTTCTGAAAACGTTGTCCAATATAAAAAAGTATGTATTTGATATTGGATAAAATTTTCAAGTTTCTAGCTTCAATTATTTTCGATTTATGACTAAATATCTAAAATCTGAACAGCAAAAATCTCGTTTACGGCGGATATTTACCGATTTTACCGTTTTTACTCAGTTTTTCGATCGTTATTCTTGATTACTGGAAAAAGTATGGAGATTTTGGAAAAATGATCTCTCTAAAGTACCATCTCAGTTCAATTTTGAATCTAAAAAGTTGCTGGACGAAACTTTCGGACAAGGATTTCTATACGAAAAAGTGTTTACAGAAAAAAAAAAAAAAGAAAAAAAAAACATCATTGTAAAACCATAAGATCCTTCGCTTCACTCAGAATCTAAAATAATAATAACATGGTTTAAATCCAACGCGCCTATAGCTATTAAACCGTTTTTTGTCTTCGAATAAAACTAATTCGTTCATTCGATCCACGTTGATTCGGTGACGTCGAAAGTGATGGTGGTCTTGTAAAATGTAAAGTGCTCGTGTTACAACAGACGTTTTGACGAGCGTGTCTACTCTAAAATTCGAAAACGAATTCACATCATGTTCTTTTAGATTCTGAGTGAAGCGAAGGATCTTATGGTTTTACAATGATGTTTATTTTTAGATTCTGAGTGAAGCGAAGGATCTTATGGTTTTACAATGATGTTTATTTTATTTTTTTTTTTTAATTTTTTTTTTTCTGTAAACACTTTTTCGTATAGAAATCCTTGTCCAAAAGTTTCGTCCTGCAAACTTTTTAGATTTGAAATTGAACTGAGATGGTACTTTGGAGAGGTCGTTTTTCCAAAATTTCCATACTTTTTCCATTTTTGATTCAGTAATCAAGAATAACGATCGAAAAACTGAGTAAAAACGGTAAAATCGGTATAAATCCGCCGTAAACGAGATTTTCACTGTTCAGATTTTAGGTATTTAGTCATAAATCGAAAAGTATTGAAGCTAGAAACTTGAAAATGTTATCCAATATCAAATACATACTTTTTTATATTGGACAACATTTTCAGAACAATTATAGCACTTTTGACTTAAATATAGAACTTTTAATTTACAAAATTGTTTGAAAGTTTTTATGTTATATAATTTTAAATATTTGACAAAAAGTACTGAAAATTTAATATGACCTTACTCATATACCTACCTAATTATCCTAACAAAAATTCAAAAATCGTAAGTCAGGATTTTTTTTTATACATACTTTAATAAATTATTATAACTCACCAAAAATTATACAAATAACCGTAAAATACGTAAACAGTATTTAAATAATAATATATTATATTACACTGAAGCTTTGCTCAGAATCGTTTTATACTAAAGAAATGAGTCATCATTTCTTTAAAACTTAATACATTCATCACCAATATCTTGTCCGAGGACCGAAGGGACGAAGGACGAACTTGTACCACTATTATCTCACTTATCAGCTTTTTTTATATTCACTTTTTCTCCTCGTTATGATTTCACCGAAAACGTATGAACGTTTCCGCGTTATCGAGAGTGAAATTCCGCCGTCGAACTCGATCGAAAACTGTGGTCGAGTTTCGCTAGAGCACATTTATCATAGGCGATATATAACAGTGCAAACACAGTAACGGCGCGGGACTCAGGCCGCGCAGTATACGAGTTTCCAGCCCGACAAGACTCGGACCTGACTACCTGAGAACGCCGGTTCGCCATGCGGTTCTTCCGACCGTTCGTTTCGAACCGTGTGTGTACAATAGCTATAAATCTTTGTTTACATTAAAGATTTTCCGAGTAGATACTATTTATCTGCCTGAGGTGTAATTGTCAAGTAACGGTTGCGTGCGATCGAGTACGTAGATTTACGGTTTTTGTCGAGATCGTCGATGAGTTTGATCTTTTTATTGTGAGCGCTAAACGAACAGGACGATGGTGTGGACAGTGGCGGCCTGGGCACACATTACTTGGTCGGACGGATAAAAAAAAGACATTATTTTTAATAAACGTATTATAAAGACTACATTCTTGGTTAGTAACAGTGGCGAATCAAAGGAGGGGGCAAAGGGAACATCCCCCTAAAGTTACTCATAGTAATACCCTAACACCCAAAACACCTAATTTTATTAATAGAATATTGACAAATATTTTCATTTATCACACTATATTGTTGGAGCGTGATCGTTACTCGTAGGATTGGTGATCATATCTTCTCTCACATACACACATTCAGCCAAATTTCATTGTATACATTTGCTTTTTCTCTCCCCCTCCCACCAAAAAAAAAAAAAAAATTTATCTGGATCCGCCACTGGTTAGTTATTAGGTAAATAAGTAAATACGTTTACGAAATTAAAATACAAAAATTAATTTAGTTACACAAAAAATAAGAAATATTTGTAATTAATAAATATAAAAGCAGTTTTGTCAATTCAGTTGATGAATGTGCATAACAACTTATTATTTCATCTAAATTAGGAATTTTGTCACTATTAATGCTAATAAGTAATAAAGGTTCCAACAGTTCCTGACTAATTGATAATAAAAACAAGATTATACCTAATATTGTTTTTATTATTTTTAGTTTGGAGAACGATCTTTCACAATGTACTTTTATGCACGAAAGAGTTTATATAAATGTATAAGCATAGTACAGATTTGTGAACGCAGCTATACGAAAGTCATACTTGTACAATAATTTCATGGCACATGGCATACATTTATCACAAGTTGAATTTTTATATTCGTTTGGTCAGTAATATTGAAAAAAAAAATAGTTTCAAAGGACCTTGTTAGAAAGGGGCCCAGTCGGCGATCGCCGTCTCGCCGACCTGGCCTGGCCACCACTGGGTGTGGACGAATAAAACATGAATCGTAAATCGATATCGCAAGATCTACTAACAACCAAAATAAGCTTTGTTTACTGTCCTCGAAAAATTTTGATCATAAATGGCTGAAGTTAAAAGAAATAAATTAACTGCAAGGTATTCCTTACTAATCTAGATTTTGTACAAATGTCATATCGTAATAACTTTATGTTTATATTTGTTATGTTAACGATGTATGTTTTTGATGACAAAGACTATTATCGGAGTCATATGAATTGATTTTCGAATAAAATCAAGTATACTTACTTAGATTTTACTCATCGATTTAGGTGGCTGATTTTTTTTTAATGTATATAATTATAGCAATTTTTAGTAATAAATAATGAATTATTTCTTAAATTTCAAGTGAAAAGAAGAATGTATTGATTTTACAATGATGTGTTTTTTTTGTTTTTTATTATGTATTTCATTACATTTTTTTGGATAGTAATAATGGTTTCATCTAGCACCACTTTAGATTAGAAATTTCATCCAGTTCATTTACTTTAAAGAGGTCATTTTTGTCTATTCTTTAGAATTTATTCAAGCGTAAGAAAAAACGTTCTAAAAATTTGGTAAACATGGTGAAGTTTGCTGTACCTATAGGAAATTTTAATAAAATCCATTTTCTATATTTGGCCATAAATTCAAATATAATAATGTTAAACATGCGAAATTTTCACTTAATATGAATAATACACTTATTAAGACTTGACAAGAGTTACAAATTTTGTCGTTTTGGCTATAAATATATAATTTAAATTATTGGAAATATTTTGTTTTTTGGAAGTTTTTATCTAATACAATTTTAAATATTTGATATCAATACCTGACAATTTAATATAACTGTAATCATATGCTTAACTAAACATCACTGAAAACATTTAAAAAATGTTTGGTAATTTTTTTTTTTATGCGATTAAAGTTATAATTTTTACGAAAATCATTATCACACGTAAGACGTAAATTTTTTTATTTTTTTTTTTTATTTTATCAGAAAATTTACAATCTGTATTTAGAAGATACAATAAGTAAAATGGATAATTGTCATAAACCTATATACATAATAAAAATATACATGAGCACATGATGAGGGAATATTAGCGATATTTTTTAATAAAAACCTGTTACATTTGGAATTATTAATTCGGTAAACATTTTCACCAATACACGTGTCTCATATTTTTCTATATAAGTTCTAAGTTTCATTAAGATTAAATCAATATACTTTTTTATACACGCATTTTAAGTTGGTTTTTTGGTTCAAATAACTCTTTTTGTGTAAATGTCAGATTTATTTTTATTTCATAAAATTTATAATACTTAAAATGTTTTCCAAGCTACTTCATAAGTAGCTTTAGTTATTTTCATTGTTAATTGTTCGCGTTAGTTTTGTTTTTTTATTTTTTTTTTATATAAGCTAGAAATGGTAGAAATGTCTAAATATGACGAAATAGAGCGTTTTTACAAATGTGAATTTGGATTTATGTCCAAATTTTCATATGATTACCTATATTATTTTAATACTGTTATATTTTCCATGTTCATTTCATGTTTGGTTATTTTTCCTAGTATTGAATATTTGTTTTAAATTGTGTAACTAAGCCTATTTCATTCATTTGCTTACGGCCCACAAAGAACTTAATCCATCCCTGAATGTAACTTTCCATTGATTATGGGTCGAATCACCGATTTAATTTATTTGAATATAAAGCACTATGCAATAACTGTAGACAACGTGTGCACACTGGGTTTAAACCACAGTTATTATTTTATATTCGATTTAAACAAATATGCATATAACACGAAAAAATCAACTGAAAAGCCAGAATAGGTGACATAATTAATTATCATAATATTTGGAAATTATGTAAAACGTATACAATACTTAACAGGTATACTAGTTTGTTTTTATGAAATTTTTTTTTTATTCTATATCATTCAATATTAGGTGACTTTGAAATAGGAATGAAAATAATGTAAAAAGGATAATTAACTCTATAGTTCTAGAAGTACGGTTAAATGAAATGAGTTAAAATAGCACAAAAAAGGTAAATACGAGGTTAGAAATACGGACGGAAAACGCTCGGTGCCGAAGGTCTCAGATGACCTGCTTAAACCGTATACGTTTTAATTTATTAATTAGTTACCAGTGTAATAGATGCATTTTGACCCCACTCAAGTTAATTGGTTTAATTTTTTCAATATACAGTAAGTACTCGTTGAAAAATATCCGACTTAGAAACATAATCACAAAAACATCACCACCGATCAAGCACGGACTATAAGAAGTCTCAACAAGAATGAAAGCCGTGACTTCATTGATGGTAATTTGTCCGATCGCCGATGACGTTTTTTTTGTTTTAGAAAAAACGTTATCGATGCTTTGTCAGATGCTTATAGATACAAAGTGAAACGAAAAATTTATTAGTTTTACAGTGATGTTTATTTTTTCTTATTTTGTTTTGAATCATTTTTTCCAGTAGGTAGTAGACTTCGTTTATCCATTGCATTCAGTTCCTTTATAAATCAGAAATTTCAATCAAGTTAGTACTTTAAAAGTGTCATGTTTCTACATTTCAAAAATTTATTCCAATCATAAAAGAAAATTACTGAGATTTTGTGTAAAAACGATAAAGTTCCATGAGCAAAATTTTCATTAAATCGATTTTAATTATTTAGTAATAACTTCGAAAGTAATATTTTTAGAAACTTGAAATGTCTACCAAAAATCAAAAACACATTTATATTGATTTTCTAAAAGATTCATTTCTATGCTAAATATTAGGGCCTTATTATTATTTTTTTTTATTATTAAATTAAAATTAAAATTTTCAATATTAAAATCTGAAAATTCAATGTAACTTTATTTATATACAGAGTGAGTCAAATTTATTTGACTATGTAACATCTTAGATTTTTAGACAAAATTTGGTGCTTAAATCTCTAATAAAGGGTAATTCGTTAATTTTCTACGATTGTTTTGTATATGTAAAAAAGTTACGAATAATTTTGTGTTGAAAAAAAATAAAAATAATATTTATCATTATCAATCTTGAACAGATTAATCGAAATCATTTACTTAATATTAATATGATGTACAATAATTTTAAATATTAAATTCATACTTTCAAAAAGTTTGAAAAATAAAAATAAAATAAATTAATAACCAAACTTTAATAAGATATTTTAATACCATAATTTTTCTAAAAATCTGGTTTACAATATAGATATTTTGATTATTTAGATTTTTAAAAATGGTAAAACAAAATTTTTAATTTTAAAATTTTAGTTCCATAAAATAAAAAAATACTTTGATATGATTTTGTTGTGGTGTAATATTTATTAAAAAAAAAAAAAAAAAAAAAAAAAAAAATTAAAAATAATGAACACAAAAAAGTGATTGCGTTTCTTAAATAAATCCTGACTCATTCTGTATTGAATTAACCATAAAGTAAAAAATTTCAATTTAGGTTTTTTATAAGATTTTAAAAAGAATGTAGAACGGAATCGATTGTGTGTAGCTCAAACACTAAATATAAAATGAGTTTTGTAAAATAATGAATGGCCTTCTATGATTATTATTTTGCTAGAACATTTTTTCGATTGTAATGTTTTGAAGGTATAATTTCAAAGTTTTGACACGCATGAGTATCTTCAATGCAAAAGTACTCGTATAATCTAAATCAGGACAATAAACGAGAGACCACCTGTGGGGGTCTTGTCGAATGTCATTTTGACTCTTTCACTCGTGTTTTATTAAATAATTATATTCTAGATTTTTCTTTTACGCGATAATATTATTTGTGGAAATCGCACGACGTATGATGTCGCGTCCGGAAAAATCGTTATCGACACGTCGTCTCTCTCTCAAAGAAGAAGACACACGACGAATCACGTAATGCCATTAAAAACAAACGCGAGAGTGCGAACGTTCTTTGAAGATAAAAAAAAACACTACTAGTTGTTTTAGTAGTGGACTTGACCCCGTCGATTATAAAACGGTCCGTCAATGCGCGTAAAAATATCTCACATCCGGTGTGTTTTTTTAACCGCACCCTGTAAGTCTGGCGCGAGTGACCGTCTCCGCGCTCTCTCGGCCGCTTTATTCGTTTTATGCTATTACGTGACTCGTCGCATATTACGCAACGATGTTCGTACAATCCGTAATAACAGTATGACGCCCAAATCAAAGTTATTTATACATTTTCTTTACCGGTATTCAGGTATCGAGAGGACGTTTAAACTTACGTACGGCGAGACTTTTAGCGACACTGCAGGTTTTACCGTGCATTTTACTGCATCGTTATGAAGTACACATAATAATATTATTTCAACCTACATTAAGCCCCGACAATACACTCATAAATCTACGATGTAGACGACGCATGTGATGTCCCGTGTACACGTATGCGTGTGTGTATTCACACATACATAATACATATTTTACGTGACATAATGTAATGTGTGAGCCGCGCGCCGCACGGTCTTTCTGTATTATAAAAAAACCGGAGACCGCCCTTTATTGCCTCGATAAAATCCAGACGTATACGTTTTTAGTTAGCATAAAAATAGTGATAATATTATTGCCGACCATAACTTTCGTAGAAGTATCCATCATGATTTTGTCGAAACAGTTTATTTTATTACCGAACGGGAAAAAGTTGTTCCAAATACCACTGTAACTGTTCAAGTCTCGGAAACGTGAACATTTAGTACAAGGTTAATGATGGTATATAACGTATGGTTCGTTAACATAACTGTATTTAGGAAATTATATTACGAACGATATTATGTGGATTTCAAGGACGATAAACGTTCGGTTCTTTTAGCGAGGGACGAGCCAATGTTGCATTATATTACGGTAAATTTAAAACCAACGAAAAATTGTCGAAATCGAAAAACTATTCAAATCTGAAAAAGGTTTACTGTAATGTGGTGTTTGAAAGTAATTCATGGAATGTTACATGCATGTAAAAATAATTTATAAGATTTTATAAAGATTCCAAACATTTATAAAATGTAGTTATGGGTAGCGGTATAAGTGGCCTTGTAAATTTTCAAGTCCATATACCAAAAACTATAAATCACCCAAAGTTCTATTAAAACCGTAAAAACGCAATGTGATAAGTTTGAAAAATCCATAGTAGCTATCTTATTTGAAACTTAGTGAACCATTGTTACTTGACGTTTATGAATTATTTAGTTACTAATATATTATACTTGTGATGCAATTTTTACTAAAACTATCAAAAAAAAGTTATAAAATTCTTTTAGGGGTGATGTATTCGTATTTTTGAAATTAGTGTACATATTTCAATATTGACTAGTAAATTATTAAGTTGAAACTAAAATTTTGAAACTTCTTATTTGAAAATGTATTTTATTTAATTAAAAAAAAAGTTTTGATCTATGTCATTGCAACTTAACGGTTACAATTAAAATTTAAAAATTATTAGCATGTAAAAATTAAAATTAAAATTAAAAAGGCGAAGTAAGTTTTTTGACATTCAAAAATTAATTTAAAAACTACTTATTAAATTTATATTGCACTACTTGGTTTCTTTCGTAGTATGAAGATACTAAATGTGAAAATATCATGTTAACAAAATCAAAGTTCGTATATGAATGAATATGAACAGAAATCACCTAGGTAACTATTAAATAGGTATAGAAAATAAGTAAACAAATTTTTTTTTCAAAGCACTGAAAAAGTTTCTGACATATTAACAATTTAAAATTTAAAATATGAAGAGCGAGTTTTCATTTCACGGCCTTAATGCTAACCATAAGACAGAAATGATATTTCTGGTAGGCATGTGTGAATTGTACCTATTACTGGGAATTAGTTATTGAAATAAAATACAAGAAATAAACAGTTTTGAAACAAAAAGTAATCAATTTAAATAATATTTTGAAGCTAATATATTTTTATAATTAAAATGGAAAAAACTGTATGTGTTTCTATTGAACCGTAAAATTTTCCATACTTCGAATGATACATTTTATTTTTAACAAGTGAATTTTCAATACTTATATGTATAACATTAAAAACCCGTTATTTTTTTTTATTCAGCATCAACAACAACGTTATTAGCTTACATTTGTTATTATACTATTGGGTTTACATTTTTACATACATATTTGGTGTATACATTGTTGTTTTTTTCTTAAATCAAGTTATACATTGCAATTTTTTTTAAATACATAACTATTATTTTTTGCGTCGAAATAGGTCTTACCGCTTCATATATGTTATCTAGCATAAAGTATTCTTTTCTGGCCTATGTGTTCATTGGACAGTGGATGATAATGTGTTTTATTGTAATGATTGTGTTGCCCGAGGGGCGCATCTATGGTTTAATTTTTCCCATTAGGAATCCATGTGATACTCTCGTATCACACTGCTTATTTATTATAGTTGATACTAAGACCTTACGATTATCAGTTGTTTGTTGCAATATCAGATTATTCGAAAAAATTTATTTTTAACTGCGATAAATCCTATTTATTTTTGTATAATATAGTATTACAGTGAATAAACATGTTTCGCATCTTTATAGGTACAATTTTTTGGAAATTATAATATTATACACTTTCAAGAAAATCAAAAAAAAAAAAAATAAAATAAATATTGTAATTTAAAAAAAGCGTGATTTAAAATTCAACCAGTTAAAAAAAGGTTCCTTTCACAAAATTTAATATCACTATTAGTATTAGCATTATGAAATAAAATTAAAAAAAAAAAAAGAAAAAAAAAGTTGACTGAGTTTGTTCTGTTTGTTTTTTGACTGAGAGGTCGACTGTCTTATTGAAATAAATGAATAAAAAAAAATTAATCTATTCTCCGCATAAATCACCGTTAACCTGCACCACCACTGCTTACACAGTATAATTAATTCGAAGTTCAACATCTATATGAGAACAGAAATAAAAATATATTCTACTCTCTTTCGCGAAGAACGCTAATAGAAAAAATCACTTAACAACGGCGCGCGAAGGGTGTGTCGAAAAAAAAACAAATCGCTTCTGGATTAATTGTCATTTACACGTATACGGTATATAATATTATGTTTGTAATAAAACGGCCATTATTTTTACTGCCATATACGCCGTCATTTATGGCGGCGACCGGCGTACCTGATTTCGAAATTTACAACGCGATTTAATTTTATCGCCGACGCAGAATAGTCGCGTGTAACATTATATAATGTTTGCGCTTGCAGCCTTTGTCGACGTCCGCAATTTTTATAGGCGAAATGCGATGGTTTGTAAATTATTATTATTATAATCATCATCATTATGATTATTATGATTGTATACGAATCGGGTAATTTATCTGTTCGATTTTTTTTCCGCGGATGTGAGGTGAAAAACAAATAATTATAATATATATAATATATATATATATATATATACAGTCACTCACGTAGTAAATGATATGTGTATTATACTATTGTCCACGAATCCACCCTATATAATATATAATATTACATCCGAATTCGTTTGATTTACGAGTTTTGTCTCATAGTAAGTGTATATTTTAGGTACCCAGTCGTTATTGGAATGACAATTTAATACTTAAATACGTGGAAAATTAACAGCAGCTCAGTTGTATTAGTATTTAATAACAACACTCATATACTAAATTGTTAATGCTCAAAATTTTAAGCACAAGTACACACATGCGGGCATAATCTACGTGTAGTGTATACATTTAAATATACATACAAACGGGTGTGTACACGGCGTGTTAACGTCATTTATTGGTGTACACTGAGTCACGTGACAATATTGGGTTTATAACAGTTAACTCTTTTAATTATTTGTATCGTATACTTAAGATATTTATTTTTCATACTTTCTTTGACGATACATAAATAGATATTTTATTTTATTTCACCAACACTATGTAAACACTTATATTTACATACGATAATCGATTGAACTAACGATGATAATCTTCGAGATTGTTTACAAAAAATATAAATACACACAGTTTTATGTTGATAGATTTTCACAGAAATTGAAATGACGTTGAAAATTAATGATATGACCTATATAAAGTGTAACGTAAAGCAGTTGTTGTGGCAGAGTTTTAAGTTTAAATTGTGTTAATAATCTTGATGATATTAAATGATAAAATCAATTTTATTTTTATTAGAACCAGATTTTGGCTAAAAACATTACTGTATTAAGGACTCTGATTTGGCGAACTAAACATCAAAATATTATAGCATTTTTTAGGAGGAAAAAATCGTTAAATATTTAATAATTGTAAACTATGCAGATAAGACGAGTCTCCGACAGTGGAAGATAAAAAATAGTGTTATTATCTATTCAATATGAGAGTTATAAATCCCAAAAAAAAAAAAAAAAAAAAAAAACATAGTTAGTAATGGTAAAATAAAAATGTCCAGAAAAATATTATAATATCGATACTACACTGTTCATATTTGGTTATACCAACTTTATGTAAACTTATTTTGTTTTTTGAAGTCGATATAGTTATAGAAAAAGTTTGATGTTTGAGATAGCAGACGTGTACATAAACCATGTGTATTTATACGATATATGTATTTAAAAGCTCGAAGAACCAAAAAGTTATATCTGGAAAATATTAATTGACGTATAAAAATTTTTACAATGAAAACAATCGAGTCATAATTGGTAAAAATACGAGAAATGCATGTGCGTCCTAACATACATGGTGAACAGTATTAACATTGTTGTGATTAAGGTATTTGTAAGAACGTTAATAAACGTGTGAGAATTGTTAACAAGGGGATGGATGAAAATACAAGTCATAACGGCGAAACAAAATCGTTTATTTTATTTTCGTTCTAATGGTAGCAACAAGTGGAGATTAAGAACATTATAAATATGAAATAAACGTATAATTCGATTAATCTCTCGCAACAATTAATTAACGCGGAAAAAATCCTATATAGTTAATTACAACTATATCTAACCTAATCCAACTTAATCTTTATTATGGTTATTAACATAAAAAAATGAAAAATAAAAAGTTAATCCGAAATATATGGTAAAGTATAGAGTCGAAAAACCACATTTTACATACTAACCTTCATGGAGAATTTTGATTTTTTAGTATTTTTCAGATAAATTCTAAAAAGATAAATTGTAATG
Source organism: Therioaphis trifolii (assembly GCA_027580255.1). Classification (NCBI taxonomy): domain Eukaryota; kingdom Metazoa; phylum Arthropoda; class Insecta; order Hemiptera; family Aphididae; genus Therioaphis; species Therioaphis trifolii. Next base: position 6,901,978 of record CM050410.1, read on the forward strand.
CACACCAAACTGAAAACCCCTCGTCGAATGACTTTTTAAAACATTGAGTACTCGTTGGTGGAAACGCGTAATTGTTGGTCGGCGGGTTTACGCATTTCCTTAATCAATTCGTGAAATACGATATAATGAAATTTTGGAAAATTGGATTGGGAGTAAAATGTAATCGAGTTTACATCCGTACATCTTAAAACCTTGAATATTTTCTCATTAAAATTTTTTATTTCCATTAATCAATGGATGTTTCAGCTCAACTATCTGAGTTTTAGATCTGCACGGTTTCGTTAAACATTCCAGTCATTCTATCGTAGTAGTTCAAAGTTCATACGTTATTAACATCTAATTAAAACACATCGAATGAGAAGAAAGCGATACACAATGGATGTAACATTATTTTATGTTTCACATTAGTACACAAAAATATTGCTTGGTCAAGTCCGTTAAAAGTGTCATCGAAATGTACAATTTCCGAAACGTAATTGTCATAAACGGTTTACATAACTGCGTAATAAATATTACTTAGTGAATCACAGAGCATACTCGATGTAAGTGTTCAGAGTGTTGTATTATAAACTATATTTGTGAACAATCGAGTTATGTTTGCAATGATAATAAAATGTCGAATAGACTACAATATAATAGACTACTGGCAATCACGAGTTAATTAATCTACAGGGTGCAAGGTGAGCAATATTCACAGGACATATATTTACGAACAGTAATAATTAATGATTCAAAACCAAACTTTGATTAAATTACATCAAACGTTTTGTTCAATCTACGATTATAGTAGGCACAATAGTGCTAGAAGGTAAGACAATATACTGACTCTACAGGTCTCTGGTCTATACTTCAAAATGAAATAAATGCGTGATTTATTATTTTACTGCTATATGACAATACCTTTAATAATAATAATAGTAATAAATTATATTTTACCGACTACAATATTTAAACTAACGTATGTATATATGTATGGCATACTTACACGTTCGATTACTGTAAATTAATCATAATGCAACATAAGTGTTATGGTATAAACAGTAAAATACTATTTTAACATATAGTTTTCAATTAATTGTCAAATCACTCAAATGAAAATTGATAACCCACCTGTCCTCGAACATTCAACAAGGACTGAAATCAAAAATAAGAATAACCAAGCCAGATAATACTGATAAATCGGATGCTGGGGCAACACGTTTACCATTGCAGTTGGTGATTTATTGGTTTTAACGATATATTTTGTATGTGCGTTTTCAAATCTCTCACGGTTACAGCTAATCACGTTAATTCTTACTCATTTTAAATCCCACAATCATGTAATTGGAAGGTATATATATATATATATATATATATATAATATTATTCTATATATATTGTATAGGTAGAAATAGGTATTCGGGATATTTCGCTAATAAATTAGAACAACCACACTGTTGTATGCGCACATAAATATTAACGGTAACTACATGTTGCATTTAATGTATAACATTATAAGAGGACGCTGTCGATTTCTACGCGTTTATGTGATTTATATTATCCCATCCGTGTGTATCGTGTAGAACGATATAATATTGTTATATGCGTGTGAAGTGTATTGAGTCGTAATACTGTATTCTGATCATGACAAAACTAATAAAATATGCATCACGCTGTTAAGTTTCATATAATTACCATCCACGGCGTTACCATTAATCGTGCATCAATCGTGAAACGATTCGGCGAATTTAATTTACCAAATATTTTTGCTCCACTAGTTTGAACATGCGATAGCCATAAATCTTTTAAAAGCTCTCGAATGATTAATGTGACAATACTTTAATATAATATATTATAATTCGATATTAAACATATTTCTCTGTGAGGAATTAATAGCCCAAAACTATAGACCCCAAGTTTAATAATAATTATGTCTATTAAGGTGTTCTAAAACTTTACAAACACTGCAGCAAAGCGGTCGTGTGGTGTAATTTTCAAACATTCATTGTCAGGTAGTTATTATAAGTATAACAGGGTGACGGTTAATAAATATGATGTACGTGTATAGAAAGGATAAACAATGGTTGACGCGACGGCATTGTAGAACGTGGTAGGAAATCTTAGTAAACACTCAGAACACTTAACATATTTTAAACGGAATTGCAAAAATAATATATTTTATTATATACAATATACTTTATTAACTACTATAAAAGCTCTATGCTTAGTTTAAGGAAATGAAGGAAAAGATCGTATGAATAGTTTTAACAGTTTATCTTTCTTTTCATGCTGCCGTGTAATATCAATGTACTATTTATTAGCTTCTGTATTACTCGTTTTGGTGTAGCTCATAATAAGTAGGTACTAAGTATAGTCAACAACTCCGATAAGATTTTATTGATAGTTTTATACATTGACTATGATTTTACAGGTTACACTTCTCTAACGATTCTGAAAAAATTTCAATAACCGTAACTCATGACTTTTTTTTTTACACGCGTTTAAGTAAATTATATGATTATAACGTAGGTAATAAACTGTTTTTACGTTAATTTTCCATTGATACAAATGATTTGAAGAAATTAGTCAATACGAAGGGTATATATGAACTCTGAAGCTTTGCTCAGAATCGTTCAACTGAAGAAAATCTTAAATTTCTTTAAAATTCCATACACCCAACTTGTCTAAGAAGCGAATAATATCCCATGAAGTACGTACTTTTTTTTTATAGATTTCGATTGATACATCAATGAACCAATAGGTTCAGATAGAAGTAACTTTCTCCAGTACATATTATATTATTATGATTAAGGTTTAATGATATTTGGCTATCAGTACATTTAATAACCGAACAATCACACTCTAGTGCATATATTTATAAGTATTCAAGCGTGTGTTTAGTGCGAATTCGGTAGGTTTTCAACGTGCGTATTAAATCCACGTGACCATTTTCATTACATAGATAATGCATTATATTTTTTTCTGATTTTACGTACCACACATTGTCATAAATACGAACGGTTGTTTGTTTTCAATCAGACCGAAGTTAGATTTACGATCGAAAAAAACCATAATAAAACCGTAGACTCTTCACAGTTATTTTTTCCCGAAAATTTCAAATCTAAATCCGTTTTGGCCATCATGTGGGCCCAGTCGTAAATCGGTCAGATCAAACAAAGAACCACGTGCGAAATGATGCTCGCGTCCGACCGGATCGAACTCGCGGTGTTCGATAATAGTTTGGCGCCTCGAGTCCGATAATCACCCCTAATCCGATAGGATGCTAAAACTCGCGATGCCGCGCACCATCACGCCGAATTTCGTCGCATCGGTCGACGACAAACCGAAATGGGCACCCCTGCCGTCGACATCATGAGGGTCCAACGTCTACCGTCGGGCAGGTGGTTGCGGTTGGAGCTGAAATGAACCAATGAAGATATCCAGTCTATAGACTCCTTGAAGTCAGAGCACACTGTAGCGCCACCCGGTACCGATGTTCCTCCGCATTTGGTTGGACGACTCGCTGAACAGTACGGTCGAGAAAAAGATCACAGCGTGGAACGCGGTCAAACCAAAACCCAAGCCGGCCGCAGCCCAGCAAAAATCCAAGCCAGCCAAGGCGCAGCCAAAACCAGAGCCAGCCGCAGCCCAGCCGGAACCCGAGTCGGCCGCGGCCCAGCCGGAACCCGAGCCGGTCGCGGCTCAGCCAAGACAGCTGCGCTCCGCCGCCATCATGACCGACTCAGAACCTGTGCCATACGTGGCCCAGATAAAACAGGTGAGATCAATTCCATTCACAGCTAAACCAGAACCGGCGTCGGTAGCGATTCAACTAGAACCTGAGCTGGTCTGGCCCTACGAGATCCTGTTCCGGCCACGGCTCTCTGTCACCACGATACTTTTTATCGTAATTTGTCTCATAGTTACACTTGTGTGTGTGTGTGTGTGATTGACATGCAACTTTACAAAACAAGAACGTTTGTGGTTTACGTGTTGTTGTTATTTTAATATAATTTTTGAAACCGACGATGTGATATCTATTGAGTTCACAGGAAACTATCTAAATAAACCTAAGATTTATCTATTAAAGAAATGTGTATTTCAACATTTATCGAATAAATTCTGTCATTTAATGACCTCTCCGTACTTTCTTGTGGAATCTCAACAAATCGTCGGATTTAATATTCTTGCTTACTGTTAAATCACGCGCGTTCGAAACAATAAACAAAAACATTAAAATATTTTTACATTTTTTGTAATGTATTAGTTCGTCTTTTTTTTTTTTTTTTACAAATGATCATACATTATAATACTTAGTACGGACACGTCAAAGTTATTTTCCGGAATTTTTTTACTCATAAATTTTCACAGCGTCATAATGAATTGCATCACGTAATATATTTTATTTTGTATCTAACTTCAATGGACACCATGCAAAGTTTTTAAGAGAAATCATTCACTCTATAACTGTTTTCTATGGAACTATGTTGAACAATATTATTATTGTTTATTCAAAAGAAGAACTTGTGCAACCATTTGAACTATAAAATAAATGCATGAATGTATGAAAATATATAAAAAAATATCTACAAAATTGAGCATGCGATGATGGCTAAAATATGAAACTTAAATATTATGTAGAAACAAATGGTAAAACGATGCGGGGAAAGGGCTATTTTCTAAAATTGTTGTATTTTATCGGTAAAAAAAGTTTTCTTAAAATGGATATATTTTTAAACAAATTTGAATATATATTATTCAGTTTATCATAATGTCATAGTGTAAGTAATGAAAAGTTTAAATGCAATTATATAGATACAAATGTGTGGTTTTATTTATTCGTAAAATTTACTGCTTCTATTCTAATCTTAAAATATTCATATATCTATTTTAAACTATATTAATTCAATAATTTAAATATATTATATAACGTGCAATGTTAAAGTATGGCGCAATTCCGTCCCAAATACAAAAATATTCATAATATACATTTGCTATTCATCTATTTACCAATAGAAACTTAGATAAAATTTAAAATTTTAAACGCTTCACTGTATTTTTGAAATAAATTCAATCAATTTTTATTTGTGGAATTAATTAATTCTTTTTCCAAATAAATCGATCACAAATTCACAAATCATCATTGTAAATTTATATATGATACACAAAGAAAAAAAAAACAATAAAGAACAAATACTTTTATACCATAATTATTTAGATAAGTTAAAAGCCATGCATATTTAATCCAAAATAAACCAACATATTTTAGAATGACACAATAATACATCTAGGTGAAAACTGCATTTGATGAAGTTAATAATATTTTGACTCTGATGAACTTCATAAAGATTATACACGTCAATTGTTACGGAAAGAAACCAGTAAGTATGAAGTAGTGTACCTACTAAAAGCATTTCAATTAGAATAACAAATAATTTAAATTTCATCAAAATTATTATATTACTTGTCGTTTAACTTAATTGATTATGTGTATGAAATTTAATAAAAAATATAAATATGAAATTAACTATAGATGGTAATATTTTTTATTACATAAAATGTTGTCTTATAACATTTTTTTTCTTTCAAAGATGAACTGTTTTTACATTTTAGAATTTTCTCCAATTAGTACGTTTGACTAGAAAATATACAGCTTTTACTTAAAATCATGTCTACTGGTCTTTCTATATTACCACAAAAGTTCTTGATCCCATTATTAATTCATTTCGCTGTTCGTTATCGCTCGCAGTAACGATTTGACGACAGCCGGGATTTTCAACAACATCAACAACAACCACGTTTACAATAATGATCCCACCATCGTCTATAACATCGTCGACGACAATAGCGTCAGAATCACGTTGTCGACCACAAAAATGGTGCGCATAATAATGACACGGAATGCGGTGGTCTCGGTGTGACAAAAGTTAGTACATGGCTTTTTCTCTGTGGTGTCACGGACCTAGCAGAATATATTTTCCTCGATCGCCGTCTCGTCTAAAGAGCGAAAAGAATCGTTTATATACCTACACCGTACCAGTGACTTTACCTACGACTGTACACACCACTCAGAAAATATGTAGTAATCATTCATAATAAAAGTTCCGAGCAGGATCCGGTTTTACGCGCACGCGTTGCACGTGCGTGCGGATGTGTGTACGTTTCGAATTATTAAACTAATGACTTTTCCCGCAGAGAAGGCCGTGGCGTTATCTCTAAATGTAATAATACGAAACTCAAAGAGACACGCCGTGGAATCTCGGATACGAAACGGTACCGTGAAGCAGGTAAGAGAGGGGAGACGAGAAGAAGAAAAAATCGATTTGATTAACGTCTCGCAGACACACGACTTGCCCGTTGCACCCATTATATTAAGTAGATACGTCTTTCTGTCAAAATGATGTAGCGGTCCAGATGTGTGTTACCCTCTGTTTTCCCTTTCCGCGCCGTCGAATGGGTCGGGATTTTTTTTTTTTTTGCTTTAATCCGACACTTCTTCTTCATAGTAATAATAATAACAATAATAATACAGAAATGCAACGGATCGTGTGCTCGGCCATCTTTATTCCCCCCCCTCCCGTCGCGTCAGTTTCAAATTAGTACCGACGTAGACGTGGTAAACGCGCACAGTGCGTAGTCGTCGGACGTCACTCGCCGGATAGGTGTGTTCTATATATGTACATAATACACATACATTTCTGCACACACGCACACACACAGATAGACACACACACACACATGCGAAGTTATACGCGTCGCTGGACCAAGTCGTCTTTTCCTCTTCAACGTTCACTCCCTCCTGGCCACACACGTTCGGTCGATCAAACGTAAATCGCGCCAGCTGCAGCTGCGCGTGTCGCGTACCTTCGTGACTCGTACGTCTGTACGCAAGGGCGAACTTTTTCCCCGCTGACCCGCATCCAAGACGCTTTTCTACGAAATTTCGCTAAATTCTATTTTAATCTTTCCGTACACGAGAGCGGTTAAATAATATCGCAATGCGCGTGACGTCACGGACCGTTGAAACTGCCACGCCCGTCACCTCAAACGCGTGCCGTTTGTTTGCGTGTATAAAACATACTATATAATATATGATATATCTAATACGGCGTGGGTATCGCCTTTGAACGTTCGAACGCAGTGGTTCGAGACGATATAAAGACGTTTGCCGATCACGCGCGTTTTGAATCGAGAAATGTTACCTGGAAACGTTTCACATGTCGTATACGTAGGTCCCGGGAGGGTGTGAGACGATCCGAAACCGTCAATACGAAAATCATTCATCGCTCTGAGATCCCGCGGTTTGAAGTCGAACACGGTAAACATCTTGTGGCTTTCGGATTTGCAATATATGTATTTTACTCTGTAGCGTGAACGTGACAGACCAAACAATTTTCGGCCGAATGACTTCAGACCGAGTCGAAAATATTCTGCGAAATAATTACGCGGCGCCAGAAAAATTAAATTTATCTTGGAAAAATAAAACACTTCAATCTTTTTAATGAAGTGCATAGGTACGTAGGCTGTCGATTTTTTAAGTATACAAGTGATTACGATTCCTCCTGTAGACCCTGGGATATGAATGATACGAGTATCGTCTGTTATTAATTTTCGATCGTGCAGTTATTAATGCGAGAAATACTAATTCAATGAAGAACGCATGTTAAAAATCAAACATTTGAAATTGGTATTTCAGGATCTCCGTGTTTTCACGTGAAACTCACGGCTTTTGAGACGCAATATCACATCGTGTGTGATACATTTTACCATGTGGTTAATTTGATTTCGCTGGTGACCAAAATTCAAACGACGTAATAGAGTATGAGTCATATTTGACATTTTTTTTTTTTTTACAGGGCTGCATAAATAACGCAACAAGATTATTCGTGGAACACGGTTAGTTTAAGGTGGGTTATATCTAAACTATGCAGGCGTTTCCACGCACACAGTGCGAATGTAATACATTTATTACATTATTATTTCTACTGGATTACTATATACGTCATCAGAAATATAATGCAGAGAATGTTAGTCAAAACATCCAAAAAATGTCAACTTTACTGTGCATCAACTAAAAAAATATATTTATTCGTTTCGATGTGTGTTCGAGAGTACTCATTTAATTATAAATGGTTCAAGTAATATAAGATATACACACTGTTTAAACTAAAAAAAAAATAACTATTTTATTTTTTGAAAAATCATTAAATATCTATTATTATTTAAATGATAATGCATGTAGTAAGGATAATATATTAGTAAGAATCATATTCTATAATATCGACTTGAACATAAAATAAAATGAATTTCATTCTATTAAAATAATGTAAAAAAAAAAAAAATTATAATAATAATGATAGTTACTTATTTTAAATTAGAAAAAAAAACACTTGGTTAATTACAAATTATTGATCAAATACCAGGTGTTCAGGAATAAAAATTGTTAAGATTTTCTAAGCGTTTTGTCTACAGTTTTTAATTGACGTCCTTTTAATTTAAAATAATAATAAACCCAAAAATTCAAATAACAGAATTGGGAATTAGTTTTAATAAGACAAAAATGCATTACGAAGCATTAAATATTAAAATCTAAAACGGAAAATTACAATAAGTAGTGAGTGCATTTAATAAATAAATATATTTTGAATGAAAAAAATCATTCATTTTTAAAATATGGTACCTTTTGAAGATTTTTTAGTAGAGTACGTTTAGTTTTTAAAATTTCATCAATTTTTATCAAGTATCATCACGCGTTTTCTATAACGTGTAGTATATTCTTTTCGAATAGAAGTTTCATCTAAATTTTAAGTTTCATAGTTATTGTGGTAAGATAAAAATACTATGAACGTCGATTACGATTGGTAATAGTCGATATAAATAAAATGATAACAAATCGTTTCATATTCCCTTCTTAAAAAGTGTATTTCACTTAATAATTTTTAATATTTTTTTTGTTCCTTGAAAAATGACGTATTATTTAGTATAGTAATTATTGTTAAGACTTTGTAATTTATTGCCATAATTATCTTAAATCGATAATTAGTGAAGTTATAAATGATGAAGCAATAATTATCAGAAAATGAGCTAAGCTGATAAATTATAATACAATAATATGGGATGTATTAAGTAATAGGTTTGTACAAAGATAATGAAAATAAAAGTCAATCAGTCAAATTAACAGAAAAATAAACTCTATAAAATGGCTATATTAAAATTTTTCAAAAAAAATAATATTTAAAAATATTTTTTGAAAGATTTTACTAAAAAATTTTAATTGATTAAAATATGAATTATTTGTAGTCTTTAGCTCAAAGTATTCTAAATAATAAAACTCGATCATCTTCGTTATCTCGACGATATCGTAGTGAAAAAATCCTCATGGGACATCTTGTATAATATATATATATATATATATATTGGTCACTACTAAAAAATACAATTCGTATAAATACTATATTTAAAGTTTTTTAAGAGTTTTAAAAATGTAAAATAATGTAATGAAAGTTTTCTCCTCGACGGAAATCAAACTTTAGATTCCCATCTGGAATTTCATTAGAATTAAGACTCGTCTTTAGTTTTATGTGATTTTCCAAAAAAAACTACTATGAAAAATGTCTATTAAAATTATAGAATGAGTTAAATTTAGAATTTACAATGTTAGGAATCGAACATTTCTGAAAACAATTTTCTGCACAGAAATATACTAAGCAACTCACGATAAAAAACATCTACGATGGTATTTAGAATTTAATATCATGATTTGCTTATAAAAATAATTTGTTACAGTTATTTTCATTTATGAAAAAGTACCATTTATAATATAAATTTTGTATAATACGAGTTGAACCGTTGATTAGAAATATGACTATTGAAAACCGTATGAAAACAATTGATGAAATGTGATAAACTATACTTCTAGTGCACAAAAGTTGATTTCCTTTGAAAATCATTGCTGTTAAACATAACAACTGCATAATGTTGTCATTAATAGTCACACAATACACGACATATTATGTATATAGTCTACTACTGTTCCGTATTTAGATACCTCTTCTACATATATACGAGTATACTGACAATTTCCGACCATTCGGTTCAACGATTACTGAGGTCATCTAAACGATACCTTTATAAGACGCGCGCGTACTTTGAATCAAACACACACAGGTTGCTTGTAATCATCAGACACATTTGACACGGTTTACCAAGATCGATCATTCATATTGAACAAATAAGAAAGTTTTACGCATTCACACATAAATCTCTTATAAAAATGTAGAAATAGAAATAAAACTGATTTTATTATAACCTCTTATACAGTTATATATGACAGGTATAACTATTACTTGATATTTTACTACTTTTTAACTGGTTTACGGTTTCTAGACTTATTTTCCAATACTTCAAAGATAATATAGATTTTATAAAATCTATTAAATTGTATTGTATCATCGCAGCTGTTGTAGAATTGGAGAATTATAAATGACAATTAACCCTTAAGGTTCTACTTTGCTATCGCAGGAACACGTCACGGGATTAAAAAATATCAATTAATTTTATTGCTTTGTTCGATTATGTTGAACAAATGCAATACATTTTCAAATTAAATACTGTTTACTCGATGAAACAACACATTCTTCAGCTATTATTTGGGAGATGTTTTATTGAACCTAAACAATTGATTTCGTTCTCGGAAGAAACAGACAAATATGGACGAATGATGTGCGTTTGAAAGGCACATTTATTTGCCTAGTGAAATAATAAAGGTTCCAACTTAACGTCAAAAACAAAAATGTCAGAATGTAATGGAAACTGTAGAAACACCACGTCAATGGAACATAATGGATAAGTGGAGTATGCTTGACAAGACATCTGGTAAAATGTAAATTCGGCGTGGGTAAATGATTTTCGTTGTTAATAGAACACATAACAAATTATGAACTGTAGTTCATTGTACTGTTATAGTATTGTCACAATAATCGAATTTGATTAATTTCAGCAAAAGCTGTTCGCAACTAATTAAATACAGGCGCACACAAAGTTAATCAGAAGTATGCCGCATACTTATAAAATTGAAATTGTGTTTTGAAAATCCATGAAATGCAACATCTAAATCAATTAAAATCAAATGTTACCCGGTCCGTTTTTAATAAAAGTGGTTTTTACAAAGTAAGGTAATATTATTATTATACAATTATTATAAACAAAATTATTTTTTCAATTGAAATGGAAGCCGACATTTTTTTATTAATGATAAATCATAGAATAAAATAAATCTATACATTTCACAGATGATTATATTACGAGATAATATTATGATGTAGATAATAATATTATGAAGACGATTCGTAAATAGTGTAAGCGTAAAAATCATTAGTACTACCAAATGTTTCTAAATAGTGTACGATAAATTTATTTTTTAATGGGTTTTAATAATTTTTAAATGATAAAAAGGAGTACTCGTTTATAATGATTTTTCGAAAATAATAATCTAAATATTGTACTGTTCTAATCAAGGACAAAATTTATCAAGTGCCAAGTATCAAACAATTATGGTATCTAATGGAACGTAAATAATATCTAATAATTCAATTGTAAAGTAAAGAATCTAACTGGTTTATAAATTGAAGTAGATTATATAAACGTTATATATATATATTTTTTTATATATAATATATAATCAGTGTCCAAGAACAGAACAAGAATTTTTAATACAGAAGAAGGATATGATGAGCTTAATGGAATAAGTCAATTCAGTGGTGGAAATATTTTTGTTTTTTTGTTAATATTAGTTTAGCCGTTTGTTCATAGTACGAAACATTAGATTCGAGATATGAGGTGGGGAATTGGTGATAGTTAAAAAAAAATTTGTAAAGTTTTAATTTTGTTGGTATTTGATTGTTCTGCTCTATCCCATACTTGAAGACTATTGGCTTAATCATTTGGCTCGCTTTAATAAATAATAATTACCAAAGACATGTTTCAAACTATTTAAAGATAATAATATTATTACTTTTAAATAATTTTCAAATTAATACTCGATGTAAAGTTATAATTTCTAGGGTTTCTATTTTTGGAATAATTAACTAATAACCAGATAATTAACTAATAAACAAAATAACTAGATTTTATCACATATAAATGTGGGTGTCGGAATTGTAGCTATCTCTCCCTTATTATTTGGAATAGTTGTAGTTATTTTCTTGAAAAGTTCCGACGTAGCCGATTAAATTATGAAGTAGATGAAATTTTCCTTTCATAAAAAAGATCCACATTGAATTTGTGGACCACTTAGTTAACCCGAAAGAAATAAGTCGAACAAAAATAACAAACTACAAAACATCTATATAATCATAAAACCCATAAACTACTCATACTTCGTTGGGACGGGCCTTATGAAGTTTTACAGACGTTTTTATACAAAATTAGGTTACTCATATTATCATTGACGACATACACGTGGATTTATTAACATTATAATTATGTTAACCATTAGTTGTTCACCAAGTGAGTGTAACTCTGGTCATGACGGTTCAATCTGGACAAATACGTTTGGTCCTCGAAATTCGCAAAACAACATTATAATAATATTCTCTCGGGAACATGTGAGGTAATGTATAGGTCACAGATAAAATGTACACTACTTCTCGTAATATAAATGTGCATGATTATTTTATTATTATATTGGCAATTTGAAATGAAAATTCAATAAAATAAGACTCTTCGTCACATCATCGATATACTCAGCGAATGTAAACACGACATGCCAGATATTAAAAATAATATATTCTATTTCAGTATTTTTTTTCAAAATTGCATAAGCCGTTGTCTCTATCCCACGAGACAACATTATTTCTTCAAATATCTCATACGAGAACATCTATCCAGTTGAGAAAATTCAACATAACATGACTGAATATGTCGTATGAATGCACGGTTTTATGAACATGTCCTTGATTGATTTTATAGAATGTTCTTATATAGTACTGTTATTTTCATTAAATTATAAATTAAAGCTTCATTGGTTTATGAAAAAAAAACCGTTACACACCACGTTTTAACAGCAACAATTTTTTTGATCATTTTTGTGAATTTATAGATTATGTTCATACCTATGTGCCATTTCGAAGAATTATTTTGATGGAAATATTCAAATGGTTTTTCACTATTTTGTACATAAATAAATATGTATATATAACTATTTTAAGAAATATGACTTTATTTTGAAAATATTACAATATAAACATATGCACAATAAGTAATAGTTATGGGAGGATTAGAAAACTGATACCTAGTGAATATATGACATGAAAGGAAGTCTCACATTAGAGACACCTAGTGACTTTACAATTACATTTATAATTTATTATTTACAATTTATATAATTTTTACGTCTCGGTAACAATTCCGCCTAATTCGTCTGGTTGGGTTACCAGGTAATGTTGGTAAAACTAAATCCCTGATGAGCTAATTTAAGTTAGATTAGAGTTTTGCGTGAAAACGTTTATAGTTTAAAGTAGGAGTTTCATTGACTGAGCAGATTTTAAGGTAAGTGTTTATTGCGTTGTTAGAGACATACCAAAGTGCTCTGGTAACTATTCTACCGGAGATGTTCTGGAAGGCTTGGATGGTTCTCTAATTAGATTTTCGGTAGATATCCATATTACCACTCCGTATGCCAAAAATGTTTGAAAGAGGATTTTAAATATTATGAATTTAAGGGATATTTTTAAGTTAGAACGCAGAAATGGTCTAAGTAGGGGTAATCTTGAGTTGAGCTTCTTTCGTTTGTCCTTGAGATGAGATGACTATGTTAGACGTCTGTCAAATATTTACCCAGTTATTTCACTTCATTTGAGTTAATGGGATTGTTTATTGTTACATGAGGGCAGATATGGGGCTTGAGTGAAAAGGCAAAGAAGAAAGACTTCGATTCATTGATTTTAATTTTCCATTTGATGAATCATGGAGAGAGAGTATCATTGTGTGATTGCAGTGTAAGGCTTGTAGTAAATTTTATATATTATTATAGTGTAATTTTCACATACCTACAAATTTGAATGTAATATATTCATTTAATCTTGTACGGGTTCGTTGGGTGATGTAGGACCTGTAAGATATGTGGAAGGACATGCATTATAGTATCTATAATATATAATGTATAAGTACCTTACCTCAGATGAATCTTATCATCTGCTCTTATAGTTGATAAAGTTAAATTATGGGAAAATCGTGAGATTATGTACTTCAATATTAATAATGTTGGGTAAGTAAAGATCTTAAAATAATAAAATGAATTTTCTCATACTCTATTGAAATTTTAATTACATAAGGTCATTCCTTGCGTCATTGTGGTTAACATATCGTTAAAAATAATTACCTAAGGATATGATTAACTCATATTTTTTCAAGCCCAATTCAAGGTTCAAAATTCTCGTTTGAATTCTTCAAAAATTTCAAAATTTTCGTTAAATACGATTCGACATTGCTTTAAAACGATGTAATGATTATTAGCTACAATTGCGTTCCAGTCAGTAGAATTGATAATAAAAAAGTGGTCGATGAGCACTGCTCATATTACACTAATATTTTTTAAACTAAATTATTTACACAACAAACAACTTATAAATAGTATTTTTAGTACTTTAAAAATAAATTTTAAATTCATAATTTTTTTTTGAAAAGTATTACCGTATTCATATAATTAAATTTGTAAAAGTTTTATATGATGTAAAGTTTATTTACGTTTAATTATGGTATTCATCTTTTTGCACAAATACCATCATTTAAACAATATTTAAACTTTGATATTAAACTATTTTGAAAGTTTTAGATTTATTAATAGAGTTAAAATAGTTTCTCGACACTTTCATTGTAAACCGTCATGTTATACTTAGAGTAACCTTCAAATTTATTTAAACGTGGCCGTAATTATTAAAACATTTTTTTTCACGTGTATTTGTATACATTTTTTTATTCGATAATAAACTTTATTAGGTGTTAATTAAACAAATAAATTTAAAAAATACATGAACATTATTAAATTTTACTTTATGATGAAAACATACAAGTCGTTTATTACTATTTGGCGTTAATAAATGTTCCGATAAATTAATAAAACTGACGTAAAGAAACACTGACTATGCCGCTAAAAATATGTCTAAACCTAAAGAGCATTGTTTAATGTTTATGTCAGATCACAAAATTTACATCGAATATATATTAACCCATCGTTATGACAATCAACATTATTAAATAAATGAAGTATTCCGAATACTTTTAAAAAGTATTTCACCCAACGTTTTGATCCATAATCTACTCGGGTGAAAACTGAAATGGATTTTCATTCTTAACGCATTAAAGAAGATAATATAATTGTAAGTGACATTAAGAATGAAGAATTCAATGTATTATGCACAGAGCCCAACTTAGGAATTTTGGGGCCCGGGTCAAATTTTCTAATGGGGCCCCAAAATTAATTATCATCTAAATTTTAAATTATCTACTTAAATTATGAATGTAGTATTTATGCTATATAGATTTGTTATATCTTATATTCAATTTATTTTATAAGATTATAAATCAATTATGACATAATTTATGTAATTAGATATTAAGTATTTTTTATAGTTACTGCAGTCTGCAGACAAAATATACAGCATACATGTCTTTATTTATCTATGATGAATGATGAAAGACAACAGACTTTTAACATTAATGATACCTATTATATTCTCTAATTGATACTTTTAAAAAGGTAAGGTAATGTGTAAGGTTTGTAGTTTGTAAATTATGTAATGTGACTTTTGGAAAACAGGATAGCTTTATCTAATTTAAAATATCTTGTGGTAACCACAAGATACTGTTGATAAAACGTCTGATTTAAAATAATTTGCAAATCGTTAAAATTTGAAAAATAATTTTATATTATATTGTTGATTTTATTGTTTGGTAAATTATTATTTTTAAATATATTTAAATATTATTTTATAATAGATCAAATATTATAATAATTGAAAAGAATCTTTTAATAACATGTAGCCTATAGTATTTGGAACGTAATTATTTTTGTCATTTTATTTTATTGTCAATCATCTATAAATAATTGTATATTATGAATCATCTAAATACTCGTGTAAAGCTTGTATATTGTGTTTTTTTTTTTTTTTAATTAATGAATTTATATCGCTAAACGTTATACACAAATCTGAAAATAAAAGTATTCAATTCAATTGACGTTTATATAAAAAATATTCAATTGTTAAATTATCGAAGTTAGTAAAAACATTGATGTTACACCATCATAATATATCATTGCTCTTATTCATTTATTCAACGGTAAATTAATTCACTATTATTATAGGTACTCTTAGATTTTACTGAATATGCCATGGAAAACCGAGTAGTGAGTACTTGCTTGGACAATTTACTCGATGAATGATACAGAACTAAACGAAACTTTTTCTCTAATATCTTTTGTGTTATTAATAGTTTTCATTTTTCTAATCTGACACAGTGTTGAAGAAAAAGAAAAATAGAGAACTTGAGAATATAACTTTTTTTTATACATTTGTAGGTATATATATATATATATATATATATATATATATATATATATATATGTATGTATTTTTGGATTTGACAAATAAAAAAAATGTATCATACTATTAATGATGAATCGTATAAAAAATAAGTACCAAGAAACTATTAAAACTTTAACACATCACAACAATAGAAGATATTACTTTAATATTTAAGGTATTTTAAAGTAATTTTCTATACAGTCAATGTAACGATAAATACCAGTTTATTTTTTTTTTTTATACATGGTGAGTCAGATCTATTTGACGAATGCAATATTTTATTTTTATTCATTATTTTCAACTCTTTTTTTGAAATCAATACCTGAGCTATGTGCTACAACAAAATTACATTTAAATATTTATTTTATTTTTAGAACTCAAATTAAAAAATTAAAATTTTATTGTACCATTTGTACAATTTGTCTAAGTTTGTGTCAATAAAGTCAAAAGTCATCAATAATAGAGTGTTTTACATTATTCTATTATTGTATATCACAATTAATTAAATGGCTTATCGAAATTTAATTTATTCCAAGATTTTTCTTATAAGTCTTAATTATTGTTCTATTATAAATCATTAAAATTAATTTTTACGAAAATAAATCATGGCAAGATCAATCAAATTCACTTAAACTTTATAGAACGTATATTAATTTTAATTATTAAATACGCATTTTCTAAAAGTTTAAAAGCTCAAAATAAATTAATGAGCAAATTTTAATAAGATATTTTGATTCCATAATTTTTCTAAGAATTCGGTTTACAAAATGGTTTTTTTGATTTGTTATTAAATGGTAAAAGAAAATAAAAAATTTTGAAATTTGAGTTCCAAAAATCAAAATATTTTAATACGATTTTGTTGTACTATAATATTTATTAAAAAAAAAAGTTGTATTTTTTAAATAGATCTGACTCAACCCTGTGTGTATGTGTGTGTGTGTGTGTGTGTGTGTGTGTGTGTGTGTGTGTGTGTGTGTGTGTGTGTGTGTGTGTGTGTGTGTGTGTGTGTGTGTGTGTGTGTGTGTGTGTGTGTGTGTGTGTGTGTGTGTGTGTGTGTGTGTGTGTGTGTGTGTGTGTGTTTTTATTATTTTGTTACAACATATAACTAAGCAATTTTGTCAACAAGAACGCCTAAATAAAATATGAAAATTCAACGTACTCGTAATTTACCTAACATAATAATACCTTGTATGATATTATGATTTCAGAGCAGCAGATAAGTAAAGGAAAACACTGATGCAATTGACACGAACCGGAGTCTATCAAAATTTAGACACACGGGAAAACATTTTTCTCCTTTCTTACACCTGACCCGAATGAGATTTATATGAAACGTGCAAACTATTTTAAGTACACAGGTATAACTTTAAATTGGAAAACAAATTTACTAACCTAAGTTTTTTAATAAAACACGTCTGACGTTATTCCGTGCAATGTATTATGGTTTGACCTTTGCGTATTAAAATATTAAAGCGTATTCGAAGGCTATTGGGGATTCCGTTAAATCTATAAAACACATGCATTATGTGTAACGTGTACACTGTACACATTCAATAGATTGCTGTGTATTGTGCGCCTACGCATTTATTTTGTTGTATTGGTTTTGCCGAATACATTTCACCAGCTAATTGACCTCGTGGGAGATGATATTGACACGTTCGCAAATGAGGTGATAAATTAGTAACCGTGCAATGCACGGACCTTTATTATGAAAAACGTGGCACGTGTGCTGCACAGCGTATCAAAGACAAACGCGTTTTTTTAGCAGATTTGTGCGCTGTAAACAATGCGTTTCCATACCGTATTTGATACATGTACAAGTACAGTGACACATCTTAAAGCGATTGGGGTGATAAGATCAAATGTTTTTTTCTTTTTTTTATGAAAAACTTATGAGTTCACCGCCCGTCTTTAAGCTACGAACGGACTTTTAAAGAAAAATAATCGAAAATGATTTCTGCTTCAAGACGCGTTTTCGAAACAATATAATAAATTGGCTATAGCAGTATAGTTATATCTAAAATGATTAAACGGATTTCAGAGATAACAACGAATTCCTTAATAATTTACTGGTGTTAAGTGCAAAAGTTGATATTGAAAATTCTTTAGACAGGTGAAAGTGTTCTTTCATTTGACTAAAAACTACAAGTAAACATTAACTGTGACATTGTTTCATTATTTATTTGAGTTAAAAATAAAAATTGAATAAACTCATTGAGTTCTACAGAAAATACAACAAGGTCTTATACAGTATTGTGTAAATTATGTCCAAAGATAAAAATACACGACAGGTCGATTTAAAATTATGTAGCTCAAAAAACATAAATACTTATAGCATTAGGTCAGTATATAAAAAACTGTCCACATTAATATGGCATTTTTCATAGTTCGAATGGAATTTAATACATTTTTATTTATGTTTTTTAATTTCGAATTTTCTACAGTACGTCGTATCAACTATATGCTTTAAAATTCCAAGTTCAATATGTGTTCATCGCGATAGCAAACCTAAAATTCTAGTAGATAGAACTTCGTTTTTTCGTTTAACTTTTCGTAAAATCTTCATTTTAGATTCTGAACGAAGTGAAGAATGTATTGATTTTACTATGATGTGTGTTTTTTTTTTTTTTTTTTGTTTTTGTTTGTTTTTTTTTTTTTTTTTTTTTTTGTTTTTTTTTTGTTTTTGTGTCTGTGTACACCATAACTACTCGAAATAATGCTTCAATTTTGAACTTCAGGGTATGTTTTCGGTGGCAAAACGAATATCGGAGGTACCTTAGAGAGGTCACAAGTGAAAATTCCCAAAAGTTTTCAAATGCCACGGGAAAAACAAACAAAAAATGAGGAAAAACCGGTACTTTTTGTGCAAAACCCGTTTTCGACGAAATCGATTTTTTTATTTAGCCGTTACTCAAAAACCAAAAATTGTAGATACTTGAAATTTTCACCAAATGTTTATATTGAAATCATCTATACGTGGTAAAATTTTTGAACACTTTTGACTTTTATTGAGCTAATTATAGACAATTGAAATTTTCAATTTTTTTAAGTATTTTTTTTTAAAATAACGATAAAATTTTTTTTTTTTGCCAGAAAATCTTGAAAATTTAATACAAGGTTTCTTATAAGTTGTTCCATAACTGATAAAAAAAAATCCAAAATCGTAAGTCACAATTTTTTTTTATAAGTGCTCAAAGTTCCTATTTATACGAAATATGTAAAAATTGCGAAAATTTGCAAATAATTTTGTTGTTGAAAAATCGTAAAATGTTTTTCTTTTATAACTAAGTTTTGAAAATTTGGTACAAGGTTTTTCATTAGTTTTTCTTCAATTATCTGCAAAAAAAACTCTACCGGATTCAGACAAAAAAATTTTATGAGTGTTTGAAATTTAAATTTTTACAAAAACACGTTAAACAACGGTTTAGCCTCAAACGATTTTTGCTAATTGTTTTTTTTTTCAAAAAGTTTAAGTTGTAGAAACTTGAAAATTTTATCAGTTGTTTATATTGGCATTTTCTTTATATAATTTTATTTTCAAAAGATTTCACTCATTTTTAATCAATTTATAGGCATTTGAAATATTCGATTTTTTTTATTTTTTTTTTTATAAATGTTGATAAAAAAAATGTAGCTCGGACGAAATACTTGAAAATTTAATAGAAGGGTCCACATAAGTTGTTCTAACTCCCATTCAAAAATTATAAAAATACATAGGCACAAAATTTTTTTATAAGCGTTTATAAGTGCTAATATTGACAAAATTCGTCAAAATCATGTATATTTGCTATGTATTTTGCAGTTGAAAATTCATAAAATTTTAAGTATTCAAAACTAAGAATTGTAAATTCGGTACAAAGTTTGACATACGTTTTCCTTCAATTATCTGTAAAAAAATTTGCACTGGAATAAAATCAAAAATTTTTATGAGTGTTTGAAATTACAATTTTTTCACATAATCGCGTAAAATAACAATTTAGGCATCATTGATTTTTGATATTTGTTCTTATTCAAAAAGTATAGGTCGTAGAAACTTAAAACTTTTACAAAATGTTTAAATAGGCATTTTCTTTACATAGTTGTATTTTCAAAATATTTCGTTTATTTTTTAGCTATTTATAGGCATTTGAATAATTCGATTTTTCTTAGATTTTTTTTTATAAAAGTCGATAACAATTTTTTGGCCCCACCAAATCGCTTGAAAATTTAATAGAAGGTTTTGAATAAGTTGATCTAAGAGTGATTCAAAAATTATTCAAATACATAGGCACAATTTTTTTTTATAAGCAGTTGAAGTTCAAAAATCGACAAAATTTGTCAAAATCACGAATATTTGCAAATTATTTTGTAGTTGAAAATGTATAAAAATTTTTGTATTCAAAGATAAGAAATGAAAATATTATGTAATATCACAGCTGATAAAGATAATTAAATAGATTAAGTTTATTATAATATAATCAGTAGCTGACAGCTGTTCTATACAAAATATTGGTAGATTGTAAACACAAGGTGTATAACGTACCTTTACATGGTTGAATAGAACGTTACTAACTTCCAATTTCCAGTTATTTTAATGTGTGTATCAGTTCCATAAACATGCGGATTTTATATATTATTATTAATTATTAATATTTAAATAGACGTAGCCACGGAGCATTCAGCATATATGGACGGCGGGGTCGGGTGGTGCCGTCACGATAGTGCATTTAGGCAAATAATATGGTATTTACCTACGCCCTATCTATGCACATCCTGGTTTGTCCAATGCTCACGAGCAGAAGTCACATGAATAGACAAATGTAAATTTAACCCAATCTAGGATATTAAAATAAAATATATATTACAATTTAAGGCTGACATCTTCATCTTCGTTCAGAATCGTTTTTTTTTTTATAATATAAAATAATTCCAAAATCTATCCAATAATGCCTAATCTAGCAATGCATCTCGTGTATCCCACCCAACTACTGTATCCTGTACTTACAATGATTTATCATTGCATTCAAATGTAAAGTACCATACAACTAAACTATCGTAAACCAGGTGATCCCATGATAGAAAGTGCTATACACTCCTCACCATTATCTTGTCCGAGGAGCGAAGCGACGAAGGACGAACTTCCACCACCATTATCTTATCGGCTTTTTTTTGTTTATAGATATCATATGAAAAATTCAAAATTATTTATATTGACTTGGTGTACAATGAAGTACGTAGTATTAAAACGGAAAAAAATTTTTAGACATTATATACGTGATTATTATAATTATTTATTTATTTTAAGATAAAATATGGATCACGTTTATTCCATTAAAAGTAACTAATTAGAAGTACATAATATTATTATTATTATAATTATTCTGTAGTTATGAAATAAATTTAACAGTGTCTGATAATGATAATGGAAAGTCAACGTGTCGGGGCTGGTGCTTCTATATAAATCCAGGGGCGTTCATTCGGCATCATCACGTTGTTACAGAGAATCTTTGACTCCTGAATAACTCCTTAAAGCTAATATACGTTCCGTACAATCGTAGGTGATAGCTCGTGTGGACCACCAAACTCAGGAAACCTTGATAGTGATAACGATTGATAGGAAATAAATATTTCAAAACTATTGAATCCATATAGTAAATCGGGTCAAATTTCATTTGGCTAGTAATAATTTTAAACGTAAAAATATTATAGTTTTAAATTCACTTAAAATTCTAAATAGAAAACAAAAAAAAAAAAGTACTAAATTCTTAAATGACAAATTTAGATACAATGATTCTTTTAGAATACAACATATACATTTTTTTCATTTATACAATTTTTAATTGTTTCAAGAAACATTTTTGTTTTAAAAATAGTTTTAACAAATATGAGTTACAATAGTGTAGTTTACATTGGAAAGCTCTCATTTTAATATAAAAATAATAATAGAAAACTATGTTGACTGAAATAAATTTATATAATTTATAAAATGATGAGTGATTTTTTACAAGAGTTCAGATTCAGATCAATGAATAAAGTAAAATTTATTTAAGTAGATTTCAAGGTTAAGTGGCAGTATTTTAATTTTTGTTGAAGATTATTCTACTGTCAGATGGTTAACGTTACAGTTGTTCACGGTAAGATTATTGTGTGATTTAAGTTTAGTATCAAATCTGACATAAAACGTTCAAACTGTTCGATATACATTTTTACCTCAAGTCCTTGAATAATATGAAAATTTTGAAAGTACTGCGGTTCCGGAGAAGACAATTAAAAACTCACTGATTGGAAGACCTTGAAAATGATTTTACACTTACATCTCCATATTCAAACGCTGTATTTATTTGTTGAATAAAACTAACACTACACCTAGTGTTATAAATTGAAGAAGATAATAATGAAGGGCATAGGCGAAGAACCTTTCTTCTAGAGTGCATTTCACGAATTTCATAATTCACTGACTCGAGGCGTCAGTGTTTCCAAAGTTTGATACTCACCTCCGGGCGGCCACGTGTTAAAATTATTATCTGCATTAAGTCACGCTCGGTAAATCGAAAAGCGCACGGCCACAAATGCGGGCGCGCGTGTGTGTGTATTTGGATATGACGAATTTTTCGAAACGTACAGTAAACATGGGTTACGGGCTGTTACCAAATATCACGATCACTGCAAAACATACTATGTAATAGTATGTACAAACATATGACGTTAATTTATGGCACAAAGTTAGTTTTTCACATTTTACGCCCACACACACACACACACACTCACACACTCATATCCATACAAACTTGCACACACACACACACACACACAAACGTATGAAGTCTATACACGGCGTTGTGTTTATTTATGCAAAATTGAAACGATTAGTTTACCTTATTAAATCATGAATTATTTTACTCACACTTTGATATTATTATTCGTATTTACATTACGCCACCAGGAAAAATGTTACGAGCAAAATTACGTAAATAATTAAGAGTGATTTTAATTTTGATTTTTTTATGATTAGGTAATAATTATTGTAATGTATGATATTTAGATATTAGATTTTAATATAAATCAAATACTTATACAATTTACGCTTTTTGATTAGTTTATAACATTTGTCTGAGTAAAAATTATTGATAATTATGATTTTTTTTTTGTTTTGATGATTATTTTTTCCTTACTAGACTACTTTTGAGCTGAATATAACTTAATAATTCCTAAAAACACATTTTAATATCCTTTATTAGTTTGAGGTGATCATGATAACAAACCAAATTAAAATAACTTGTACTCTTTGAATATTTTGTTTTAAATTCAATTAAACGTCTGAATTAACCATTGCGCATGATAAACTCCGTATTCGAATTTTCCTAACCGAGTTTCTGTTGGACTGGATCTTGTCGATTTGTCATTGTTTGGTACTTTTTATCTTCTCTATTGTGTTATTTGTTTTCTGGAGTTGATGCTATCGTTTCCACACAGTACGTATTTCACTTTACTTTGTGTTGATTATAAAGTATAAAAATTACGAAAATCGGAATCCTAGCTCAGAACTTAGAGAGTTTGAATTTTCTACACACGCACGAGCGTATGTTCAAAGAACGGCTTTCGATTCACCATCGGGTGCTACGCGCGACCGAGTTTTCGAAATCAGTCACCGTAATTTTGCGGAATAATTATGATAAATACGCATCGAGGACATAACAAATTACCAAGTATTTATCTGGCCAGTATTAATACACATTACTATCACTAACTCGCGCTTCAATTAATTACTGACACTAGCGAGTACCATATACACATTAATATTGTAGTTTACACGTGACTGCAATACCATAAGATTGCGTTTATGCGTATTTGTACGTTATACCTTTTGAAAATCCACTTTATACGTGTAAATATAACAATATCCATAACATTTCTATGGAAATGTACATAAAATATAATTGAACTTTTTTTTCCCCCGATCACAATGATTAGTATTGTGAACGCTTGACAATTTTGGTCATGTAGTACAATACGTTTTCGTTTAGTATATGCAGCTGATGGACCATCAAGAAAAAACAAATGATTTAGATTATTAATTTTACATATTAGTATTTAGAATATTTTTAAAGCTGATACTTTAAAAAAATTGTGTGGTTCAATTAATAGGTGATGTTATTAATACGTTTTAAGAGCAGTTGAAAAGCGAACGAGAGTAAAAATGAAAATTTCGCTGATACTTTAAAAAAATTGTGTGGTTCAATTAATAGGTGATGTTATTAATACGTTTTAAGAGCAGTTGAAAAGCGAACGAGAGTAAAAATGAAAATTTCATTATTATTAGAACAAAGCGAGACTGATAAAAATGGTGGGAACGGGGTTCTTATGATGGCGAATTCAAGAAAAGTGTCGAGAGACGTTCTGCAGTTGACAATTTCAAAAGGTCGAGGACTCGAGTACTTGTGCTACAATAATGCGACATAGTTGGTCTGGCCGAGGGCGAATTTCGAGAACTTCCGGAAAGACAAATAAAAGATTATTTAAAGCGCACCGACGTGATTCGTTATACGCGCTCGGGTAAACAATAATAATAATTTTACATCAAGATGATGATGATTGTCATAACATTTCGAATTTAAGCCTATATGAATAACAATGTGTAATGTTATAAAAGCGTATAGTGTGTTCAATGTTCATGCATACGTTTTAGCGTTGTAAACGCACGCGTTAACGTGTTTATCTCCGGCAGACGATTTATCATAATTATATTCAATGTACCTATGTGTGATATTTGATCTAATATTATTATCACGCGGAAAAATAATTTTAATTTCAGTGATAATATGCATGACACAAATGTGAAATTCAAACATGAATGGGTACCTACTTTAATTTTATAGTAATTACTAGTATTGTTAAGTTAATATTTTAATACATTAGATATTTTCAATATTATATTCACAGCAAAATTGTTCAATCAATCGATCTATCTCTTTCAATTTTTTTTTTTTTTTTTTAACAATTTGTCAGGTATGTTATAATTTGTCATAGATATATGGTAAAAATTTTAATTTTTTAACAACATTACTTTTGGAGCTATGGACAATAGTTAAAATAGCTTTAACTTAAGTCTCATTTACGACATATTTTATGGTTTTCACTCAGTTTTCTCATGATTGAAAATGCTACGTGTTACGACTTACGTGTGTAATTATTTTTTGAGAATTAAATACCAATTGTTTTAATGATTAACAAGTTTTAGTAAACATATACCCACAATGTTTCTTATATAATAACAACCATAGTTTTTTATGGAGATGAATTGTAACCAGATTTTATTTTCTTCAATTTCTCCTTTGTATTAGTTTTTGTATACAGAGTTTTGTTAGAGCTAAAGAATAAACCATTGAGTACTGTTTTGAATCATTGAATTATTATATTTATATATTTAGTTTATTATCATTATTTTTTTTTTAAAGACTGTTAACCAAAAACAGTACCAAACCTTTTTAGTGTAAGAGTCATGTCAGAATTGTTGTTGTTATTTTTTTTTACACTATTGTTGAAAAATTATTTCTAGATAAAGTATTTAGCATACATTTGTATGCACACTTTATTTGAATGTATAATCTAAAATGTTTGTAAATGTGATTACATGTTTATTTATTAACAGAATTAATAAATCAATGCGTTTAAATTACATATCTCCATTTTTCGACCAGTAAATTAGCTAGAGGGGATTTATATGTATTAAGCACTTAGGCAGACTACTATTATGATTAGTTGATCTGACGTACGGTAGTTTTAAATTTCAAATTTAATATCAATGATGAACTACTGATTTTGTAAAACGATTGTAATTAGTGCTCAGTGGATATTTCTTATTGCTCATTCAGTTTTTTAGAAAATACACAACCCTGAGACAGTAATTCAATTTCCTAAGTTTTGAATAATATGAGTATAATTATAATTTATAAGTATATTTAAATTGTTTTACAGTTTATGATCACTTTAAATTTATACTATAATAAATAAAATTTGACATCCTCTCATATCCGTTAAAAAATATGGAATGATGTATATTTTTATGATTTTTAGCGTTTTATTCATTTTTGGATGATAACTCAATACTCTGTGTAAAGATGTATTGTATTATAGTTTTATCGTTTTAAATATTAATTCTTTTGCAAAGAATATGTAAAAAAAAAGATTCGAATTCTCTTATTCAAATGAAAATATAAAAATACCGTTTCTACGAGACATATAGAGACGAAAGAAAAGAGGAAATTACATTTATATTACGCAGGAAAAGTTATGCTAAAGCTATTATCGGCGAATCCATAGTTAATATTTATCGGTGAAACTTTAGCACGTGCCCTTTTGCAATGAATTTTGTATTGATGTGTTACTGCAGCATTTACGGTTGCAAACGAACCGTATTTGGTTCGTAAGTTTGATGTCAGCGAGTTTGTCAAACGATGTCATAATGATCTGGAAATTCCGTCACACATCCCAAACACATGTATTTTGATTTCATGATTCAATGATCAAGGAAACATTTGAATACGTGGCAAACAATATATCATACATCGGATGTATTTATAAACGAACGTGCGTTATTCTATATGAAGTGCACGAAATTTGTCGTCTTTAATTCGGTTTTCCTCGAAACGTCACTGGCATTCGATATTCACGTTATTGTGTGTGGTCTCCGAAGTTATTTGGTGGCCAATAGTATCACGGCTTTGTAAAAATAAGTTACAAATATACTCACGACAACACATTTCCAATAATTAATCGTGAAAAGTGAGTAAATATAATTTTTGTATGTATTAACACATAATGTAATATAATGAAATGATTTATAATAATATGTACTGTATCATATGATCACAATAATTATTTACTGTCTATCACTGATAATAATATTATTCTAAACGTAAATGCCTATAGTGCATAGTTAATATTACGATTTTGTCACGCGTGCATCATTAATAGAATAATTCGTAACCATTTTACTGAAGAATAGTAGATTAAGTTCATGTTATTTTTACTGAAATGTTTTTTATATTGAATCATTTGGCTTAAGCGTAAATATAGCACATCCCACGGGCTTTAGTATCAAACTCTGTTGAATTAATTGTTAAGATTAAAGGGTGTCGATGTTTGTTGTTTCTGTCATTCACAGTACATAATAGTAAAAACTACCCATATTTTTTGGTATATGTCAAATGTAAAATAATACGTCCTATGTATATGTCTAATCGATATAGTGAAGTAATGAAAATGTTGAAAACAAGGTTGAAATAATCATCAAGTCTACATGCAAATATTCAGATTACAGTATTGAAGTTCTGTGCCTAATTTCCTAGAGTTTTGATTGAAAATGTAATTCACAATTATAAGTAAAATAACAACAATTAAACTTCTAGAATAAATTGACCGTTTTCATTTATATTTGATGTTTGATTTGAATCTGCTTTCATAATTCTTATCGTATTATTACTTCCAAGAGAAATCTAGGTGGTTTTTACTATGTTACGTGCTTGAAAGATGGAGACAGAAAATCAAAGCCTAATCGCCTTAGTGTGCAATGCATGGTTTTAGCTAGAATGGTAATAAATAATTTAGCAGACCATTTGATACGTTTATTACAATAAAACTCTTGAAACGCAATACTGTTTATTAGTGAAGTAACTCAAGTCTATTTTTTCAAATTATGTTTTTATCAAGTTATTTCATACGTCAATACAGTTATTTGTTTTGAGCTAGTACTAGTTCAACTCCTTTATACATTTTTTGAAAGTTTCTAAAATATCCTGATCGTGAAACAAATTGTTACTTTTCTGAATTACGAACAAACGATTGTTTGTATAATAATATATTAAAAACAGTCAAACATGGAGAAAAATCACATATTAAAGTTCACAGAAGAAGCGATTTCTGATCTATAAAGAAATTAACGTAATTTTTGGACGAAATCTACTACCCAAAAGCGACAAAAGTATTAAAAAAAAAAAAAAAAAAAACAGAAGAAAAATAAACATCATTATCAAGCCAATAGAATCTTTAATTCACTTAGAAACTTAAAACATTACTAATTAAACTAAATAATAAATCGCTATAAAAATAGATTACAAACAGAATGATATTTGAATTGTATAAATTATAATTACAAGAAAAGTACTATGTCTCGTTTAATTAAATTTTAATCACTTTACGCGTATTCGTGAATCTTTTAGAACCAATTTAAATTTGCATGAATTAAAATTTAATGAATCGTACTATAATTAAAATAGTGTTTTTTCTATGTAAATATTGCACTAAAAATATTTATGATTCATTCGTTAATATTATATGTTAGAAAATATCCATGTAAATGAAAATAAAATATGTTTGAATAAATAATATATTATATAATTTATCACAATCCTTAGTAAATTGTCAGACTTTAACATTATTCAATACTTTTTTCATTTAAAGTTTTTTGTAATTATGTTTTGAATTTGACCATACGTATTTATAACAGTATGTATTTAGGAATTACGTAAATACATTTATTATTGTTTAAGTTTTATGTCATTTTATCTTCAGTGCCAATGCCAAGTATTAATTATTGAAACAGAAAACATTCCTGTTAAATGTTGATTTATAAAAATATATAAACATTGAACAAATGGTTTATTGTCTGTAATCTATATACATTTTGTAGAATTGTGTAGGAAGCGTGAAAAAGATGGTGAATAATTGTTGGTCCTACGCATTTTTTTTATTACAATGAAACGTGTCTCTTCTTTTATTTAAACTTTAAATGTTTTATAATTAAATAATACAGTAGTTAAAATTAAAAAATAGGGGTTGTAATTAAAAGAAAAAACACTATTAATTCATAAAAGACCAATGATATATTATAAAAAAACCGTCAAAAAAATATCATTTTTACGAAAATGTCGGGTCTTTTGTTATCATAATAACATGTGAAAGCAACGTGTCGAAAACGTGACAAACATCAACAGAGGAGATATTGAGTTGATCACCCCGATTTAACAGAAAATAAATAAATATATAAAAACACAGTGTAATTACTTTTCATTTTTTTAAATGAACTGCTGTTACACCAAGGAAAACGTATGTTTTTAAACATGACAATTATAACGAAAAAACATGATGATGATGATAATAATAATAATAATAATAATAATAATAACAATGACAAAAATATGTTTACAACGATTACGATCGGTGTCGTTCTTACCTGGAGTTCATCCAACAGTACACGATGGGGTTGTGCATTGAGTTGGACATCGCTAGCCAGTAGAATGCCAGATATACGTCTTGTATGTACGGCTCGGTTGTCAGTTCCGGCATGTGAGACGTGACGATGAAGTATATGTGAAACGGCAGCCAGCAGATGGCGAAAATCGTCACCACGACGATCATCATTTTGACCACCTGTAACCAGAAACGACACGCGTTGTTGTTATTCCGCGTGGTGACTGGCAACTCGGCCGCGAAAAAACGCTATCGTGCACGAAAGTTACCGGGGCGGGCTATATTTTAGACGAAAATATTGTACCTATATAGATAGGTAATTTATTTAAATGGCCTGAATAAAAAAGGAAATTTAAAATATATTATTTTATTAATTTTTTTTTTTTTTAAATTAATCGAAAAGATTACTGAGAAAAACTCGTGTGGAGGCCCAGGAAAGAAGATTATAATATGTACTATCATGAAAGTGAAATAGCCATATGCAACAAAATTATAGTGTAGGCACGATTTATAATAATATGTATAATATGTTAAAGTAATTAGGACTATCACAATAAGATTTCCAACTATCATGAATGCTTGATAGTGAGATAGTACTATTGCAATAGTTCGATAGTTACTATTAGATTACACGATTTAACGTCGGATGTTGAAGAAATAGATTCTGATAATAGTGACAATGAATTTTATAGTAATATCTGTTTAGAAAAGAAAATTGGTGATTATAAAACTGCTTCAGAAACAAAAACAATAAATTATGCAAATCTACAGGGTATATCTTTCTTAAGTTCAAAAAAAAAATAGAATTAGACGTTTTAAATGAATATCCTATAATTAAAGAAGTATTCTTAAAATATAATACCACAATTCCGTCCTCAGCACCAGTTGAGAGATTGTTTAGCAGGGCAATTCAAGTCCTAACACCTAGGCGTAACAGATTAGGTGATAAAGTATTTGATATGATCTTATGTTGTAGATCAAATATGGTTTGAAATTTGAATTATGTATCATCTTAACAGAATTTATTTTTATTTTTTTCGTAAATTGTAAGTTTTTTTTGTATTCAGTAAGAGAATTAATTGTCATCTTATGAAATATATTTAAAAAAATATTTTTTTATATTTTATGTTTATTTTTAAAATATTTTAAATTTGTTAAAAATGCAGAAATGTATTATTATTTTAATTTTAAGTCAGAGAATGATGTGTCATATTTTATGAAGTTTATTTAAAGAAGTACATGTATTTTTAAATGTTTTAAATTATGTATTTTTATTTATTTTTTAATCTCATACCTGTAGGATGTAGATCCTGAATATTTTCAAAATTAAACATGAAATTATCTCAAATTTATCTAGATAAAAATGTACTAATTTTTATCTTTATCTAGATAAAATTTATTATAATTATCTTTATCAGTATCTAGATAAAAATGTTTATAATCATCTTTATCTTTATCTAGATAAATTATTAGTTATCTATTCCCAACACTGGCCATATTATAATTATCGTCAAGTTTATAATCAATCACAAAATAACGTATTATACACATACCATCTGTTGTTCATTAAATAACTTATTAAATAGTTTCACTCACAGTTTTGTAAAATTTACTTCAATATTATGACGTTCATCAAAGTAAATATAAATTGGTTCACTTGTTTATCTCTAAATATTTCACTTGTCGGTGATATAATGTTGTATCATAATACGAGTATTATCCTGATCGAGTGAAATGGTATAAGACTTATTTTATTTGACTGAGAGACTAAATTGGCTTCTATGTATATATATACATATTTATATTAAACTATAATAATGTGTTAATAAACTATTTTCCTATTATTAAATACATTTGATAAAACTTAATATTCAAAGCGGCTCTATACTTTATTTGATATGAAGTTATCCCGGGGAAGAAAGTAAAGTTC
The DNA here is from genome assembly GCA_027580255.1 of Therioaphis trifolii. Taxonomy (NCBI): domain Eukaryota; kingdom Metazoa; phylum Arthropoda; class Insecta; order Hemiptera; family Aphididae; genus Therioaphis; species Therioaphis trifolii. The sequence continues at coordinate 6,933,697 of CM050410.1, forward strand.
TCTAAACTTTTCTAAACTAAATTATATAGGTCTAAAAAGTTATATTCCAATTCCAAGGGTGATGGAAATTTCATAATAAAATTACACTTATTTTCTACTATAATATAATTACAATAAATGACTTTATTATTAAACTGTAGTTTCACGTGAAAATACATTGTTATTTATGAAAAATTAAAATAGAAATTTAGTTAATTTATTCATTATTGTTTATAAAAGTTTAAATAAGATTGTATGATTAAAACCACTTAATTTAGTTCAGTATGAACATAAGATCAAAGGTATTCAACGTTTTTAGGCAACGATCTATTTATTATTGTTAGAAAGTATCACGGGCGTTGTATATGGTACCTAATAATATGGTATATTATGAACTCTTCGACACTCCCCAAAAAAGTTTTCAATAAAATGTAATATTGTTTTTGTCGTCGTTAATAATTAAATTCCTAATCGTAATTTTTTTTAACTACTCGTATTAACTATTATCAGGTATACAACGTATCAGTTTAAATTTGAAATTTTAACGGTTGTAACCATTTATTTTTAATGGTATATTTTGAATCGATTATACTTAACTATTTTATTTTATGTTTGGTTGTATTTAAAACTATGCATTCCTTGGTATGTTTTTTTTTTTTTTTTTAATTGAAATATAATAGAAAAAAATGCTTATATGCATAGTAAATTATAAAAAGGCTAGTTAGATCACGGGTTAAAGATCTGTTGTTTGATGTTATGATTATCAAAATATTTTTATTTGATGAATAAAAAGTAAACAATATCTTGACTGATAGCGTTAAATATGATGTCTAATTTACACTGGAGTCATTTGGTAAAATGAGAATTGAAATATTTTTCGAAACCATTGAATTTAATACATTTATAAATTATACTTAATAATATTTTAAATTTTAAGCTCAATTCAGCTAATTTAATAATGTGCTTCAATAAAACGTTAAATAAAGAAAATCGTGCAAAAATAGAGACACGATTCATTTATTTTGTTGATTAAGTGTTCTACAATTTAACACAAGTGGCATGAAATTAATTTATTCCGAAAATTTTGTTCACACTATTTTCCCATTGAGTACATTGTATGGAAAATCGGAGTGTCGCCGGTGGGCGGCTTCTCCACCCAAGTCCCCATGGCTTTGTAAATCTTATTCAAAATGTATGCATATTATACTAAATTGTATAGATTGTATGATTCAAATAAAAACTATAAAAAGAAAAAAATACATTGTATACAAATGGTATACATCATTGAGCATCCTACGTTCTCATTATATGAATGTGTCCAACACATAAAATAATTAGTAAAAGTTAAAACTTATAACAATGGTATTGATAAAACAGATTAAAAGTCAAAAACTTGAAAGTTTCGTATTTAAATAAAACAGAATCAATTTTATAATTACAACTTAAAACTCTAGAAAAAAAATTCAGGGAGCGTAAAAAGTGTCTTGGGAAATCAAATATGCAAGTATTACTAAGACACATTAATTTCCGCAAAAAAAATAAAAATATACATATACACGTATAATTATAATATATAAATATATATATTCATTATGCGTAGTATAAATGCGAAGATATTAGCATAAATGGTAAAAAAACTGGCATAATAACACTGAAATTTCCATTATCGTATCAAAGTAAATGAAGTACAATAATTACATTTGAATTTCCCAATGGGCGAAGTAAATTTATAGATATAGTGTTGATGAGATTTACAAAATCAAATCAATTTATTAATAACTGAGCTAGAAATGGTGTACTTAAAAAATAAAAACTATTCAAATAATAATGGCATTCAGTTCGGTCGATACCTCCAATGTCTACACACGTACGTAATGAGTTTCGCTCCGTTATCGCAATCGCCTACGGTCTTAATAATTAAGTATTTCGTCTGAGATATACGTATTACACGTTGGTCGAAGTCCACGTCTCCTGACGCGCTTCGCCAAATATGCCGTCCAAACGAAATTTATTTGCTTCGTCAATTTCACCCAACGCCAATGACAATAAGTCAATAAAAAAATTTTTTGTTTCACCAAATCGGTTCTCCGTTCTCGCTACGGATGAGTTCACCGATAGTGCACTCGAAATGCCCGTTTCAAACAGCTCAAACGATCCTGAAGAACCAACTATCATCGAACATGTTGTGGAGCCGGAGCCTCCCCCTCTGTATATTAAAAATATAAACAATTTCTCAGCAATTAAAAATGAACTATCAAGGATTACCAATCTAAACGCCTTTACGTGTAAGTCAAATTCTCATTATCTGATCGTTCGTCCCAGTGATCGTATCAGTTATAATACAATCATTCAGCACTTAATGGATACTAACGCCAGTTTCCACACTTTCCTTCCTCGTCAACTTCGCCCATACAGAATCGTGATAAAAAACCTTCACCATACTACTCTGTGCACGGATATTTCCACCGCCTTGTTAGACAAAGGACATTCCGTGAAACACGTAATGAATATTAAAAATAAAAACAAGTGCGCTCTTCCAATGTTTTTCGTCGATTTATTTCCCCAAAATAACAACAAAGATGTTCTTAATATTACGTCTTTACTCAACACCATTGTCGTCATCGAGAAACCTCATAAAGCCCGTCGTGGTCCCCCACAATGTCATCAATGTCAAAACTACGGTCACACAAGAAATCAGTGTCACCATACTCCTAGGTGTGTCAAATGCAGCGAAGATCATTTTTCCGAGGAATGCACAAAAGACCAAAACAGCCCAGCCAAATGCGCCCTCTGTGCTGGTGATCATACGGCCAATTACAAAGGCTGCCCAGCTTTCAATTCACTTTCTGAGCGTCTTAAAAAACATCAGAACAAAAAACGAACGCAGACTCTCAAAATAAATAAACCGGTCGAATCATTTCTTCCAAACACTTTTACTTCCTCTCAGTCCAAACCGTCTTATGCATCTGTTGTTTCCAAGCCCGATGATATCAATGCTACTAAAAATAACATTAGGTTGAATTCTTTTAATGACCTTTCCACATTATCTAATTTTCTGTCCGAGCTATCCTCACTGATTAACCCCCTCCTCTCTCTGCTTACAGTTGTTTTACAGAAACTTAATACACCATAAATATCATTGTATTAATAATTGTATAATATGCTATATCTGATTTGTGCTAACATGCAATCTTGTTATTATTTTATATTACTTCTTGACAATATCTATATTTGTATTATTATGTAATCTTATCTGCTGTATTATATATTAACTGTAATTGTTGAGCTATAATGGTTTTATACCGATAGCTAATAAAAAAAAAAAAAAAAAAAAAAAAAAATAATGGCATTAAAATAACAATCTTTCGCTCTTAATTAAAATCACTCGTGCATTGTTTGTCACAAATCGTATACAATGTAAATACTAAATTATTACTCGTGATTTAATAGATCCAGATATTGTTTTAACCTTGTATAACGTCTTGCAAAATAATTGCTTCTATGCTTAAGATCTAATGATACTCATGAGTACGCAAATATTTAAAAAATGTAAATAAACATTATATATTTTATTGCTCACTAGTGGACACAGAATACACGAAATATAAATTTGTTTTTATATTGAATTCATGTGATTCTTACGATCCAACATCTATGAAGACTATGTAGAACGTAGGTCTAAGGGAGTTAATGCAGCGAGCGTTACTAACGTGTAATGACGATGCAGCTGATGTTATGGATGAAAAAAAAAAGTACAAATTATAAAAGTCAATTACCGACCGCTATTTTAAATCGGAATTTGATCGTCTGATGCAACGGTGATGTCAATTTTGGATTTTATCGTTTCCTTGGTTCCTAAACGTAAAAAAAATATTATGGAACATCAGCGCGACACGGACGGCGGTACTATTGTCTCGTAACCGTGACGGTACAGAGTTTGGTGTCACCGTCAGGCAGCTCTGTGAGAAATTTACTTGGAGCGCACAAGTTTTTCCCGTCAAATTAATATTTCTTTATAATGGACGTCCCGAAATGGTTTACGTTTTTTTCCCCGTTATGGGTTAATGGTGTTTACATTGTAATGACCACTTTGGCGCTAAATCCCGACGGGACCACTCAGTTTACGCATGGCACAAGGCGCGTATCGAACACTGAATTAGCGAACCCGGGGTGTGCTCGTCCGAGAAAATCAAACGGAACTTTTTGGTTATTAATTAACCCAACCGTCGGTAATATTATTACGGTTATATTAAATTATGTTTTCGGAATTTGCAATAAAACGGTGACGTGTTTGGAATGTATGTTTCAACAACGGCGTGCTCCGTACTATACGGAATATGTTTGATTTTGTTACGAAACTGACGTTATTCGCAATACAGGGTGTGCCGGAATTCCCAGAAATCGTTCAAGGGGCGTCGCAGTTTAATATAATGTTAAGCGCCGTTGCTTCAAGGCGATATATTATTATCCTACCCGACGGCCGCGGTGCCGCACAATGCAACGCAGTCATTTCATCAATAGCCACCGTCGCGGAATTTCTGTGAGAATAGATTTTTTTGTCCGTTTCGCAACTGAATGGTTCGTGCTCGTGCATTTTGGTCATATGGGATTGATACGCGCACGTACGAGAAACGGGTCCCAAGTGACATAAAAAGAAAAAAAAGGGAAAAAACGCAATTATACCGGGGCAGAAGAGGGTAAATATCGCGGAAAACAGAATCATATTTTAGGGTTCTTGGTTATTCCCACGTGAAACTTTCAGACGATTCACAACAACGGCGTGGAGAGAAAAAATGAATCTATAAATAATACCTACCGTAAACTCGGAGAAATAAATCATTATAAACGGGTGCGTATAATATAACTCTAATGCGTCGGATGTCAGGCCGTGGGAACGTTTCACGCGAACGAAACTATTACACAACAATCGTATGAATTACAACTAGTGTTGGTCAAACACAATACGGATCATTATTCATTTTTGGCGCTGGTCGAGCAATCTAACCAAGTTTAGGCAAATAACTCTTCAGACTTGATAAGTTGAGACCAAATCAACTCATCCGATATACCTTGAATAATTTGATTATTATGTTAATTATTCTATACCGACAGGAACAGTTGAACAATTAAACCCAATGGATGTACCCTTATGTTTCCATTAAAAATAAACCGTGTGAATAAAAATATATTGTTAATATATTCCATTATACTGTTGGTTGAATTGATTTAACACTCTACGAAAGATTATAATGTTGCACTTGTATTTTATATCATTTAGTTTGATCATAATTATAATTAATTGGGTTATTCAAATACCTTATAATATTAAGTAAACAATTAGTAGTTTTAACGGATATCGGGTTGAAACCGAGGGATGACAATTTTAATTTTTTTTTTGTGAATGTATAACTGTTAATGTATTTATTTATGATACATGATCAAAGCAATATTACACAATTGATAAATTTATAAAATATAACTCAAAACATCAAGTATCTATTTTACTAAATTCTGACTACTTATAAATGTTTAATGTGTTCGTGTTTTTGTGTTGTTGACATTGAATTACTAAATTTATAAAGTTGATGGTGATTTACATTAGGTAATTGTATCTTTTGATTTTATACATTTATATTTTGTTTCAAATAATGAATACAGTATTTAAATTTATAAAATATACGTTTAGAGTGAACAGTACTTTAAATTTCAAAATGACAGTGTATTTGAAATTTAATATTTAACATATTTACATTCGCATTGATTACATCAATTGATAAATTTTCAAGTTCAAACGAATTTAACTAAAAATCACACTATTGACCCCGAACAAGTATCAATGGATTTCACATCAACTCAAATTTCCTGAATTCAGTTTATAAATCTAGGTCCTTGAACTTAGTCACGGAATATAAATTAGTTCGTATCTCATTACTTGATTGTATTAACACTAAAGTAATAGGATCGCCCCAATCATTATTTTCTGGTTGTAGGATGCTTGATTAATGATTGTGCTCTTAAAACTGGAGGACATATAGATACTAATGAGTCAAACATCGATGCAACTAGTTACAACTAACATGGTTAAATGTGTTTTTGGAAAATACCTATTTTATATATTCGACGAATATATCGATCTCAACACGTATTTGACATTGTTTTTGTAAATATTCTAGTTTAATTCTAGAAATGAGGTGTAATTAATTTGCTTAAATCATTTTTTGAAATATAATTTTTTAATACGGGTACCAGTAATATGGTATAAGTGATATAACTCTTTACGACTCAAAATTTAAATCGTATTTCTCAGTAGAATTTATTGAAAATAATTGTTTAAGATAACTTGATAGTAGAGAAAAACTAAACGATTCTGAATAACCAATAATATTAAGTTGATTTTGAAGGCATTGATCCTTATAAATCGGATTATTCCACGTGTCTAGTTTAACTAGTAAAACATTTTTTCTGTGTGTATTTTCTATAATAGTAAGAGATCTAGTTAAAAGGTCGTTTAATATTCTGAAAATAATATGAGTCTATAGAGCATATAATCATCTATCTGTACTAAATTTAAACTAAATATTAAGATTTTTTAGACCCATCGTTAGTACTCTTCAATAAAATATGAATTCTATGATGTTCAATCATGGTTTTATCTTAAAGTTTAATGATCAACGAAACTGATCTCAACTACTCTTCATATTTAACCGATCATTATTTTTATGAATTTTAAAAATTATGGTATTAAATGATCAATTTCTTATATAAATATATTAGATGAAAAACTTTAGTTTATTCTAAATCAGATATAAATGATAAGTTTGAAGAAAATTTGTATACATATTTGAGTTTCCTACATATATTATACTTGTTTTAATAGTTTCAACTGCTGTAATTTTTATTGTAATTTAAGAACTAATATAAAATATTATGTATAGGTATAGATGTGTGCTTATAGTAATTGAGTGCAGTCATTTTTTTAAGAAGAAACTAACAAAAATAAAATTAATATCAAATTAAAAGACTATAAATTATATGTGATATTAAATCAAGAGTGTTTTATAAAGATAACACCATATATTAAAAAACAGTTTCATTGTAAAATTTTCTCATTTTCATGTTCCACCAAAATCACAACCCATAAATATCTCACCATGTTCATGTATCTATAGGTTGTGAAACAGAAAAAAAGGATTTGGTGCGTTTTTAAGTGGTTTAAAGTGATTGAGTTTGTTTGAATATCAAAATCGTTTATTTTTATACAAGTAAAAACAGAGTGGACGACTACTACAGCAGCCGTACTACACATAATTAATCATTGAGTAAAATATTAATTAGATGAATAATTAATTAGCGTTTAAAATTTTTAAAAAATGGTGAAAGAGGATTTATTATATATTATAGTGTGTGTGTGTGTGTGTGTGTGTGTGTGTGTGTGTGTGTGTGTGTGTGTGTGTGTGTGTGTGTGTGTGTGTGTGTGTAAACAATTATTTTTAGCTATGAGGTGTCATATCACATAACACATATAATACACCCGAGGGACTAACATTGAATTAGAAAATAAACGCCCGCGCTTGGTAATTTATGGTTTTTAATGAAAACACGTCCGATTTGCCCGCACTTCCTTCCGGTCATTTAATTATATACCGACGGTGGTGGCGGTAGTGACAGCCATGACATTACCATCGGTCGCACGGTGCCTGCTAATTTTCGTCATTCGTTCGAAGATGGAGGGAAGTCGTAACACGTCCGCAAAATGATTTCTCGTCGTGGAACAAGCTCATTTTCAGACACAGTTCTAACTTTTGAGCAATTTATTATTGTTATTTTACTAACAGTTTTATGACTTATTTGTTTTTCCTCGCATTTTTTTTTTTATCTCAATTTTAGCTAGCGTTTTATTGTTTTATTACAACGGTTAAGTCATTAAATATACATGAATCAATAATCATATTATATAATAGTGAAAATATCCTTGATATGAGTAATATTGTTCATTCAAAAAAATAATAATAATTGTCGTATGACAATTTTATTGTGGATCTACGAAAAATAAAAGGAATAACATAATTAGTTACAGTAATAAAATGTAGTATTTGACTAAAGGTTAGGTTAGGTTAGGTAACTATAGGTAAAAGGTTAGTTGACTATAGGTAAAACGACTAAAACGCATAAATATTGTATGTTAAACTGTCATCAAACGATATGACGTTATATACTGTGCTTATGAGACACGTATGATGTACCGGTGTACATTAGCGGGGTCCTTAAATTTTAAGTTCAAAAATGTTTTCTTCTATCTTCTATATACATACAAAAATTAATTACACGAAATATTGAATCAATCAAACAAAGTTAACCCGTGCCTATTTTAACTTAGAGTTTGAACTTTTACAATTTTTAAAAATTTTACAAATTTTTGTACTTATATCATTAACCATTGATCATATTGAAATTTATTATAGATACTAAATTAATTAAAACTACATTTACGAAAATATTTGTTCAATAGTTTTTTTAATATCTTCAACTGTTGGTGAGATATATTAATGTTGGTGTTTAAAAATCGTCTTTTTGATATTTTTCAATATTATAACGTAAATTATTACAATTTGTATTGTTTACTTATCGACAGCTCCAAAAGTTATTTTTATAAAGTTTCATTTTCTTCTGAAGAAGAATACGAGGTTGACTATACTTCAGAATCTGATACTGAAATACCTTCCACAAGTACTATGATCTCGGTTAAACGAGGTAAGATTGATTTTATTAATGATAGACTCGTCATGGTTTTGGATCGTTGCAAAGTTAGTGATCGTGATGCAGTTCTTATGGCAACTGCTGAAGCATTAGGACACGATACTTGTAATCTAATTATTAACCGAAAATCTATAAGGCAACGTCGACTACAAGCACGAAAAAATATTGCAGTTAAATTAAAAGAAGATTTCCAAACAAATTCTAAAGCCATTGTAGTTCATTGGGATGGTAAACTTTTGCCTACAAGTAAATTTATTCAACATGATCGACTTCCAGTTATAGTAACATTGCAAGACTCGGAACAATTAATCGGAGTTCCAAAATTAGATTCAGGTACTGGTCAAAATATGGCAAATGATGTGTACGAATTATTAAACAATTGGGACTTATCTAAACGCGTGAATGCACTGTGCTGTGACACTACGGCTTCTAATACAGGCAGAATAAATGGTGCTTGTATTATTTTGGAACAGTTACTTAATAAAAGCCTTCTTTATTTGCCATGTCGTCATCATATTTATGAACTTATACTACGATCAATATTTGAATTGAAGATTACCAGTTTTTCGGGTCCAGATATTATGCTCTTTAAACGATTCCAGCAAGCTTGGGAAAAAATAGACTCAACAAAAATAACAATTGGTACCGCAAACAATGATATACAATTAAAAATTATGGACGTAAGTGACGATATAATAGAATTTTGTATGCAACAACTACAAAAAAATCATCACAGAGATGACTACAAAGAGTTAAATAGAATTAATATTAATTTTTCTGGGAGGATGCCCATCTGAGAAATCACTATAAAAAAACCTGGTGCTATTCATCACGCTAGGTGGATGGCAAAAGCGTTATACTCATTAAAAATATATTTATTGAGAGATCAGTCTCATTTAAATATGAAAGAGGAAATCGGGCTAAGGGACATATGTATATTTTTGATTCGTCTTTACGTGAAAGCGTGGTTTAGGGCGCCAAATGCTGCAACAGCACCATACCAAGATTTTAAATTTATTAAAGATGTATATAACTATTATGACTCTGATGTTTCAAAAATAATTCTAAAAAAATTCTGTGGACATTTATGGTATTTATCTGATGAAGCAATAGGCTTTTCATTTTTTGATAAAAATGTATCTGTCGATTTAAAAAAAAAGATGGTTAAAGCTTTAACTTTAAACGATGGCTCAGATGAAATAGTAAAAAAAATATCAATTAAACCTCATGAAGTTTCATCTTTAGTTACAAAGGATTTGAGTCATTTTGTAACGAAAAATACAAAAATATTGACACTAATTTTTTAAATGATGAACCAGATGAATGGATTAACAACAATGCGTATAATGATGGAGTAAATACTGTAGCCCATATTAATGTTGTTAATGATATGGCAGAAAGAGGAGTGAAGCTAATTGAAGAATATAACAGCATTTTAACTAAAGATGAAGAACAAAAACAGTACCTACTATAAATTATAAAAAATTATAAAATTCAGTATCCTTACAGTAACAAATCGTCACTACAATAATACTATGTTATTAAATATTATCAACTATAAAAAAATGTATCAGTTTAAGTCTCATTATACAATTTTTATATACTCGTACAACATTTTATTTTAGATATAATAAATTAACATTTTTAGTTTTAAATATATTCATGGAAAAGTAAAAAAACACAGTTTTTATACTAAGGTACAATATATTTCACCAACAATTGAAGATATTAAAAAAATTATAGAACAAATATTTTTGTAGTTGTAGTTTTAATTAATTTAGTATCTATAATAAATTTCAATTTGATCAACGGTTTATGATATGAGTACAAAAATTTGAAAAATTTTGAAAAATTGTATAAGTTCAAACTTTAAGTTCAAATAGGCACGGGTTAACTTTGTTCGATTGATTCAATATTTCATGTAGTTAATTTTTGTATGTATGTACACTGTTCAAGGGGGTGAGATAAAAACATTTTTGATTTTTTTTTTTCATCAATAGTGAAAGACCACCCTAGTGTACATATAGGCATTACTGTGGATAAACTTCCTGGTTTTAGCATCAAATGATCAAGTGGACGCTAAAAAATTGTTATTAACCATAAGACCGAATTAGAAAATAATTTAAGGCCGTGATATTTTGAAAGCTGATGATTTGACAAAAAAAAAAAAAGAAACCAAAATGTATATTTTAATGAAATAGGAACTTAATAACGAGGGAAATTTAATTTAACTGTCTTGATTATAATAATTACTGTACCAATGATAAAGTCATACGTACGTAATATGAATAGGTAACTTTATAATTTTGGAATCTTAAAGACGTGATTTATTTTTACCCGAATAACACAATATTTAATTTATATTTTTATACTGCTCCAATATAATAATATACCTTTTAAGTTATAGAAGAATATTTAACTAAACAAATGAACTAAAAAAAAATTTAATTTTTGATATCTCAAATCGTGTTTTTTGAATGTAAAATAGATATCGTGTAAACTATAAAATATAACCATGATGAGAACTTGAATATGTTTTTGGCGTTGGTTTCGCTTTATTTATTTGTCAATCTAAATACATCTATCGGACTTGCAATTTTCACAATTATCTTGAGTTTGGTGAATTCAGATTCAGAAAAATCGATTCGAGGTTTTGAATAAATTTATAAACTATCATTCCTATCATTCAAAATGTTCGACTTATTTAAATGTCATGTTTCGTCTTTATTACATAGTATCATATTAACAATTTTACTTTGGTTCTATTCATGTATTGTCACGGGATATGATATGAGTTAATTAGATTAAAAAGTACAGATGTACTGCATTCATTACATTTTTCAATATTTAAAATACTGAAGCTTAGTTGTTAATACATCTTAACACACGTACAGAATATCGTCGTATGCATATTGAATAGGTAACAAAAAATGTATATGCTATACCAAATATACAACACCGAACAATGACGAGTTTCCTGGGTTTGGAATATTTAAAACTATCACAAACTTATGTATATGATTTATGGCATACAAAATGTATTCCTTTATGGCTTTATCTATTAGTATGTATACAGATTACCACAATGCGCCAGTAGAAATTAAATATTAAACCACAAATTATTTAATAAACGACAACGTATTTAAATTTTGCAAAGATGTTTTGAGTACAAATACACCTACAAATAATAATCAAACAATTTTTACAAATATTGAGAAAACAACAATCTCTGAAAAGTTTCCCACATTCATTCAATATACATAATATATATTATAATGTTTTAAAATCATAGTAAAATATAAGTATTTTGAATGGGACTGTTAATCGAATATGGTAAAATGTATAGTAGCAACAGAATAAAATCAAATAGTCTACAAATGTATGTGTAATATTCAAAAAATTAGTATTTTGCAAATTGCCAAATTTAAATACCTACTCATTACTTTAAGACAATTACCTATTAAATATACAAAAAACAACATCGGTGTGTATAATTTGACTGTTTTAGATTCTGAACGGAGTGAAGAATGTATTGATTTTACAATGATGTGTGTTTTTTTTTTTTTTTTTTTTTTTTTTTTTTTATTTATTTTTGTGTCTGTCGACACGATTTGGGGCAGTAAAAATGCTTCGATTGCCTTATATAGCAACTTTTCTGAAAGGAAAGTGAATCTAGTTGGTACTTTGGGGGGTCAAAAGTTAAAAATTTTCAATATTTTTTTAACGCGCCGGGAAAAACCCTTAAAAAATGAGGGAAAAACGGTATATTTTACGCAAAACCAGTTTTCGACAAAATCAAATTTTTTATTTTGCTATAACTCAAAAACTAATCGATGTAAATACTTGAAATTTTCACCAAATGTTTAGATTAGCGTTCTCTATACACCGTTAAATTTTCAAAGTATTTTGACTTTTATTGAGCTAATTATAGACAATTGAAATTTTCAATTTTTTTAAGTATTTTTTTTTAAAATAACGATAAAATTTTTTTTTTTTGCCAGAAAATCTTGAAAATTTAATACAAGGTTTCTTATAAGTTGTTCCATAACTGATAAAAAAAAATCCAAAATCGTAAGTCACAATTTTTTTTTATAAGTGCTCAAAGTTCCAATTTATACGAAATATGTAAAAATTGCGAAAATTTGCAAATAATTTTGTTGTTGAAAAATCGTAAAATTTTTTTCTTTTATAACTAAGTTTTGAAAATTTGGTACAAGGTTTTTCATTAGTTTTTCTTCAATTATCTGCAAAAAAAACTCTACTGGATTTAGACAAAAAAATTTTATGAGTGTTTGAAATTTAAATTTTTACAAAAACACGTTAAACAACGGTTTAGCCTCAAACGATTTTTGCTATTTGTTTTTTTTTCAAAAAGTATAAGTTGTAGAAACATGAAAATTTTATCAGTTGTTTATATTGGCATTTTCTTTATATAATTTTATTTTCAAAAGATTTCACTCATTTTTAATCAATTTATAGGCATTTGAAATATTCGATTTTTTTTATTTTTTTTTTTATAAATGTTGATAAAAAAAATGTAGCTCGGACGAAATACTTGAAAATTTAATAGAAGGGTCCACATAAGTTGTTCTAACTCCCATTCAAAAATTATAAAAATACATAGGCACAATTTTTTTTTATAAGCAGTTGAAGTTCAAAAATCGACAAAATTTGTCGAAATCACAAATTATGTCGTAGTTGAAAATGTATAAAAAATGTTCTACTCAAAGTTAAGAAATGAAAATGTATTACAAGGTTGTTCATAAGTTTTGCTTGCAAAAAGTATAAAAAATCTCACGATCGGTTCAATGAAAAAATTTTAACGGGCGTCTGAAACTGTAATTTTTACAAAAATTCAAGCGATTTACTATAAACATATTATTCACTGACAATTCATCTTCGTTCAGAATCGTTTTTTTTTTATAATATAAAATAATGTCCTAATCTATCCTATAATGCCTAATCTATCAATACATCTCGTGTATCCCACCCAACTCCTGTATCTCTACTCATCACCATAATCTTGTCCGAGGAGCGGAGCAACGATGGACGAACTTCCACCACCATTGTCTTACCGGCTTTTTTAAATATGTTTTTACATATAAAAACTAATATCGATCCCAATCTTAACTAACGTGATAAAAAATGCAATTATACATTGTATGTTATTTGTTCTCTAAAAAATTTACAATTTTTTCTTCAGGTCAATCATCGTAAATTATTATACAGAATTGTGTAAAATTGTTTAATTCAATTAATTTGGCTATCGGCAAAAATGTATTTAATATTCATTAATAACGAAAAACTTAGATACTAATCACTTAATTAAAAACTTGAGTTTAATTAATCATTTTTGAAATTCACTATACATCTATAAATGTCAATCGAGTAGACGACACTAATTTAGTTTTGAAAATATCAACCAAATAGTGATATAAATTTAAAATTAAGTTGAAAGTTCAAAATATTTTAATAGTTAAAAATGTTTACCTGATTCAATTGTTGATACAATATTATAACATACAGATATTTGATGTTCAACTAACTTCTGTGTTTAACTTATTGAATATACATTTAAAGTAATATAACGTGAATTAATACACTCGATAAAGGTAATTTTACTCAAACTTAAAAAAAAAAAGTGGCTATTGTGAAAATATTTAAGAATTGCCATTAAAAAATATGTCTGGTCTGACTGGTCATTGATTTCCATGTTAGTATAAATCATCTCGCGTTGCTAATTTTAATTTAAGCCATTGTTTCATTACCATTATAAATATGAAATTAGCAAAGTACTCTTGTGTTCGAAAAATATTTTATAACATACGTAGAATAAATGGTAAGATTATTTTTTAGTACATTAAAAATTATGTTTGAAAATAAGTAAACAATGATTTATTAAGTGAAAAAAAATGTATGAATAACAACATTTAATACGTGTTATTTGATTGACTTCATTATTATAAAATTCTAAGTTATATTAGAATTAAAATATTTATTATAGATTCAATTAATTGTAGTAATTGTTATAATTTTCAAGATTCAAATAATTAAATATTTCATTAAATAATATAAGTATGATTTGGATAAATATTTTTTATATTTATTATTGGAGTAAAAATATCTGGTTATGCAAAAATATATTTCATTATTCCTACACAAAGCCAAATTCGATCTAAGTTTATTGAGTATTTAGTAACTGTGTCTACAATACCATATAGATTTTTTTTTACGAATAATTTATCGTAATATACTTGAATCATTACACTTAAATGTTTGAAATTGACTAAGCTAAAAATCGGTTGAGCGTAAATTTCAGTAGTTTTTCTTATTTTTACTAAGTATGTAACCAAAGAGAAATTCAATGTAATATGCAACTTACATGTAGCTTACATACAACACATAAAGTCTATATATACTGAACCCAATGAAACTTTTTAAGCACCCTTTTTTATCTGAAAAGGAGAACATCGAACAAAAAAGCATTTGATTTGCTTTTTAATTCATTCTTCATTTCGTTGAAGACATTATACTCAAACATTTTTGGATAAGAATACAATCTTATTTTGAGAATATTATGACTACACAAATAAGAATTAAATTAAATTCTAAAATGTTTTTATTTTTAACACTGCCCGACGCGAATGGCATTAAATTGCCTATTCATCACGCCGTGTTGAGATATACACATTCACAAATCACTTTGTACTAAAAATAAATTGATACGATCAAAATAATAAATTATAAGTTTGTCATAATAATATGAACTTATATATCACGATATTGTGTCCAACACGATTTATTTTGTAAGAAACATGTGTTTGACGCCGAAACCCATAAAACGGTCACGTTAGCCAGGGCGCAATCGGCTTCGCTGTAAAAACAATCACGCCCAGCCAAATCAAATTCGACAGCTGACAGAATTAGACTTCTAATCCTTCTTTCAACTTGGTAAGAAACTTTGAACGCAACGTTATAAATATCATGTTTCAAGAACATTCACGTGATTTCAATCTGAACGAAAAAGAATGTATCGGCACAGTGAGTGGCAAACATACTAACGTTTACTACTTTCTTTCCCTCTTACACACACACACACACACACACACACACACACACACACACACACACACACACACACACACACACACACACACACACACACACACACACACACACACACACACTCAATGCACAAGAACGTCATTTTGTTATAAATAATGTAATGTGTATAGTCATAACATAGAACGTGGATCTCGAGATGATATGACACCAAATTGACGGCAAACATTGAATTATTTCGTTTTATACGCCGTTCGTCAGTGTTCCTCGTGCTATACGTTTTTGACCGATAAATTTTGCAACTACTTACCCTTCTCTTGGATTTGATATGCTCCAGCTGCCTCTGTGTGCATTCTCCAATGCTCTGGCTTCCCCACAATTCATGGCCGATCATCGCGTAGGTGAAACTCATCAGGCCGATTGGCATGAAGTACGTAATTATCATAAATGAAACGTTATAACTGAAATTAAATTAAAAAAAAAAAAAAAATTAAAAGAGTAATACATGCACGTTGAACATGATGTGTATGAGTGAATTTGTATGTAATGCCTGAAATTCATACCGTTGACTAATAATCCGATAAATTCCACAGCATTTTATATTTATAACGTTAAATGTTACAGTTAATTTTTCGTACCTTCACATGCAATTACACATTAAAACTTCCGACGGGAGGGCAAAATAATAAATATAAGTAATGTGATTGTTATGGTAGTTTTCTGTGTTTCATCTAACATTTTAAAGTAAAAGTTTAATGTGTTGTACTTCATCATGAGCGTGAAATGTCTTTTGTTCACCTGTGTTCATTTATCATACCTATTTGATATCAAATTAATTCATTTTATTCGTTTTTTTCAATTTAGTTTATTTAATAATAATTTATGACATTTATTTCAAAAATAGTTTGCATGACCTGGGTGAATTGATTTTCTGAAACAGACGCTTTTAAGTTCGGTATCATTATGCGAATATTTTACTCAACATTAATTAATAACTTTGATTTTCTTTAAGGAAATGTTGTGCCATGCTCGTAGAAAATAATTCAAAATCTTTTCACCAATCATGGATAATTTAATTATGTTTCACTAAATAAATTTTAAGGGAAAGTGAAAACATAATATGTTTTCATTTAAATATTTATGTAATATATAAATAATTTTATATTTTTACACTATGATAGTTAATTTTAATAATTATTTTATTACAATCAACTCAAGAATTCAATAGGTATTTAATTTTAACATTTTTTTCGTAAATTACGTCATTTACACTATTTAATTAATTAAAATCACTTGCATCCCATAATGACTAGTGCTTAATTCGTTTATTTTGATATAATTATACCGGCCATAATAATTAATTATACTTTGTTTGACACTAATATGATAACAGCATTAGAACTGATATGACGTAAGCGCCTATGCGAAATTAAAATTACGGTTTTTCAAATATGAAAATTTTATTTGAGATATGGATTTTCACACTGAAATTTAATAATGGCTTTTGAAGATGAAAAGCCAATTTTTTTATTATTATAATCTCTTTAATACACGAATCTGACAACACATAATGAATAAAAACGAAAACATCAGATATTCAGCCACAATAAAAATGATTCAATGTGATTGTAAATAAATTACATGTAAACACATACAATAATTTATTTGTGTTATTGTATATTATTGAAAATTATTCGATTTGTAAGTGATAATCAAACCAAACTTATTATTTTAATGGATAAAATATGTATATTTAATTGAATACTACACTGTAAAGTGTGCAGTGGTACTCGCATAGGAATTTTTAAATGTTGAAATATAGAAAATGACCCAACATTTTATTTGGTATCATTTAGAATAATTAATTTGGAATACTTATCAATCAACGTGGAAAAAATAGAATACATTGATGAATCCTGTTCAGTTTTTAGAGGTAAATTCTTTAGATGGGGTTTCACACTTATTTTGGATTTCCAGTTTTATCTTTGGTCACGTAAATAAACTTAAATATGTGAAAACATGTTAATTTGAATTTTTCCGGTACAGTTACTACTAACATATAATATCACGTATACATAGTTTATATATATTTATATATTTATTTATTTATAAATTTAAAGTAAAATAATCATTTGAACTGTGAAAAAATTTATAATAACGAAACAAGTAATTGAATGTGAGTAAAAACACATTCAAAATAAATAAATATTTTATTCCGAGAGTATTTAAAAACACTTTTCCCTTTGATTATTAATCATCCATATTTATGTGCCACATCGCATACGTGTACTGTACATTAAATTAAAATACTGGAGGACCATAACTGGCACTTAATTACAATTTTAATTGTGGTACAAATTTATTTCGGAAATTGTGAATAATAATATAATTATTCCAAATAAATCATTCAAGTATTTGATAGTGAAGTAAAAGTTTTTAAACAGAATTTCTGAAAACAAGTCATAATAACGTGTAGGTTTTTGTCGTTTTCAAATTCTTATTAGATTCTTATTAAATTCAAATTCTATGTCTAATATTGACAAAAATATGCAATTGTTGCGCTTGAGGATAATATTATAAAATCATTGAAGACGAAACGAATTTGAGATCTTTTAAATAAATAATGTGATGTATTATCATTGTATCCATTTTTTGTTTTTTTTTTTTTACATATTATTTTTCTAGACAATAAGACCACCGACTGTGACATAGGATTTCCGTCGGGACACACAGTGATTTGTCTTACGTATTCTACCTTTATAATATATATATATATACTTATGGTATCACCTCGACAAAATGTTGTTTATCTATTTCGATGTATTGTTTCGTGCCGGAATAGGCCTTGCAAATGTATTTTCGCTATGAATCATTCTGTCATCTGTTTTTAACCAGAACAATTTTAAAAATAAAAAGAGTCTAGACCATATTCTCTTGGGAATTTCATCATTTTTTGTTTTTTTACTTTTACTCCTACAAACACCATCATCGTTGACAAGAAAATAGCACAAGTAATTATGGCTCGTTTTGGTATTGAAATATATATATACATACACAAAATTTCATGAACGAATTCATAGTTCAACATTGTCAAAGCCTGTTGGCATATTTATAGAAAAACAAAAAGTGTTCGTATAAAACAATGGATACGTATTAGTATATTCACAAATAATTTCGCAGTTAATTTTATTTGATATTCCTTACTAATCCAACATTACAAGGTGCATATAGATTATATCGCACATATTTAATTATGATACAATGTATGAAGTATGAACTTATTTTTGGACATTTATATGAATATATGAGAAGTGAATAATTTTGACAGAGTAGAATAATAATTCGGTACAGGTTAAAATAATATGGACCCACAATGATGCGAGGAATTTCAATTCCACCTGACAAGATTAAAACTTAATTCAACAATTCACACGTGAAACTCCCCTTTGTCAAACACTTTAACATAAGTGACAAAACCTAAATTAGGAAACTTGATTAGCAAAGACTCCCTCACAAAATGTTTGCATCAAACCCTGAAGACTGAAGTTCGTATATTGTGTTCAAATGAATGTGTTAATGTAGGTGTATTTATATTATTTTATTAACATTAGGTATACAAGAAACTGCAACCGTGTAAATAAATAAATAAATATTATAAATTAATTAATTAATTTATATATATATATATATATATATATATATATATATATATATATATATATATATGTATGTATGTTATGAATGTTTCAAATAGTTTAAAATTATAATAAATAGTAATACTATTTAATGGATTATATAATAATTTATTTTATATATAGGCCAATAATTGTAACTAAATGGCTATGGCCACTTAAAAAAATAAATATATATTCATGATATTATATCGGAGAATTTCCATAAGCGTTTAAGCAAATTATGATACGATTTTTACGTAATTATCTGTTATCACGTAAATTTTCAACTTGAACAATTTATTTAAAGAAATTGATCCATCCAAACAGTATATTTTAATTCTGAAGTTTTGCTTCGAATCGTTTTACTTATGAAACGATCTATAATTTCTTTAAAATTCAATACATACACCCCACTTAACTCATTTGAGGAGCGAAGAGTACCCTATGAGGCGAAGTACGAATTTGTTTTGGATCTGAATATCAAAAATAAAGACTTTATTAGGTAAAAAAGATTAAAAATTAGGTATTTTCAAAGTTTTTTATTTAGATAAAAATTATGCAAATTATTTTGGAACTTTATTAATGCTGTAAAAGAGAATATGTTGGTAAAATCTTCAAGTTCCTAGCACCATTCCTTTTGAAGATATTATGAATTAACTAAAATCAATTTATTGAAATTCTCGTTTATATTACCGTTTTAACGTTCACCATTATAACGCCTTCGTTCCACTCAGCATCTAAAATAGTAATAATTTAATTATGAAAGAGAATGTAATGTTATGTTCACATCAGGATCGGGTTTTCAGACTCGAGCAGTTTTAAATTTATTGAAAAACATTTCTGTCATTATTTTTTTCATTCTCATTTGCGCATTATTTCACACAAATTATTTAGAGTAGAATAAGAGAAATACGAAACAAGAGCTAACATTTTTTGTGGAAGCCATAGCAAAGAGTTTTGTAATCGATTTTATTGGGAAAAACTCTTGAAAGTAATTATTGTCATCAATTTCACTAACATTACCCATACATAATTAATCAAATTCTGAAAAAAAATAAATAAATAAAACCATAGCCATGATTTTCCATCTTGTATAGATTGGTTAGATTAATGATAATATTGAATGTATTGATTAAAATGAGTAAAGATTTTTACGAAATACATTCAAATTTTTAGAAGTATTATGCAGGTATAATATTGGAGTGTAAATTATTTGAATATTAATATATTTTAAATTGTTATTTTTGCATTAAAAATATAACTTTCTAGAGAAAATATGTTGAGTTTTCTAATTAACCTACAAACAAGGTTATATTACGATGCACAAAAGAGATATTAAATATTTTTACTCTTATTAAAAATCCAATTTGATAATTGAATTTAAATGCAATATTATCCTTTGAAATAATTAATAAAATATTAATGATATTAACTATCTTAAATGTAAAAAATGGAATAACTATTATGTATCTAAATAACATTTGGTTAACTCAAAAGTAATTTGATATATTCATTGATTGAAAAAACGATGAACTTTAAAATGATTATATTTTTGTCTGGCATTGGTGTTATAATTAATTAATATCGACCAAAAATTGTATAGAATGACACTAAGATATTCGTAGATCACTTTTATAATTTTAGTTGTAAAATATTAACACGTTTCTCCCGAAATTTAATACTTTTTTAATAGAATTATTATTGTTTTGGGAAATTTAATTTTACTAAATAAACACTATTTAAAAAACCAAACAAACACAAACGTATTATTTACGAGCGAGGAGTAAATATTTGCTAAACATAGAGTTCGTGTTATTCTTAGCCACGAGCACAGTAAGCGCTGAAGTTTATACAAATATTATGATAGCGATAAATTTCTATAGACAATAGATATTTAAAGAAATATAAAGCAAATGCAGAAGTTTCAGTTTATTTTCATTGATCCTACCAGGTGAGTATGTTTTAAACATAATGATATGTGAGAAATGTGTGCCCCGCTTAGATATTTGTCTTTCACGTCGTCTCAAAATGTTATAAAGTTAAACACTCTTTGTACACTTTCCTGTTTCAAGTAGGTAATTCACGTCTATCGATAATAATTAATATTATTGCTATGTATAGTAGCAACGATGATACAATCAGTATAGACGGGAATCGTGGTTTATTAATCTAATATACGCGCAGTGGCGTTAAAATGAAAATTCAGACCTGATACGAAAAACAAATAGAACTTTTTGGTTTTTCTCATTCAGTTTCAATGTAGGTGATTACAATTACGTCTACTCTATTAAATGTCTTTGTCGTGGTATTAAACAAGTATATACATTTAACATATAATAAAAAACAGTTAAAGTTTTAACTCTTCAGGCGTTTAAATAATCAAATTTGTTAATAAGCTGTGAAAGGTTTTTAAGTTCTACTTCTTCTACTTTTAAGTTTAAAAACGCTGTATCTGACAATCATTCTTGCACCATCGAATTTTCCAAGTCATTTTTTATTATATTCAATTTAGAAAGTTTATTTAGCCACAGCAGCTATTTCAGTTATTGTCAAAAAATTATTAATAATGAACATACTTCTGGGAAACTACTATTCATACCGTAAAATTTTGTTTTAAATAATCCCGAAAATCCTCTTATAATTTAATTTTTTCCCATTTAGGATCTACTCGCTTTTATACAAATTAATAATAAAGTCAGTATTATTTTAGAACCATTTTTTGGGTGTAATTGTTGTAATATTATAGTATCGATATTTTTACTTTAAATTATTATTTTGGTTTATACAATCTATAATCTTGTGTATTAAAGTATTTTAAATCTTTATTCTCTAATTTCCAAAAGTAATTGCAATTTTATGTATTCTATGGTCGTTTTAGTTATTTTACTGATGATTTTTCATACGGAGTTGCATTACATGCATTTGCCTATTTGAACCACTTCAGTTCTAGGTACCAAAACAAAAATAATCAGAGATTTAATTTATCAACGCACTTCTATGAAGTCGGAAGTTGAACATATAATATTTAAATTAGTAAAACAATCGAATTTAAGTTCCACCAAAATAAAATGATAAAATGATAAAATAAGATACCTTGATAAATATTTTTATGAAGTAAGCAGATCAAAAAACTATTCGAAAATTAAAAAAATTAAATATTAAATCTATAACAGAATAATATATTACATACTTTGGCCGCAAAACAATGACTAAACTTTGAAAATGAATTCATGTTATGTGTCTGTCGATGAACTAGAGTTTTCTATTCGCCATATGGTTGGACGATCATAACAATCATTGCTTTTGCAATTTATTATCGAATAATTACTCTGATATAAAATGTAAATACGGTTGAATACGGTTGCACATATCGAATTTAGAATGAATACGAAGGAAATGGCTTCATGTAATGTGGTTTTATTATTATTTTAATATTACCTAACCATTGTGTAGATAACGGTTTCATCGACGGCTTAAAACTTTAGTTTACTGACAATGTTTATATTTGAATATTTGAATTAGGATTGAAAGCTTCGTTTTTTTAAATTAACTTCATCAAAACAAAATGCATAAGTTATGAGCGTCTCATTAAGTTTAATTTAAAACGAAAGAACCCTTAAAATTCAAAAACGCTCTTGATAAAAACATGTCTTTTAAGTACTTATTACAAATGAAATTCATAAAGTGCAAAGAGATTTTTATTGAAAACTATAGAACATAAAAATAATGTTTAAACTCGGAAAAAGATTTAGTTTACAGATTATCACTTTCGCTGTGAATATTTCAAATACCTACATACACACACACGGCAATTTTATCGATTACAAATGAGACAAAATCATTCATAAATTAATCATGTTGTGACCTGTATCGATAAGCAAAAATATTATTTAAATAGTTACAAAGTGGCTATTACTGTAAAGGAACTAGGTATATGAAAAATGTATTTTTTTTTCGTAAATTTGTTATCTCGGAAAAATCTTCAGTGGACTATTCTAGTGAGCCTTACATGATAAAAAGTCCATTTTTTTTTTTTGCATGGTTTTGTTTATGCGTCAAATTGTATTAATGGTAAGGCAACATCATGATATCAACGTCGAAGTATAAGCTAACGAATGACTGATTGTGTAACTATGGAAAAACGAACCAATAAAATGGGGACGAAACATCTCGTTTTTATTGTATTGTTGACATCTAAAAATGTCAACAATACAAAAGTCACGTGTTTCTTCGTATCACTCATGTTGTATGCGACGACTTTAACGACAGCGTTTACCTTCGACTACTGAAGTATACACTTGTTGCGGACTAGTGAACGGTAAAACGCTTGACAGGCATCATCGCTGTAGACGTTTCCGCGGTAAGAATATCATAGCGCTGTAATACCACGACTACTCATTTGACTTTCCAAATGACTTCGGACAGTAATTTATTGGCGTAGTGCGATTGTAAATCGAATCAGCGTGAACGAAGTTTCGTACGATCGTGTCAGGAAGATTCATATTATCCGGTAGAACTTCTCTACAGTAATATTATCATCATCATTCTCGTTGTACTAGTAATATTTGACGTACACTAAACCAACAACAGAGTCAATGTTTCGATTTTATTTCGTGTCCATTCCGGTTTTAAAATCACTAATTTATAAAACCATGACATGGAATGTATGCTTATTGTGTACAGATTGTATTTGTTTATTCTGATTTCTGATAAAATAAACTCAAAGTCAAACCACGAAGTCAATTTATTCGATAAGAATAAGACAAGAACCAGATACGTTTCGAAGTTTAAGAGTTAAAAATACAGATGAATTGATTTTTATTTTATTTGAAATTCACTTTTAATGTATTTATTCGAAGATGTGGGAATGAGATAAAGATAAATATAGAGAAAGAGATGGATAGAAAGAATGATAGATAGATAGATATAGATAGGGAGAGAGAGAGAGAGAGAGAGAGAGAGAGAGAGAGAGAGAGAGAGAGAGAGAGAGAGTGTGTGTGTGTGTGTGTGTGTGTTTGTGTGTGTGTGTGTGTGTGTGTGTGTGTGTGTGTGTGTGTGTGTGTGTGTGTGTGTGTGTGTGTGTGTGTGTGTGTGTGTGTGTGTGTGTGTGTGTGTGTGTGTGTGTGTGTGTGTGTGTGTGTGTGTGTGTGTGTGTGAGGAAGCAGATCTGATATTGGCTATTGACCGACTTATTTGAGCATGACAAATATGTTCAAAGACAACCGCAATGATAGTTTGTACTATAATGCACTACACAGTATTAGTCCGACGTCAATCCAATCCAGTTAGATTTGATAAATCACTGTCCCGATACAGTTTAATTCAGTCATGTAATTTTTAACTGCTATGTATAAAACCATTTCATTTAATGTCGTAAGTCAGTAGGTTACCTAATTGTATTATGTTCCTTGAACAGTAATCAAAGTAATCCGATAATAGTAAGTTGTCATTAGACGTGTGTGTATACTTCTTCTTCTTCTTCTTGGTTTTCGGCCTTCAAGACCATACCGTCCAGCAAATTTGCCTCCAGCTTTCTCTTTCTAACGATAGTTCCTTCCAATCCTCTCCTGGCTTTACTTTTTCCACGTCTTCTTTTACTCTGTCTTCCCATCTTAATCTTGGGCGTCCCAGTGGTCTTTTTCCTTGTGGAACCCTTTCTATCACTGTTCTCAGCATCGATCCTTCCTTACGCCAAGCATGTCCAGCCCATGTTAGTCGTCTCTTGGTAATGTCTTCCACAATATTCGGGTTTTGGTACATTTCTTTTAGTTCTCTATTTTTCCGGATTCTCCACTCCCCAGTATTGACATCTTTACATGGACCATATATTTTCCTAAGTACTTTCCTTTCAAAAACAACTAATGAGTTTTCGTCTGTCTTTCGTAACGTCCATGTTTCCGATCCATAAGTTACTACTGGTTTTATTAGCGTCCGATATATTTGAATCTTTAAATTTGTTGAAAGTGTTCTGGATCGCAGTAACTTTGTCAGCCCAAAGTAACACTTATTCCCGGCTTGAATTCTCGCCTTCACTTCACTATTTATTTCGTTCTGTTGTGTTAGCATGGTACCTAGGTATTTGAACTGTTGTACTCTTTTAAACGTATGACCTTCCACTTCCATCCCACTATTTTGATTATTTAAAGGTATTTTTCTTTGGACCACCATATATTCCGTTTTTTCTGTGTTTATTTCCAGGCCTATACGTTTTGCATTTTCTATCAATTTTTTTGCTTGTCGTTTGAGTTGATCTTTATTTTCCGCCAGTAGGACTATATCGTCCGCGTATGCTAAAAGTCCAATGTTTGTATCTCCTATTTTGATACCTTCCTGATCCATTCTTATTTCTCTTATCACTTTCTCCAGAGCTATATTGAATAAAATAGGAGACAAGGCATCACCTTGTCTCAACCCCGTTGTTACTTGTACTGTATTTGACGTGGCGTGTCCTACTTTTACTTTAATATCTGTGTGTATACTTCTATGCGTGGCAAATGCAGTAAGCTGAAAAGAAAAGCAACGACCTCGAAAGTAAAACAAACATTTGATCGCTTTCTATTGAACTCTCTATGGGGAAATATATTAAAAATACACGACTGTGGTTAATGAATAAAGGGGAAAAAATGGTTCTTTGAAAATGACAATATATCAATGTTTATCCTGAACATACTGAGTGCCTAAGTCATATGTGAAATTTAGGCATATTTTCCGTGTTTCAACGTCTTTTTTTTTCAATTCCTTTGTAAAAGATGTAATATTTAAACGAAAGTATTATTTAATGGTTTAAGTACGAGAAATTTTATTCCTTAAATCTATTATATTATTATGGTTTGATCTGTGCATTAATTCATGATATTAGCTCAATAAGAATATAATATACAGACTGCAAATATACCTATTATTTTTACTTTATAAAGTTCAACATATACTAGAAGAAGGTAAAACTGTAGTTGAATACTCATATATCAATAATTTTTTTTTAATTATAGCTTAGAAAAACTATTTGAGACAAAAAATCATAGTTGAAACGTGTGTCTGTCTTAACCAGTATAGTTTGGTATTTATCAGCGGGTTGGTAAAAAATCTAAATCGTCGTCGAAATAAACTTGTTTTGAAAATTAACTACTTGATTAAGTTTTTAAAAACAAATTTTAAAGACTGCACGAAATTAAATTTGCATCATTTAAAAATTATCTTTATAAACATTTTGTCAACCGAAATTAAAATTAATTGTGATCTCAAAACAGTTAAGATTGGTATTAAAGTGAACACTTGGCAATGAGTAGTAAATCCAAAAAAAGTTTGATCAATTAAAAAAATAACCCTGACAGTGAATTTTATAAAATCAAAAATATTTATATTATCATTAATTTAATATAAACATCCTAAACGCAATTTAGTACATAACGATTTAATTTAAAGTCATAATTAAAAACAATTGTATTATTATTACTTCTCAATAATAATAGATCTACAAAGAGAAAAAGGATGATTATTTAATGCTGATAACGCACAGCGAAAATCATGAATACACTACTGAATCCACGCCGGCAACTTACTTACTCAATCGGTTTATTGGTTGTCGAAATGATTGTTTCGAAGAACTAATAGATACAAAATGCAAAACAAATGGCAACTATTAAACTGTAAGATTATATTTGATCTAACTTGGGTACGATTATGTTCGATTTGATACTCGGGTACGATTATTTTTGATCTAACTAGGTCGTGACGACATAATATTTAATTTTAATGTTTTGTTCGAGTAACAGTGCACGCAAACAGGTTTTATACGTGAAAGGGCAAGCAATTAAAACCGTTTTAATTTTCCATCTCACATCCACAATGGACGCACGAAGAAATCAAACATATTGTGCCCGCGTTATGTTCTCAAACAGGACTTTTGTTTTTTCCGCCATCGTTGATTGCAGCCCGTCCGGCGCGTGGGTACGGTAACAGTTCGGAGTTAATTAATTCACCTTCACATAATACAATGTAGCCCGTTCGTTGCGAACATCAAACACACAATGAGCATAATAAATGTCACGTAAAACGTCGAGTCGAGTACGTTGAATTACGTGTTCGAATTACCACACACAAACCGTGTTCACGCGAGATTTCCGTTCGGTAATTATTACATATTATAATATACTAATCTAGTACTTCATTCGGTGTTCCTCGGGTTTCAACTCAACGTTTGGAAAGTCGACGTATTCGTTTTTCGCCGAACGTACGAGACGATGGCACGAGACCGGGATGTTGTTTTCGCGTCAAGCCGTCTCCCGTCTCCGTCAATACGTCGTGGTGGCAATAACGAAGCACGGTTGGCGTACGTGCGTCCTACACACACCTATTGGCTATTGCACCATATGAATGCGTTTCGACTTTTCGACACACACGCACGCCGCCGGTTCGCTCGTCGACAACCGCCGATTGCGATTAACCAAACTTTCAAGCGAAAACTCGGTGACAAACATTAGTACAATATTATTATTATTATTATTATTATATTATTAATTTCTATAAACACACGAATTATAACGAATTCGAATCGTTTTCGGGGCACCGCTCGGCTCCAGATAGGTAGATTATATTCTGCGAATAACTTCGCAGAATATAATCTAACATAATAATCTAACCTAACCTAACTATATATACATATACATAATACGTGACGTGATTGATTATTACTTCGTATCGGCGAGTTAACTCAATTTTACGGTGTCAGACGCAACGCACTCCGCGTTCACTTTTCAATTATTGACAAATGTGAAAATTGAATTTGTATAATATAATATTATAAAACGTTATCACGGCACGGCCGATTTCATTAAAAACTCGTGAGAACTTTTCATTTTGTTCGGCGATAATGTTAGGTCCCGATACTTTATAATTGAAATATTGTTTTGTTTTCACGTACCTACTCGTTGAAATAAACCGAGATCGTGTTGTGAAATCGAAATTAAAAAGAAACACTACACGTAATTGTAACAGTACCTACATGATCAAATTTATTATATTTTAAATTTTTAGTTTATTTGTTTAATATTAATAATTTATATTCTTTAAAATCTTGTCTTCTTTAACCTTTTCACTGCTATGGGCGCACATATGAGTTATGACATATGAGTCCAAGTAATGATAAACCCATAAGCCATGGGCGCACAAGGTTTATAGATAGTAGTACTACTATCTATAATACTATCTATAACTTATTTTACAAAATGTTTTTTTGGAAGCAAAATTGTATCTGTTGACTGGATCAGATATATTATTATTTATAACGTTTCAACAAGCGTGAGAAAAAATTTATAAAACTAAATTTTCCTTGTCAGTTTTTGAATCTTATATTTAAATATTTAAATAAATTATGCGGATGATATTATTGTATACTAAAAAAAAAATTACCAAAGACTTTCCATCTTGAGATGATTACCAATAATTCTTAAAATACATTATAATATTTTTAGGTGAGGTGCCACCAAGGGGAATCGTTTTTCGATAGTCAAGTCTATATCATTTAGCCAGGTGGATGGCCAAGGTCATATAAACTTTAAAGATATTTATATTTAAAGATCAATTTAAATTAAGTCATTAGAAGAAAATTCATTAAGAGACATTTTTTGTTTTATAATAATACGCAACGTTAGAGCTTGGGTTTCAACTACCAACGCAATTGAAGTCCCACTTAATGACATTTTATTTTTGAAAAAATAGAAGAATATAAATTATACTACAAAAGAATCGCAGATGTAGCGTTGTAAAAAATAATTGGTCATTTGTGGTATTTAAATTCAGAGTGTGTTACATTTTCGTCATTTTATGAACATATAGATAACAATACAAAACGAAAAATTACAGAGGTAATCGAATCCCGGAAAAAAAATAATGAGGTAGAAAATGATTTTAAATAAATATCATGCTTAAACTAGTAGGTGTTACATATTTTCTTAAAAAAAAAAAATCTATCAGCTGATTTAATAAGGTCGAAATCAATAGGGATGATCTGAAGGTTTGTAATTTCTACAAATATATGAAAAATCGATCCAAGTCATTGGTTTAATCAAGGAAAGTATAATCTTGGAAGAAATATTATGAATTCCTTAAAATTAGTTAATGACGTAGCTGAAAGGGAAGGCAAGATAATGGAAGAGTATAATGATAAATTTACAAAAGATGAAAATCAGAACAATTTTGATGCAGGTTAATAATCAAACAATGTTTTATTTGTGTAAAACTTTCCAAATTATTTTAATTTTCTAGATTGTTTCAGATAATTCGAAGAAATACCCTCAAAGTGATCGATAACACTAAAAAAAACATTTCAAAAGAGACTTATTAGTAATTAAAAATCATAAAAAAACAAATTGTGATTTCAATATTTAAAAAATATGTTAATTTGTCTATTATATTAATTAGGCGCTAATAATTACCCAATAGTTAAGTCAATATATCAATAATATAATTGATTGAATGCCAATTTAAAGTTTTTTTCAACAAATTAAATAATTTTAAACAACGTATACAACTTTTCATGGTATCATAGCTGTTCGGCAAATATATTAAAATAACTGTAAAATATCATGAATGTTATTTAAAAGAAAAATTTTGTTTTTTACTATTTTTATCGAAACCTAATTAACATGTGAAAATTTTAAGGTGACTTGTTTTGTAAATAATAGCAATATCTACAATTTAGTTTTTATACATTTGTGTGCGTAAAGCAACAGTTCTCGAATTCCATTTATAAAATTTTAAAACTATCCTTTTTTGCCATATTTCAACCCAAATGGTTGAGTAATACCTTTTAAACTTTACCAAAATTACTTTCTCATATGACTTAACAAATCTAGGAGATTCTGTGATTGGTAAATTAAGTTTGAAATATAAATACCTCTCTAATATGTATATTTATTATTTAATATGTAAGTACCAGGAAGGTCGATCTCCGATTGTAAGATATTGTAGATCTCCGATCTATTTATTAGTAAATAAGGTGCGGTTATTTTATACTGTATTGTTTTTATGCAAAAAAAGTATGCTTATTTTTTTGTAAGTAGATTTTCGTTGATAAATAAAAAATGTTCAGAAAATTATAGCTTGCAAAAGTCACCCTTAATATATAAACTTGATATGTTGTGTTTTGAAATTTTACTATTTTTTACTAATTTGTTTTCGGAAATAATATTTGAAAAATAAAATCTTAAAATGTCAAGCGAATTTTTTATCTTTGTATATTTATAAATTTATATTTTTTTAGGGTATTATGAAAAAAAATATCTTAAAGATTTTAAGGACGCTCTGGCCAATGAATTCCCCAACTAAGACATATACAGGTTGTTAGAGAAAAGCCTCAGGAATCATATGGTATGGGTCTTATAGTCGATTGGCGTGCAAAGTTTTTAGGTATAAGAGTGCAAAGATAAATAAATATTGCATTAGTCTTATGGGAAGAATTCATGAAGTTAATTATTTTTACCATGAAATCGCGAATTCCCCAATGCAGATAGTGATAAACTGAAGTTCAAAGCTTAAAGAATTTATTGGTACTTTCCGAATATGAGGTATACGTGGGAAATTTCGTGTAATTAAACGAAGAAAATGTTATAATTTATGATTTTAAAATAAATTTTTTCCATAAAATAATTTGTAAACTGCATTTAATAAAAAATATTAATATTTACTTGATAAGTATATACACGGAAGTTTGAATTTGAGTTTTGAATTTGTTCTTTTTGCAGAAGTACTGTTTAATAAAATGTTTCATAAAATGTAAAATTAAAAGATATTTACCATTAAATTTGTGAATATTATTTAAAAAATTATTTTTTTGAATTTTTAAAAGTATTATTTGTAACATTTAAATAGTTAAATGTGTATTATTTTTTTTTATCACTCAACGACTGGTCGTCGGACACGCTGGGAATCCGATGCAGGGAGAATCTGGGGGACCGATGCAGGGAGAACGCTACATGCAGGGATAATCGAATTGTAGGTTACCAGAATCCAGAACGTCGCGTTGTCATCATCGCGGTCCCAAGAAAGGTTTTCCATTAGCAACGTATGAAGATATGAACTATCACGTCGCGCGACGGTGATATGGAAGGGGAAGTTTGGGTGGCCACGTCTAGCCGCCGTCCGTTGCCGTACCGCGAACCTCATCCACAGATATTTTTACTGTATAAAGATTTTTTATGAAAACTCATAGAAATGAAATTTTCTTGAAATTTTGACTAAGTCCATTGGATTCCTGAGGTCGAAAACTCTTTATATATGAAATATAAAGAAAAATCGTTAGAGCCGTTTTCGAGATGGCATGACTGGAAGTAGGTACATACAATTCCTTGCTCGTTTTATAGTATAAGATATACTGAATATACATAATCGATAACTGTTTTATTTATGCATGCATCATTTTGAAAGTTTATATCAAATCAAAAAACAATATTACCTCTTGAAAATCTTTCATCAATAAGACAATATATTTTGTTATATCTGCTTATGTATTTTTATTTACATTATAAACATATATTTTGTTTTTTTTTCACATGGTATAAATCCTTAGCAAATGTAATACAACCCTAGTTTTTAGTTCTAAAAATAACTATTTATATTGTACAATCATATTATGTAAACAATTGACAATGTTTACATAGTGTGAAATTGTTAAGCATAATGGTCTACGAATTTATTATATAAATTAAGGGATGTGGTATAAAGAAAACTTTATATCTATATATTTAGGTACTTATTGCACACGATACTATTCCACCATCATAATTTCAAAATTTAATCTTAAACTGTTTACAGTTAGATTAGACTTTGAAACAGCAGTAAATTAATTATATTAAAGTTTCAAATTTGAAAAATGTGTGATCTTGAAAAATAAATACCAGTTAATTTATACACGGTATTACTTTTTGCTAAATATCTTACGTTAAAATGGTATAAAATATAATACATATGGACATATCATTCAACATTTAACACATCTTGAAGAAAAAAAAGCAAAAAAGCTCTATCTACTTACGTACTTACTCCTCAAAGTCGACCACTGTTCATTTGAGTAACACATATTATTTCTCCGATTCTCTTAACATATTTATAAAATACTTAAACATTTAAGAACTCATCACTAACTTCATATGCTAGTGACTGTTTTAATTGAATTTACCATGTAAACAATTATTGAATTAAAACGATAGAGTTTGATTCTGTCGTTTCCCTCAAAATCTTTCAAGATTTGAGTACAAAAAAATTAAAAATTATACTGCTACCCATTCATAGTTTGGGCATCAAAACTAATTGGTATGTGGAAGGAATCAAAATAGTTGAACTTCTTTTTAAAAGAGCGTAATTAATGTCTTGGATTCATCCTTTTTCAAAATTCACATGTATTTATTTTTTTAATTATTTTATCTCTGTGAATGTATGGAAAGAATATTTTGTGTAAAAATAAAATAAGATCGTTAATTTGTTTATCAGATGAATTGTATACAACAACCATAATTGATTCTTTTTCATCTTCCAGTATTATATGAGAAGCACATAAATCGCCAGTGGATGTTTGAGTAACATGAACTTCCGTTGCATTATGAACTGGTTTAGCCATGGAATACTGGTTTGGTGATAAACATAAAATAATAATTTGCCATAGTTACTCCGGCATAATATAACATCCATAATCACGTAATATTTTTCTATAAATACAAAGATATATTTTTTTATAGCCATCCTCTATGTTAATTAATAATTATAGGAAAAAAACTTGCGGTGAGGGATAAGATGATTGTCATGCCAACTGTCAAGTTCGTGGCGACAGTCTGTCGAACCTGCCGAATTAGATGTTTCAAATGAAAAAAATATTAATAATAATAACGACATAACAACAGTATACAATAGCATTGACAGACAACGATCAAAATACATATAGTCCTTAGCATACGGACGGGTTAGGGTGTTACAGGTGACGATGACCATCCCTTCGCGGCGTCCTCATAGCCACGAAAACCAGAACTTTTTTCATATAGTGTATAGTTTATATTTCATATATAGTTTTACAATGATGTTTATTTTTATTCTCTCCTGTGTACACTTTTTCTGGTAGTTAGAGTGTTCCAAACGTTTTATCCAGCAATTGGAGCTACTATTTTCTAACCTAAAGCAATTTTCATCTGCTCGAATCAGGAAAACGGGGACGGAAAATAAAAAAAATAAACCTGAAATCGAAACAAAAAGCGGCGATAAAGGTGTAAAAAATAAAAAAGGACGTAAAAATAAATATAGGAATAAAAAAAAGCAAGTCATAAAAAAACAACCCCTCG
Organism: Therioaphis trifolii; assembly: GCA_027580255.1. Classification (NCBI taxonomy): domain Eukaryota; kingdom Metazoa; phylum Arthropoda; class Insecta; order Hemiptera; family Aphididae; genus Therioaphis; species Therioaphis trifolii. The sequence goes on from CM050410.1 coordinate 6,967,493, forward strand.
TAATATCCACGCCGTCGAAAATGTTTTTTAATGTATTAGATTATCTTGAAGCACATAGAAATTGTAATAAATTATCCATTCGAATCCCATTCAAATAATTAGGGAATAATACGAGTCATATAAACACCATGGGTGCAAGTTCAAAACAATTGTATTTCCAGCTAGATCATTCATATCATGATCGATGTTAAGCAATGAGATAAATAATTTTAATAATAAACACAGAAGAAAAAATTTAAGGCTACGTACCTACCCAGACAACAATTTCGTAATATTAATATTATAGTAATTTTAAAACTATATTAAATCCTAAATATTTAAACTTCCATATTAATACAACATTATATAGAATTTTAAAATGTCATGTTAAGTATAAAATCTTTTCTAAATGTTATCTTTTAGTTTCCATTAAAATATTTAAGTAAAAATTACCTAAAAATATTGAAAAAATATGAAAATAGTAACTGAACATAACGTTTTCTTTTAAATGTTATACAAATCCTTCTTGTTAATTGAATAAAAAATATTTTAATTACAATTTGTATAAAATATTTAATAAATACGAAATTATTAACATACGTTAATATTACACTTTAAATGTTTTATATAATTATATACGTCTGAACTATAGTTACACTTGGAATGAATAGGCTTATTACTGTCCAAATGTAATTTACACACACTAATTATCTTTACTACCCACACAAACACACTGAGTAAGGGTATCGCGGATAAATTATGAAATTGTCTGTATACAATCCCTTAATAAATTATCACTCTAAACTTCAATCTAAGTTAGTAATACATCGTTATATACTAGTTTGACTTGTAGTTTTTTACTATAAAAATAGTTATAAAATAAAAATAATATTTGAGTTAATTATTATCATTACTATTTTTTATCCCACCATAAAACTTCGATAACTCCGTAAAAATATTTATAATATTATATCCGACACTAGATATACATATTAAAACACACAATTGTCAATTATTAGATGATAAATTTCATAGTTGTTAATTCCATTATTTTAATTTGTGTGAAATTATTACGAATAATTTCTGTACACCATGAAGGAATCATCGTGACACTGGTCACTGTGTAAATTGGATTGTCATGATGGTTATTTACGGACATCGTCAGTCATATTGCCTTATCTGTTGTCGGCGGATGGCGATAGTTGGAATTATTTTATATTTATACCTACCCAGTATATTAGTATACTTGTCTATGTACCTACCTATATTATTATTTTATACTGGGATTTCCGTAGCTAACGCTAACGGACTATCCTCCACCCGCCAACCATAATATTCACGGCACGGTGGTCGTCGGACGTCGATATCTGACGACGACAACGACGACGACGACGAACGATTAAATGCGATGTTAAAATTTCGGTTATCAATCATTATTTTATTTACGATTTCATCTTTTCATAATTCATGTTTCTGTACCGACTGCCAGAGTCCAGATTACCACGTGTCCACGCGTCTATGCGAGTTCTATTGTTCTACGTCTACGAGTGTCTAATAAGTCGTCAGAAGTTCATTGTAGGTATACCTATATTATGTATATATTATAATTAAATACCATGTTAAATTTCGGTTATCAATCATTATTTTATTTACGATTTCATCTTTTCATAATTCATGTTTCTCTACCGACTGCCAGAGTCTAGATTACCACGTGTCCACGCGTCTATGAGTGTTCCACTGTACTACTTTCTACGTCTACGAGTGTTTTACGTCTACGAGTGTTCTACGACTACGAGTGTCTACTACGTTGTCAGAAGTTCATTGTAAGTATACCTATATTAATATGTATATTATTATAGAATTTATATTCTTTCATAAAATATATTAAGAGGACGCCATACACATATTTGTTTTTTTTGTCTTGCACACGTGCAAAGACATTTTTTAACAAAAAGATATCTTAAAGATCAGATTCAAATATTTTGGTTAAAATAAATGTAATTTTATAATATACCTTTTGAATCCAGTTGATCATTGTAAGACAGAGAATTGAAATAACAAACACGTGTATAGCTATTATTTATTTTATGTTAGGTACTAATTATTACCTATGTATATAACCTTATATAACTAATATACCTAGATATTAATCATCTTCTACGTATAATAGTATAATAATTATATGTTGGATAAAATTAACAGTAAATTACAATCGAGTTTACACATATTTCACATTTTTAAATAATTTTTGTATTTATATTGGGTACACCTACTTACCTAATTTATTAACATTTTTTTAAAACTTTTATATAGGTGTATACCTACTATAGGTTGGTTTTATAAATCCTATTAATTTTATACTTGAAAAATGATAAAGTGTAAGCGAACAAAACAAAGAAAAATGAAAAATGAACTTGACATTATAAAAGATATTTATTTCAATAAAATTGATGATGTTATTGATTCCTCTGATAGTGATACTGATATAGTCAATTCTAATAATTCACTCGAATCATCAAAAAAAAAATGTTTTCAATCAAATTGTGAAATTCCATCTACTTCTGTTAAACTATTCACTAATATTAGTTCCAATTCTAGTTCTAATATATTGGATACAGTATCAAACAGTGATCTATTGTTAAATAACAGTACTCCAATATTTAGTGAAAATTATTCTTTACAAGTTCAAAATGATCAATCTTTCAATAATCCTACACTTGACTTTTTGTCTCAATGGGCAGTGCAATATAATGTACCCCAGAATGCAGTAAGTGGATTGTTGCGAGGTTTAAAAGCACACAAATGTTTTAGTGACTTTCCAATTGACTGTAGAACCCTTTTAGCAACACCTAAACAAAATTCTTATTGTATAAAAACTGTTAAACCAGGATCATACTTTCATTTCGGTTTAGGTGCTGGTATTAATAGGTACGCTCCTCCGAATTTAAAACAAATTAGAGTAGCTATTGGTATTGATGGTTTGCCAATTTCTAAAAGCAGTGGTGCACAGTTTTGGCCTATAATGGCATACATACTTACTGATCTACCTTTTACTAAAAAAGTTTTTCCTGTGGGTATTTATTATGGATACGAAAAGCCAAAGGATAGCAATGAATACCTTTCAGAATTTGTTACAGAAGCTGTTGATCTTATTAATAATGGAATGCGTTTAAATAACCATAATATCAAAATTTCTATTGATTTAATTTGTTGCGACACTCCAGCAAAATCATTCATTTTGAAAGTAAAAGGACATTCAGGTTTTTCATCATGTACTCGATGTCATATTGAAGGGGAATATATTAATAATAGAGTATGTTTTCCATATTCATCTATTAAATCTACTGAAAGAACTCATGAAGAATACGTATCTGGGTTAGATGAAGATTATCATACTACTATTGGAGCAAAATCAATTTTAGTTGAATTACCTAATTTTGACATTGTAAAAGCGTTTCCTTTAGATTATATGCATTTGATCTGTCTTGGCATCATGAAAAAAATGCTTGTTCTTTGGTTAAATAAAGGTCCATTAACAGTCCGTATTCGAGCCAAAAAAGTAGTAGAATTATCTAAAACGCTATTGTCTTTAAATGCATGTCTTCCTATAGATTTTGTTCGGAAAATAAGAAGTGTACAAGATATAGCACGCTGGAAGGCTACAGAATTCCGTATGTTTCTGTTATATTTGGGACCAATAGTACTTAAAAGTGTACTAAATGAACGATGCTATTCTCATTTTATGACATTAAATATTTCTATAATTATATTACTTAGCCCAAATTATGGATTTTTAATTGGATACGCTCGTAAACTATTAAATTATTTTGTACAGGAATTTCAGTCTATTTATGGGAATCATTATTTATCGCATAATATCCATGGCCTCCTTCATCTATGTGATGATTATGAAAAATTTGGTCCTCTGGATAATTGTAGTTGCTTCATTTTTGAAAACTATATGAAGGAATTAAAATCCTTAATTAGGAAGCACGAAATGCCACTACAGCAAGTGGTTAATCGATATATTGAAAGGTACTCTTTTAATATGAATAATAATGATATAGCGAATAACCAGAAACAATATTTCACTGAAATTCCTATTCTTCGACAAATGCATACAAATGGTCCAGTAATAGAAAATTTTACAGGACTTCAATATTATAATTTATTTTTTAAAAATTTAAAGATTAAAATAAAAAAAGAGAGTGATAGTTATATTTTAACCAAGGACAAAAAACTTGTTAAATGTCTTAACATCATGTATAATAATGATAATGAAATTATAATTGTGGGCAAGTATTTTAAATCTGTAATGCCATTCTTCAGTGAACCAATTGATTCAACTTCAATGGATATATTTTTAGTGTGTAATTTATCAAATAATATAACATTTTGGAAATTATCTGAAGTTGCCAAGAAAATGATGATTTTAAAAAATGAAGGTCATAATGTGGCTATGCCCATTTTACATTCTTCAATCTAATATTTAATTCATTTTTCATTTATGTATATATGTATAAATATACCTACCCTGTACAAAGAAAATAAATATATAATAAAAATATTTTACACTTATATAGGTAAGAAAATAATTTTGTACTTATACTCTTGTTTTTATTTTAAGTTTAGTATTTTAACGTCAATGGTTACCTACCATCTTAATTTGATACATAGGACTGTATTTTTTATTATACTATGTAGTAATTAAATATAATAGATATTAAACTTCCTGTTAGTGTAAATTTAATTATTTAGTTTAATACATTCAAATGTAAATAATTTAAATAATTTTTTCAACATATTATATTAATCGACAAAAATCTTTAAATTAGTTAAAGTATATACCTTCTACCTATTTCCCAATAAAAATATATATTCATTATCTGAAGTTTTTTATTAAAAACAATTACATCTATTTACCTTTTTTTACAGTGTAGATACTATAGACAATATCCTCTTCGGGTTATTAAAAAAAAAAAAATGAAATAGGTAGTGTGTAATAGAAAAAATTTGAAAACAGCACTCACCACATGCATTCACATTTGCTTATGTTAGCATACTGTACATTTTTTTACAACTGCATTGGGTATATTTTAAATGTAATATACATTTCTATTTTATGCATCATAAAATAATCAACTTATTTCAATCTGTTTAATAATTAATCTAACATAT